>OY978224.1:26427824-27027824 GCA_963854785.1 Vaccinium vitis-idaea
TTCCAAATAATAAGGAAATGTGCACTGTGATTCTAATGAAATCGAAGAGGTGTTAGTAAAATTTACCCTTTTTTTATTAGCAAAGAAAGTAATATTTCATTGATACCAACAAAACGTTACAAGAAATAAGAGAGAAGAAAAACCTAAATGCTGGCAAGAAACCACCAACTAAAAAAGTAATCCCAAAAACCTCAAAATAGAGAAAACAAAAAAAGAAAAAAAAAAACTTTACCATAATTCTAAACCCCTTTTTTTCCACTCTTTCTGAAATCATCTAACGATGAGTTTTTATTGTTTGACATTATTTGCAGGAAGAAGTAACTTGGCATTGATTCTCAGAATAGGTATTTCATGTCCTTCATTAGCTTAATTTTTTTCATTCAAATGATAGTGAGATTTCCTTTTCTCCTTCCCATTATACCTCTCTATTTTTCATGTATTAGGAAATTATCCTAGAACTATTATCCGTATCTTACAATTTCTTCGGAATTGTGCTTCAGATGTTCCTAGTGTGGGGATTGTGATAATTATGTTGTTCTGCATTATCATCAAGAAACTCGCACAAAGTGAATCCACGTTATTTTGGAAAAAGAAGACAGAGAACTATCGAAACATCGAGGAATTTCTAAAGAATTGTGGGTCTCTTTTTCTAAAAAGATACACTTATTCCGACATTAAGAAAATCACCAACTCCTTCAGAATTGAACTAGGTCATGGAGGCTTTGGTAGTGTCTTCAATGGAAAGTTAGAAAATGGCTACCTTGTGGCAGTTAAGGTTTTGAAAGGGTTGAAAGGCAATGGAGATGAGTTCATTAACGAGGTTGCAACCATTAGTAGAACTTCTCATGTAAATATCGTGACTCTTCTTGGATTCTGTTTTGAGGGTTGCCGTAGAGCTCTCATATATGAGTTCATGCCTAATGGATCTCTCGACAAATTCATACATGATGTTGGTTCCTTGACGTATCGCCAATTGGGTTGGGAAGCATTATATCAAATTGCGGTTGGTATTGCCCGAGGATTGGAGTACTTACACCGTGGATGCAACACACGAATTTTGCATTTTGACATAAAGCCTCATAATATTCTTCTAAATGAGGACTTTTGCCCAAAGATCTCTGATTTTGGCCTTGCTAAACTGTGCCCACAGAAAGATAGTATCGTATCATTAATTAGCGCCAGAGGAACAACAAGCTACATTGCCCCAGAAGTTTTTAGCAGAAATTTTGGTGGGGTTTCACACAAGTCTGATGTTTATAGCTATGGAATGATGATTCTAGAAATGGTGGGGTTTCACACAAGTCTGATGTTTGTACAATAGAATGCTAAAAAAATATTTTATTACACTGCGGGAGGTTTTAAACAGATGAAAAAATAGAAAAGATTTAAACAGATGAAATCCAACAAACTGATTACTTTCCGCGCTCCAAAAATATTCAGGTTGGTATCGCAGAGGCTTTATGATTCCATATATCTTGCTACCAATTTTACGGGAGAACAATTTGAACCTCCCTTCCAATGCCAAACAAAAGACTCATTGACAGCGGAAAAAAAGACCAAAATTATTAGAAGATTACCTAATCTTTTTCATGCTGAAGGTGTTTGGCACTAGAGGAAACCATATTAGCTCAAGAAAAGTTCCAGGTTCAACCGAGAGATGTCCAGTGTCCTATGTTCCAAGCTCAATTGAATTCATAATTTCCCTAGAGGAAAGCCAACCAAAATGTATGCATATAATCAAGGTACATGTAGTTATATGTACATTTCAAATTTGCGGTCATCCTAACGGGCATATTGTGACACTGCTTCCTCGGTAACTGAAAAATAGCAACTTGCCCAATTCATATTGAAGCAATACCACAATGGATCGATGTACAGATTTTTATGTTTGTCGACGTAGTCTATCTTGAATCTATAATCCCAATGTTGTTGTTCTTGTTTGGAACTACTGGAGCCTTGGTCAGTACTCTCAAGTTTCAAGTCAAGCGGAACTCGTGAGCAAAAGCTTCGAGAGCTTAGCTGATGAAAGAAAGTTATTGCTCGAAGCTCCTTGTTTGTCTCTTGAATTGGTTAGGTTAAGTCCCACTGGCACTGCCCATTGTGTGGACAATGGATTTCCTTCTAAGAGCTTGATTTACTTTGGCAGGTCTAATCAATGGCTTAAATTTAATACAACAAACAAGTGTTTACGAGCATCTCTAACTTTGAGGTCAAATTACCACATAAATCTTTTTTGACGTCCTCAAATTTGACATCAATAAACCTCGTTAGAGATGCTCCAATTCAAATTAATTGTTGTTTAAAATTGGTGTATATAGGCAGACTATAAAAAATTATGATAGTCACTATAGCAATGAATTACAGTATGTCTTTTAGAATGGGCAACTTGTATAATGTCGCAAACCATCTTCTTTTAATACAGAAAAACATTTTATCTTCCCCTCACAGAATCTCCTACCCTTATCCTTTTTTTTTTTTATCAAAATTTGAGAAAAATTTCAAAATATACTCCAAAATTGGTGCTGCGGCTAGTTTATGCAGCCAAAACTTGGTCCTAGGCTAGGCCTTTTGGCCTTGCTCATGCAGTTGTGAAGCTCTGAGGTGAAGCAAGGGTTTGATCGTATTTACTGTCTTACAGAAACATAAAAAACGAAACTTTGAAGTACAAAATCAAATCCGAGTCGAGCCACAGAAGTCAACATAAAGACACACTGAAAAAATATATATATATATTGCAAGAAGAAATTAGCCCCGGAGTACACTTATGTGCAATCAGATGAAAGACCAAGACTTCCCAAACGCAGGTTTTAATTTCCACAAATTAATTGAGAGAGAGAGAGAGAGAAGAGTCAATGGGTCAATGTGGAAGGCAACTCGGAAACCCCCTCTCAATGGCGTCTCTTTCCCTACCGACCATTCCAAGAAGAAATTAGCCCTCTTTTTTCAGACGACTTCAGCCAGTCAACTACAGTGTCAACCGTAAATTCAACACAATTTAATGATTTATGGTGGGTTCCTTAATTTTTTACAAAACCATCGTTTCCACTTACAGAATTTCGCCCCCTCCCTCCCAAACCAAAAAGGGTGAGGGAATTTCGTTCCTCTAAAAACTATAGGGTTTGTTCCTGTGGTGCTAAATTGGGAAGTAAAAATGGGTTTTCCCTCGTGTTTACTCTCTTCCTTTCTTGTCTTTCATCTGCTGTTTCTTCACTCTTCTGGTTCTTCTTGTCCATCCTCCTTCGACTGCGGACCTCTCGGTCGGATGAAATTCCCTTTTACCAATCTCACATCTCCCCAGTGTGGGTTGTGCACATTAAGTTGCCATGAACAAGCTCCAAAAGTCTTTTTGGGCGATGAGGGAAGATCTATTCAAGTTAGCAGCATCGATGACGATGCCATAAAGATTAGTGACCCATTTCTAAAAGACCTTATCCATACCAATAGTTGCAGTTCTTTCAGTTACGTCAATCCTCAAAATACACCATACATTTCGTACACTATCGCCCCCAATCTCACCTTCATCAAATGCCTCATCAGCAACCCTGAACATGGGATTCAGACTGATCTTAAGTACTTCTCTGGTAATTACACTCATTATAGAAGCGAAAGTTGCCATGGAAACATTGTCTACTTTTCGTATCCGAATAACACAGTTCCGCCTCCGGGCAGTTTTCCGAGAAACTGTGCGTCTTTCCAACTGCCAATAGTGTCATCAGTTGAAGACCGAAATCTGAGTGATCCATTCTCGTTATTGACTTCTAATTTCTCTATTAAATATCATGTGTCAAAGGAATGTCAGACGTGTCTCGCTAACTATAGCCAGTGTCTGGGGGACAACCGAGAGTTCCACTGCTTAAACAAGAAAAGAGGTACTGACGAGATGGGAGGTACTGGAGCCGATCAGAAAAAAAAGATAGGAGGTACTGGCATTACGATTAATTTATGAATCTAGAATCTTTTTATGAGGTGTGTTGTATTTTAGTGAACTCTTAAAATTACCGTAGAGGGTTTCTTATGGAGGCGGAGAGGAGGACCAAGAGGTACTAGCATTTCCAGTTAGATAAGGCTTATTTATTCAGAATGTTCAAAGTAAACTAACTTGAAATTGCAATCCTTTTCTTCCACTGTTCTTTCTAAACTCTTACAACTGAAGTAGATTGGCATTGATTCTCGGAACATGTATCGTTCGTTTGCTTCCATTAACTTAACTTTTTCATTCAAATGATTTGGAGATTTCCTTTTTCTCTATCCATTATACTTCTTTAGGTTTCCTCGTAATAGGAAGATATCCTAGAACTATTTTCCATATCTTATCATTTCTCCGGAGTTCTGCTTCAGCTAATTTACTGTTGGGATTATGGCAATTTTGCTGTTCTGCATCATCAAGAAACTCGCACAAATTGAATCCATATTCTTTTGGAAAACTAAATAGAGAACTACCGTAACATTGAGGCATTTCTGAGGAATTGTGGGTCTCTTTCTCCAAAAAGATACACTTATTCTTACATTAAGAAAATTACCAATTACTTCAGAACTAAACTAGGTAAGGGAGACATGATGTCCAAGAGTTCGAATGCTTAAATGAAAGAGGTACTAGCATTTCTGTATTATTACCATCAAAAACCACTTCAATTTATAGCAAGCTACTTCGAATGAAATCGTTATCTGGGTTTTCATTATCGAAAATGCTAACTGGGGTCCTTGATAGTCTCTCTGTATTGTACGTGAGAAACATGTAAAAGACTTTCTATGATTTGAATAACTGTGTGAACATTTTGTTTTTACGATCAACTTAACCACTAGGCGCAAATGTTTGCATGACCATTTAATCAGACGGTCGTTTTCCCTTTAGTTAAGCTCGTGCATTCAGAATTTTGCAGAGTAAACAACTTTGATTGACTGATGCTTTTATCCTAAACAATGGTTGCAGGGCGAAGTCACTTGCTATTGATTCTCGGAATAGGTAATACACCTTTGATCAGTAGCTGTTAGCATGAGTAAATTACATTTATTATTTTATGGAAAAAAGAAGATCATCTGCGGTTATGATGTTTTCGGTATGCAACCTTAATTAGATAGTGGTTTTTCCCCTATGAAGTATTCAATCCTTTCTCGCTGCTATATTTTCTTGCTTCCATGAATTGAGGGACCTAAAACCTGAATACGGACCCTGAATACACCCCTATGGTCAGAGCCGGCTTTGGGCTAAAGCCTGTAAAGCCACCACTTTAGGCCCCCAAATTTTGACTAATTTTTGGGGCCTCCAATTTTATAGGTCTGTGTAGTAGTTATGCTTTCAAATGACTTATTTATGAAAGTTTTTTGTTTTCCTAAGTAGTTTTAAATTTTAACTACGATATATTGAGAGTTAAGGGCCCAATTTGAAAAAAATCGCTTTAGGCCCCCTAAATCTTAGAGCCGGCACTGCCTACGGTTCATTTTCCTCTTCCCATTATACTTCTCTAGGTTTCCACATAATAGAAAGATATCTAGAACTATTATCCATATCTTACAATTTCTTTGGAATTGTGCTTCAGTTGTTCCTAGTGTGGGGATTGTGATAATTTTGCTATTCTGCATTATCATCAAGAAACTTGCACAAAGTGAATCCACGTTCTTTTGGAAAAAGAAGACAGAGAATTATCGAAACATTGAGGAATTTCTGAAGAATTGTGGGTCTCTTTCTCTAAAAAGATACACTTATTCCGACATTAAGAAAATTACCAACTCCTTCACAACTAAACTAGGTCAGGGAGGCTTTGGTAGTGTCTTCAAAGGAAAGTTAGAAAATGACTGCCTTGTGGCAGTCAAGGTTCTGAAAGGGTTGAAAGGCAATGGAGATGAGTTCATTAACGAGGTTGCAACCATTAGTAGAACTTCTCATGTAAATATCGTGACTCTTCTTGGATTCTGTTTTGAGGGTTGCCATAGAGCTCTCATATATGAGTTCATGCCTAATGGATCTCTCGACAAATTCATACATGATGGTGGTTCCTTGACGTATCGCCAATTGGGTTGGGAAGCATTGTATCAAATTGCGGTTGGTATTGCCCGAGGATTGGAGTACTTACACCGTGGATGCAACACACGAATTTTGCATTTTGACATAAAGCCTCATAATATTCTTCTAAATGAGGACTTTTGCCCAAAGATATCTGATTTTGGCCTTGCTAAACTGTGCCCAATGAAAGATAGTATCATATCATTAACTGGCGCCAGAGGAACAGCAGGCTACATTGCCCCAGAAGTTTTTTGCAGAAATTTTGGTGGGGTTTCACACAAGTCTGATGTTTATAGCTATGGAATGATGATTCTAGAAATGGTGGGAGGAAGAAAGAATATAAGTATCGAGGTTGATCGTACGAGTGAAATATACTTTCCGCATTGGATATACAAACGTCTTGATCTAGGTGAAGAACTTGGATTGCATGGCATTATGGACGATGAGTCAAATGTAAGCGCAAGGAAGATGATTATAGTTGGCCTGTGGTGCATACAAACTGATCCTTCACACCGACCATCAATGAGTAGGGTGGTGGAGATGTTAGAAGGGATCGCGGAGTCTTTGCAAATCCCTCCTAAGCCATTTTTGTATTCTCCCTCAAGAACACCGGTTGATTCGTCCACTACACATGTCATTCCATTGTGATAATGCATGCATTGTTGTACAGGAAAAAGAAAAATGTGTACTCCTCTAATCGCAAAATTCACAAGTGAAAATTAGTTTTGTGTGTATCTCTTATATTCTTGTTGACCATGTCGAAACAATAAATTCTGAGGTTTTTAATGTGGAGGTTGAACCAATAATTTGTAAATTCTTATTTGGCATGTAATTGAGGCCTCTAATTTATTTGCAGTTTCATTTTCTTTGCACGAGTGTCGAACTTGACTCAGGTCCACATCTGCTGCTGTGCAAAAGTAGAGTGAAATTTAAGTGTAGGGGTTAAGACAAGAGAGCTAGATTGATGGTCAATTTGTTTGATTCATGAAGAAAGCATTTAGATTGGGATACGGCCAGCGAAGGAGATGACTCCTTTTTTTACCTGTAATAATTTCACTTTAGACCTTAACTTTCTTCAAACAGTTCACCTTGTCTTCAAAAGCGCGTTTTCCTTATTCTGCAATTTAGTTTTCACAAATCTTAGGAAAGTTCCAATACCTCATGATTTATTCTGCAGCTTAGTTTTCACGAATCTTAGAAAGTTTTGTCTCATTCAATTCTCAATGGTGTAGTACAATAGAAAAAAAATGTAATGGCATTCAAAGGAAAAAAATTTCAATGCTGGCAGGGGTACGGCGCACCCGAGCCGTCCATCCGTGTTTTGGACCGTCCGGATGTGCCGGTGGCATTTTTGTATATTTGGGGGTTGTTTTTAACCCAACAGATCTGGCCGGTCCAAAATAAGGATAGCCGGTCCGGACGCTCAGTAGGGTACCACATGAGGCGTCAGCCATACCCTACTGGAACTGGTAAATTTCCCTATTCAAAGAGGTAATCGGGGCACCATTCAAAGAGGTAATCGAGGCACTAAACAGGAACGGTTAGTTAATTTGCTCAAGATGAAGGTTTTTTAGGCTCTTTTCTACAATACTGAAAAGAGCCCTATAAGCTCCAGACGGATCCAGGCTCTCAAGTGGAATTGGAACTTACCCAGAGGACATGAAAGTTGCCAAATTGTGTGATAGAATGCTAAAAAATTATTTTATTACACTGCGGGAGGTTTTATTTTTCTATTAGTCAGAGTTCTGAGTGTTGGTTTATAAGTTCAAATGAACCAACATTTATGTAATGAAGTACATACCTTTTCAACGTGCCATCATTCAATTCTCAATGGTGTTTTTTTTTTTTTTTTTAAAATCAAGTGGATCCCATGCCTGATTACTTTTCCGCGCTTCAGAAATAGACAAAATTTAAACATAAGAAATCCAACAGACTGATTACTTTTCCGCGCTTCAGAAATATTCAGGTTGGTATCGCAGAGGCTTTAGGATTCCATATATCTTGCTACCAATTTTACGGGAGAACAATTTGAACCTCCCTTCCAATGCCAAGCAAAAGACTCGTTGACAGCGGAAAAAAAGACCAAAATTATTAGAAGAATACCTAATCTTTTTCATGCTGAAGGTGTTTGGCACTAGAAGAAACCATATTAGCTCAAAAAAAGTTCCAGGTTCAACCGAGAGATGTCCAGTGTCCTATGTTCCAAGCTCAATTGAATTCATAATTTCCCTAGAAGAAAGCCAACCAAAATGTATGCATATAATCAAGGTACATGTAGTTATATGTACATTTCAAATTTGCGGTCATCCTAACGGGTATATTGTGACACTGCTTCCTCGGTAATTGAAAAATAGCAACTAGCCCAATTCATATTGAAGCAATACCACAATGGATCGATGTATAGATTTTTATGTTTGTCGACGTAGTCTATCTTGAATCTATAATCCCAATGTTGTTGTTCTTGTTTGGAACTACTGGAGCCTTGGTCAGTACTCTCAAGTTTCAAGTCAAGCGGAACTCGTGAGCAAAAGCTTCGAGAGCTTAGCTGATGAAAGAAATTTATTGCTCCAAGCTCCTTGTTTGTTTCTTGAATTGGTTAGGTTAAGTCCCACTGGCACTGCCCATTGTGTGGACAATGGATTTCCTTCTAAGAGCTTGATTTACTTTGGCAAGTCTAATCAATGGCTTAGATTTGATACGACAAACAAGTGTCTACGAGCATCTCTAACTTTGAGGTCAAATTACCACAAGTCTTTTTTGACGTCCTCAAATTTGACATTAATAAACCTCGTTAGAGATGCTCCAATTCAAATTAATTGGTGTTGTTTAAAATTGGTGTGCATAGGCAGGCTATAAAAAATTATGTTATTCACTTCAGCAACGAATTACAGTATGTCTTTTAGAATGGGCCGGGCACCTTGTATAATGTCGCAAACCATCTTCTTTTAACACATAAAAACATTTTATCCTCCCCTCACAGAATCTACTACCCTTATCCCTCTTTTTTTTTTTTTTATCAAAATTTGAGGTTAATTTCAAAATACACTCTAGCTCATGGAGCCTTGCCTGGCTTTTGCAACCAAAACTTGGTCCTAGGCTAGGCCTTGCTTATGCGGTTATGAAGCTCTCCGGTGAAGCAAGGGTTTGATCGTATTTACCCTCTTACAGAAACATAAAAAACGAAACATTGAAGTACAAAATCAAATCCGAGTCGAGCCACAGAAGTCAACATAGACACTGTAAAAAAATAAAAAAATTGTTTCCCGTTAAATAAATCTCCCATGGCATTTTTTTAAAGCTCAAATTCGAGGCAATTTTTCGACTATCTAAGACCAAGTACTCCAGTGCCCGTTGCCATCTCCAACTAAGGATGTAAAAATTGACGTGGCATGTCAAGTGGATGAATTGACACTTTAATCAACCCCAGCCAAAGTGTCAAATTATCCATATCATCTGACTTCTCCTCTCATATGTCAAATTTGATATATAATATAATTTTTTTTTCTTTGCTTGCATTACTTCCCAAAAAATTTGAGAACGGAAGTTGGGAAACAACGTGAAAAAACGTTTTAATGCTCAATCTTTTTCTTTGCTTGTATTACTTCCCAAAAAATTTGAGAACGGCAGGTGGGAAACAACGTGAAAAAATCATTTTAATGCTCATTGATGGATTACCGCTAAGTGGCTAGGACCAGTAACATGACAATTGGTTGCTGCAACGAAACAAAAGTTTTTTTGAGAGAGTGCAGCGCTAGGCTTGTCTTCAATGGTGTGAAATGTGAACCAATTTGTCAAGTGAGTGACCTCGACAGGCTCGACTACCATCACCTTTGGCTGTTTCTCTGGATTTTTTCTTGTCCCGGAGTACACTATGCGCAATCAGATGGAAGACCAAGACTTCCCAAACACAGATTTTAATTTCCACAAATTGATCGAGAGAGAGAGAGGCAACGGGTCAAGGTCGTCATAGTGGTGGTGGATCAATGAGGAAGGCAAGTGGGAAACCCCTTTCAATGGCGTCTTTTTCCACAAATTGATTGAGAGAGAGAGAGGAGTCAATGGGTCAAGGTCGTTATAGTGGTGGTGGGCCAATGAGGAAGGCAAGTAGGAAACCCCCTCACAATGAAAAAGAAGAAATTAGCCCAGACTTTTTTCCGACGACTTCCGCAACTCCTCCTCCTATAACAAAATTTCCAAGTCCACTGACGTGTCAACCATAAATTCAAAACAAGTTATGGTGGGTTCCTTGATTTGTACAAAACCCTCGCTTCTACTCACAGAATTTCGCCTCCCTCCCCCCCTCCCAAAAAAAAGGACGAGGGAATTTCGTTCCTGTTAAAACTATGGCATCTGTTCTTGTCGTGCTAAATTGGGAATTAAAAATGGGTTTTCCCTCCTTTTTACTCTCTTTCTTTCTTGTCTTTCATCTGCTGCTCTCTTCTGGTTCTTCTTGTCAATCCTCCTTCGACTGCGGACGTCTCGGTCAAATCAAATTCCCTTTTACAAACGACACGTATCCCCAGTGTGGGTTGTGCGCATTAAATTGTAGTAAACCAGATCCAGAAGTTGAATTGGGCGAGAAGGGAAAATCTATTCGAGTTAGAAGCATCCATGATGATGCCATAAATATTAGTGACCAAACGCTAAAAAGCCTTATCGAGAAAAAGAGTTGCGATTTTTTCAGTTACTTCCATCCTCTAGATAATGATCCTATTCCCTACACTATCTCCCCCAGTCGCACCTCCATCAAATGCAACACCAGCGGCCCTGACCATGATGATGATTACATTCGTTATTGGGGCGAAGGTTGCTATGGATCCGCTGCCTTCTATTTGTATCGGAAGAATACAGTTCTGACCCCAGGCAATGTGCCGAAAAACTGTGTACTTTTCCAAGTGCCTGGGGTGTCATCAGTTGGGGACAAGAGTCCTATTGAACCATTCTCATTATTGACTTCTGATTTCTCTGTTGAATATCACTTTCTATTTCCTTCTTCAAATGTACCAAAGGAAAGAGACACTGACATTTCTGTATCAAAGGCAAGAGGTACTGACATTTCTATCAAAAACCACTTCAATTTATATCAAGCTGCTTCATATGATTTGGTTATCTCTAGGTTTTAAGTAACGAAAATTCCAACTGGGGTCCTGCATAACCATTTAATGAGACGGTCGTTTTCCCTTTAGTTAAGCTCATGCATTCAGAATTTTGCAGAGTAAACAACTTTGATTGACTGATGCTTTTCTCCTTGACAATGCTTGCAGGGCGAAGTCACTTGCGATTGATTCTAGGAGTAGGTAATACACCTTTGATCCATAGCTGTTAGCATGAGTAAATTACACGAGCACTTCTACAGCCGTCTAATCGCCTTTACATTAAAATCCTAGCCGTTCAATTATTCCCTATTTTCGGATGACATCTATTTCGGTTAAGAAAATGTTTTCTCAACCAAATTAATGAATTAGTTTTTCAAGCTTTGATTTCCTAACTATATTTCCTATTCAGTTGATTGCCTTTTAATTTTACCATACCCACTAAAAACCTACATTCCTTTTCAGTTGATTGCCTTTCAAGTGTTTCCCTATTAAGTTAGTTTTATTCAAAGAGGCTTGATTATCTTTTAATCCTTGCATTTTTTAATTCTCATTCATTATATATCCTACCTTAGCAACAGATTTAAAAAGTGTGTAATTTTATTTTTTTGCGTAACTCTTTAAATTTATTTGCACCAATTTAAATATCTCAATTATTTCTTTAAATTAGTGCGATTTTTTTTTTTTAAGAAATTGTACACTGGAGTTCCTCAATGTTTATGAAATAATTACAAAAATTTTAACTTTCTTTAGGACGTGTTGCTTTGTGCCTTTAGGCACGGGCAATCCCTCGTAATGCATCTCTTACAATTTTTTTGGAATTTTGCTTCAGCTATTTCTACCGCTGGAATAATGGTTATTCTGTTGTTCTGCATTATCTTCAAGAAACACGCACAAACTGAATCCTTATTCTTTTGGAAAACTAAGACGGAAAGCTACGAAAACATCAAGGCATTTCTAAGGACTTGTGGGTCTCTTTCTCCAATACAATATACTTATTCTGACATCAAGAAAATTACCAAATCCTTCAGAACCAAATTAGGTCAGGGAGGCTTTGGTACTGTCTTCAAAGGAGAGTTAGAAAATGGCTCCCTCGTGGCAGTGAAGGTTCTGAAAGGGTCGAAAGGCAATGGAGATGAGTTCATTAACGAGGTTGCAACCATTAGTAGAACTTCTCATGTAAATATTGTGACTCTTCGTGGGTTCTGTTTTGAGGGTTCCCGTAGAGCCCTCATATATGATTTTTTGCGTAACGGATCTCTTGACAAATTTATACGTGATGGTGGTTCCTCGACATGTCGCAAGTTAGGTTGGGAAGCATTGTACCGGATTGCGGTTGGTATTGCTCGAGGGTTGGAGTACTTACACCGTGGTTGCAACGCAAGAATTGTGCATTTTGATATAAAGCCTCATAATATTCTTTTAGATGAGGACTTTTGCCCAAAGATCTCAGATTTTGGCCTTGCTAAACTATGCCCGCAAAAAGAGAGTATCATATCGTTGTTGGGTGCTAGAGGAACAACAGGTTATATTGCCCCAGAAGTATTTTGCAGAAATTTTGGCGGGGTTTCACACAAGTCTGATGTGTATAGCTACGGAATGATGGTTTTAGAAATGGTTGGGGCAAGAAAGAATCCAAGTGCCGAGGCTGATCGTTCGAGTGAAATATACTTTCCCCATTGGGTATACAAGCGTCTTGAGTTAGATGAAGAACTCGGATTGCACGGAGTTGTGGATGACGAGGCAAATGGAACTGTAAGGAAGATGATAATAGTTGGTCTGTGGTGCATACAAACTGATCCTTCAATTCGACCATCAATAAGTCAAGTGGTGGAGATGTTAGAGGGGAGCCCGGAGTCTTTGCTAATCCCACCAAAGCCTTTCTTGTCTTCTCCTTCAAGAGCACCAGTGGATTCTTTCACCACACATGTCATGACATTGCGACAATGCATGCATGCTTCAACGGGATAAGGCAAATGTCCACTTCCCATGAGCACAAATGTTCCACCAAAAATTAGGAAAGTTTGTATCTCTTATGTGCTTGTCGGCACGTATGGCCTATTTTGGTAAAATAAGTTATTTGCAATTTTTTTTCTGGCTAAATAATTTATTTGGATTTTTTTTTTGGCTAAATAAGTTATTTGTTTCCTCGTTTGTTTGTTCTGTGTCAATTTTTTTTGTGAATTATTGATTCATCTGGATGAAAGAAATTGGAAAATTAATAAATTATGATACAAACTCATTGTTTTTAATGAAACCAAAAAATATGGCTTTTTGGATATTTTTTGACTTTATTCTAAGAAATTTAAGTTTGGATCATATATTTTTTACTTTTCTGATTGCTCTCGTCGAGAAGAACCAATAATCCACAAAAATTTGAAACGAAACTAACAAATCGAAGAAAAATTTGAGTTTGAACTGCTTGGAAAAGAAATTATGAGGCCTCTCATCTGTGTTTCAATCTTTGGGTTCATAAATTCTTATTGGACAAGTATTTGAGGCCTATACTTTGTTTGCAGTTTCATGTTCATGTTCTTTGCACAAAGTGACAAATTTATGTCAGAGAATCGTTCTATCCCATTTCGTCATTTGGTAGCGTTTGGTAACGATGCTATGTCTTTGGTAATGTTTTTGTTTCATGTATTTTGTTTACGTTTTTAATCCTTTTTAAAAAACTAATAACGAAAATGTGTTCGGTAGCTCATTTATGTTTTCTGTTTATTGTAAACATTTCTAAATTTTTTAAAATTTATAAAAACACAAAAAAAAGGTGGTTTGCATTGTTTAAAAAAATAAGGCAGTTTAGAAATCCTATCAGCTAAGTAAAGTGTAAAGAAGATGGAGCAAGCCTCACACCAGATGTCACATGCACTGGATCCCAACTCAACAAGTCTCCAACGAGTGCCAGCTCAACAGAGGTGGTTAGTTAGTGCTAAGCTGTTTTGTTAAACAGGGATATAAAATCTGTTTCGTGGGTTTCATTTGAGATATTCAGAAAATAAGAGAAACAACTTTCTCTCTCTCTAGTTAGACGATTTCATCTTGTAAACTCTTTCCATTTTCATCAATTCTTGAGATGGCTTTTCTCTTGATGAGTTCAATGAAATTTCAGTTTTGTTATAAAGATCAAATAATCATTGAATACTACTAGCTGATAATTAACAGTGAAAAAGAAAGATTGTGTGAACACCGCCATCGAGTAAAAATTGATCCAATCCACAATTTGCAGTCCGAGTTCCACGGCAACAGGAGAGAGAGAGAGAGAGATAGAAGAATAGAAAAGAAAGCATGTCCCATTCCAGCACGGTTTGAAACATAATCACAAATGTTTCTTAACTAGAATTTCATTTATGGATTCTATCAAATAGTTATTGAGCATTGTTCTAACCCATGTTTGATCCACTAATAAAATCAGTTAAACCTCATAGAAGTTGCAAGATGGGATATCCATACATGAGTCTCTCGCACATTTTGTAAAATGCCAGTAGAATTGGGAAGATGGAAGGTTTGTAAAGGTAACCGTAATATACTTACAGATTTTCCAAGGGAAACCGATGGGACGTTCGGAAAGTATTGCGGCTCGGTACCAACTTTTCTAAAATTCAGAATTTCAACTATTGTGTTCGAAAACTAGTGCTGCCATTGTAATTTCATTTAAAAGATTATTAAACAAAAAAATTTAACATCTAAATATAGAAAACTGGAGAGGGCGAGGAAAAAATATAAAGGATTTAAACATATGAAATCCAACAAATTTGATTACTTTCCTCACTTCCAAAATATTTAGGTTGGTACCAAGTTTTACAGAAAAGCCCTTCGAAACTCCCTTCCAATGCCAAGCAAAAGACTCATGCACGGGAAGCGAATAAAAACCTAAACTTGTCAGAAAAATACTCTAGTCCTTTTAATTACACAACAATTTAAACCTCTCTCCAATCATATTGTCAAATTAGATCCTACGATGCTACGTTTAACTTTTTTGTTTTTGAAGGCCTCTAATTATAAAAGGTCGGCTATTTTTATTTGATGCTTGAGGATAGTTATTGGTGTAATTTATATTTGCTTTAGGTGTCATTAATTTATCTTATTTTTGTCTGTAATTATCATTTGAAAGAGCATATTTCAAGGGCTCTTGAGATATTGTTTACGGTATGGCATTAATTTTTCTTTATTATTGGACCGTTGGTATGGAAGTATTTTCTTTCTTTCTTTTTTAACAGCAAAATGATATGGAAGTCTTTACAACCCCTAGATGTGGATGGGAATTGATATTGACACTCTCCTTTTCTATTGACACTCTTTTTCTTTTTTGTTTTTATATATAAAGTGCAAGAGTAAGTTTACCTTTAAAAAAAAAAAAAAGTGCCAATAACACTTTTTTTTTTTTGCCAAACGAAATATACCTTCCATTCAAGAAAGAAAATCAAGAACTATATAAAATGCAAGAGTAAGTTTACCTAATAAAGACAAAAAAAAAAAAGGGGCCAAATAACACTTTTTCTTTTTTGTTTTTGCCAAACGAAATATGCCTTCCATTCAAGAAAGAAAATCAAGAACAAGGGCATCTCTCTTTACAAATAAGATCCCACAACCACAAAGGAAGAATGGATAAAGACATGGGTACAGAAAAAAGGGACCCGAAATTGTACCGATCGCACACGGGGACCCACTTTTGGGTCCACACGAGTGATCCGAACCGTTCATTGTTCTTAAAACATTTTTCCGAGGGGCCCCAGCAAATTTCAGCTCAATCGGACGGTTGGAAGTGCTCCAACCAAAGTCCCACCGTTCCAAATCGGATCACTCGTGTGGGACCCAAAAGTGAGTCCCCGTGTGCGATCGGTACAATTTCGGGTCCAAAACCTCTGTACCCGTATCACTGTCCTGCCACCCAAGTGGAGCAATTTCCCAAACTACAATCCTTATTGGCCAACTCATGGGCCACAATAGTATTACACTTCCTCCCAACAAAAGCAAAGGAAAACACATCTAAAGAAAAATTACGAAGCTGTAAAATATCCAATACCAGAAGTTGGATGTCCTCACGACCTGCAACTTTTCCAGAAACAAAATCAACCAGCCCTTTTGCATCTCTCTCATAACACTTCCTGATGTGGATTCCTAAAGATTTTATTCATTTTTTTTGCTTAGTTAATATCTTCCTGCATCACATATCCTACCAAAATTGACACCAACTGGTGCGTGTCAAATCCACGTTGGATTTGGCTATGGAAATTAGAGGTGAGACTTTCGAACCCGCATGAACTTGCCCAAAGTTGTTCACCTATAACTCAATTCAAGTAGTCCATATTATTAAATGGGTCATAATATGGGTTTACCCATATACATATATACGTTGATTTAGAATTGGTTCAAAATGGGTTGGACCCAAAAATTTAAAAAAACGGATACGTTTTTCTTTTCCTCAAATCTGAACACACAATTGAATACCCCATGCAATAGCAAAACCCAAAACGAATTCAACCAAAACACAAATTAAACACCGAAATTTGAAACGAAGCTTCATTACCAAGTTCAACTGAGTCATTTAAATCGTTGAGCAGACTCGGGATCAAAGCCAAGACGGTCTCACAATCAGGGATGGGAATGGAGGCAGATCCAGGCCGGATAGTACTATCTCCATCCCCGATCCCCGAACCCATTCCCCATCTCCATCAGCTCCCTGATCCCCAACAAAAATTCGTTTTCATCTTTCATCCCCACTCCAAATGGGGAAGGGGATCCCCATAGAGATTCGAGGATCCAAACATTTTAAAAAAAAAAAAAACAACAATAATAGTGTTATTCATCAATTCCTACCATAGAATCAACCAGAATAGAAAATTAGTGCTGCAAAAAACATACGTGCAGCTATGGTTACAGAAATACAAACATACACGGCCCAACATAAACACGAGATAGAAAGTGAAAACACATAACCATCAAGATCAAAATCTCATGTCTAACAGACCACTACTACATACCAACAATAAAACTTAAAACCCAAACTGAAATGGGGTCATAAAGGCCTGAATTCCTTGCCATTAAACTAATACTTCAGAGCAGCTCAAAAAATTACCACATTAGGAAAATAGAACACGAAACCAAACACTAGTGCCTAATTCCAAAATAATCGACTAGACCCCTAAGTTTAGGAAGACCCCAAAATTTCATAACTCACAAATAGACTCCTAAGTTTTGGGGATTCGGGGACAGGGCAGAACAAAGCGGGGTAGGACGGGAATGGATTGGGGAACGAATTTGGGGGCAGGGACATGCCTATCTCCACCTCCTACCAGATCCCCGAAATTTTTCAAAAAAAAAAAAATTGTATCCTATCCAATCCCAAAACAAATCTCCAAATTACCAATCTATTCGAAGCAAGGATCGGATTGAGCTTGGACGGGTCGAAGAGAATGGTCCCTACTCACAGCAACAAGCCAATCGTCCTCGTAGACCACATCAATTCTAGAGAGAGAATATGCTGGATTTGGAAGAAGTTGATAAATCTTGGGGTTCTTGACGTCTTCTTCAAGGCGAGACTTGGTGATGGAAAATCGCAGAGTCTAGGGTCTCTACAACAGTCTTCTGTGTAGTCGATTGCTCTAATTTCTCATCAGTTGCAACCACACGCAACTTGCTGCTTCTAAACCTCAAAAGCTCCATGGTGCCTCATAAACAGGGTAGGAAAAACGGGTTAGGTCGGATCTCACTTGACCCACATTCATATTTAACCGGCATAATATTTGCTCATATTCAACCCGTCCATATTTTACGAGAAAAAATTTGTTCACCCACACCAAAAGAGGGTGAACAAAACCCTATTGGTTGAAATAGTGTGGGGTCCATGGAATCAATACACTTTTTGGTAAACAAGACATCACTTTATGGTGGGATCCACACTATTTTTTGTGGACCCAACACCATTTCAACCAATTAGGGTGAGGGTTTTGTTCACCCTCTTTTGGTGAGGGTGAACAATTTTTTTTCCATATTTTACACATAACTCATATCAACCCACCATAGCCCAACCCAATCTAATTCACCCATTTGCCACCTCTAATAGAAACAAGATCGGATCAACAATTCATGCCCCTTTTTTACCACTAGGATCCAAGGGTATTCGACTGTCCTCGTTGGAGATGCCCCAATTCAAATTAATCGGTTTTGTTTAAATTTGTTGTGTGACAGGCTATTACAATTATGGTAATGACTTTAACAATGAATTCAATTTGTCTTTTAGATCACCTTAAATGTCGTCAATGTCGCAAAACAAACTTGTTTTTTCACTTAAAAACATTTTATCCTCCTCTTAGAACATCTTCGGCCCTTATCTTTTTTTCATACTCAAACTCAAAATTGAAGTGGAACTCTCCTAAAGTCAACTCTATCCCTTGACTCAAACCTATACCAAATTAAGGTTTTACTAAATCAAAGGAGACTTAAACTTTTACTCAAATTTTACAACCATGCTATTCATGAAGGTTTTACTCAAATTGGTCATTAGATATGAATTCAGGCTCCGTTTGTTTCGACGTATAATAATTTACAATGTAAAACATTTTTTCTTGTAAAATAACTTTGCTAAAAATAATTTTTTTTTCCATTTGTTTTCTCATGTTTGGTTCACACTTGGAAAACATTTTCCAAGATCAAATTTTTTTCACCGTTTGTAATCACCGAATGTTGACGTTGTGGTCCAATTCTGATGGGATTTTGTTTATCTCGGTCTAGTTCAAGAGCTTGACAGTCGACTGGATTGGATTGAATAATTTGCGACGGGAATTGCAAAAGTTTAATACTTCTTGATGGAGAAAATTCAGTTCGTGCAAAAAGGCTAGAGTTTCTCTAGAGATGCTCGACTCCAAACCTCCAAATTTTAGTTTTGTTCATATCTTTTGTATCAAACAATACAATTTCAACCTTTCAAATGATGAAATTGGCTCACCTCGGAACAAAATCTCAATCGAAGAACCCCTGATCTCGATTTGAATCCCACCATTGTAGTCCGAAACCACCCCAAAACACTAAAGCAAACCTCGACGCCACAAGACAGCACCACCAAAGTCGCCTGAAAGCTTTGACGTCGTTTGAACCGCCAGATCTGATCTCCGGTTCTCGGAGAAGGGAAAACGGTGGGGAAAAGGTAGTCCCTCCTTCTGCCGCCGCACACAGTGAAGCATAAGGCGGGCAGTGGTTGATTTGTAGCAGCGGCGCGGAGAAGAGAGAGAGAGAGAGAGAGAGAGAGATAGAGAGATTGACCTATGCTTTTGATCATGATCTGACGATTATCAAAAAAAAGTAGATCATGATCTGACGAGAGAGAGAGAGATTGTGATATTCGGAAAACAACTTACCAAAGATTTGAGAGTAAAACATTTTCACCCCAATGGTGCAAAATATTTTACTTTGTAAAATGTTTTACACTCTTTTTTTCCAGCCAAACACCCAAAAATAAATAAAATATTCTACTGGAAAACATTTTACGTCTAAACAAATAGAGCCTTAATCATTAAAGTGTTTCATATCAAATGAAATTTTTGCTCACATTTAAGTAAAAGTATGTGTAAAGGCTCGAGATAGAGTATCTTCATTCCTTATTCAAATTCAAATTTAAGTAAAAATCATCCAAAACCCTCCTCCACTCCTTATCCAAAACCTATACCAAATTTGAGTTTTACTCAAATGTTTCACTAAATCTGATGTGAACCAAATTTTCAAGGCTCTTTTGTTTCACTCCATTTCTCAAACACACTATTGGCCATAAGACCCATATGACAAACTTCTTAAAAAGACAGATGAATGATGGTAAGCTGGGAACATTTCACAATCAATGGTAAATTAAAAAGAAAGTTAGAACCATTTCTCTATTCTTTAAATAACTTGGATGGTAAAGTTTCGGTCAACTTACCATCACCGATCCAGGTGGTTGGGATTGAATGGCAAGATAGGTGGGCCCTCCACCACGACCAATACTCCCTCCACGCCCATGAAACAATGTAACTTTGATGCCATACTCGTTGCATGCAGCTACAACATCCTCTTGAGCTTTATAAAGTTCCCAAGCGGCAGTGAAACGGCCAGCATCTTTTCCAGAATCAGAATATCCAACCATCACCTGTCCGCAACAACTTCATAAGAATCATAAGCTCCAAAAGTCTCATGGACACTACCACAAGGCTAATGCAAAGCAAATGTATTTTGCTTCCGAAAATACCTCTTGATGCCCATTATGGTTCTTAATGATATGCTCCCGGTACCAATCAATTGACAGTAATTTCCTGATCACCGCACCAGCTTCTCTCAAATCCTTCACAGTTTCAAACAGAGGAACCACTCGTAGCCTGATCCAGTAAATGAACATAAGACAGTGAGCTCAAAAACACATTCAAAGAGTAACAGAAATAAAAACAAATTTCAAATGTGAGTGGGTTCTTTCATACAGGCAACATATGAGATGCCAGATTTCTCATTAATTCCCCATGACCTATGACTAAATGAGTAGCGATAAAAGTTTTCAGCTGAATGGGACGTGGCTTCAGAAGTACATTTCCAACTGTAGGGGAGGTCAGCGCAGGACCCCCGGTTGACCAGAGTCAACGTTGACCCGCCAATAAAATCATGACAAATGTCGCTCAGGTGGCACAATGCCCGCTTGACACGTGGCGCTCTCCGCGGAAGTCTCCGCGTGTGAGGGTCCACTGGAGCGGGCCCAGGTCTCTGCGTAAGGGGGCCACTGAAGCGGGACCCTCTTGCGCAAGGCGCCCCAACGGCGCGCACCCCAGGCCCAATAAGGGCGGTGCTTGGACGACCATGAGCCATCCAGACAAGGAGAAAAGCTCATGGCTCAAATGACTGGCGCGGCCCAGAACACGGGCAAAAACGCGAGAGGCCAGTCCAAGCTAGCCCAGGTAATGATACCTGCTGCGGTCTAAAGGCAGGACCCCGGAGGCCCCCTGAGGCTTGGCTGCGGTATAGGCGAGACCGAACAGGTCACGACCTTGCCCTTACGGGAATAAGGGAGATCTAGCGGCTTGGTGGCTTGGAACAGGAGGATCGCTGCGCGGGGGAATGGCTCGTCACCGCGCGGGTCATCTACGCGGTGATGACGTCACCCGTGCGGTCAGGTTGTACGGAATGGACACGTGTTATCATATTATAGGACGACAGCCTGGCACCTCATGATTGGTCCAGGGTGCCTATAAATATGGGACATTCCCTTTCATGCCCAGAGGTTGGTGAGATCTTGGTAGAGGCATACGCCATTCTAGAGAGAGAAAAGGGCAAACACTGAGTGAGAGAAGATTCTCTCTGGTGAATTCTTGTCCCATCTCCTAGGTCACCAAGGGTATCACGGATTAGACTCAGAGCAATCCACTGCCTTAGTCCTTTCTGTGCACACCTGCTCCGTTCTTCACCCTTTCTCTAGACCACCTCATTCTCTTCTTTCACCGTGTCTTTACTGTTGACTATCCATACCTCTCCAGCTCATCACGTAAGCAAGAACCATCACCTACATTCAGGCGACTCTGCTGGGGAGGTTGCTTAGTTGATGGTAAACACGAGAAGTGGTCTACAAACTTCAGGCATGGCAGCTCCAACAAATCCCAACAACCTTGTCCTCGATGGTCTACCGTTGATAGAGGATGCTACGTCCAGCCATGGAGGAAATGAAGGAGGAAACCAGGGAGCTCCAGTCATGGAGATAATCCATGCCATGCAGGCCGGCATCACCCAGATGCAAACCACTCAGACGCAGCTGCTCGCCGCCATAGCTGGCCTCACAGAGGTCATCACGGCCGCCCTACCAAGGGCCCAACCAGCGATGGTGACCCAGCAGATCCATGCTGGGGGGGGAGTCCAACCATCTGTGCTTCCGCGGGCTGAACAGGCCCATGGGACTCAGGGGGTGGCACCCTTAGCTGGTGGCCTTGGCGCTCAAGTCATCATACAGCCAGTGGTTCCTGTTCACCCTGCCTTGCCAGAAAACCCTGGCCTGCAAACCACAGGAACTGGTTCTGTACACCAGAGAGCCGCGCTGGGAGAGCATGCCGGGCCACAGGCGGTAACCCTGACAGAGGTACAGGCTCTCTTGCAAAGGGAGAAACCCAAAACAACTTTCCCCTCCCTCCCTAGCCCAGACATTCAACCGCCATATCCCATGGCTATTCTCCAGATGCCATATCCGGAGGGGTACACCCCACCAAAGTTTACTAAGTTCGATGGCAAAGAGGGCAACGCACAGGAACATGTGGTGCGGTTTATCGAAACACTTGGGGCCTTTTCTGGAGACACAAATCTCAGGTTAAGAGAGTTTTCCAAATTACTGACCAATAGGGCATATACCTGGTATGTCAACCTCACTCCTTATTCAGTATCATCGTGGGAAGACATGGTTAGCCGCTTCTACGCGAAATTCTTCCAAACACGCGAGAAGATAACCAGTCTATCCCTCGTGAAGGAGGCCCAGGGCCCCAGTGAAGATATCATCGACTATATCAAGCGGTTTCAAGACCGCGCGGTCGATTGCCTCGAGCCTGTTGGGGAAGAATATTTGGTGGAAATTTGCACATCTGGACTCCTGCGCGAGTATCAGCCATTCTTGGTTAATGTCAAGATTCAGACATTCGCCGCCTTGTTGGAAGCAGCATACAAGTTGCGCCATACTGTACAACCACCCGCGCGGGACGGCTGGAAGTCTAGAAAATCTCACTCCGTCGCCGCAGCTGCAACTTCCACTCCCTCTTCGCGCAAGTCGCAGGGGGGAAGAGGCAGCGGCGGAAATGGCAGCGGACGTGGTGGATGGAGCGGAAACAGTAACGGGCGCGGCGATTGGAAGAAGCAGAAAGTGTATAAAGAAAGTACAGGGGCTCCAGACTACCCCTGCAGCATCGAGGAGGTAAAAGCATTGGTCAAGGAGTGGATAGCAGATGGTGGTCTCACGCTGCCAGATATTGAGGTCGCGCCTTCGCGCGCAGACCGAGAAAGCCCAAACTATTGCATGTTCCACAGACACACCAAACATCCTACTAGTGACTGCTGGACCTTAAAAAGGATTTTCAAGAGAAAGTTGGACAACAATGAGCTGAGGATCACCACCAAAGCTCAGGACGTGCGCACGGATCCCTACCCGGAGCATGGGACGGCCAACATGGCCGAATGTTTTGAGTTCGTACGTGAAACCGAGGAAGAGGATTATGGTTGTGATTATGATTATAATTACGACTATGATTATGACTATGAGGAAGTATACATGACGTCTTTCTACGATGAGCTTAATGACATCGCAGGGTACGGTACCCCGAGGGTGGCCCCTCCAGATCCAGAGAGTGGAGTCAAAATCCTGCAGAATAGCACAAAGTTCAAACAGTTCTACGACGGAATGGGGTTCACACCCAATGCGAGATTTTTAATGACGAAGGCTATCATGGCCATCGCGCAAGAGAGCCACGAGGCATGCGTTGCGCAAGGAGGGTCCCTTCCTAGAACCATTAAGGACGAGTCAAATGCTATCTCATTCTCCGACGCTGATAGAAGGGTTCCGCACCCACACAACAGACCCTTATACGTCACTGCGTGCGTCAACGGCGTGGAACTGAAGCGAGCGTTCATGGATGGAGGAGCCTCCATCAATATCATGCCAATGTCTACGCTGCAAAAAGTGGGAATCCTGGAGGAGCGAATTGTGAAGTCTTTGATAGGAATCACCGGGTTCCAAGGAGATAAGAAGGAGTCCCTGGGATATGTCATTGTTGATCTGGCGGTTGGACCCATCCGCACTGCTACCAAATTCCACATCATCGACGCTAAGACGAACTACCACATAATATTGGGCCGCAGCTGGATGCATCGCTTCGCGGTCATCCCCTCCAGCTATCATCAGTGTTTAAAGGCAATTTGGGCTGGAAAGAAAGTCATTGTCGCGGCATCCGAGAGGCCATTCGAAGTGAACGAAGCCCACCTGTCTGACTCGGTATACTTCACCGAGATGGAGGAAACGCTGAGCGCGGCGGTTGCAAAGCCGTCCGGAGTAAAATTGCCTAAATGGGAAGACATCAAAGACGAGGGAGAGGCTTCCGCGAGCAAGCGGGAACCAACTACAGAAAGCGCTTCAGGTCCAAGGAAAATTACCAAACTCAAAGAAGGAGGGAAGACTGTGTCCTGCTTATGACAGGGTGGTGGGCCAGATGCTTCCATGGAGGCTTCTAACCCGCGGTGCCTAGAGGCAGAAGGAGCAGAGGAAGACGAGATGGTCAAACCAGAACCGGCCCCGGAATGTATGCAGGATGGCCCTAAGCCGCAGCCAGAAGTGTTGGAAGAGGTCAATCTCAGAGAAGGAGAGGGCACTCCGCGGCCTGTCTTTGTGAGCGCGGCACTCGAAAGTGGCATGAAAGAAAGGATTATTCAGTTGTTGCAGCGATACAGCGATGTGTTCGCTTGGCACTATGAAGAAATGCCAGGGCTAGATGCCGAATTGGTGGCGCACCATCTAAACATTTTTCCAAATTCTAGGCCGGTCAAGCAGGGTGCGCGCAAGTACCAACCGGAGCTAGAAGAGAAGATCAAAGAAGAAATCAAAAAATTGAGGAAGGCTGGATTCATTCAGCCTATACAATACCCGCTCTGGCTCGCCAACATTGTGCCCGTGAAAAAGAAGAACGGTCAGATACGCGTGTGCGTCGATTTCCGCGACCTCAACAAAGCGTGCCCTAAGGATGAATTCCCTTTGCCGCACATTGACACACTGGTTGATTCCACGTCGGGTCACCAGATGTTCTCCTTTATGGACGGCTTCAGCGGTTATAACCAGATCAAAATGGGAGCGGAGGACGCGGAGAAGACTGCTTTCAGAACACCATTGGGCAACTTTTACTACACTGTTATGCCCTTTGGTCTAAAAAATGCTGGCCCGACATACCAGCGCGCGATGACGGCAATCTTTCACGATATGCTGCATCACATCGTAGAAGACTACGTTGACGACCTGGTTGTGAAATCAAAAGAGAAGTTTGACCACTTGGATCATTTGGAAACGGTGTTTAAAAGGTGTAGGAAGTTCAGTATGAGGATGAACCCACTAAAGTGCGCATTCGGCATCGCGTCTGGGAAGTTCTTAGGATTCCTGGTCCATAGACATGGGATAGAGGCAGACGACGCAAAGATAAAATCCATAACAGAAATGCCCCCTCCGCATTCTCAACGAACACTCAAGAAGTTCCTAGGTCGGGTTTCGTATCTGCGCAGATTTATCCCGCTCTCGCGGAAATCTCAGCACCCTTTAGCGACCTGCTCAAGGGAAGGGCAAAGTTCGAATGGTGCGCGGAGCACCAGCATGCATTTGAAAGGATCAAGATTGTCCTGACCTCACCGCAGACGATGATCGCACCGCAGAAAGGCAAACCCTTGATTCTATACTTGACGTCCACCCCAAGATCCATTGGGGCCCTATTTGTGCAGGAAGTTGACAGCGCGGAGAGACCGGTGTACTATATCAGCAGAAAAGTGCAGGGAGCAGAAGGGCGGTACACGCCGGTGGAACGACATTGTCTGGCATTGGTTTTTACCGCGCAAAAGTTACGCCACAACTTCTTGTCATTCAAAATCCACCTTGTCACGAAAAGTGATCCAGTACGCTATCTGTTATCGCGGCCAGCCCTCACGGGAAGAGTGGCCCGCTAGCTTTTAGCTCTGGCCGAGTTCGAAATATCATGTGTCACTCCCAAGGCGATTAAATGTCAGGCACTCGCAGATTTACTTGCACAATTCCCTAGCGGACATTGCGAGCCAGTTCAAGAGGAGTTGCCAGGCGATGGTTTCGAAGCATTAGCGGCCGCGTCTGTCACTTGGACGTTAAGCTTTGATGGGGCCGCAGGAGGTGGCGCGGGCGGTGCCGGAATAGTCCTTACAAGCACGGATGGCCAGCGCGAGTACCTCGCATACAAATTATCTTTCCAATGCTCAAACAATGAAGCAGAATATGAGGCTTTAATCCTGGGACTCCTAGCAGCTATCACAAAGGATATTAAGATCCTCAAAATTGTGGGGGATTCAAAACTTGTAATTCTTCAGACTGAAGGTGTCTACGCACTCAAAGAGCCTACTCTTGCTCCATACAGGGCCACGGTACAGAAGCTGATGCAGCGTTTTGATAAAGTGGAAATTATTCACAAGCCCAGATCGGATAACAGGTTCCCTGACGCACTTGCCACACTAGGAGCGAAGGTCGAATTCAATGAAGAGAAGATAGCCATAGAAATTGTCAAGAAGACAGAGCCATCAATCACTGACGAAGTGAGCAAGGAACAAGTTGTAGAAGAATGGCAAGAAAAGTTGATGAAGCAGTTGGCAACCGGGCAGGGGGGTGTCCCCTTAGCAGAATTGGCACAGTTCACCGTGATTGGGAAGAAGTTATACTTCCGCGGCCCTCAAGGGTGGCTCGCACGGTGCATCGAGCTTCAGGAGGCCAAGACCAGGTTGTGTCAGATCCATGATGCAACTTGTGGAGAAAACGACATCTCTCTCTACCGGAGGGTTCAGAGGCAAGGCTATTATTGGCCTAGCATGAAAACTGACGCCGCAGAGGTACTGAGGAATTGCGAAAGATGTGCCCTAGCCATTCCAGCGCAAGAATGCTGTTTCTCAGTGGAGCAGGACTGGAGGCGGAAGTATATTGATTTCCTGCAGGAAGGCGCGCTACCCGTGGAGAGGGAATACAGGAGGCAGATCAAGATGTCCGCTGGACGGTTCTTCATCAAGGACGGAAGCCTATACAGAAGAGCATTGGACAGCATCCCTTTACGGTGTTTGTCCAATGAAGAGGCTGAGGAGGTATTATACAAGGCTCACGAGCTAGAGCATCAAGGCGGACGGAAACTATATGAGCACGTCATCCACTTGGGATACTACTGGCCACGGATGGAGTCTGATGCCAAAGCACATGTGCGTCGGTGCCACGCGTGCCAAAAGTTCGGAAATCTGGTCCATGCGCCTGCGGTGGAGCTTCATGCGATCCGCGAGCCATACCCCTTCCATACTTGGGCAATGGACCTGGTCGGGCCCATCTCGCCCCACTCGCGCAAGCACCAATGGATTTTAGCAGCAGCGGAAGTCAGTACTAAGTGGGTGGAAGCAGTACCACTGAGGAACGCGACCGGCGCGGCAGTGGCCCAGTTCATTAAGGAAAATATTATATGCAGATTCGGCATACCAAAGGTGATCCTGTCAGATAACGGAACCCCGTTCATCAACAGGGACGTGGGTGAGCTGCTCCAATCCTACTCCATTGAACACCAGACTTCAACTCCGTACTATCCCCAAGGGAATGGCCAGGCTGAGGCCACAAACAAGTCCTTGGTACGAATCCTGAGCAAGTTACTGGACGAGAAGGGAGGGACGTGGTCAGATCACTTGATCACCGCACTCTGGGCCTACCGCACAGCAAAGAGAAAAGCCACGCGCACCAGCCCCTTCAACTTGGTCTACGGTGCAGAGACAGTACTCCCCGTCGAGCTAAGCGTTCCCTCCGCGCGGTTGACTCTGTCAACAGAGGTCACCGCTGCGGAGCGGCGCGCGGATTTAGAAGCTTTGGAGGAAAGGCGAGAGCTCGCCGCAGAGCATCAAGCCAAGTATTGGGAGTCAGTGTCGAGATTCTACAACAAAAGCGTGGTCCCTCGAGAGTTTAAAGTCGGAGATTTGGTCTGGAAGTCAACCACAGATGTGATGAGGAACGTCAAGCTCCCCAAATTCACCCCGAGATGGGAAGGACCATACCAAGTCATCAACGCGGGGACAAGCGGTCACTATAGGCTTTCCAGAGTCTCCGATGGATTTCTGACAGGGCCTATCAATATTAAGTTTATGAAGAAATATTATCCTTGAATGAAAAGGTGTTTTATTTGGGGCCCTTATCCATTTTCTTCTTTGTAATTCCTTCTCTAATGTTACTGCCAAGTTAATGAAATATTCAGTTTGAGGTAAATCATTATGAGTATGGAAAACAACCAGGAAAGGCAAAACATAAACAAAATACTCTTTATTATCCATGATGTTGCAATTCCGTTACAAAAACCAAAGCGAAAGAAAAGAAAAAAAAAAAAAAGGGTCAAGACGGAGGGAACAACCCCTTGGTAATCGGGTCGTCCTTCCCGAGTATTTCCCCGCCAGCGGCTTCATATTCAGTCTTCTCGCGCAAAGCGGCCTCCAGCTCGGCCCGTTTATCTTTCAATTCTGTTTCCCTTTGTGCAAGAGTGGCGCGAGTAAGGTCCACCCTCTCCTGCGCCCGCTGAACCTCTCTCTGCTTCGCCTCTACCCGGGACGAAAGCTTGAAAGCCCGGCGCGAGCCGTGCATACGCTCCATGTGGGCGATGAGCCATTTACTCTCCAAGCCTCCCAAATCTTGAAGATCCTCAAGAGCTCCCTTTGCATCTTGCAGCGACGCATCACCAAACTTCTTCAAAGGAATGTTGTGCAAGGAATCAATGATTGTGGCCAAGCTGTCCAGGAACATACCACCTCCCAGGGCGCTCTGTGCCCGGAAGTTGGCAAAAGTCTCAGGGTGTGTCCGGAGAACAGCCTGAAGGGCGGGCAGGCTAGTACCAGCGACGCGGAACGACAGGAACATCTTCGCGGACGCGGGAATGGCAGGAGGGACCTGCTCCTGGCACTGCGAATCGTTGTACTGGGAAGGGGACCCCTGCTGTACGTCAGGTCCCTGCGGCACATCAGGCTGTTGCGGCGCACTGGACCCTGCTTCCTCTGAAGCTTCTGAGCTACCATCAACATCTGTGGCCTTCTTTTCGTAAAGAACCAACTGCCTGGTACGCTGTTGCGGAGCACTTGACTCCGCCTCACTCCCATCCTCCCTCTCAGGCACTCCTCCCTCAGGAATGCCGGCCAAATGTCCCTGCTGAGCTTCCCCCTGCGGCCCAGCCAGAGGCCCTTGATGTTCAGGGACCGGCTCCTGTTGCTCTGGCGGAGGCTCTTGATGAAGGGCATCTTGCATCCCCCGTATGCTTCCCCGGGGGTCCACAGCAGCTTCCAACTCTGAAAAATCATCTTTGAACAGTTCATAAATAATGGGATCAATTGAAGTTGGCACAAACTCTCCTATACTATGGGTAGTGCGTGGCCTAGAGCTTGGCCCCACATGAAGGTCATCCCCTATGTTCCGGAAAGGGCTGGAAGAATCAGGGTGGTTACCTTTCTCAATGGATGACGCGCGCTGTGGGGAGCGAGCTGAGGGCTGACCCGTTTCAGCAGCAGTGTGGGGGCTCTGATCCTCGTCACTGTCAACATAGGGGTGCATGAAACCCCGCTCAAAACCCCTACCAAAGCCCTCGGAGCTGCTTTCTGAACTCTTTTCCTCCTGTGGCTCCGGCTCGCGGCGTCCCCCGGAATGAATCTCTCTTACTTCCTCCTCTCTGGAACCACTCGCGCCGCGCGATCCAAATAGATCAGTGATCGGAGGGCTAACCCGCTCCTCTGAGCGTATCATCTCCAAGAACCCGTGTCTCGCTACCGTCTGCGAATGCGGGAGGGATTCCTCATTAAACTCTGCGGGCTGAACGGGTGGAGAGGGAGCACGAGCGGCCTGTGCGGACTGACCGGGCTCTTGCCCACCAGCTGCAGCACTTCCTCGCCTTCTGCCAAGGGCGGTACTGATGGGAAGATGGTCACCATTACTGTCACTGTTCCCTGCCCGTTGCTGCGCTGGGACAGAGGGGCCTGCGGTTTGAGCCTGAGCCAAGGCTATTCCAGAGTCCCGGTTTGATCCGCCAGGCTATGGAGACGTTGCACGCTCTGGCGAGGCTCTAACACGCTCGCCAGTCACTGCCTGAAAAATAGAGAGAGCGAAGAGATGAGTAAATGACGACAATGCAATTAACGTAATGGATAAATCAAGCACCGGTGAAACACATACCCTGTGAAGCCTACGACGCATGGGTGGCCGCGCGGCCTCTTCCTCATCCACAGAAGTCTGGGCCCGCTCCCGGGACCGGGTGACGCGCACGGCAGATAGCGGCGCCACAACCCTAGGTTCCGAAGGGGCCACAGTAGCACCCTCTTTCAAGGCCCAACGGCTTCGCACGCCGCGCCACTCTTCGGATTGAGGCTTAGGCATATGGAGTGTGAAATCCGGTTTGTACACAACACGCGGAGGGGCCCTGACGGCTTCGCCTTGTACAAAAGCGAAGAAAGAGTCTAAATTTCTGCGCCAATGCAGACGGAACTGAGTAGATACAAGGGGAGGACCGAGAGACTGCGGAAAACGCCAAAGGCTGACCCCGTCCATAAAGACGTCTGTATAAGAGACAAGGAACTGATTAAACGCGGCTTGAAACTCCAGGGGCTCAGGCCCCGCCGCGGGTACCACCAAATCATACCCTAGCTGACGCGCCATCCTGTCTGGTCTATACACCACCGTCTGCCAGTTCTCAACTCCAATCGCGGGCAGGTAAGCCGGGCGACTCATGCAGTATACACCAACGAGGAGGTTGCGCTTCGGCAGGCTAGCGTTGGAGAAGTCAACCTCCCCTGGGATACTTGGGGTGTAGTTGCAAACACCGTCCAAAGTCTGGGTATATGGGCGCGGATAGAAATGGGACTCCTCGTCCATATACTCCTCCCATAGCTTTGTTGTGGCCGTGTTGTTCCAGCGGAGGATGATGGGCCATAGAGGGCCTGTGACAGTATACCTCTGGCGGCCGTCGTCCTCTCTGATTGGACGACCCCTACTGTCCAGGTCTGGCGTGGACACTTGCGCGGGGAATTTCCTAGCCTTGGGAGCAACAACGGGGAAATGCTCGTACACCAGTGCAGTTAAGAACTGAGTATGCACCATAGAAGTAATATCAAAACGACCCACATACCGCTCGAAATCTGCGGACAGGCGGTCCAACTGTTGGTATAAATGCCCCAGAAACAGAGGGCCCAGCGGAAATCTATCCCTTGTGCGATCCTTACCGCAAGATAAAAAACGAACTCGCTGGGCGCATCAATAGGAAAGTCTGGGAATAGAAAGAATGAAAGAAAGAAGGCGATGAAAGCAGGTAGATACAAATCACCTTTGTATTCCGGACCGTCGATGGCCTTACGCCCCGCAGGTGGCGCGGGCTGGAGATCCTTGAAGAAATATCTTATCCATGAACCCCAAGAGGTCTTCTTTGGGTCTGTCATGGGCCTCCCATGACCGCTCCTGTCCCATTGGGACCCCCTGTGGCCCGCGGCCTTATAGGCCAACTTCAGCCTAGCCACCAACTCCTGATCAGCACGTCCGGACTTGGTGGGTTCAAATTCCTGTCTGCCGCGGAGGGAAAGGTGCAAGAGCACGCTAGTGTCCTGAAGAGTGGGGCCAAACTCCCCCCACGGGAACACAAAAGTGTGGGTATCTGCGCTCCACCGCGACACCAAGAAGTCGACATTTTCATTCCTCCTGTTCAAAGTTAGAACCTGGGAAATCTTGACAGGCTCCAGTATGTGAGAACGCTCCAGGACCTTCTTGAGAGCGGCGTCCCCGATTACATCGTCCACCCACTCGCTCCAGCCAGCAGGAGGGGCAGAAAGGGAGGAATACTGTACTGAGGAGAGAGGGAAGTCCCCTCTCTCTAGTCGAAGGCGAAGGACAAAAGAGGGAGGCAGGCAGGACCCCGGGGGGCCCCTGAGGCTTGGCTGCGGTATAGGCGAGACCGAACAGGTCACGACCTTGCCCTTACGGGAATAAGGGAGATCTAGCGGCTTGGTGGCTTGGAACAGGAGGATCGCTGCGCGGGGGAATGGCTCGTCACCGCGCGGGTCATCTGCGCGGTGATGACGTCACCCGTGCGGTCAGGTTGTACGGAAAGGACACGTGTTATCATATTATAGGACGACAGCCTGGCACCTCATGATTGGTCCAGGGTGCCTATAAATATGGGACATTCCCTTTCATGCCCAGAGGTTGGTGAGATCTTGGTAGAGGCATACGCCATTCTAGAGAGAGAAAAGGGCAAACACTGAGTGAGAGAAGATTCTCTCTGGTGAATTCTTGTCCCATCTCCTAGGTCACCAAGGGTATCACGGATTAGACTCAGAGCAATCCACTGCCTTAGTCCTTTCTGTGCACACCTGCTCCGTTCTTCACCCTTTCTCTAGACCACCTCATTCTCTTCTTTCACCGTGTCTTTACTGTTGACTATCCATACCTCTCCAGCTCATCACGTAAGCAAGAACCATCACCTACACCAACTAACTATTGCAAGTTGTCGTTACTTAAACCCGGTGATTTGGGGAACTGAAAACTCCTCAATTATGTAATCACAGCTATTCCTTTGAAACAGTAACAAGAAAATTCACAAAATACAAAATCGAAAAATATTTCAGCATGACAATAGTAAAAGAAACTAATTAACCTTTGAAGCCACCAGACGCTACTGGTGTATGAATTCAGTTCATTCTTTCCATGCATTTCAAGGCTTAATTATTAAGAACAGAGCCATATGCTAACAAGTGTGTGCGCACGCGCATGAGTGTGCGTGTACGTGTCACCTGAATGCATTTTTATCGACTTGTTACATGAATGTATTACTAGTATGATCCTAAATTAATGAATCTAGTAAAAACGGAACAATATCTTTCTGCTGTACTGGCACCATCAACCCATAAACAATTCGCAATAATCCCAATTTTGAACGCCATGTTAAACAAGATTTTTTCCTTTTGTACCATTTTATATTCAAACACGCCCAATTCTATGTGAGCCCATCTAATTTACCAGAAATTAAGATTGCTACAACAGAGAGAAGACATAAAATCTTACGTCCCGCCAGGGCATGGTCTTCCTAGCTCTCCAGAAACAGCAAGGCGAGCATCTTTCTGCAGAAGCTCCACAGCAAGGACATCACTAGCCTGCCAGTCAACAAGATACACAAATATATTGTTGAATGCTAATGGGAGAGGGGAAAAAAACCGAGTAAACATTGCATGCATGAAATGAAATAGTATAATATCCAATTGTGAAAATTCTGAGGGAAGCATAAGACTTGATGCTAATAGTTCCTTACATTTGAAGCCATAGAAATCACATATGCTCCTAGAGAATCACTTCCCAACTCAGCAGCAACCCGGAAGGTGTCCCAAGACTTCTTTAACATCAAGAGGAACCTAAAAATTCCAGTGGAGAGAAGACAAGTAACACACAACTACATAAGTTGACCACAATATCCAACTCATAATATCAAAGAACATACACGTCACTCACTAAGTGATACAAATCATTATAAGAACCATGGAAGTCTCAGGTAGTGCCGTAGTGCAACTATGGCATCAAGAAACTTTTTTCACCTGTAATTTGTTTGAGGAATAGAGGGAAAAGGTGAAACGTGAGGGTGTAAAAGAACATTATTTTAAAGTTTATTTCCCCATGGAGTTTATGTGAAGCGAAGTCCCACATCGTCTGGGTACCAAAGTAATATGAAATATATAAACATGAGGGCACCCTCACTTCATGAGCTAGCTTTTGGGGTTGAGTTCTACCCAAGACCGTGTAACTTGGTATCAGAGCTGGGTACCAGAGATGGGTAGGGTGCGTGTCTCTCGCCTGCACGCGACAGGTGCTGCCGAGTGAGCACGTTGCACGTGAGGGAGGGTGTGAAGCGAAGTCCCACATCGTCTGGGTACCAAACTACCAAAGTAATATGAAATATATAAACATGAGGGCACCCTCACTTCATGAGCTAGCTTTTGGGGTTGAGTTCTACCCAAGACCGTGTAACAGTTTAGTACATGGTTATTACTTTTTCTAAGATACACAGTTGATGTAGTCATAAAATAATAAATGGTAGCTTTGAAAAGAGCGGAACCATTTACGATTACGACGATTCATGCACATGTTGGGGATGTGGACAACTTTCAGCAATAGCCCAGGGGTTAAAGGGGTGGAGCATTTCGGCCATTGGGCCGTACCTATTTATATTGCAGTGGCATTGTAATTAGAGTTGGAGCATTTCATTCTAAACACAAGAGGAGGCGAGAGAGAAAAAAAATTGGAGAGAAGATTTGTACTCCATATTCTTCGATTATAGCAAACGGGTGGCTCCTATGGTTTTTTTCTCAGGTTAAGGATTTTTACATATATCTGTATGTCTTTCCTACTTTTCCGTTCATTACGCATTCTTTTTCTATTTTTCAATTTTTGCCCTAGTTTCCAAGATCTATAGGGGCATTGTGGATTGAACATGTGGTTCGATTCCTAACAGCACTACCTTACTTGCATGAACAACTTCATTACAATATCTTACAGAATTCATGTAAACAAGTTTTCTATTTTTCAACATATGAAGAATAAATAATAACTACTCACATATATGCATTCTCCCCGATGGATTGACCTCAAACTGAAAAAGTTCACTCAAGATGAATAATATTCCAAAATTCAGACATTTCAAACACTTTCTCAATAACTTTCAAGTTGTCCATTGATATTTTTCCCTAGCTTGTTTAACTCAGCTTTCAGACATTTCAAACACCTTCTCAATAACTTTCCCGTTGTCCATTGATATTTTTCCCTAGCTTGTTTAACATTGTCTGTTTCTTTCAGAGAACAATAAATTATTTGTAGCTGGAAGTATGTTGCCTCTCCATCACCCCTACAAGTATCTGAATTAATTCGTACTAGGAGCTTCAACTAGTAGTAATGGCTTCAAGTAATGCAAGATAAAATGAAGTGGACAATTAAGATAACATGCATGGTGCATCATATTGTTTTCAATGAAGAAGCTGCATAGAGCCCCTGTCAGAGAATTACTGATAAAAAAAAAACACAAAATAAGTTAATGATTTCTCACCAGTGTACTTTGTTAATAAGTATAATTAAGAATGTACATGCAGGCATTGGTTGGATATGAAGGAAAACCGAAGGTTAGTTATAAATTACAGAGTTAGAAATCAATAATGACAGAACATCTAAGGTTAGTTATAAACCGAAGGTTAGTGCAACCGTGCAGGCATTTGTAATGAATTTGGTACACAACATCTAAGACAAAAATAAATAAATTAACACTTATGTCGAGAGTATTATCCAAATTTCTACCGTAGTAAGATATGCGTTCTTTTCGCTTCCTGTTTTTCGATAGTCTGACATTGGCTTGGAATGTGCACCAATACTCATGCTATACTCATCCTAAACATGCAAATGTGTTTTGTTATGTTTAAAATGTGTTCATCCAAAGTTTTTTTCCCATGTTACATGGCCTTCATCCCCTACGATTAAGAAAACAGTCATAAAATACAAGCCATGTTGCCAATCAAAAAAAAAAAAAGAGAGAGAGAGAGAGAACTACAAGCCCTGTTTCAGACAAAAAATACTAAGAATATCCAACAAGTTCCAGTATTAAAATGTCATTGTACTAAATGAAATCGTACAAAATCATACATAAACACCTACTTATATCTCTTCCAATTGGAGACATATGAACTACATGTCAAGAGTGTTATCTTCTAAATGCCAATATCAAATGAACAACTTACCTCTATAGTGAGAGGAACTAGAGGCCGTTTTCCTTTAAGCTCTCTCGTTAGGAATTCCAGTCTTTTATCTTCAACCCACTCGCTATATGTACCCATATCCAGGTATCTAGTAATTGCGTCGAGTGTATCAGAGTGCCTACCAGATTCCTGCTACATAAGCAATGAAATATCAAATCAAATCAAATAATCACATTGCTGTAACCAAGAATTCAAAATGAGATGGACCTGGCGCAAGTCAAGCTTCATTAAATTCATCCCAAATGCAGCCACTCGTCGGATTAAGTCAGCTAGCCGACCATCAGCTAGCACTCCAGATCCACATGATTGCTGCAAACATCGATAGTTTTAGTAAATTTCAAGTAATCACAACAAAACTAATTTCTTTTCTGCTTTATGTGAGGATTGTAATTTCATACCAGAGATTCGTAACAGAGAAGTAGTGGTTCCAATAGTTCATCTGATGTTGCATAGTGATCCGAAGGATCGTATTCACAAGGAAGATCTTCAAGAAGAAGCTCTAGCCGCTTCCTTGTCTTCACAAGCTGAATTGAATGAAGAAATACAAAAATTACTTCTTACTATTACTGGAATTTAAAAGTGTTGTTTCCGAATTATGACTGGTGTTAAAAACAATCTTTCCACATTCCATTCAAGTTTTCAACTAAATTCCTGCATTCAAAGAAAGGTTATTTGTTTCTCTATCTTTATAGACAACCACAAATTTCTCCCAGATCAGATGAACTAGCATCATTCAGTCTCAAAACCAGTAGATTTTAAACCTACTCAGGTATCTTCTAGCATTAGTTTTCCTAGCCTCTCAAGTCAGATGTCTCAATATCCACAGACAAATTTGGCATTTATAGCTTGAAGCCTGTTTTCGTCTTTCAATTTCTGCCAAGTAATATGTTCCAGAAATCCTAGCTAACTACATTATTTAATGGAACAGCTCTTTTAGAGGCAGTCCCTTTTTTTTCCTTTCCACGTGAGAAATGGCAGTTCTATCAGCAGCCAAAAAAAATTGGAAAAGACAGTTTTTATGGGGTGCTAAACAAAGGCAAGTGTGCTTACTATCCTAAACCGGAAAAAACAAAAAGCGCGCTCATTATTGCAAATCTATTGCATCCTATCAATTAGAGAAAGAATGCCGTGTCCTTTACGTGCCCAAGAACAATTCTGTAAGGAGCAACTGTAGGTCGTTCAAACAGGCCTGGCTCTAGAAGTTTCTGGAAGCTGGTCCTTCCTATCTGAGACTCGGCGAATAGTTTCCTCTGAGCACGGAGTTGATTAAAGCTGAAAGAAGCAGAACGTGGGGTCGCAGCAGGTTGATTATTTAAATTGGATAGGTTCCCATCTGAAAGCTTTTTGTGCAGGGTGTGATTTGAAACATTGGATGAAGAATCTGGTCTAGCAGAACCCTTGCCATGCTACAAAAAATTAGAAGACAACAACACTTATTAGATAAATATAAAATGACATTTATCTAAATGTTAATTGATCTCCTAAGCACTTTAGAAGACTATCAATAAGGTGAAAATATCCAATGCTGCACCTGTTGATTTAATAGCATGTGATTTCTCCCCGGTAGTTCAACTCTAGGAAATTGAGAGTCCCCATCCTGGCATACTACATAGCACATCCATAAACAAAGGGATCATAAATGATGTTCTGTATCTTAGGCAATTATGTAACATGCTAACTTAAACAATATTGACAGAAACACAGAAAGGGAACATCGTCAACTTGGCAGAATGTTAGGAAGAACGTTAGAAACTAGGAAGAGAAACGAGTGTGCAGAGCACATTGGAACCAGGCCTACTAAAGGATTAGAGAAGCAAAAAAAAGCGGAGAAAACTCCAGTTTGGGAATCAACTTTAGTCATGAACAAAGTGGAAAGTAAGTTCAGAAAAATATCAAGCCATGTATGCTAAGATTCCAATATCCAAAACAAAAACTGTTCAAATCACAGATATCACATGTTGCGGAATGATTGAAAATTACAGTAGTCATAGCAAATTTTCAAAATGCTTCAGACATTGGCCAAAAGTATTTATTTTGCAGAGATCCAAGAATGTAGCAGAGATAGACCAGCAAAAGAAAATCTTGAGAAGAAAATAAAAACAAATGGTTTCCAGCACCTTCATGTATCAAAAACTAAAAAGAAGAAAACGATTTGAAAAGTGTATCTACCAACCAGAAACTTGTTTTAGACGCATGTTGTAGATAAATCCAAGTCACGTTTCGCCAACACTACCAAATTTTAACCATGTAATACGGTTCGACTTGATTGTGGGTCCAATTCTAAAGAACAAGGGAAAAAGCACTTAGATATTGCTATAATAGTTGTTGATACAGAACTAGTGAAATTTCCAGGTCCTGCTTTTGTATCATACTTTCACTACTAGGAGAAGATAGAATGTGCATTTCAGAAGCATCAGGGAGTAAGTATTATAGTTTGACTGAATGGACTTACATTCACTAAATACTAATGCGCCATTGAGTCAACCAGGGTTCCCAACATGGAAAAGATGAATAGAATTACATTAAAATCCTCAGAAAATTTGCTAGACATGCATAGAGAGCAGAACCCAAACATATAATCACCTGTGCAAGAGGGAAGTCCAGCGCCAGCTGGAAGCTGTGTTGGAAGGGAGGGCACTTGTTGGCCTTGATGCTTCAAATGACTCCAGTTTTGGGGCTGGTTCCAATTCTCATGTCGATCCTCAGGTGAAGTTTCTGGAAACATAATTGAACCACATCAAGTCAAAGAAGTAGCAAACAAGGTCAGTGCTTGAAACTTTCAAGAAACTTGAGAGCAAGTCCATATGTACTACAGATTGGACAGGTTCAAGTTACGTGTCTGTTTGCATCTAATAGTCACCATGGGACGGTGTATACAATTGGACCTCAAGAGATCCTCTTTCATTAGCATGTGGCGTGATTTAGTACATGCGAAGGAAATCTAATTTACCCAGAACTTTTACCGAGAAGAGTAACCATGTAACTTGGACTCTCCTTAATGTGTAAGAGTACCTGTGGTAGAAACTCGACACTCAGGTACGGTTATGGAATTTGTATCCAACATCTTTAGTTGGACATTCAAAGAGCAGGCATATTTTCATTTGAGTTTAATATGGAACTAAGCATAGGCTTCTCATATCATGTATGCATGCAAAAGCCCATTGGCACCTCCTAAACACTTTTTTACAAATAAAATAATAAAAAGTACCGGGAAGTACAAATATTTTCTGTGACATTGTGTCTTTGAAATGAGTACGAGAGGAATCCGACACATAAAAATGTTGGGAAAAATAGAGGACCCAAAATTCCCACAAGTAAATCACGGAGGGAATAAAATGCGCAGCAAATGAGAACCGAAAAAGCGCAAACAATAAGCAAGCGAGACACAAGCAATTTTTACGTGGTTCCCCCAAAAATATGAGGTACGTCCACGGGACCGAAGTCCGATTCAACTATCACCAAAGTTCGTACAAATGGGTATACAAGAGATACAAAGATCTCACAAACACCCTAAGGTGTAGCCAACAAATTACAATCAACAAGAGGAAAGACCTCACCAAATGTAGATGAACAAAACCCTCCCAAAATAGCTGCAAATGGAGAGCTGAACAGTAAGCAAATCTGCCCCAAAAATAGGTGTACAAATTGCTGAATACTGGACCAAAGAGTGATCAAAGTTGCACTTTGTTTGATCACCTTTCCACCGAAGAACACAGAGCACACACGGCACTTTTCGATATTTTCTTCTCCTGACTTCACTTCGAGAGAATTGATGGACTGATGGTATTCATCGAGAAAAAATTGCCAACCAAAAGAATTAATGTAGAACCCATTTAGCTTTCCAGGAAAGCTAACAAATATCATGTGCCAAGCATGTGACTTCATAACAAAAAGATGTAGAATCTTCTACCCAAATACAAGCCCACTAATTTTAATCTTTTGGACCAAAACAAATAATTTGGGCTAACACAAAGATTATTGGGCCTCCACAAAAGTTAGAATAAGGAGGGACCCAACAAAAAATACACCCGCATGTTACACTCGTAGTCGTTGCCATGCTATGTTACATGGATCCTTCATTTTGGCTGAAGTACCCATGTCGATGTGTCCCACACCCTTATCCATTTTTGGACACTCGGATACTCTAATTTTTATGATATTTACCTAAAAATAATATCAAATTAGCTAGAAAAACAATATTTCTAGACTTTCAAATGGACATGAAATAGTGAACACACATCTTTTTCAACCGCCGTTTAAATACATTACTAAATATAATTTATGTTATGTAATTGGAAAAAATAATGCAATATATACAACAAGCAAGTGTTCAGGACGTGTCCCCGTACCCATACCCAATTTGGGGACACATATCTCAGTATCCTAAGATTTAAGTTTAGGAAGGTCCAACGCTTGGACTTGCACCCACACCCGATACTCGCACACGAGTCCATGTGACATAGTCGCCATGTATTATAAATGACCATAACATGAAGTGCAGCTCTTCCAAGTTGATGTGATGTGGGCCACACGCTAGAATCTCTTCCATAGATTTTCATTATGTGGGTGCTTTTACCCTTTTGCTCTTTAATGTTGTGGATTAAATTTTCACCATACAATTTGAGTAATGGTTGAGCCATACCAACTCAAGTTTTACTCAAATTTAAGTAAAAAATTGGGTAAGGAGTGGAGATGCTCTAAGTGAGGATTTTAATTTTGTTGTGTCCATGGAAAGACTTTGCATATAGACTCATTAGTTGATTTTTGCAAAGAATAATATTTTCTGGAATTGAGATATTTCTGAAGAAAAATATTTTGCGTTTGATTCACTGTCTACCTACTGGATAAAAAATCCCCTGTTGATGTTCTGAACCCATTCTTTTTCTGCATTCTGGCTTCCAGGAACTACTATAAAGTAAAGCCACCGATATGAACACCTTCATATGACATCACCTTTGGCTGACACTCGCCGGATTTTGACGGTCTCTCCGGATTTTTTCTTTTGCCCCGGAGTACACTACAGTCTACAGGTGCAATTAGATGGAAGGCCAAGACAACTTCCCATATGATATATGCTCTGAGTTTGGAATCTGTAAATGTTAGTTTTTCCACAAATTGATTGATCGATTGATTGATTGAGAGAGAGAGAGAGAGAGAAGAGTACTCAATGGGTCACGGTCGTTACAGTGGTGGTGGGCCAATGAGGAAGGCAAATAGGAAACCCCCTCTCACTGAAATCATCAAAGGGCGGGCTGGATCATGGTTCAAGAGAACGCTAACAAAGTTAAACGATCCGCCCACGAACGATGGAGAAACCTCCAGCGCAATCCCCTGTTGTTTTTTTTCACAAATTGATAGATTGAGAGAGAGAGAAGATTCAATATATCGATATCGTTATTTTGGTGGTGGGCCAATGAGGAAGGCTAGTAGGAAATCCCCCCTCTTAATGGAGTCTTTTTCCCTGCTGACCATTCCAATGTACAGTAGAAGAAGAAATTAGCCCTCTTTTTTCCGACGACTTCAGCAAGTCCTCCTCCTCCTATAACAGCGTTTCCAACTCAACTGACGTGTCAACCATAAATTCAAGAGTCTTTCTTCGACAAGGACATGGTATAAGAGTCAATCATGGAAATAGGACACAAGTTAATTCTTTAATGCCAAGAGGACAAATCACCTACACATTCCAAAAATGCTCCCACTTGCCCAAAGTGCCTAAACCCTCCAAACTCTATGAAAGTCCCTAAACTCCCAAACTTAATGAAAGTGCATAAACCTAAACCGTAGGGTACCCTATGAAAGTGCCTAAAACCCTAGGGTACCCTATGAAAATGTCTAAACCACTAAAATCTTATAATTGGAAAGTGCACCCTAAGTGCCTAAACCCATTATATCATACTTCAAAGAACCTAAACCCCCCAAAATTGAACCCCAAAATTAAACCCCATTCCAAAATTGAAGAGAAAAAATTAATTTTGTCCCACCCATGCATATACATGAGAGAGAGAAAGTGGCAAGTGGGTCTAGAAGAGAGAGAGAGAATGAGAGAGAGGTGGGTCAGTAAATTTCAAGGGAGTCAGTCAGCACCTATCAAGGTTAGTCGCTTTCAAGGTTAGTCGATGGCAGCAAAGCAACGTGATGGACTGTACCGGTTTTCTTTTTGTAATTTTTTTTTATCATTAAGGGTATTTTTGTCTAGTGTTGTCCTTGAACACTCAAAAATTTTACATTAATGTATTGGATGCCTTAAAATAAGTTAGGTTGAACTAAACACCCTTTAAAGCCCCAAACTTGTCCTTTAGGCCAATTTTCTGTAAATTGAAAAGGTTAAATTCCTAAAACACCCCCTAACCTTTAAAAACGTCCACAAACACCCCCTCATCTATTCGAAATCGAAAAACCCCCTTACACCGTTAACAGAAGTAAACAAATGACAAGTTTGCCCTCCCATTTTTATACACAACCACACAACTTTCAACCAAAAAAAAATGAGAACTAAACACAGTCTTCTTCTCTCTCTACTCTCTCTCCTCTTCTTCCTCCACCATTCCCAAGCCCAAGACCCCCGCCCCGCCCCACCCCAAACACCACTGGCTACACCTGCTCCTCCGCCAACCAGTCCTCCTCCACTTACCCATGCCAAACCTATGCCTTTAACAGAACCACCGCCCCGAATTTTTTGGACCTCGGCTCCATCGGCAACCTTTTCTCTGTCCGACGACGGCCCAGAGCAAAAGGGAGAAGAGACCCAGATGATGGAGCAGGGCTGATCAGATGCACCAACCATCACTACAAGAAATTTCACAAATCCCGACTAACTGTTTAGTCAGCAATGGTAGCCATTTTAGTCAGCAAAAGGATTTATCGACCAGTTTTTTAGTTGGCATTTTTTGTCGGGTAATGATTGTCGGCAAAGATACTTTCCGACTAAAAAGTGTTTAGTCGGCCTATGTGGTTCATTTGCCGACTACCGTTCCCAACCAAAAATGTGGTCGGTATTTCTTTTTTTAGTTGGGAAATGCATAGGCGAAACACCTACTAAATAAGTGGTCGGGCAACGCATGGACTTTTGCCTACTAAAAAACTGGTCGGGGAATGAATGGACTTTCGCCAACTAAATAACTAGTTGGGGAATGCAAAGACTTTCGCCTACCAAAAAACTGGTCAGGGAATGCATGGACTTTTGCCTACTAAATAACTGGTTGGGGATTGCATGGACTTTCGCCTACCAAAAAACTGGTCGGGGAATGCATGGACTTTCCCCTACTAAATAACTGGTTGGGGATTGTTTGCACTAGTTTGTACCCAAATGGTAAATGTTTAAATCCCAATTTTGTTTCCCCATCCGATTTACTGCCATCTTACTATAAATAGTACTAAACAAACAAATTTTTAGAAATAAATCCTAACTTTAATAAATAAAGGTGCCCAACTTAGAAAACAAATTGTATCCAAGTTCCTAAAGCTTAAAATAACAACACGTCTAAGCGTTACAAGGGGAAAATAAAAAATCCAAACAAAATGTATCCAAACCCTTACACCACAAAATACTTAAAAGTTCAAGTTCAACAAACGGATAACCAAAAAACATCCAAGCACGTAGAATCATCAACCAAATTCCAGCTTTGATCTTCATAGTTAATAACCAAAAGTAGAACGGCGGGATACTCCATTAAAGCGTCAATCTGTAAAAATAAAAAAAATAAAAAAAATCCACCGTTAGTATTTATGAACACGTGTATCCCATTGCTCAAAATGAACATATGTACAAGCCAAAAAAGAGTGTCTTTGTCAACTAAGTTGGCGCCTTTTCAACTCGACAATCATATGCTCACATCCGATCCAAACAGTTGATGAGCAATCAACAACAAGCAGCAGATAAGAAACAAGATCACAAAAATAGATAACCATGGATCTATCTAAGATTTTGTCCAATGACACCATATGACCAGTGGAATCAAGCTCCATCAAGTCAACTACATATAAGGACACACAATAGTTGAACTCAACAAAACTCGGCAAAAACTTCCCTAAAAACTCAAAACTTGGCAGAAACTTCTCAATCTTTGGGCTAAATTTCTCTCTGAGTTGATATTTTTTGTATCATTCTGAAGTTTGTATGGCAAACAAAAGTAGAACTAACATTCTTCAAAATCAAGAAAATGTAGATTCCAATATTACGGTGGAAAATAAGGGATCCACAGAAAGCAATGTAAACTAGATTGTAAAGGCAATTAGGCATGTTATATCAAAGGCCCAAGACACTGCAACAAACTAACTTGGTGAATGTGTAAAAACAACAAAACAAGGACCCACCAACCATAAATGAGCACCAACAGCAGAAGCATATGGCTATTAATTGTACATGGCAATTGAAAAAGACAATAAGGGCAGACATATTTAACTATTCTGAGATTCATAGACATTCAAGAATACATTAAACGAATAGTAGGTAAGAAAGAAGTTAAAGACATCAAATACCCAGAAAAATAGATACCACGAAAGTAACAAGCACTGAACACACGACAGAGCATGCGCTAAGGGAATCTGATGTGGAATTTTTTTGTTTATCATGCTCAAGATTACTGATATAATTGTGCAAGTGTGCAAAAGACATGGGAACATTAAGAGACTGGTAAATGCAACATCTCAAGCAACGGGACAGTAAAGTTAGTAAACCTTTCACCCAGCACATAAAATTTGCCAAGGAAAATGTGTGAAAAAAAATGAAAACTTCTGCAGGTACTTCAAATTCAAAACTGTACAAGGTCTTGGTAACATATGGATATGCAAAAACATTGAAAGACCAAGAATAGTAAAGATACCAACAGCCAATGCCCAGGGAAGCTTAGTTTGATCCAGTGGGGTTTTTCAGCAAAGGTTCCCCACGTAATGAGTTTTTGGAACCAGACAAAAAACCTTACAAATGTAAGCATTCGACGGAAAATGACGCAATAAATATTGACTTGATACAACTGTAAACTCAAGATAAAACATATCACTAGAGCAGGCTTTGCGAATCAGAATTATCATTATGGCACTTACGAAAGTGACCGCACAGACTGGGTATCTACTTTGGTTCCAATATGTCTGTTAACAAAATACCAAATGATAAGAGATATCTGCTGGAAATCCACTTGTAGAGAAAAAAGATGCCCCCATATAGCGTATTCTTTCAACAGATGGTGCACACATACCATATTCAGATACCGTATGAGTAAAAGGTGTGAGTGTGTGTGTGATTCTGGGTTATGTCTTGTAATTTGACAAATTTAGACCTATTCAATTGACCCGTAATACAAATCACAGAATTGTTCCAGCTCAACCACATCTAGAGTTTCAGTATAATGGATTCAAGAATTCAACTAATTCAAGCTTAGCGACACTCTCAGCTGGGGCACTATTTCAGGTGCTGGCATTGATCAGTCTCAGGACTGCACTTTGGGTCAGAATTAGTTGGATCCTTATCACATTCTACTGCTAATTTGATACACAATATGGGATGCACTTGAATGTCTCATACCTTTGGTTCTTTCAGCTGTTGCAGACTACTAAGGAGGAGGATTTCATTTGTTTTTTCAACATGTATTACTCTTGTATTACTCATGTATTAGTAATATTTTCTTTTGCCTTTCAGAAAAAAGAAAAAGAAAAAGAAAATAATACTATAAAGTGAAGCATAGCACTTGTATCCAGTAACTAAATTATGGTCCAAGAAATTAAGGAAAAAGAGCAGGTAGCAGGTCTTATGATCATCAGAATTTTTTTTCCAAAGGAGTAGATGTATTTACCTATAACACTTGTACGGCTAGAAGGAGGAGATGAAGCACTCAAGGGAGTAGATGCCTCAATCTGCGGTGAAGGTGTTGTAGCTGCTGAATCATTTGGCAATGTTGTAGTTCTATGCAATGTGGCAGTCGAGTTGGAGGATGCACTACTCTTTTTTGATCCAGGAGCCATTATGCAATCTGTGAAATTATCAAATACAGTCAAATGTGGCCATGTAAAGGAATAATTGTACTCATTTTGCACATAACTAATTCAATCAAAACTTCAATCAAAGCATAGATACAGATAACTCTAGAAAGAGAGAAATGCAATTGGTAAAACAAATTTTAGAAGTAAATCTTGATTCCATGTAGGGAATTTTACAACCGTCAAACATATTGGAGACAAATGAAGACAAAAATATACACTTCGTTAAATAGTACTAAAATATACACTTCTTCCAAAGTCCCATGACTTTCAAGTGGTTAACCAACAACATATTCATTCTTTTAGCAAATGGTAAAAGCTAGCCTGGAAACCAGATAACTAAACTACTCTACTATTTCATTTTAAACAAATGCCCTCATCAGTTATTTTAAAACTAGATACATGGGTTTGTATTTTATATTTTACTTGAATTGCATAGTATATAACTTTGTATAAATAAACAGGGGCTCTAATTCTAAAGGGGGACCATCTACCTTATCCCAAATTGCCTTGTCCCTGAATTAAATATACTAGAGTGTTTAAAGTAAGAAAGAACCAACTAATTTTTAAATAAACAAGGGTTCTAATTCTAAAGGGGGGCCACAATCATACAAAAATGAAAAGCATTAGTTTATTTCCATACAATTTCATTCCCACTTTCGAAGAACATACATAAGAGGATAAACAATAATAACACTTTCCAATTTGGAAGAAAACTAAACAATAAAAATTAAGTCAACCCCATCATAGAACAAAAAATAAAAAAAAAATTCTTTAAAAACTGTAGACTTAAAGGTTTGTACACCCACAGAAATAATAAAAAATTGACAAATAAAAAAAAAAGAAAAAAGAGTCCAGTACAACACCATTCTGCTCATTCACATTGAACACCGCCAAAAAAACCTTAATGGGATATCTTCAAGAAAAAGGTGTAATCCCACTCAAAGGTAAATCCCATTGAACACCGCAAAACTTTTTTTTCTCTACAGTAATCTCTTCTGAACAAAATTTCTTTAAAATTTCTTTCTCCGACTACTACAGAGAAGAACCAACCAAAAGGGGAATAACTTTCTTGCAAGGGGTGCAAGTGGATAGCATAATACGAGACAGGAAAAGAGCTCTCCTCAAAACCCAACTTTCTTTACTTATTTTTTTCTCAAGAAAATGCTTCGAAACTCAAAAGACAACACCGCAAAACTTGTTTTTTTTTTTTTCACTAGTTTCATGAATTAATTACTCTGGGTTCTTGAGTTTGGCAGAAGGGTGGGATAAATCATGCACATAGCGTGAGATTAGTACTATTAGATCCTGACTATGTTGAAAAACGCAAAGATTTGGTGCTTCGAGATCGAAATTTTCTTACTAGTGAGTCGGCTTTTGCTTAGTGTCCAAAGATCAAGGAAGCCGGCGATCGAAGTCCCGCTTAAACGTCAACAGTAGCTATAACGGGTGGAGATGGATTTGTCAAGAGTGATGAACATCTGTGTTGGTTTCCATCTACGTTGGTGGAGAAGTAGTAGCCGTCCTCGAGATGCTGTTAGGACTTATATATGTAAAAAGAATGAAACATTTGTTTCTAGGTAAAGAAGGAAATTGGGGGTGTTCTACAATTGCCTACCAAAACACTGGTTGGGGATTACCCAACCCGCCAATATTTTCGCCCAATTTTCTAAATTCCCGCAAAATTACCCCCCGCTTCACCGACTAATTTAGTCGGCAAAACTAAAAATACTTTTTTTTTGTGTGTTATATAATGAAACATGAAAAATACTAAAAAACAATTGGACTTTCGCCTTTTAATGTATCCCGGGACATTGAATTCTTATGATATATACCCCACTTTAGGCATTTTTTGCTATAGGAATCATCGATCTTTTAAATTATATATATATAGATCATTCATATCGACACACTTGATTAGGCATAAGAACCCATTTATTCAATGAAATTACGTCCCGATCAATGACCTTTTTAAACTCGATTTAGCCAAAATTTTAGAGCAATGATTTAACTAATAAGAACAACAAAATCAACGGTCTCAATCATCTTCATTATGTCACGGTCGCGTGATCGGACATAAGAACTCATTTACTTAATGAAATCGCGTCCCGATCAATAACATTTTTAAACCCGATTCAGCCAAATTTTTACAACAATAATTTAACTAATGAGAACAACAAAATCAACGGTCTTGATCAAATTAAGTGTATCACGGTCGCGTGGCTACAATACATTCAACTACAACACAAGGCATAGTTTGCTATTAACTACATTCAATGTATAGAATTTAAAGGGCATCACCAATTCAATATTTACAATAGTCGATCTAAACCGTTGGAATTACACGCCCCGCTAATTTTATCAGTGTCATCAAAAGTGGAGATCATCTGATATGGGCAACTGCTTGATCTGATCACATTTAATGCATCCAAAGGCCTTAAAGTCGTATAATGGACAAACCAAGCTCCACCTAAGTTTTTTTTTTTGGCGATCGGATCCGTTTAACTTTTACATATTATAGACACCATCAATTATACAAAAAGTTAAGAAGATCGCGTATCGTTACGCATTTAATCGGACGAAAAGTACCTTTAAAAGAAAACAATTGTGTCTCGATCGACGAGTTTTTTGAACTCGATTGAGAAGAAAATTTAAATGATTGATTTTTCATCCAAAAAATAACGAAACAAACGGTTCGATTGCTAAAATAATTGCTAAAATGCAAAAAAATGTATTTGGCAATGGGTTGGATCACGTGTGTGCGGAACAACTATGGCTCATGCATCTTTCTTGAGCCAACTAAAATTTTAGTTGGCAAATATCATCCAAGAATTCCCGACCAGATTTTTAGTCGGGAAATAAAATATATCCCCCGCCATTTTTTTATTTCATGTGCCAACAAAAATTTTAGTTGGCAAATATCATCCAAGAATTCCCGACCAGATTTTTAGTCGGGAAATAAAAATACCCCCGCCAATTTTTATTGTAAAATTTAAAATTCGCGCAAAAACTATTGCCAACCAAATATTTAGTCGGTAATTAAATTCCCCCTAAAAAATGCCCTCATGCCGTATTTTCCCAGACCAAAATTTATTCTAGTCGGCAAAAACGTGTTTTCCCGGACTAAATTAATTTTGTCAGGGATTAAAATCACAATTGGCCAACCAAAATTAATTTAGTCGGCAATTGTATAGAAATTGGAGACTAAATTTTTCTAGTCGGGAATTTTAGTCGGCGATTATGTAATTTGTTGTAGTGCATAAATGGGCAGCTTCGAATTGGTATTTTTTGAAGAAAGTTTTGAGCCCTAGATTTGTCAAAATATGAGTATTTCGTGTTCTAATTTTGAGTATTGTGGAGAGCATTGTTCTGGTGTGTGGGCATTCAAATCGAGCCCTAAATTGATGCATAATTCATCTCAATTGGGTTCTGTTTTTTGGTGGTGGTTTGAAGAACTGGGTTCAATTTCAACCTTCCACTGTATGCATACAGGTTGTATGCATATATAGTCCTGTTAAAGGGCAATGTCGTCTTAAATTTTTTTTATTTTTTCAAATTCAAACGGATCTTTAACAGAAGGGGTGAAGATGGCTAACGGTAATAGATGAGGGGGTGTTTGTGGACGTTTTTAAAGGTTAGGGGGTGTTTTAGGAAAATTGATAAAGATGAGGGGGTGTTTCAGGAATTTAACCAATTGAAAACAAATTATGGTGGGTTCCTTGATTTTTATAACAAGAAGCTCGTTTCTACGCGCAGAATTTCGCCTCCCTCCTTCACAAAAATTAGGATGAGGGAATTTCGTTCCTCTTAAAACTAGAGGGTTTGTTCTTGTGGTGCTAAATTGGGAATTAAGAATGGGTTTTCGTCTTTTCTACTCTCTTTCTTTCTTGTCTTTCATCTTCTGGTTCTTCACTCTTCTGTTTTTTCTTGTCCATCCTCCTTCGACTGCGGAACTCATGGTCCAATCGAATTCCCTTTTACGAATATCTCGCATCCCGAATGTGGGTTGTTCACATTAATTTGTGATGAACAAGCTCTAAATGTCAGATTGGGCGATGAGGGAAAATTTGTTCAAGTTAGCGGCATCAATGACGATGCCATAAAGATTAGTGACCCATTTCTAAAAAGCCTTATCGATATCAAGAGTTGCGATTTTTTCAGTTACTTCCATCCTCTAAATAATGATCCTATTCCCTACACGGCTACACTATCTCCCACAATCGCACCTTCTTCAAATGCCTCACCAGCAACCCTGACCATGAGGATCAGAGTGATAAGTACTTCTCTGATAATTACATGAATTATACAGGCGAAGGTTGCCGTGGATCCACTGTCTTCTATTCGCAATGGAAGAATACAGTTCCGACTCCAGGCAGTGTGCCGTGAACGCCTCTAATTATACCTTAGGCTATTTTTATTTGATGCTTGAGGATAATTATTGGTGTAATATATATTTGCTTTAGGTGTCATTAATTTATCTTATTTTTGTTTGTAATTATCATTTGATAGAGTATATTTCAAGGGCTCTTGAGATATTGTTTACGGTATGGCATTAATTTCTCTTTAGTATTGGACCGTTGGTATGGAAGTCTTTTCTTTCTTTCTTTTTTAACAGCAAAATGCTTTGGAAGTCTTTACAACCCCTAGATGTGGATGAGAATTGATATTGGCACTCCCCTTTTCTGTTGGCAATCTTTTTTTTGTCTTTATATATAAAGTGCAAGAGTAAATTTACCTAATAAAGATAATAAATAAAAAAAAGAAGTGCCAATAACACTTTTTTTTATAACATTTTTTTTTTTTTGCCAAATGAAATATACCTTCTATTCAAGAAAAAAAAATCAAGAACTATATAAAGTGCAAGAGTAAGTTTACCTAATAAAGACAAAAAAAAAAAAAAAAGGAGAGGAGAGAGAGAGAGAGAGAGAGAGAGAGAGAGCCAGCCAAATAACACTTTCTTTTTTTGTTTTTGCCAAACGAAATATACCTTCCATTCAAGAAAGAAAATCAAGAACAAGGGCATCTCTCTTTACAAATAAGATCCCACAACCACAAACGAAGAATTGCCACCCAAGTGGAGCAATTTCCCAAACTACAACCCTTATTGGCCAACTCATGGGCCACACTAGTATTACACTTCCTCCCAACAAAACCAAAAGAAAACATATCCAAAGAAAAATTACAAAGCTGTAAAATATCCAATACCAGAAGTTGGATATCCTCACGACCTGCAACTTTTCCAGAAAGAACATCAACCAGCCCTTTTGCATCTCTCTCATAACACTTCCTGATGTGGATTCCTAAAGATTTTATTCATTTTCTTTGCTTAGTTAATATCTTCCTGCATCACATATCCTACCAAAATTGACACCAACTGGTGCTTGTCAAATCCACGTTGGATTTGGCTATGGAAATTAGAGGTGAGACTTTCGAACCCGCATGAACTTGCCCAAAGTTGTTCACCTATAAGTCAATTCAAGTTGTCCATATTATAAAATGGGTCATAATATGGGTTTACCCATATACATATATACGTTGATTTAGAATTGGTTCAAAATGGGTTGGACCCAAAAATTTAAAAAAACGAATATGTTTTTCTTTTCCTCAAGTCTGAACACACAATTGAATACCCCATGCAATAGCAAAACCCAAAACGAATTCAACCAAAACACAAATTAAACACCAAAATTTGAAACGAAGCTTCAGTACCAAGTTCAACTGAGTCATTTAAATCGTTGAGCAGACTCGGGATCAAAGCCAAGACGGTCTCACAATCAGGGATGGGCATGGAAGCAGATCGAGGCCGAATAGTACTATCTCCATCCCCGATCCCCGAACCCATTCCCCATCTCCATCCGCTCCTTGATCCCCAACAAGGTTTCGTTTTCATCCTTCATCCCCACTCCAAATGGGGAAGGGCGATCCCCACAGAGATTCGAGGATCCAAACATTTAAAAAAAAAACAACGATAATTGTGTTATTCATCAATTCCTACCATAGGATTAACTAGAATAGAAAATTAGTGCTGCAAAAAACATACGTGTAGCTATGGTTACAAAAATACAAACATACACGGTCCAACATAAACACGAGATAGAAAGTGAAAACACATATCCATCAAGATCAAAATCTCATGCCTAACATACCACTACTACATACCAACAATAAAAATTAAAACCCAAACTGAAACGGGGTCATAAAGGCCCGAATTCATTGCCATTAAACTAATACTTCAGAGCAGCTCAAAAAATTACCACATCAGGAAAATAGAACACGAAACCAAACACTAGTGCCTAATTCCAAAATAATCGACTAGACCCCTAAGTTTAGTAAGACCCCAAAATTTCATAACTTGTGAATAGACCCCTAAGTTTTGGGGATTCGGGGACAGGGCAGAACAAAGCAGCGCAAGATGGGAATGGATTGGGGAACAAATTCGGGGGATAGGGATATGCCTATCTCCACCTCCTACCAGTTCCCCGAAATTTTTCAAAAAAAAATAAAATTGTATCCTATCCAATCCCCAAACAAATCTCCAAATTACCAATCTATTCGGAGCAAGGATCGGATTGAGCTCGGACGGGTCGGAGAGAATGGCCATCCCTACTCACAGCAACAAGCCAATCATCCTCATAGACCACATCAATTCCAGAGAGAGAATATGCTAGATTTGGAAGAAGCTGATAAGTCTTGGGGTTCTTCAACGTCTTCTTCAAGGCAAGACTTGGTGATGGAAAATCGCGGAGTCTAGGGTCTCTACAACAGTCTTCTCTGTGTAGTCGATTGCTCTAATTTCTCATCAGTTTGCAACCACACGCAACTTGCTGCCGGGGCCGGCCTTAAGATTCTCGGGGCCTAAGACGAACTTGTAATCTGGGCCCTATGTTTTCTTTTTAAAAAATAAAAATAAAACTAACCCTCAAAATAATATAGTTACTTGGTCCCATAAAGTTTTTTTATTCCACGATATATTTGTTTCGTTGTTTCGAATAAAACTAGTTTTTTGACATAATAAGTTTTGCCCCAATCAAAAAAATATCCCTTTGGAATTGCGAGTTTGTGAGAGGGAAAAAAATATTGTTATGGAGAAGGAAAAAAGAGGCCAAGGAATTGAACTGTGTACCTTTTAGATGGAGCAACTAAACTTTTCTACTAGGCTAGTTAACTCATTGATTGTATATGTGATAGATTAAATATATATTATGTATCTAAATGTACCTATCAGGGGCCCTATTTTTGGCCAAAATTCGGGGGCTTAAGACAGTCGCCTTACTCTGCTTAGCTCAGGGCCGGCCCTGCTTGCTGCTTCTAAACCTCAAAAGCTCCATGGTGCCTCATATTTAACCGGCATAGTATTTGCTCATATTCAACCTGTCCATATTCTACACATAACTCATATCAACCCGCCAAAACCCAACCCAATCTAATTCAGCGATTTGCCACCTCTAATAGAAACAAGATCGGATCAACAATTCATGCCCCTTTTTTACCACTAGGATCCAAGGGGATTCAACTGTCCTCGTTGCAGATGCCCCAGTTCAAATTAATTGGTTTTGTTTAAATTAGTTGTGTGACAGGCTATTACAATTATGGTAATGACTTTAACAATGAATTTGTCTTTTAGATCTAGCACCTTAAATGTTATCAATGTCGCAAAACAAACTTGTTTTTTGATAAACATTTTATCCTCCTCTTAGAACATTGTAAAGACTCGTAAAATCTTAATTATTTTTCATAAATAACATTGGGAAATGCGAGGAATTGTCTAAAATGTTAAAGTGTTAGATTATCTAGTGTTGTGCATCGGTTGGGACCCATTAGCATTACACAAGCCAATTGGAGGGGGTGTGGTGTAATTATTTGAAATATAAGTGGGTGTGTGGTGCGAGAGAGGAGAGAGACAAGTCTCCCTACCCCCCCCCCCCCCCCCCTATCCAGCCGTCCCTCTCTCTCTTCTCCCCTCCATTTTCTTCTTCTTCCTCCACCAAATCTCACCCCAATCATTCTACTCCCATCACAACCCTTGCTCAAAATCAACTCCTCTACGCATTAGGAAGCTCAGTTTGCACTCGTTTCACTCCGGAAGGTTGGGTTTTGCTAGGAGCTTGGAGAAAGGGTTAGGGTTTGGCAAATCATTCACTTGGAAGCTTGATCGTTGCTTGAGGTAGGGAGATTTCTAACTCTTCTAAGTGTATTTGTTGTGTATGTGTGTGTGAATCTCCTCCTACACTTAATCTTCTTCTTGTTTGGTTGAAATCTTGTGAAGGAATCATTTCTAGTCATTTTTTAATGAGTAAATGCTTGATTCTCCACACTTTTGTTGGATTGATCTTGAATTAGTACTTAAACATGTTCATTTGATGATTTGTTGTGTTTTGGAACCTCCCATTTGAGTTGGATTAAAGCCCACATCAAGCTTAAAAAGCTGTCAAAAATCTGAGCTAAGCCTGCTGGTATTGATACCCCATTTTGGGGCATTGATACCAGACAGATCTGAACCTTATTTTTTGTTTAAGCTTTTCCTTGACTCTTGGACGTCTTGGGACATCCTCAAATGTTTTGTTCACTCAAAATATTACTTTTTACCAACCACTTAGTTGATCAGATTGTTTGCTTGGCTATCCTTTGACCTCCGGTCGGGTAGTTTGACCATGTACTTGTTTGGTCTCGAAACTCATAATTCACTTGCATTAGGATATTTTCCACCTTGGTAGCATTTTGGAATCAAATGATAATGGGGATTGCTTGGTGTCACGTGTTTCTTACTATTTAATGGATTTGGTGAGGTCTCGGTGCATTTATTAACACTTGGCGTACATTCGGGTTGAGTGAGGATTTCGGGATACATGTAAATGGATAATGTGGCATGTGAGCTATATATGGGACTAAGTTGAACTTGTATATTGGTAAGTGATGATATGAGTATAAGACGATTGACACGGGGTCGGAAAGGGTATCCCCGGAGTGACACGGGGCCCAATAGGGTATGCCAGGAGTGACACGGGGCCTTTATGGCATGCCCGGAGTGACACAGGGCCTTTATGGCATGCCCGGAGTGACACGGGGCCTATATGGCAGGCTCGGAGAATAATCAAACGTTTAAGAGGAAAGTGATGTAAGTGGTTAACGCCTAGGACAGATGTGGCGTGTCGGGTGTGTGTCGGGCACAAGTTGGATACGAGAGACGAGATTAAGTGGACCTAGTTGATTATGTGTTACTTTCGAGCCCTTCTACTATTGAAACTCTCTCTTAACTCTCGTTATATGACTTTATTAGTTATAATTCATCCTATTGGTTTCTCATAAGTCTCCTTATACTTCTTTATGTAATGTCTTTGTTCCTTCTTTTCACTTGCATTTAGCGTTGGTCGTACGTGGATACATTTAGTGAATATGGACACATGAAATATGTCGGATGCTTTAGAAGTGCTTGGTCGTGTGACGGATATTTTTTATTAAGCACACATTTGATCTTTGACTTGACTAGTGTGAGTTAATGGATATACTTGATGAAATTAAAGAGAATGCTGGAATGTTTCCGAGTTAACGTACACATTAAAATAGTGGTTACCAGGAAGGAAATAGAAATTGGATGTTGAAATTGGGTTTAATTTGAGTGAATGGAAACAAACGAAGAGAACATAAAAAATTTTTACAACTTTTGTTGATGTGAAATTATGATTTTGTGGAGACGGCCTTTATGAGGGTTGTTGGATACGAATAACTAGACCACTAGTAAACATACGGAAGATCAAGTTGATGAATAGTGACATTGAGATTTACAATGAGGTTAGAGGGAAGTTCTATAATTCGTTATCTAAATGTTACTCCCTCCGTCCCAATTTCTTGGCCCCTTTTGGGGAAATGGGTTTTTAAGGGATGTGAAAACTTTGTATTAACTTTTCTATTTTGCCCCTAAATCCAGTCAATATTACTGTGCCCAAATTTGTGAGGCTAATTTATTATATGAAAGTCAAAACATATTCAATATGGATCTTGTTTGATAGATATCAATTAGTTTTATTATACAAAATTTTCAAAATCATAAAAACCGTTATAAAATAAAAGATAATAGACTAGCCAATTAAGATGGGAAAAGTACTTTTTAAGGGTAAAATTGGAAAATGACCCAATTTTGATGGATGTTTTTAGAAGTGGGACAAATATTTTGGGACATCCCAAAATGGAAAGAAGGACCAAGAAATTGGGACGGAGGGAGTATATCGTAGAGGTATGTTGAGTGACGCGTGAAGTGTTATTGTTGGGTCGCTATAATCAAGTGATATGCTTGGTGGCTTACTTGCTATTTGTCAATCGTATGATATGTTTCCCGTTCATTATATCTTGTTGTGCAATTTTGTGTTTGAAACAAAAAAGGGATACCTACTGGGCAAAGTGAATGCTCACCCTTTTGCTGTTTTAGCCTTTCAGGTGTAACTAAGCGGCATGAATTGGAATGCGAGGGATGCATGACATATCTGAAGCATGGCATGAAAGCATTTTCATCATCAAAAATCTCATCATTTGAAATTCAAAGTTGTATTTAAACCTCCCTTTTTGAAAGAATGCAATATTTTAGGAGAAACAATTTATATGGGACACGGGTACTAAAATTTGAATCATTGTTTATTATCAATGTACCGTTGTGAGATGACTTTTGGACTAATCTATGAGTTTATTGAGATATCTCCCAGAGAAAAATGTTTATTCATTTATGTTGAAATTTGAGGGTGTGACAAACATCTTCGGCCCTTATCTTTTTTTATACTCAAACTCAAAATTGAAGTGGAACTCTCCTAAAGTCAACTCTATCCCTTCACTCAAACCTATACCAAATTAAGGTTTTACTAAATCAACGGAGACTTAAACTTTTACACAAATTTTACAACCATGCTATTGATGAAGGTTTTACTCAAATTTGTCATTAGATCTGAATTTAGGCTCCGTTTGTTTCGACGTAAAATATTTTACAATGTATCATTTTTCTTGTAAAATAGCTTTGCTAAAAATAATTTTTTTTCCCATTTGTTTTCCGGTGTTTGGTTCACACTTGGAAAACATTTTCCAGATCAATTTTTTTTCACTGTTTTTCATCACCGAATGCTGACGTCGTGGTCAAATTCTGATGGGATTTTGTTTATCTCAGTCCAGTTCTAGAGCTCGATAGTCGACTGGATTGGACTTGACGCAGCGGAATTCACGAGAAACTAGTTGCGTACTAGTTCAAACGAAAATAGGTCTCGAATCCACGAGGTTCTTGAATCCACAAGAAGAAAGAGAAATAACTCTGAATTATATTTGATTAAAAGCTGCATATGCCATAGGCTTACACCTCTATTTATACTAGTAGTAGGCCTAACTAATATGGTAATACTTGGCCACCAAGAGTATAACTTGGTGTAGGGACCAAGCAAAACAAAATAAGGAAATAAAACTCTAGAAAACTAGAAAATAGGAAACGAGAATTGTGCTAAACAGGCAGCACTAAATCAGATTTGCTACTACTAATAAAAGTTTCCAAAATATAATATTCCTGCGATCTTGTCCTGCATCAATCTCCTGTTCTTCAAAGGAACTCGTCCTCGAGTTCTCGTTCGGAACCTGCCATCTTCCTTGCCAAATAAATAGATACTTGGAATATTTCAACCCCTTGATTTCCTTCCAAAACATCACGGAAAATAATACTTGCGATGATATCTTCTCTGCATGCTTCAATTGATTATATGATTCACTAGACGAATATTGGAAATCCAATCATATTGTTGCACTCCAATAAAATCAATAAAGCCAACTCGAGTTTGTGGGTTCTCTTGATTTTGTACCAGCTTGACATTGGTTGACACATCAATGATCACCCCATTTAGAACGGCCGGTTCGACCGTATAACCATCACAGAAGGTGGCAGCATCGATCATCTATTGTGAAAAATTGTGTTGGCCCTCAACAACTTGATCACCAACAATAATATCAATTTTTTTGCTTATCACCCAAATCCGTATCGATTTTCTCTTCATTAACTTCAATTACGATATTCCCGTTGCCGCTATTGCTGAAATCAACTTGCTCTTTACCATCAACTTGAATTACCTCTTCTTTAACAGAATCTTCAACATCGGCAGATGTGTGAATTGTATGTTGTTGCTTTGGCCCATATTTTTCTTCTAAAAGTTGCTCATAATTCCATGGTAAAAATCTCTCCATTATAAGTCTTTGATTCTTGACCATGCGCGAATACAACGCTTTCCCAATCGTTCTCTCTTATCTTGCATATCTAACCACCATCGTAGCGCTCGTCCCGTAAGTTTTGCCAGCAAATATTTCCACCTTATTTCAGACGGCATTCTCACATACTCAAAGAAATCATCAATATCTAACATCCAATCTAAAATATCTTCAAAATACTCATAACCACTTAATTTACGCAAATTATCATAAGACCTGAAATCGGGTTCTGATTCCTCATTATCAGCACAGTTAGTTGGGTGTCTCCCAACTACAATCTTGGTACCGGGCTGGCGTTGGGCAAATCCCACCGCGCATTCCCGAACCTGGTTAAGAGGACGGCGTTGGGCAACTCCCACCGCGCGATCTTCTTCAACCCTTACTGCTCCTTGGTCGAGGCGTAGAGTCAGCTGCCGCAACTCTTCATGAATTTCTGTAGGAAAATCGCGAAACTGCGTTTGTTGATCTTCTACCACCACCCTTAGATTAGCAAGCCCTTGAGCAACGTCAAGGGGTGTGTCTCCAACTTTGTTCGGTGCCATCGAGCCAGAAACGTTTTTGCTCTGATACCACTTGACGCTGCGGAATTCACGAGAAACTAGTTGCGTACTAGTTCAAACAAAAATAGGTCTCGAATCCACGAGGTTCTTGAATCCACAAGAAGAAAGAGAAATAACTCTGAATTATATTTGATTAAAAGCTGCATATGCCATAGGCTTACACCTCTATTTATACTAGTAGTAGGCCTAACTAATATGGTAATACTTGGCCACCAAGAGTATAACTTGGTGTAGGGACCAAGCAAAACAAAATAAGGAAATAAAACTCTAGAAAACTAGAAAATAGGAAACGAGAATTGTGCTAAACAGGCAACACTAAATCAGATTTGCTACTACTAATAAAAGTTTCCAAAATATAATATTCCTGCGATCTTGTCCTGCATCAGGATTGAATCATTTGCGACTGGAATTACAAAAGTTTGGCCTGTATGCCCAATACTTCTTCATGGAGAAAATTCAGTTCGTGCAAAAAGGCTGGAGTTTCTCTAGAGATGCTCGACTCCAAACCTCCAAATTCAGTTCTATTCATATCTTTTGTATCAAACAATACAATTTCAACCTTTGAAATGATTCAATTGGCTCACCTCGGAACCAAATCTCAATCGGAGAACCCCTAATCTCGATTTGAATCCCACCATTGTAGTCCGAAACCACCCCAAAACACTAAAGCAAACCTCAACACCGCAAGACAACACCACCAAAGTCACCTGAAAGCTTTGACGTCGTATGAACCGCCAGATCTGATCTCCGGTTCTCGGAGAAGGGAAAACGGTGGGGAAAAGGTAGTCCCTCCTTCTGCCGCCGCACATGGTGAAGCATAAGGCGGGCAGTGGTTGATTTGTTGCAGCGGCGCGGAGAAGAGAGAGAGAGAAAGAGAGAGACTGAACTATGTTTTTCATCATGATCTGACGATTATCAAAAAAAAGAAGATCATGATCTGACGAGAGAGAGAGATTGTGATATTCGGAAAACAACTTACCAAAGATTTGAGAGTAAAACATTTTCACCCCAATGGTGCAAAATATTTTACTTTATAAAATGTTCTACATTCTTTTTTTCCAGCCAAACACCCAAAAATAAATAAAATATTCTACCGGAAAACATTTTACGTCCTAACAAACAGAGCATTAATCATTCAAGTGTTTCATATCAAATGAAATTTTTGCTCACATTTAAGCAAAAGTACATGTAAAGGCTCGAGATAGAGTATATTCATTCCTTATTCAAATTCAAATTTAAGTAAAAATCATCCAAAACCCTCCTCCACTCCTTAATGAGTGGAGAGATTTTAATTTTGTTGTGTCCATGGAAAGACTTTGCATATAGACTCATTAGTTGATTTTTGCAAAGAATAATATTTTCTGGAATTGAGATGTTTCTGAAGAAAAATATTTTGCGCTTGATTCCCTGTCTATCTACTGGATAAAAAAATCCCCTGTTGATGTTCTGAACCAATTCTTTTTCTCCATTCTGGCTTCCATATGACATCACCTTTGGCTGTCTCGCCGGTTTTTTTCTTTTGCCCCGGAGTACACTACATGTGCAATCAGATGGAAGACCAAGACAATCACCGGTTTTTCCACAAATCGATTGATTGATTGGGAGAGAGAGAGAGAGAAGAGTACTCAAGGGGTCAAGGTCGTTACAGACTTACAGTGGTGGTGGGCCAATGAGGAAGGCAAGTAGTAAACAAAAATGATACATACATTCCCTGGGAGCCACTCCCAGCCACACCCCATGTGAGAGAGGGTGTGGCTGGGAGTGGCTCTCAGGGAGTGTATGTATCGCCGTTCAATAGTAAACCTTCTCTCACTGAAATCATCAAGCACACACCCAGCAAAACATTCCAAAAAAAAAAAAAAACTAGCAAAGGCGGGCTGGCTCATGGTTCAAGAGAACGCTAACAAAGTTAAACGATCCGTCCACGAACGATGGAGAAACCTCCAGCTAAATCCCCTGTTGTTTTTTCACAAATTGATAGATTGAGAGAGAGAGAGAGAGAGAGAGAGAGAGAGAATTCAATGTATCAATATCTGGTGGGCCAATGAGGAAGGCAAGTAGGAAACCCCATCTCAATCGAGTCTTTTTCCCTACCGTTCATTCCAATGTACTAGTAGATATCAGCCCTCTCTTTCCCGACGACTTCCGCAAGTCCAAGTAAACTGCCGCGTCAACCCTAAATACAAAACAAGTTAGGGTGGGTTTCTTGATTTTTATAAAACTCTCGTTTCTACTCACAAAATTTTGCCCCCTCCCTCCCTAAAATTAAAAAGGGTGAGGGAATTTCGTTCCTCTTAAAACTATAGGGTTTGTTCTTGTCGTGCTAAACTGGGAATTGAAAATGGGTTTTCCCTCCTTGCTACTCTCTTTCTTTCTTGCCTTTCATCCGCTGTTTCTTCACTCTTCTGGTTCATCTTGTCCATCCTCAATCGACTGCGGAATTCTCGGTCCTATCAAATACCCTTTTACAAACAACACATATCCCAACTGTGGGTTATGCGCATTAAATTGTCAAGAACGAGATCCAAAAGTCAGATTGGGCGAGGAGGGTAAATTTATTCAAGTTAGCGGCATCGATGACGATGCCATAAAGATTAGAGACCCAAATCTAAAAAACGTTATCGCTTTGAAGGATTGCGATTTTTTCAATTACTTCCATCCTCTGAATAATGATCCTGTTTCCTACACTATCTCCCCCAATCGCATCTTCTTCAAATGCCTCACCAGCATCCCTGACCATGAGGATCAGAGTGATAAGTACTTCTCTGGTAATTACATGAATTATACAGGCGAAGGTTGCCGTGAATCCACTGTCTTCTATTCGCATTGGAAGAATACAGTTCCGACTCCAGGCAGTGTGCCGTGGAACTGTGTGCCTTTCCAACTGCCAGTGGTGTCATCAGTTGAGGACCAGAATCCTAGTGATCCATTCTCTGTATTGACTTCTGATTTCACTGTTGATTTTCATCAGTCAAAGGAAAAAGGTACTGGCATTTCTGTACTAATACCATCAAAAACCACTTCAATTTATAGCAGGCTGCTTCATATGAATTGGTTATCTAGGTTTATATTAACAAATATGTTAACCGGGGTCCTGGATAGTCTCTGTGTATGTGAGAAACATGTAAAAGAACTTCTAAGATTTGAATAAACTGTGTACGTGATCATTTTGTTTTTACCATCAACTTAACCACTAGGCCCGAACGTCTGCATGACCATTTAATGAGACGGTCGTTGTCTCTTTAGTTATCTCTGGGTTTTCATTAGCGAAAATTCTAATATCTCTGGGTTTTCATTAGCGAAAATTTTAACTGGGGTCCTGGATAGTCTCTATGTATGTGAGAAGCATGTAAAAGTATTTCTAGGATGTTTGAATAAACTGTGCGATCATTTTGTTTTTATGATCAACTTAACCACTACGGGTGAATGTTGGGGGAAGCTACAATGTGCACCCTCCCCATATGAGATTTTGTGGCACCAAATATGAGAGAATGTGAGATTTTGTGGCTCCAAATATGAGATTTTCTGGCTCCAAATATGATATGACACATGGTATGCACCCCATACGGAAATATGAGATTTTGTGGCTCCAAATATGAGATTTTTTGGCTCTAAATATGAGATTTTTTGGCACCAAATATGAGATTTTCTGAGACTCAAAATATGAGATTTTGTGGCACCAAATATGAGATTTTGTGGCTCCAAAATATGAGATTTTGTGGCACCAAATATGAGATTTTGTGGCTCAAAATATGAGTTTTTGTGGCACCAAATATGAGATTTTCTGGAAATATATGAGATTTCGTGGCTCCAAATATGAGATTGTGGCACTGTAGCATTACTGTAGCAATCCGAATGGGTCCAAATATGAGATTGTGTGGCTCAAAATATGAGATTTTCTGGAAATATATGAGATTTTGTGACTATTCATATGAAGTGGCATACCATATGCACTTCATATCTCCAGCCACAAAATCTCATATTTAGAGCTACAAAATCTCATATTTTGAGTCACAAAATCTCATATGGAGAAGAGCACATTGTAGCATGACTCGTGAATGTTTGCATGACCATTTGAGACGGTCGTTTTCCCTTTAGTTAAGCTCATGCATTCAGAATTTTGCAGACTAAACATCTTTGATTGATTGATGCTTTTCTCTTGACAATGGTTGCAGGGCGAAGTCACTTGCGATTGATTCTAGCAATAGGTAAAGACGCCTTTCAGCCGTAGCTGTTAGCATGAGTAAATTACATGAGCACTTCTACAGTCGTCTAAACGCCTTTATGTTAAGATCCTAGCCGTCCAATGATTCCCTATTTACAGATGACATCTATTTAAGTTAAGACAATGTTTTCTTATCCAAACTAATGAATTAGTTTTCCAAGCTTTGATTTCCCAACTATATTTCCAATTCAGTTGATTGCCTTTTAATTTTTCCATTCCCACTAAAAACCTACATTCCTTTTCAATTGATTGCCTTTCAAGTGTTTCCCTATTAAATTGGTTTCATTCAGAGAGGGTTGATTGTCTTTTAATCCTTGCCTTTTTTTATTTCTCATTTATTGAATATCCTACGTTAGCAACAAATTAAAAAAGTGTGTAATTTTATTTTTGTGCATAACTTTTTAAATTAATTTGCACCAAATTAAATAACTCAATTTCTTTAAATTAGTGCGAATTTTTTTTAAGAAATGATACACTGAAGTTCTTCAATGTTCATGAAAAAATTACACAAATTTTAACTTTCTTTATGGCGTGCTGCTTTGTGCCTTTAGGCACGGGCAATCCCTCGTAATCCATCTCTTACAATTTCTTTGGAATTGTGCTTCAGCTGTTCCTACTGCTGGGATAATGATAATTCTGTTGTTCTACATTATCTTCAAGAAACACTCACAAAGTGAATCCACATTCTTTTGGAAAACTAAGACGGAGAACTACCGAAACATCGAGGCATTTCTGAGGACTTGTGGGACTCTTTCTCCAATAAAATACACTTATTCCGACATTAAGAAAATTACCAAATCCTTCAGAACCAAATTAGGTCAGGGAGGCTTTGGTACCGTCTTTAAAGGAGAGTTAGCAAATGGCTCCCTCATGGCAGTGAAGGTTCTGAAAGGGTTGCAAGGCAATGGAGATGAGTTCATTAACGAGGTTGCAACTATTAGTAGAACTTCTCATATAAATATTGTGACTCTTCGTGGGTTCTGTTTTGAGGGTTCCCATAGAGCGCTCATTTATGATTTCATGCCTAACGGATCTCTCGACAAATTCATACATGATGGTGGTTCCTCGACATGTCGCAAGTTGGGTTGGGAAGCATTGTACCGGATTGCCGTTGGTATTGCTCGAGGATTGGAGTACTTACATCGTGGTTGCAACACACGAATTTTGCATTTTGATATAAAGCCTCATAATATTCTTCTAGATGAGGACTTTTGCCCAAAGATCTCTGATTTTGGCCTTGCTAAACTGTGCCCGCAGAAAGAGAGTATCATATCGTTGTTGGGTGCTAGAGGAACAGCAGGCTATATTGCCCCAGAAGTATTTTGCAGAAATTTTGGTGGGGTTTCGCACAAGTCTGATGTCTACAGCTATGGAATGATGGTTCTAGAAATCGTTGGAGGAAGAAAGAATATAAGTGTCGAGGTTGATCGTACGAGTGAGATATACTTTCCACATTGGGTATACAAGCGTCTTGAGCTAGATGAAGACCTCGGATTGCATGGCATTAGGGATAATGAGGCAAATGCAAGTGCAAGAAAGATGATAATAGTTGGCCTGTGGTGCATACAAACTGATCCTTCGCACCGACCATCAATGAGTCGGGTGGTGGAGATGTTAGAAGGGAACCTAGAGTCTTTGCTAATCCCACCAAAGCCTTTCTTGTCTTCTCCCTCAAGACCATCGGTGGATTCATCCACTACACATGTCATGACATTGCAAAAATGCATGCAAGCTTCAGCGGGGTAAGGCAAATGTCCACTTCCCATGAGCATAAAATGTTCCAGTGAAAATTAGGTAAGGTTGTATCTCTTATGTGCTTGTTGACACATATCACTAGAAATTTGGTGAGTTTGTAATGTTTTGACAAGAAATTATGAGGCCTCTCATGTGAAATTTCAAACTTGGTTCATAAATTCTTATTCGTCAAGTATTTGAGTCCTATAATTTGTTCGCAGTTTCATCTTCTTGGAAGCGAGGAGCCTGTAGCGAAGAGGAAAAGTTGTACAGTGGGCAAGTCAAATATTAGACTTCACATCGCCGTGCTGGGGCCATTTCAGGATTCGACACAAGCGATCCACATGCACCGAATTTCAAACAATTCTTTGAGTGACGTTGGAAAAATGTAGCCCAATCGAATATTTGTCAGTAATTGATGTAGTTCATTCAATTTTTCATTTAGAATTCAGGCCTTAAAATCTAAATAATCTTAAAGAAAAGAAGTTAAAGAATTGTATGCTCGGTATTCCCTTTATCTAACCAGCAAATATCGTAGAATTTGTTGAAAAGAATATTTATTAAAAAAATTATATTGATTAGATATCGATAGATGTCAAGATAATTTTTTTAATAAATGCTCTTCTCAACAAACTCACACAAAGATGTGAAGTCCAAAATACCTGACTTGCCTCCAACTGACGTCGTTTAGAAGGGTTGCATAGTACAACTTTTCCTCCTCACTACAGGCTCCCCGCGTCCCATGTTCATTTCACAACTGACAAACTCGACTTAAGTTAGAGACGATGGTCCTATCCATTTTGTTTGTCATTGCATCATCAAACAAACTATCCAAAACGTGCGCTGCTTAAGGCCTAAATCTATTTACCCACATTGGACCATTTAGAAACACACAGCATCGAATGAATCTTACAACTTCTAGGACAAATTAAAGCCCAAATAATTATCAAACAAAACGAAAGAAGAATCAATTGTGTACAAATATTCCCTTAACGGCATAAATCTCATCACAGGTCCCTAAAAATGTTAAACAAATAAGCCTAGATCAAACTATGATGTCCCTGATCAACGAGGACAAATTGCTCCAATACCCGTTTATCTTTTTAGGTTAAAAAACATATAAATCGTATCAACTAAGTAAAGATCAAACAATGATTGAATACTACTATCAGATAATTAATAGTGAAAAAGGAAGATCGTGTGAACACCGCCATCCAGAGTAAATTTTAATCGAATGCACAATTCGCAGTTCGAGTTCAATTGCAACCAAAAAAAAAAAAAAACAGAGAGAGAGAGAGAGAAGAAAAGAAAAGAAGATACATTAAAACCATCGGTCACTAAAATTTCAAGCACGTCCCATTCCAGCACGGTTTGAAACGTAATCACAAATGTTTCTTGACTAAAATTTCATTTATGCATTCTATCAAACAGTACCAACTTTTCCAAAATTCGAAGTTTCGACTACTGTGTTCGAAAACTGGTGCTGTGATTGCAATTTCATTTAAAGATTATTAAACCAAAAATTTAACAACTAAATATAGCAAACTGGAGAGGGCAAGGAAAAAATAGAAAGGATTTAAACATATGAAATCCAACAAACTTGATTACTTTCCTCACTTCCAAAATATTTAGGTTGGTAACAATTTATAGAGAAAAGCACTTCGAAACTCCCTTCCAATGCCAATTAAAGGACTCACTGAAAGTGGAAAAAAAAACATAAAATTGTCAGAAGAATACCTAGTCCTTTTAATTACACAACAATGTTGACCTCTCTTGTCAAATTATAGGCTAATTTGCAAGAACACCCCCTAAACTATCACTTTGTTTCAACATCACCCCCTTAACTACCAAGCATGCCAACATCACCCCCTCAACTATCAAATCAAGCAAGTTCACCCCTTCCGTCCAAATCTGTTAAGAAGAAGGCTTAAATTGGACGGAAAAGTTAAAAACTTAACTGAAACAAAATTTTGAAGCCCAAAATGCCCTCACATGGGTGTATATAACCCATTACCCATTCCATCTCTCTCCCTCTCTCTCTCTCTCTGCTTCATTTCCGAGAATCAAACACACCACTACACCAAGTATGTCTCTCTCTCTCTCTCTCTCTCTCTCTCTCTCTCTCTCTCTCTCTCTCTCTCTCTCTCTCTCTCTCTCCATAGGCAGAAAAATGTAGTGTAGCCAATGTTAGCACCTCTTGCTCTTCCTCTTCCTCTTCCTTGTACCCCAATGTTAGCACCTCTTGCTCTTCCTCTCCCTCCAAGCATAGTAGGAGCACTGTTTGCACCTCTTGCTCTTCCTCTCCCTCCAAGCACAATAGAAGCAATGTTGGCACCTCTTGTTCTTCGTCTTCCTCTTCCTCCCTCCACAGTAGGAGCAATGTTTGTTGATTTTCCCCTTCCTCTTCCTCTTCCTCTTCCTCTTGCTGGTAGTCCTCCTTTTCCTCTTACTCTCCCTCTACCACCATCCACACATTGTACATATTTGGCATGTAATCACAGTTCATATACTTCAAAAAATTAAATTTTTTTTTTTTTGCACGGCAAAAGAGATTATATTGATTCAAAAGACAGGTACAATATAGGAGCAACACTGCGAGAGGGGCCCTCTCGACAGATTAAAGCCAGAAAACCCCAAGCATGGTTGGCAAGAGGTCAACCAGCAAAGCCAAAAAACATTCCTCAAATTGTAACATCCTAGACAAAATCACATGAGCCTTCTACACTCCAAAATAGAAAACCAGAATTAAGATTAGATGCCTCCCGAAGAGCTTCTGGAATAACCAAGCCATGATTAAGAATCTCTGGCAAGGAACAGCAATATAGGGATAATTAAGGCAATAGGAGAAGCATGAGACCAGCAGGCAATATGAGACCAGCAGCAATAGGAGAAACATCCAAACCAGCAAAACCAACTATAAGGATAATTAAGGCCCACAAAGGGAAACATAACTCCAGCAGGACCAGCATAAGATAACCACATAGAAGCAGTTCCAGCAATAAAGGAACGTAAATTAGAAAGCAACTGGAAAGCCAAAGGGAACTTTAAAGAAACCCAGACATCAGGAGTAGGAGTAACAAATGAGTACTCCAAAGAACCAAAACGTAAGATAGTAGCAACGCATATGACATTCCAAGGAAACCGAAGCACATGTCAGCAATGTATGCACCAAATGATAAGCAGCAGCAGCAAAATAAACTTCGAGTTGGGATCATCGCATAAATTTGGGTCTTGATCGTGCTAATTTGGGTCTTGATCATCGCATAAATTATGGTCCAGAACACTATAGAAAACCAGAATTAACTTGTTCAGCAATAGTGTTACTGTTTCCACCAACTTGTAACTCAGGTCCTCCTGCTGCCACCACCACAATCTAATTGTCCACCAATTCTTTAAGGGCACTAAACACTGTGCAACACTTCAAATAATTAAAAACCTAAGCATTTGGGTTTGATGAATGAGGGTTAAACCAGATTTATAACTACATAAGCATGAAATATACATTAGACAGAGAAAGAAAGATACAAATAACATAAACAAATATACATACACCTGGAATATACATATATCAGATGGGAGAAGAGGGGAGAAGTGAGAGAGAGGGGTGGGTTTAGGGTTTCGTTCTGCAATCTGGGTTTGTCGTGATCTGGGTTTACAAAGATTCTCGATTTGGGTTTGTCTAGATCTGGGTTTGCTTCAGTATCAGATGGGAAAAGTGAAAGAGAGGAGTGGGTTTGTGGGGCTTCGTTCATGGGTCCAGATCGATTGGTCGATCGATCATGGTGGTGGGCTGCTGCCGTTGTTTGCTTCCAGATAGAGAGAGAGAAGAGAGTTGGCCGGGGAGAGAGAGAGAGTAAGACAGGGGTATTTTCAGTTTTTAAGACGTTTTCGTCTAACATTTTAACGGTAAAATGGGGAAGATACCGTGTATCATGTTATCATAGCGGGTTTCGATCATGTATCAATTCTTCTCTCTCCTCTGTTTTCGGCATCAGCCTCTCTCTTTTCATCTCTGGCAGACCCTCAGTCGTCTCTCTCGCTCTCCAATAGCAGCAAGCAGTAGCATCCAGTAGCCAACAACTTCAGCATCAGTAGCAGCAATGATTTGGCAGAATCTGAGGAATAAAAAATGATTTGGCAGAATCTTAGGAATAAAGAATGATATAGCAGAATCTTAGGGTTTCCTTGTTTTATGATTTAGTGGTGTGTTGGAGACTGGGGTGAAGATCTTTTTTTTTTTTTTTTGCACTGTTTTTTGTCTTTGATTTTAGTTTTGACCATAAATCTAAGGGCCCTGTAGGAGTTAGTTTTTTGTCTTCGATTTTAGTTTTGATCATTTTTTTTTTTTTGGCAATGTGAATAGTCCTAGAAATTGGACATCAATGATCTGTGGGTATTCTCGAAATGGGAAACCAAGATAGGCAATTTCTCTTTTTTATACAAGGCAATCAGAAGAAGCGTGCGTTGATGAAATTGCATTAGCTACAGTTCTTGTTGTTTGCGGAAATCTTGGTTACCACGTGTTTGTGAAACAAATCCACAGCCTTGCTCTTAAAATTGGGTTGTTACACGATATAAGGATGGGAAATGCCTTACTGCAAGTGTGGAAATTTGAAAGATGGAATCAAGATATTTGAGATGATGTCAAAGCGCGATACAGTTTTATGGAACAGTTTGAAGGCGGGCTATTTTCTTCACTAGAAGATAGTGGGGGACAAATACATCTTTTATCTCGTTCCGTTAACAGAGTTAGAGGTCAAGAGGTTTTAGTAGTAAGAGGGGGTCTTGTAGTAGATAAAATTCTTATAGGGGGTGTATGGTTAAAAACGTGAACTTACAGGAGATGTCTCGGTAAATAACCGTAATATATATATATTTGCTTTAGGTTTCATTACTTTATCTTATTTTTGTATGTAATTATCATTTCAAAGAGCCTATTTCACGGGCTCCTGAGATATTGTTTATTGTATGGCATTAATTTCTCTTTAGTATTGGACCGTTGGTATGGGAGTCTTTTTTTTTTTATATGGGAAATGATTTTCACATCCTCCATTTTACAATTCACACTCTCTTTTTCTCTTTATCTTACATGAATTTATAATATTGCCCTTTTTCAATACACATTTTCATACATCCAAGGGTAATATTGTAAATTCATGAAGATAAAGACAAAAAAAAGAGTGTGGATTGTAAAATGGGGGGTGTGAAAATCATTTCCCTTTATTTTTTAACAGCAAAATGCTATGGAAGTCTTTACAACCCTATATGTGGATGGGAATTAATATTGGCACTCCCCTTTTTTCTATTGGCACTCTTTTTTTTGTCTTTATATATAAAGTGCAAGAGTAAATTTACCTAATAAAGACAACAAAAAAAAAAAAAAAAGTGTGCCAATAACACTTTTTTTTTTGGCCCAACGAAATATACCTTCCATTCAAGAAAGAAATCAAGAACAAGGGCATCTCTCTTTATAAATAAGATCCCACAACAACAAAGGGGGAATTGCCACCGAAGTGGAGCAATTTCCCAAACTACAATCCTTATTGGCCAACTCCTCATGGGTCACACTAGTATTACACCTTCTCCCTACAAAACCAAAAGAAAGCACATCAAAAGGAAAATTACAAAGTTGTAAAATAATACTCCCTCCGTCACTTTTTAAATGTGTTGCTTCTAAATCCAATTTATTAAAGAAATATCATCATTACACCTTTCACATCAACTTTTACCTCCACTTTACACTTTTCACATCAACTTTTACCTTTACTTTTTCAAAATTATCCTCACATTTTACTCATTAACTATTTATCCACTAATTTTTCAAAAGGGCAAAATGATAATTGTACAAACTTTTACCCATTAACTTTTTAAAGCACACACTTATTAAGTAACAGCTCAAAATAGAAAGAGAATATCTTATTCACGGAGCCTCCGTGAACCCAACTTTTGCAGCCACCAATGAAAAATTGACACATCATACAAAAGTACACCACCATCCAACACCCACGTACACGCTCCTCCACCTGATCCATGTCCTCTCTCTCTCTTTTTTTTTTGAACTGTCTCTCTCTCTCTCTCTCTGTGCCCCCCAAAACGTTTCCTCATCCAAGCCCCTCGACGGAGCACTGCCACCACTCACCAGCCACTGACGGAGCACTGCCACCACTCACCAGCCACCGACCACCGCCTCCTCTCTTACCTTCTCAAACTTCAACAAGATCTTAGTGCTCATCTACCACAACAAAAATGCGTTGTGACTAGATCAATTAAAAAACGAAATCGGGTTTCAAGTTCACGAATCTCATGGCTCAAACATCTCTAGAGGTCCTTCAAAGATCAAACACGAAAATTAAATCTGCTGGGAAGCGGCGTCGTTCGTATCTAGAGAATTGCAGCAGTGGTTCAAGAATTTGGAAAACCCAGATTTGATGATAAAGGGGCAATTGAAACACCAAACAATAGAGCATGTCCAAATTGCAACTCCTAGACGATTCAATCATTGAGTTTAGATTTTATTACGCCCACTGTAATCGTCACTTAAGTGGTAGCTTGTGAGAAGTGGTCATGAAAATCTAGAGGTGTTGATAACGAAAAAAAAAAGAAAAAGAAAAAGAAACAATCTTTTAAGGAAACATAGTTAAAATGACTAGTGTTGTTAGAGTTTTTGATGGGGAAGTGAGGAGGTACGAGGGGAGGTGGTGGCCGGAGGTGGTGCTGCGTCGTGGGCTCAGATCTGTAGAAAATGTTTTGGTTTGGGGGTGGGGGAAGAGAGAGAGAGAGAGAGAGAGAGAGAGAGAGAGAGAGAAGGGGGAGATGGGGATGGGATCAGATGGAGGAGCGTGTATGTGCGTGTTGGATGGGGGTGTACTTTTGTATGATGTGTCAATTTTTCATCGGTGGCTGCAAAAGTTGGGTTCACAGAAGCTCTGTGAATAAGATATTCTCAAATAGAAATGTCTACACTAGAAAAAGGACAGAGGGAGTATCCAATACTAGAAGTTGGATATCCTCACGTCCTGCAACTTTTCTAGAAAGATCAATATGCCCTTTTGCATCTCCCTCATAACACTTCCAAATGTGGATTCCTAAAGATTTTATTTGTTTTCTTTCCTTAGGCAAGATTTTATTTGTTTTCTTTCCTTAGGCCCCGTTTGGATTGAGGCAAAGCCTCCCGGATTTCTTTTCACCCCCTAATAAAGGTGGGTTCCTCCCCATATCCATCGTTTGAGGGGGATCCCACCCTAGATGGTGGCATTTGGACGATTATACCCCTCCTTGTCTCCCTCCCCCAACCCCCAGCCTCCATCTCTGCAACTAACCCTAGTTTTTTGTTTTTCAAAAAAAACACAGAGAGAGATATATGACCGGAGAGAGAGGGAGGGAAAGAGAGAGAGAGATAGAGGAGAGGTAGTTGTTATTGCAGTCGCCGACGTGCCATTGTCGGAGCGATCTGGGCTGCTACTGCTGAAACCAAAACTGGGTTTCATGGGGAAGAAGGGAAAGGTAGCACATGGGTTTTGAAATGGTTGTTGGTTTTCCCGTGAATGGGTTTGACGAGTTTTAACTTTTTGGGTTTTTTTTTTAGTAGTACTTTTGGTAGTACTGTATCAACTTAATGAATTTTTAGTAGTATCAACTTAACGAATTTTTAGTAGTTCTGCAGTGAATTTTTTTTTTTTTAGTAGTATTGTAACGCCTCATATTTTGGGAAACGTTAATTATTATTACAACTTTAAATATTCAAATAGTAATAATAATAATAAGTCTAATACATATAATCTGTCTTCCACAGATTACAAAAAGGCAGAAATGGTAAACTCTACGGCTTCTCAAATTCCTCTGCCTGGTCGATCCCCATATCGGCAGCTCCTCCGGCTCCAAGTTCTCCATAATACTCCTCTTGTTCATCGCGATAATCTAGCATAATACGTCAGAGTCGCAAAGCAACATCGAGGTATTATGCTAGGGTCACACAAGTGTAACACCGTGAGCGGGGACGCCCAGTAGATAGTTCTACCCAAACCTTAAATTAGCAATTGTAGAACAATATAGTATGTGGCAGAATATTACAGTAATTTTCATGCGTGTCCAAATATCAATGTCAAACAAAACAGAGTGCAGCGTAATAAAATCAATATCTCGTATCATTTTCAAAATCAGAGTGCAGTGTCAGTATCTCGTATCAGTTTCTCATAACAGCATTCTTCTTCAAATTTCATCCACATCAACATTTGCCATCACTCGAAAGTTATTGGCCCGTTCTACTTACCCTTTCTAACAGTCACCAATCTTTCCGCTCAAAGTCCCAGCTGTCTTATATCACTGAACTTAACCAGTTTGTTTATAAGGTCCGTCCACTCCGCGTCTCACACAACATAGTCCCAGCCGTCTTATATCACTGAACTTAACCAGTCTGTTTATAAGGTATGTCCACTACGTGCTATACCGCTGAGCCCTAACCACCCAGTTCTCCCTGCAAAACTGGAGTGGCACTACCGTATCAGTCATTCATCACATCATCATTTCATTTTCATTCTCATCTCTATTTCTCATCGTGAAATCAATCGTATCTTTTCTTGAAAAACATGTGGTGTTGTATCGTCTCGTGAATCGTGCACATGCCATGAATCTCGTAAAAATCTTCTGTATCTCGAAAACCGTGTCACTTTAAGTCAAAATCTCCATTCTCATAATGTTTTACTTAAAGTCAAAACTTCATTTTAGCGACCTTCTCTCGACAATAGAATAGCCAAGATAGTACCAGATTGGATGGCTGGACGAGTCCAGTTACAATCACCATTCCGCTCTAAGCCAGCGCGAAGCTTAACTTTGTTGACAGACTATCAAGGGTGTTAGCCTTGGGTCATTCCACAGTCTCAATCAAGTCAAAATAGTTGAACAGTACTTTTAGAAAATTTTCATTTCGTTCGAAAAGATTTTTCGTTCTGAAAATTAGTCGGGCATTATAATTGCGTAATTTCGAAAAGTCAATTTTTATTCGGGCATTATAACTGCGTATTTTGAATAGTCAATCTTCATTCGGGCATTATAATAGCGTGATTTTGAATAGTCAATTTCAAACCATGCATTATGACGACTACCAGTGTTTTTAAAAGTAACCTTCCATGTTATCGCTAATTATTCACCATAATCTCGACTAGCCATTTCTAATCATGTTTAAGCATTATAACGACATAAATTAAAATTAAATATGAAATACTAATTTAAAGTTAGGATATAGTATCTACCTTAATCCAAGTTTAGTCGGAGCCGATTAGCTAGGTTGATTCCGGCGGCGTAACGACTATTCGACTTTTGCTCGAACTACTTCCCTACTAATTTTTCTACTACTTTAGTATCGAAGGGTGGTCGAAGTGGTGGAGGGTGGTGGTGCTACATTGAATATGGAAGAACGCTTTGAGTTTTCAAAAAAAAAAAACTCAAGAGTTGACTACTAGAAAACTACTTTCAAGAACAAGATGGAAGAGAGGGTTTTTGGTGTGGAAAATGGAGTGGGTAAAACTTGATTAACCCTAATAAAGGGCATAGTACATGCCTTAGTTGGTCACCACGAGAGGGTGAATAGCTCAGCGCCACGTAGGGAGTCCTTAAACCCTGTGCCGAGCTGGTTTGGCCACGAATGAGGCTAGAACTAATAAAGAGTAAACTAATAAATCAGGATGCACTAGCTCGGCGTAAGGCATAAATGATGCCCCTGATATGGCCGAGCTAGGAAGGCTACGTGTATAGCTTAAACAGCATTTTGGAATACATAATTCAGCTCGGCGTGATGAGCTGAGCTATGTACGAGTTATTCCGAGCTACGTGTAAGCACGGCACCGCCACGAATAGGGCGGTGAGACATTCCAGAATATTCTACAGCGGCTCCTTATGAGATAAGGAGCAATCCCATAAAGTGAGGAACTGATATGGGAAGTCCTAATGTGATTAGGAGTATACCCCATATAGGGAAGAATCCTATATGGAAGGAAGACCTCTGCTAGATGAAGATCTAGCAGGATATGAAGACTCGTCCCTAATAGGAAAGTCCTATTAGGAAAAGGATTCCTAAAGAGAATAGGAAACAGGGGCACGAGATGCCTAATATAAAGAACATCTACACCTATAAATACAAGGCAATAACCATGACAAAAGGTACGCGGTGAAACCCTTTTCATACGCATTGTGATTTGAATTCCAGTACGTGAAACTAACTTAGGCATCGGAGGGCCTTTGCCGAGGAGAGGCAAAGGTGCTCTAACCCTCTTTCTATCTTGCAGATTTAGGGTTGAACCAAGGAAGCACGTGATAGGGTTACGTGGATTTTATTCCCCGTACAGAAAATAAGTGAGGAAAGCCTTCTATTTATAGGCTAAAAAATAAAGCTTACTTCCCTCCCTTTTGGCCGTCCCTCCCCTCACCCATATATGTCCAATTTTCCATTAAAATGGCAAGGAATAAGAATATTTACATACGTATAGGTTTAGTCCCCATAGGCTCCCCATAGGCTTTTAAGGCTTTGTCTCTAGGAGATTTCTAGGAAATTTCCTAATTGGTGACTTAAAGTGATCTAGAAAAATTGGTTTCTGCATGGCCACCTTGTTGTGGGGAGTTTTGGGTACTAAATATACACATAAAATTAGTCATGTGATATATACATATTTATGCATATATATAGCTATAAATACCTATTATAGCTAGGTTATTAAATGGGGGAATAAGAATATATTCCTTCATTTATTAGGGAATATATTCCCTATTTATGAGGAAAAAATAATACTTAAAGTTAGTTTTATATATATACAAACTAGTCTATAAAAAAATGTATGTAGTGCTACCAACTTTAAGGAGACAAATGGGTGTGTTCTAAAATTCTTAGGAAGTCTTCCTACTAGGTGGGAGAATTCCAAAAGTACAAAACTTAAAAATTTATAAAAATTCCGGTGGTAAAATATGCATGAACATGTGCATGGAAACACACATGTAAAAAAAATTAGATGGCAAGAGAATTATTTCCCTCTTCCTCTCTCCCAACAAGCCCTCTCTCTTTCTCCACAATAAAAAACAAAAAACAAATAGAAAGCAAATGTGGTAAATTTGGTCAAAATTGGATGGAATGGTCAAAATTGGTTTCAATTGGCAGTAGGCTCCAAAATAGCATATATTCCATTTTAGGCAATAAATGAGGATGTGCTAGCTTTAAGGGGACAAGATATGGGGAAGAAATGTTGTAGGTTTTCCTGGACGCGAAACAGTGTAGTACCTGACATGCACGTGTTGATTTACGGCGCGGAAAAATAATAAAATGGAATAAATGAATTTTTATTTTAATTATTTAAAATAAATAAATCATTGCAATTCATGATGTTAAAATTAAATACTCAAATTAATAAATCAAAATTTTTATTTATGAAATTTCGGGTTATTACAAGTATCAACTTAAAGAATTTTTATACAAACTCCGACTATAAAAATAATACTCAGACTATTAGTATTATTATGGAATTTAAGTTGATAATTATAAATAGAATATAATTACAAAACCCAACCTCAAATTATCCAAAATTAATTAAATATATTGAGTTTTGCATTTATATACTTTATTTAATACATAATCAAATTTAAAACTGTACATGGGCAAAATAGTCATTTGACAGTTTTTATCCCCCAACTTCATAAAACATCCAAACCAAGTCAAATTTTATCTCCTCTCTTTTACATCACATCACTGTAGGACAACCCTCCAAAAGTAATACCCCCTCTAAAACTTATCACCCTAAAAATAATACCCCATCTGTACCCCATCTAATCGGGGCCTTAGTTAATATCATCCTGCGTCACATATCCCGCCAATATTGACACCAACTGGTGTGTGTCAAATCCACGTTGGATTTGGCTATGGATATTAGAGGTGACACTTTCTAACCCGCATGAACTTGCCCAAACTTGTCCTGTAACCCAACTCAACTTATTCATATTGTAATATGGGTCATAATATCGGTTTACCCATATACACATGGATTTATGTTGATTTAGAATGGGTTGGACTCAAAATTTTAAAAACGGATATGTTTTACTTTCCTCAAATCTGAATACCCCATGCAATAGTAAAACCCAAAACAAATTCAACTAAAACACAAATTAAACACCAAAATTTGAAACGAAGCTTCAGTTCCAAGTTCAACTAAGTCATTTAAATCATTGAGCAGACTCAGGATCGAATCCAAGATGGTCTCACAATCAAGGATGGGCATGGAGGTAGATCGTGGCCCGGATAGTACTATTTCCATCCCCGATCCCCGAACCCATTCCCCATCTCCATCCCCTCCCCGATCCCCAACGAGGCTTCATTTTCATCCTTCATCCACACTCCAAATGGGGAACGAGGATCCCCACGGAGATTCGAGGATCCAAACATTTTTTTAAAAAGAACAATATTAGTATTATTCATCAATTTCTACCATTGGATCAACCAGAATATAAAATTAGTGCTGCAAAAAACATACGTGCAGCTATGGCTACAAAAATACAAACATACACGGCCCAACATAAATACAAGATAGAAAGAGAAAACACATATCCATCAAGATCAAAATCTCATGTCTAACAGACCACTATTAAAAACCAACGATAAAACATAAAACCCAAACTGAAACGGGATCATAAAGGCATAAATTTCTTGCCATTGAACTACTACATCAGAGCAGTTCAAAAAATTACTATATTAGAAAAACAGAACACAAAACCCAAACACTAGTGCCTAATTCCAAAGTAGTCGACTAGACCCCTAAGTTTAGTAAGACCCCAAAATTTCATAACTCACGAATAGACCCCGAAGTCTTGGGGATTCGGGGATTCGGCAGAGCAAAGCGGGGCAGGACGGGACGGGGATGGATCGGGGAACGGATTCGAGGCGATGATATGCCTATCTCCACCTCCTACCCGATCCCTGAAATTTTTCAAAAAAATAAAATAAAATAAAAGAAATCTGTGTATCCTATCTAATCCCCAAAAAAAACCTCCAAATTGCCAATCTATTCGGAGCGGGGATCGAATTGTGCTCGAACAGGTCGGAGGGAATGGCCATCCATACTCATAGTAACAAGCCAATCGTCCTCGTATACCCCGTCAGTTCTAGAGAGAGAATATGCTAGACTTGGAAGAAGCCGACAAATCTTGCGATTCTTCGAGGCGAGACTTGGTGATAGAAAATCGCAGAGTCTAAGGTCTCTACCACAGTCTTCTGTGCAGTCGATTGCTCTAATTTCTCATTAGTTTGCAACCACACACAACCCGCTACTTTTACTCAAAAGCTCCATGGTGCCTCAAAAATAGGGCAGGGAAAATGGGTCGGGTCGGATCTGACTTGACCCATATTCAACACACTCATATTTAACCGGCATAATATTTGCCCATATTCAACCCGTCCATATTCTACAAATAACTCATATCAACCCGCCCAAATCCAACCCAACCCAATCTGATCCACCCATTTGCCACCTCCAATGGAAACAAGATCGGATCAACAATTCGTGCCCATTTTTTTACCACTAGGATCCAAGGGGATTCGACTGTCCTCATTGGAGATGCCCCAATTCAAATTAGAGCAATGCTAGATGCACAACAAAAATGGACAACATACTCACATGGTGTGCCATGTGAGTATGTTGTCCATTTTTGTTGTGTACCTAGCATTTTTGTTCAAATTAATCGGTGTTTTTTTAAATTTGTTGTGTGACAGGCTATTACAATTATGGTAATCACTTTAACAATGATTATGTACTCTTATGTCTTTGAGGAATGCTAGAGGCACTAACTAGTACACCAACTGTAACACTAAATGTACACATGGCACTATCACATTAATGCATTATTGAATATATGGATATACTCATCCACTAAGAGAATGCCACATGCACATTTAGTGTAATAGTTTATACATTAGTTAGTGTCTCTAGCATGTTTTAGATCTGGCACCTTAAATGTCGTCAATGTCGCAAACAGACTATTTTTTGACACTTAAAAACATTTTATCCTCCTCTTAGAACATCTTCGGCCCTTATCTTTTTTTTTTTATTCTCAAACTCAAAATTTAAGTGAAACTCTCATAAAATCAACTCTACCCCTTGACTCAAACCTATACCAAATTGAGGTTTTACTAAATCAAAGGAGACTTAAACTTTTATTCAAATTTTAATTTTTTTCCTCCCAAACTTACAACCATGCCATTCATGAAGGTTTTACTCAAATTTGTGATTAGATCAGAATTTACTCATTCAAGTGTTTCATATCAAATGAAATTTTTGCTCACATTAAAGTAAAGGCATATGTAAAGGCTCGAGATAGAGTATCTCCACTCCTTACTCAAACTCAAATTTAAGTAAAAATCATCCAAAACTCTCCTCCACTCCTTACCCAAACCTATACCAAATTTGAGTTTTACTAAAATATTTCACCAAATCTAATGTGAACCAATTTTTCAAGTCTCTTTGTACTTACCCTTTGTCATTCAATGTTGTAGATTAAAATTTCATCCTACAATTTGAGTAATGGTTGAGCCATACCAACTCAAGTTTTACCCAAATTTTTATTCAAATTTAAGTAAAAATTTGGGTAAGGAATGGAGATGCTGTTAGAATGAGGATTTTAATTTTGTTGTGTACATAGAAAGACTTTGCATATAGACTCATTATTTGATTTTTGCAAAAAATAATATTTTCTGGAATTGGGATGTTTCTGAAGAAAAATATTTTGCTCTCGATTCCTTGTCTATCTACTGGATAAAAAATCCCCTGTTGATGTTTTGAGTCTTCTGACCCAATTCTTTTTCCGCATTCTGGCTGGCAGGAACTACCATAAAGTAAAGCCACCGATATGAACACCTTCCCATATGACATCACCTTTGGCTGTCTCTCCGGATTTTTTCTTTTGCCCCGGAGTACACTACAGGTGCAATCAGATGGAAGACCAAGACAACTTCCCATGAATATGATGCTCTGAGTTTGGAATCTGTAAAACGCTGGTTTTTCCACAAATCATTGATTGAGAGAGAGAGAGAGAAGAGTCATTGGTCAAGGTCGTTATAGTGGTGGTGGGCCAACGAGGAAGGCAAGTAGGAAACCCCCTCTCTATGGACTCTTTTTTCCCCTGCCGACCATTCCAAATTTCCAATGTAGAAGAAGAAATTAGCTCTCTTTTTTCCGACGACTTCAGCCAGTCCTAAATACGGAGTACAAAACAAGTTATGGTGGGTTTCTTGATTTTTACAAAACCCTCGTTTCCACTCACAAAATTTTGCCCCCTCCCTCCCTAAAATTAAAAAGGGTGAGGGAATTTCGTTCCTCTTAAAACTATAGGGTTTGTTCTTGTCGCGCTAAACTGGGAATTGAAAATGGGTTTTCCCTCCTTGCTACTCTCTTTCTTTCTTGCCTTTCATCCGCTGTTTCTTCACTCTTCTGGTTCATCTTGTCCATCCTCAATCGACTGCGGAATTCTCGGTCCGATCAAATACCCTTTTACAAACAACACATATCCCAACTGTGGGTTATGCGCATTAAATTGTCAAGAACGAGATCCAAAAGTCAGATTGGGCGAGGAGGGTAAATTTATTCAAGTTAGCGGCATCGATGACGATGCCATAAAGATTAGAGACCCAAATCTAAAAAACGTTATCGCTTTGAAGGATTGCGATTTTTTCAATTACTTCCATCCTCTGAATAATGATCCTGTTTCCTACACTATCTCCCCCAATCGCATCTTCTTCAAATGCCTCACCAGCATCCCTGACCATGAGGATCAGAGTGATAAGTACTTCTCTGGTAATTACATGAATTATACAGGCGAAGGTTGCCGTGAATCCACTGTCTTCTATTCGCATTGGAAGAATACAGTTCCGACTCCAGGCAGTGTGCCGTGGAACTGTGTGCCTTTCCAACTGCCAGTGGTGTCATCAGTTGAGGACCAGAATCCTAGTGATCCATTCTCTGTATTGACTTCTGATTTCACTGTTGATTTTCATCAGTCAAAGGAAAAAGGTACTGGCATTTCTGTACTAATACCATCAAAAACCACTTCAATTTATAGCAGGCTGCTTCATATGAATTGGTTATCTAGGTTTATATTAACAAATATGTTAACCGGGGTCCTGGATAGTCTCTGTGTATGTGAGAAACATGTAAAAGAACTTCTAAGATTTGAATAAACTGTGTACGTGATCATTTTGTTTTTACCATCAACTTAACCACTAGGCCCGAACGTTTGCATGACCATTTAATGAGACGGTCGTTGTCTCTTTAGTTATGCTCAATCTTTCATAATTTTGCAGAGTAAACAACTTTGATTGACTGATGGTTTTCTCCTTGACAATGGTTGCAGGGCACCTGGGATTGATTCTAGGAACAGGTAATACACAACTTTGACTAGTAGCTGTAAGCATGAGTAAATTACGATTATTTATCTTATGGCAAAAAGAAAATCATCCGCGATTCTGATGTTTTCGGTATGCAACTTTTATTAGACAGTGGTTTTCCCCAATGAAGTATTCAATCCTTTCTCGCTGCTATAATTTTCTTGCTTCCATGAATTGAGGGACCCAAAACCTGAATAAGGACCCTGAATACACCTCTATTTTTTACAGTTATACCCGGAGTTATCCTTTTTCCTTGCTTGCTTATACTTATCATCCGGTATCGCAAGAAATGGAGGAATTGTTTTTCTTCACATACCATTCGGAGGAACACTTCTTCTGATCGCTTCTCAAAACAAGACCTTGAAGAAGGCAGTGTCTACTTTGGTATCCCCGTCTTCTCCTACTCTGAACTTAAAGAAGCCACTCATAACTTTGATCCTTCCAAGGAATTGGGCGATGGAGGTTTCGGCACCGTATACCATGGTGAGCCCTATCATAGTTTTGCTTTACTATATTCTGGACAGTTTTCTGGGACTATAGCATTACTAGCACTATATTGTGCTGTATAGTCATATTTTGTATTTCTGAAACAGGAAAACTCCAAGACAGGCGGGAAGTTGCGGTCAAGCGCCTATACCAGCACAACTATAAGCGAGTGGCCCAATTCCTGAACGAAATTGAAATTCTGACGCACTTGCACCACCCCAATCTTGTCACTCTTTATGGCTGCACCTCACGCCACAGCCGAGAACTAATACTGGTCTACGAGTATATTCCCAATGGTACCGTTGCTGATCATCTACACGGTGATCGAGCAAAGGATCACCCACTCCCATGGCCTATTCGCATGAACATAGCCATTGAAACTGCCAGTGCATTGGTTTACCTCCATGCTTCTGAAATCATCCACCGTGATGTGAAGACAAACAACATACTCCTTGATAACAATTTTTGCGTCAAAGTTGCAGATTTTGGGCTTTCAAGGCTCTTCCCAACTGATGTCAGTCACATTTCAACCGCACCACAGGGGACTCCAGGTTATGTTGATCCGGATTACCACCAGTGTTACCAACTTACTGATAAGAGCGATGTCTATAGCTTTGGGGTTGTTCTCATAGAGCTTATATCCTCACTGCCGGCTGTTGACATTAGTAGGCACAGGCATGAGATCAATTTGGCCAACTTGGCAATAAGCAGAATCCAAGACGGTGCGTTCAACGAGTTAATTGATCCGGCTCTTGGGTTCAATTCTGATTCATCGGTTGAGAGGATGACTACCTCGGTTGCAGAGGTGGCTTTTAGGTGTTTGCAACTCGAAAAGGAAATGAGGCCTAGAATGAATGAGGTTTTGGAAGCTTTGAAGGAAATCCAGGAATACAAAGATGAGGATATTGAAGAAATTCCACCTCCCTCACTAGATAGGGATAATGTTGAGTTGCTGAATAGTAGTAGCAAGGGACCACCTTCAACAGATTCTGTGACCAAGGGATAGTTTATCAGTTCTACCGCTTCCATTCCCGGTGGGTGAGATTTCATTTCACTATGCTTTATCTTTAAAGGATCGGAGGATCTATTGAAATGTTGTACTCTATATCTTTGTTGGTGTTGTAGATCAGATACTTATAGAGAGAATGTGTAAAGGAGCAGTCATTTGTATACATACAAATTATACAATGCTTAGGTGTGGAGATATTTGATGTCATGGGTCAGCGGCTTCCTGTTGTATTGGGGGTGGCTTCCTTCTTGGAACACAAATCTCATACTTTCATTTGTGTTATGTATCAATGGTTGTATAGTTCATAATGTTTTTGTCAAACATTTGAACAAATAGAGCCCTAACATAGTAACATATTTTCTTTCCTACAGTTAACAACCACTCAGCTGGAGTAACATAGTAACATATTTTCTTTCCTACAGTAACATATTTTGTGTTATTGCGCTTGAGGAGTTGGAGGATGAGGAATCCTGTTCAATGGAGTTCTAATCTTGCTTTTGTTGCATGTGGTTGCTTTCTGGTGAGGATCCCGGTGTCGGCATTTGGGGGTTTTAGCTTCTCGGTTGGGTTTTAGGTGCTTTGTGGCTTCTGCTTGGGGAAGTGTGATTCTTGTTTTGCTGTTGTTTTTTGGGGTAGCTTTTCGGCCTTTCAGGAGTTTCGGTCTTCTTGGTTTTTTCTTCTTTTTTGGTGTTGTGTCTTGTATCTTGCCATCCTTGGTGTTCCTTTGTTTTTCCCCCTTTTGGGTTCTTGGCGTTTCTAGTCTCGGATCCTTTTAATCTTTGTAATTTGTTTTCAAAGATTAATAAATTCTTTTCTTAGCAAAAGAAAACCACTCAGCCATCTCCATTCTGTGGACTTCTTCCGATGCAAAATTTCGATTCTGCGATATGAATGAAATTCCTCCGTCCGACTTGTTTTGACACTTGAAAACATATTATCCTCCTCTTAGAGCATCTCCAGCCCTTATCTTCTTCTTTTTTTTACTCAAACTCAAAATTTAAGTAAAACTCTCATAAAATCAACTCCACCCGTTGACTCAAACCTATACCAAACGGAGTTTTTACTCAATCAAGTGAGATTTTTAAACTTTTACTCAAATTTTACAAGGCTATTTTTCTCCTCCCGAACTTACAACCATGCTATTCATGAAGGTTTTACTCAAAAATTTGCGCTTAGATTTGAATTTGCTCATTGAAGTGTTTCATATCAAATGAAATTTTTACCCACATTTAAGCACGAGTAAAGGCTCGAAATAGCTCTTAGAATAGTTACCATTAAATGAGGATTTTAACTTGTGTCCACGGAAAGACTTTGCATATGGACCCATTAGTTGATTTTTGCAAAGAGACTTCACATCTCATCTTTGGAAGAACCCTTCTACCCGCACCGACCACGTACCGACGGCGTCGGGGACGGCGTTGTGGGTCCCAACCGATCGATCCGAGCTGATACAGCCATCCGATTGCCTCGATTCCCGCGCGGGCCCACTCGGAATTCTATTTTGAGAAGGATGAACGGCTCGGATCGATCGGTTGGGACCCACAACGGCGTGCCCGACGCCGTCGGTACGTGGTCGGTGCACCACGGTCAGTGCAAAAGGAATTATCGTCTTTGGAACATGTCGGATTGCTTTTGTTGGAAGGAAAAATATTTTCTGGAATTGGGAGGTTTCTGAAGACAAATATGTGTGTAGCTCTTGATTCCTAGTCTAATGGATAAAAAATCCCCTGTTGATATTCTGAACCAATTCTGTTTCCAGCATTCTAGACTCCAGGGAGTATAAAGTAAAGCCACCGATATGAACACGTTCCCATATGATATAACCTTTGGCTCTTTTATTCTCATAGGTGGAAGGCCTCGTGTCCAGCACGAGTATAATGCCCGTTGGTTGGTGTTTTAGGAGGTGCATTTGCAGATAAGTGCAAGCCCAATGGTGCTATGGTAGTATGGCTTGAGCCGTTTCCAAAAAATGGCAAAATTTGCAAAAATATTCCTACCACATGGCCATTCAATTGTCAGGCCATAAATGGGTGCATCCATTTGTCCACCAATTTTCAGCCATTTTTGCCACATTGCCGTATCAACCATCAAATTCCACTCTCCATCTTTCATGTGTCCAGTTTGAGATACAAAGGGAATTATTGAAAAAAAATGGCATTGCAGATATCAATGCACACCATTGTACCAACACTGACATTTTTTTTTCCACCACTGCAATATAAAGTATAAGAAAAATACTAGGTACCGAAAAGAATCTGAATCTGTAACCGAATCGTAGAACTGTTGCCTCAATGTAAACTATCCCATATCCCGCATTTCCCTTCTCAATTATCTGTCTCTGTGTTATATCTGCCCTACTGTGCCTTATCCATGTAGATTGACCCAATTTTTTGGACCCAAATTGATGCTGGAAATTCGGTCTTCAAATTTTGTTGATGGCGATGTCTCTTTTAAATTTGGAATGCATAAACTTTCGAGACACGTTGTAAGACTTTCTTAAAGACAGTAGTTGCGCCCACCAGATGATGTGCACCGGGTTACAACAAATCCATTTTCAAAATAAAACGAAACCGAACGCTAAGTACTTTTTGTCTCTTTTTGCAGAAACGAAGACAGACAAAATATGCACTGCCAAGAATTGATATTCTATTATGCGTAAATTCTAAGAATCGAGTGTTTAGAGAGAGATCAAATCACTATTGAAATTTTTTCCCGACTACCTAAGACCAAATACTCGGTGAAGATGATCGTGGATTAATTTCGTAATGGTCTTTTTGGGTCCTCAAACAATTCTTATAGTCTATACTATGCCCCGTAACTCTTTGTTGACCCAATAAACATGAGCACAATTGGTTATGTAGATGCAAATACAAGGAAACTGTTGCTTGATAATGATACATAACTGTTACCTTACATCTGTTTTATTTTTTTAAGTATGATCATTGGGAAAACTTTTGACTTTTTTTTTGTTTTTGTGGGAGAATCTCAAAGAATGTGAGTTGAAGATCTTTTGAATCTGTTGCACGACAATTGCACGAGATGAGCAAGTTTGTTGCATGGAGGTTGCAATGCAGATCTCAGCAAGAAAGCAAGTCAATTGTTAATTTCAGTTGAGGATGTGTTTGGCATGTTGTATTAGTTTTACCTGCCTCTTGGTCATGCGAAGATGTGCTATTGTAGAGATTAAGCTTCGTCGTGTCTCCTTCAAAATGTGAGTTGGAGCCAATATGGACATATTTTAAGTCCTATTGTATTTTTTAAAAGAAACTGACTCAACAGAATCGTAGTGTACTTATTTAGAGTTAGAAATGGTGGTGCTTTGGTTTTTGGCTTCGAAGGAGAGGAGGAGTGAGGGAACGTTCAAAAAATGGAATTTGAGTAGGAATCCTATTTGATTGTACATTATCACTTCAAATTCTAAGATTGAATGCAACTAATGGAAATAGGCTTTGGTTACATCAGTTGTTTAAGATTGTTGTTTTTTCTTGAATTCATTTGCTGGAATTGGTTAGGTGCTCCTGATTACAGACTAATAGACCAAATTTTTTTGGAGTAAAGAGAGACGGAAAAGTGGGGTATGCTACTTCTATAATGTGTTTAAAATGCAGGCATGGGCAATTTCTAGAACAAAACCACAACACTAACATGAAGCCATTGAGTAACAAAAACAAAAGTCATTGAGGCAATACGGGTGTTCATCAAGTTGAGTTTAAATAACCTCGACACACCATGCCTTTAGAGAAGTTGGCTTCTTTGGCGGGGAGGTTAAATGTGATGAAAAATAGTTCATTTTAGTCATGTTAATGTGTTGCGCCATGCCTTCAGGCACGGGCTATTTCTGTAAAATATACGTGGTGGTAAATAGAAGAACGATAGTTTATAGAGTTGATGCCAAATTATGTCGCGCGCCGTGGTTGTATATTTCATAGTGGTTGTGTCAAACATTTGAACTTTTGAGCAAATAGAGCCCTAACAACCACTCAGTCATCCCTATTCTGTGGACTTCTTCCTATGCAAAATTTCCATTCTGCAATATGTAATGAAATTCCTCCGTCCAACTTGTTTTGACACTTGAAAACATTTTATCCTCCTCTTAGAGCATCTCCGGCCCTTATCTTCCTTTTTTTTTTTTTTACTCAAACTCAAAATTTAAGTGAAACTCTCCTAAAATCAACTCCACCCATTGACTGAAACCTATACCAAATGGAGTTTTTACTCAATCAAGGGAGACTTAAACTTTTACTCAAATTTTACAAGGCTATTTCTTTCCTCCCAAACTTACAACCATGCTTTTCATGAAGCTTTTACTCAAATTTGTGCTTAGATTTGAATTTGCTCATTGAAGTGTTTCATATCAAATGAAATTTTTACCCACATTTAAGTAAAAGTAAGAGTAAGGCTCGAAATAGCTCTTAGAATAGTTACCATTAAATGAGGATTTTAACTTTGTTGTGTCCATGGAAAGACTTTGCATATAGACCCATTAGTTGATTTTTGCAAAGAGACTAGACATCTCATCTTTGGAACATGCGGGATTGTTTTTGTTGGAAGAAAGAATATTTTCTGGAATTGGGAGGTTTCTGAAGACAAATATGTGTGTAGCTCTTGATTCCTAGTCTAATCGATATTAAATCCCCTGTTGATATTCTGAAACAATTCTCTTTCCAGCATTCTAGGCTCCAGGGAGTATAAAGTAAAGGCCACCGTTATGAACACGTTCCCATATGATATCACCTTGGCTCTTTTATTCTCAGAGGTGGAAGGTCTCGTGCCCAACACGAGTATAATGCCCGTTGGTTGGTGTTTTAGGAGGTGCATTTGCAGATAAGTGCAAGTCCAATGGTGCTATGGTAGTATGGCTTGAGCCGTTTCCAAAAAATGGCAAAATTTGCAAAAAAAATAAAAAAAAATCCTACCACAATGGCCATCCAATTGTCCGGCCATAAATGGGTACATCCATTTGTCCACCAATTTTCAGCCATTTTTGCCACATTGCCGTATCAACTATCAAATTCCACTCTCCATCTTTCATTTGTCCAGTTTGGGATACAAAGAGAATTATTGAAAAAAAATGGCACTGCAATATCAATGTACCATTGCAACACTGGCATTTTTTTTTCCACTAGTGCAGTATAAAGTATAAGTGAAATGCTAGGTACTGAGAAATTGGTATCCAAAATGGACCCGGAGAATGTGAATTGGAGTGCCAAGTCATGTGAGTATGTAAGTAGGTCATGCCCATTAACTCTTATAAGATGTGGGTTGATTTTTTTAATTGGGTTTGATTTCGAACCCACGAAGTAGGTGTGGCAGACTTGTTTGAGGTTTGGAAGGGTTCGAAAAGAATCTGAATCTGGAACCGAATCGCAGAATTGTTGCCTCACTGTAAAATATCCCATATCCCGCATTTCCCTTCTCAATTATCTGTCTCTCTGTTAGATCTGCCCTACTGTGCCCTATGTAGATTGACCCAATTTTTTGGACCCAAATTGATGTTGGAAATTTAGTCTTCAAAATTTGTTGATGGCGTCGTCTCTTTTGAAGCTGGAATGCATAAACTTTTGAGGCTCGTTGTAAGACTTTCCTAAAGACAGTAGTTGCACCTAGGGGTGAAAATCGGTCGGTTCGGTTCGGTTTTCGGGGTGATTTTGCTGGGAACCGATCCCGACCGAAAAAAACAATGGACCGATCGGTTCGGGGTGGATCGGTTATTTCGGGTTTTTTCAGTCCAGCGTTAAAATTGAGATTGACGGTTGTGATTTGTTATTTTTTACGGGGTCAATTTCAGGAAACCGAGATAGGGGTGGTTTCGGGGTAATTCGGTCCAAATAGGGGTGATTTTAGGGTATTTCGGTTTGGTTCGGTTCGGTCTGACAAAAATTCCGGGAAACCGAACCGAGATGTATTTCGGTTTTTTTTCCAGGTTGGACCGACCGAACACTGAACCGAATTTTCGGTTTTTCGGTCGGTTCGGGTCCCGTCGATTTTTTTTTCACCCCTAGTTGCGCCCACCAAATGATGTGCACTGGATTACAACAAATCCATTTTCAAGATAAAACGAAATCGAACTCTAAGTTCTTTTTGTCTTTTTTTTAAGAAACGAAGACAGACAAAATATGCACTACCAAGAATTGATATTCTATTATGCGTAAAATTCTAAGAATAGAGTGTTCACAGAGAGATCAATTCACTATAGAAATTTTTTCCCGACTACCTAAGACCAAATACTCTAGTGCCCGTTACCATCTCTAGCTAAGGATGTCAAAGTTGACATGGCATGCCAAGTAAATAAATTAGCACTTGATTCAACTCTGTAAGTGAGACTCACTAAATGTGAGGGACCTGTTTGTAATAATGTAATTTGTATAGGTGACATGTGCAGTTTATGTTAGTTTGTCTAACAAACTGAGGTCCTGTGGTTTGTTTGTTTGAAGTGGTAAGTCGGTTAGTTCGTAGTAGTAAGTCGGTGAGTAGCACAGGAGTAGTAGCAGTAGTCGTTTCTTGTATAAATAGGAGAAGTGAGTTCATTTGTAATCATCGAGTACAGAAATGAAATGAGATATGTTTTTCCCTTTCTTGTTTACTTAGGGTTTTCAGATTACATTTTTCATTATGGTATCAGAGCTAGTAGAGACGAAAGTCCATAGATCTGAATCCTGATCTGAATCCTCAAGCAATTTCAGTGAATTTCTTGAATCGAAGAAGAATAATCAAGATTTGGTGTATCAGAGAGCATCAGAATGTCTTTGTCTTCAACATCGGTAACTTCCACCATCGCTTACTTTCTTAGTTTCGAATTTTCAATCTCTGGTGAATGTCAAGTTGACTGGCACAAATTATCTTCTATGGCGAATTCAAGTAGAGAATGTGATGACTGCTAATGGTTTCTTTGGTTATCTGAATGGATCAATTGAGTGTCCTTCACTGAAAATCAAGAATGCTGAGGGAAATTTTGTTGATAATCCTGAGTTTGCTATTTGGACTGTTGTTGATACACAGTTGTTGTCATGCTTGACTTCGTCTTTGTCTCAATCTACTTTACCCTACGTTCTAGGGCTTAGACATGCTAAGGATGTATGGGACTCTCTGTCTAATCGATACAACTCACTCACTAGATCTCATGTGCAAGAGTTAAAATGTAGATTGTATTCTCATACTAAGACTGAGAGTATGGAGAAGTACATTGATACTATAAAGGAGTATGAACAAAAATTGGCTGCAGCTGGTAGTGAAGTAAATGATGAAGATCTGGTGTTCTATACTCTGCGAGGTTTACCAAGGGAGTTTAATGGTTTCAAAACAGCAATTAGCACAAGAGGTGAACCAGTTGTTTTTGATGAATTAGTGGCTATGCTGAATGGAGAAGATCTGCAATTGTCTGCAGATCTACCATCTGATCATACAATTGTTTTGGTGGCTGCACAAGAGAATGGTAAACATCAAGGCATGAGTAACATAACTGCAGGAAATGCATTGTCCACTTCAATGTCCCAATTAGGCATTTCAACACATACACCTGCACAAACTGATTCCAATTCACAGTTTGTCGCCACTCAATTCTTTCCTCAGCCATCTTTTGCACAACAATCACAACAGCCTTATACTAATCAATTCAGAGGAAATAATAGAGGAAGAGGGGGCAGAGGCCCCATATATTTTAAGGATCCTTGTGAGATTTGTGGAAGGAATAACCACACCACCAATTACTGCTACTATAAGAGTACAAATAGCAATGATTTGACTGGTGGACAATGGAAAGGCTATGTGACACAATCTCAACCACCTCAAATGTTTCACAATGTTTCACCACAGTTTATTCAAGTACCACATATGCTGCAGTCTTTTCCTTTCCAGATGTCTCCAACATCTTCAGTAATACAGCCGCAAGTTCAATATTTTGGATCTAATGTTCCTATCAGTCAGTCTCAATTTGGAGGATCAAGGATTCCCTCTACCGTGCAAAGTGGACAGATACCTTTTTCTACTCAATCAGTCAGGTCTACTAATGGTTTGAATTCTTTACCTGGGGTGTCATATTCTGGATCATCTGCTGTTTCTCCTTCATTTGCTGGTTTTACTGGGGGTTATCAACCAACTGTAATGGTTAATAGTTCTTTTGGAGTTCCTAGTTTTACTGATGCATATCAGCCAACTGCCATGGTGGCTAGCTCTTCTGGACAGCCTGTTGGTCCTGGTAACATGCAGATGGGTTTCACCAGTCCTCATGCATCCACTGATACATCACAGCCATGGTTCTTTGACAGTGGTGCTACACATCATGTTACCAATAATCTGAGCAATATTTCTCAACCTCAACCAGCTTCAGTAAATGAGGGTGTTCTTGTGGGAAATGGCTCAACTCTTCCAGTCACACACACTGGTAAAGGCATTCTCCCAACACCATATTCTACTTTTCAATTGTCTTCCATAATGCATTCACCTGATATTTCTCATAACCTTATCTCAGTACATCAATTTGCTAGAGATAATAATTGTCTGCTTATCTTTGATTGTACTGGACTTGTCATCCAGGACAAATCTTCCCACAAAATTCTGTTCAAGGGGCCTTGTCACAAGGGACTCTACCCAGCACTGAACTACTCTGATGTTTTCTCTGCTATTACATCTCAAGCTGTGGTTAATTCTGTGTCAAGTAATTCTGCATCTCCATCTTCATCTGCTATTATTTGGCATCAAGCACTTGGTCATCCTAATTCTACCATGTTTCACAATCTAATAAAGCAGTTTGTTTTACCTGTAAGTAAGCCTCTTGTGAGCAATTGTAACTGCTGTAATCTTGCTAAAAGTCATAAACTGTCATTTCCTTTGTCTGACTCTTGTTCTTCTGCACCGTTTCAACTAGTACACATGGATGTGTGGGGCCCTTCACCTATTCCGTCACATAAAGGTTTCAAATATTATTTGTTGGTTGTTGATGATTATACTAGATACTCATGGTTATTCCCTTTGCATTATAAATCTGAAGTCAAAACTAAGATTTCAGAATTCAAAGCCTACGTTGTCACTCAGTTTAATACTCATATTCAGAAAGTAAGGAGTGATAATGGTGGGGAATTTGTTAATCACTTCTTGCTTCATTTGTTTCTCACCACTGGGATAATTCATCAGACCACTTGTCCTCACACCCCAGAACAAAATGGGGTGGTTGAAAGGAAACATCGTCATCTCATTGAAACCACAATCACTTTACTCTTACAATCTGGTTTACCTACATCATTTTGGCTTGAAGCCTTAATTACAGTAGTATTTCTTACTAATCGGTTGCCACATTCTTCTCTTAAGAATCAAATTCCCTTTGTTCTCTTGTTTAACTCCTCACCAAATTACTTAGCATTAAAACCATTTGGGTGCAGTTGTTTTCCATGGCTTAAACCCTATGTTCCTCACAAATTAACTCCCAAATCCAAACAGTGTATTTTTCTGGGATATTGTGACAATACCAAGGGGTATAAATGTTATGAGCCTGAGAGTCAGAAAGTGTTTCTTTCACGACATGTGAAATTTGTGGAAACAGAATTTCCTTACTCTACTCTTGTTCAAAGTCTTTCTTCTTCTTCATCTTGCACTCCTACTCAATTTACAGTTCCTCTTACATCATTTTCTGATGTTGTCATCAATGTTCCTATAAGCTCTCCTCCTATTGATTGTTCTATCTCTAATGTGTCTTCCTCCAGTCTTGTTTCTTCCTGTCCTGTTTCTTCTTCTACTTCTGTATCTTTAGCTAATCATTCAGAGTTGTTACCTCCTGTTACTCCTGCTCCTATTTCAGCTTCTTCTGATGTTTCTACTTCTGCTGTCTTGTCTTTTCATCCTATGATTACAAGATCCAAAGCTGGAATCTTTAAACCCAAAAATTCTCTTAGTCTTACTACCATTTCTGTTTCTTCTGAATTTCCCACACAAGAACCTCACAATTTCACTGAAGCACTGAGGTATTTTGTGTGGCAAAGGGCTATGGCTGAGGAATATAAAGCTCTTATGGATCAAGGGACATGGACTTTGGTTCCATTGCCTCCTCATGCCAATGTTATAGGTTGTCAGTGGATTTATAAGATCAAGAGACATTCAGATGGGTCTATTGCTAGATACAAAGCTAGATTGGTTGCTAATGGCAACCAACAGCATGAGGGCTTGGATTTTACAGAGACTTCCAGTCCTGTAGTTAAACAACCCACACTTAAGGTTGTTCTTTCTATGGCAGTCACTAATCACTGGATTCTCAAACAGCTAGATGTCTCAAATGCCTTCTTGCATGGTGTCATGGAGGAAAATGTCTACATGAGACAACCACCTGGATACAAGGATTCTGATCATCCTTCTTATGTGTGTAAACTTAATAAGGCTTTGTATGGTTTAAGACAAGACCCTAGGGCATGGTTTTCAGTATTTTCAAGTTTTCTGTTGGAACAAGGATTTCATCAAAGTCAAGCAGATCCATCACTCTTTGTATTGCATAATGATCAGGGTATCATCATCATCCTTGTATACGTTGATGATATTATTGTGACAGGGAGCAATGTATCTTACATTCCTCAGCTTATTACTCTTCTTAGCTCTAGATTTGCTATGAAGGATCTTGGTGTGTTACATTACTTTCTGGGCATTGAAGTCCATCAGGATGGTGCCAATTTATTGTTGTCTCAGGCTAAGTATGCCTCAGATTTGCTTCATAAGGCTGGCATGAGTGAGTGTAAACCCAGCTCTACTCCTTCCTCTGTTAAACCAGCTCTTCTACCTTCTGATCTGCAGTTTTCTGATCCTCATTGGTATCGTACTATAGTTGGTTCTCTTCAGTACTTGACCCTTACTAGGCCAGAAATATCTTTTGCTGTGAATGTTGCCTGTCAGCACATGCATGATCCCAAAGAGAGTGATTTTATTGCTGTTAAGAGGATTTTAAGGTACATCAAAGGCTCTATCCACAGTGGCTTGTTGTTTACTCCCACTACATTTCACCTCACAGCATTTTCAGATGCTGATTGGGCTGGGGACAGAACTGATAAGAGATCTACCACTGGGTTTTGTGTTTTTCTGGGGTCTAATTTGGTTTCCTAGACTGCAAAAAAACAGCATACAGTCGCTCGTTCCTCCACTGAAGCAGAGTATCGTGCTCTAGCTCATACCACTGCAGATCTTTCTTGGCTACAGCAACTATTACATGATCTCTGTATTCCTGTGGTTACTCCTCATCTTATATGGTGTGATAATTTGTCTGCGATCTCTCTTACTGCTAATCCTGTATATCATGCTCGTACCAAGCATGTCGAAGTCGATTACCACTTTATTCGCGAAAAGGTTCTTTCTAAACAGGTTCTCATCAAGCACATTGGTACTCTGGATCAAGTTGGGGATATTTTTACCAAGCCTTTACCTGCTGATCGTTTTCTGTTTCTCAAATCCAAACTAATGGTTGTGACTACACCCATTAGTTTGCAGGGGCGTGTAAGTGAGACTCACTAAATGTGAGGGACCTGTTTGTAATAATGTAATTTGTATAGGTGACATGTGCAGTTTATGTTAGTTTGTCTAACAAACTGAGGTCCTGTGGTTTGTTTGTTTGAAGTGGTAAGTTGGTTAGTTCGTAGTAGTAAGTCGGTGAGTAGCACAGGAGTAGTAGCAGTAGTCATTTCTTGTATAAATAGGAGAAGTGAGTTCATTTGTAATCATCGAGTACAGAAATGAAATGAGATATGTTTTTCCCTTTCTTGTTTACTTAGGGTTTTCATATTACATTTTTCATTAAACTCCAACCAATGTGTCAATTATCTATATGTCATTTGAAATCTCCGCCCTCACGGTCAAATTTGATATGTGATGTCAATTTTTTTCTTTGCTTACATTACTTCCCAAAAAAATTACTACAGCAAGTCGAGAAGCCTATGACTGGTTCTAAAAGCCTAGAACCAGTAATATGACAGTCGGCCGCTGCAACAAAACCCAATTTTGTTTGAAAGAGTGATGTGATGCGCTAGGAATTGTCTTCAGTGGTGTGAAGTGTGAACCAATTTGGCAAGTGGGTGACCTCGACTCCCATCACCTTTGGCTGTTTCTCTGGATTTTTTATTTTGCCCCGGGGTACACTTATGTGTAATACCAAGACTCACAAACGCAGGGTTTAATTTCCACAAATCGATTGAGTGAAAGAGAAGAATCAATGGGTCAAGGTCATTATGGTGGTGGTGGGTCAATGAGGAAGGCTAGTAGGAAACCCCCTCTCAATGGCGCCTTTTTCCCTACCCACCATTCCAATGTAGAAGAAGAAATTACCCCTCTTTTTTCCGACGACTTCCGCCAGTCCTCCTCCTATAGCAGCGTTTCCAAGTCAACTGCCGTGTCAACCGTAAATTCAAAACAATTATGGTGGGTTCCTTGATTTTTACAAAACCCTCGTTTCTACTTACAGAATTTCACCCCCTTCCTCCCAAAAAACAGGATGTGGGAATTTCGTTCCTCTTAAAACTATGGGGTTTGTTCTTGCTGCTTTCAATTGGGAATTACAAAAGAGTTTTCCCTCTTTTTTACTTGCTTTTTTTCTTGTCTTTCATCTGCTGGTTCTTCACTCTTCTGGTTCTTCTTGTCCATCCTCCATCGAATGCGGAAAACATGGTCCGATCAAATTCCCTTTTACCAATATCACATATGGCGAATGTGGGTTGCTTACATTAAGTTGTCATGAACCAGCTCCAAAAGTCATATTGGGCGATTTGGAAAGATCTATTCAAGTTAGCAATTTCACTGACGATGCCATAAATATTAGTGACCCCTCACTAAAAAGCCTTATAGATTCCAAGAATTGCGATTTTTTCAATTACATCCATCCTAAAAATACGGGTTCTATTTCCTACACTATATCCCCCAATCTCACCTTATTCAAGTGCCTGAACAGCACCCCTGAAATTGAGGATCAGACGGCTAAGCACTTCTTCGATAATTACACTCAATATACAGGCGAAGGTTGCAAAGGGTTCACTGTCTACTATTTGTATCCAAATGATACAGTTCCGACTCAGTGCAGCATTCCGGGATACACTGTCAACTATTCATATCCTAATGATACAGCTCCGACTTTGGGCTGTACTCCGGGATACTGTAAGAAATTCCAATTGCCAATAGTGTCATCAGTTGACGACCGAAATCTCAGTGATCCATTCTCATTATTGACTTCTGATTTCTATATTGAATATCATGTGTCAAAGGAATGTCATGTGTGTCGCAATAACGGTGGCCAGTGTTCACGTTATCCCCCAGAGTTCAAATGCTTAAACGAGGCAGGAGGTACTAACAAAACAGGAGATACTAACAAAACAGGAGATACTAACAAGACAGGAGGTACTGGTATTACGATTAATATATGAATCAAAAATATTTTTCTGTGGTGTTGTGAGGTGTCTTGTATTTTACTGAACTCTTAGAGGGTCTTTTATGGAGGCGGAGAGGATGACCACGAGGTACTTGCATTTCCGGTAAGATAAGGCTTATTCATTCAGAATGTGTATAGTACTAGCATTTCCTTTTCTTCCACCGATCTTTGTAAACTCGTCTTACCAACATTTTTTGTGGTTGCCAATTTTTGCAGGAAGAACTAGATTGGCATTGATTCTAGGAACATGCATCATTCATGTGCTTCATTAGCTTAACTTTTTCATTCAAATGATTTGGAGATTTTCTTTTCCTCTTCCCATTATACTTCTCTAGGTTTCCACGTACTAGGAAGACATCCTAGAACTATTTTCCCTATCTGACCACATCTTCGGAATTTTGCTTCAGCAGTTTCTACTTGGGATTATGGTAATTTTTTTGTTTTGCATTATCATCAAGAAACTCGCACAAAGTGAATCCGTATTCTTTTGGAAAACTAAGACAGAGAACTACCGAAATATTGAGACATTTTTTAGGAATTGTGGGTCTCTTTCTCCAAAAAGACACACTTAGTAGAACTTCTCATGCAAATATTGTGACTCTTCTTGGGTTCTGTTTTGAGGGTTGCCATAGATCTCTTATATATGGGTTCATACCTAACGGATTTCTTGACAAAATTCATACATGATGGTGGTTCCTTGACATATCGTCAGTTGGGTTGGGAAGCATTGTACCAAATTGTGGTTGTATTGCCCGAGGGTTGGAGTAATTACACTGTGGTTGCAACACACGAATTTTGCATTTTGGCATAAAGACACATAAAATTCTTCAAAATGAGCGCTTTTGCCCAAAGATATCTGATTTTGGCCTTGCTAAGTAGAGAGGTTGTGCGATTGTTGAGCGTTGTTGTTTGCATTTTATTCTTCTTCTTAACCGTGGATGTAACCAGACTGCCGAACGAGATATTTCTGGTTTTTGTGTGTGTTTGTGTGATTGGCGTGTCTTTCTTAGTTTATGTTTGTCCATCCATCGTCTTGTTTTTGGCATAACAGTTCACTTCATTTCGAATTGAACTGCTGTTTCTCCATTAGTTAAGCTTAAGCATTCAGAATATGGAGAGTAACTTTCTTGGAATTGACTGTTTTCTTTTTCTCCGACTGTGGTTGCAGGAGGAAGTAGGTTGGCATTGATTCTAGGAATAGGTACTGTAACCATGAACAGTATTTGTTAGCTTCAGTAATTTACCTGTAGATGTACCTATTTAAAAAGTTCTCTGGTTTACAACTTTGTGATCTTTCACTACCTACTTGTCTTCCCATTTGTAAGGATTCAATCCATTGCCCCTGATATCTTTTGTTGCTTCCATGAACATGAATGTGTGAAACGGAACTGAATCCCTCTACTTTCATCAGTTATACCTGGAGTTATCCTTTTGCCTTGCTTTATACTCATCATCCAGTACCGGAAAAAATGGAGGAAATATTTTTCTTCATACACCATTCGGAGGAACACTTCTTCTGATCACTTGTCAAAAGGAGGCCTCGAAGAAGGCAGTGTCTACTTTGGGATCCCTGTCTTCTCCTACTCTGAACTTAAAGAAGCCACTCATAACTTTGATACTTCCAAGGAATTGGGCGATGGAGGTTTCGGCACAGTATACCATGGTGAGCTCTATAATAGTTTTGCTTTACTATATTCTGGACAATTTTCTGGGACTATAAGCATTAGCACTATATTGTGCTGCATAGTCATACTTTGTATTTTCCGAAACAGGAAAACTCCAAGACAGACGAGAAGTTGCAGTCAAGCGCCTTTACCAGCACAACTATAAGCGAGTGGCCCAATTCCTGAACGAAATTGAAATTCTGACGCACTTGCGCCACCCCAATCTTGTCACCCTTTACGGCTGCACCTCATGCCACAGCCGAGAACTACTACTAGTCTACGAGTATATTCCCAATGGTACGGTTTCTGATCATCTACATGGTGATCGAGCAAAGGATCACCCACTCCCATGGCCTATTCGTATGAACATAGCCATTGAAACTGCCAGTGCATTGGTTTACCTCCATGCTTCTGAAATCATCCACCGCGATGTGAAGACTAGCAACATACTCCTTGATAACAATTTTTGCGTCAAAGTTGCAGATTTTGGGCTTTCAAGGCTCTTCCCGACTGATGTCAGTCACGTGTCAACCGCACCACAGGGGACTCCAGGTTATGTTGATCCAGATTACCACCAGTGTTACCAACTAACTGATAAGAGCGATGTCTATAGCTTTGGAGTTGTTCTCATTGAGCTTATATCTTCACTGCCGGCTGTTGACATTAGTAGGCATAAGCATGAGATCAATTTGGCCAACTTGGCAATAAGCAGAATCCAAGACGGTGCATTCAACGAGTTAATTGATCCGTCTCTTGGGTTCAATTCTGATTCATCAGTGGAGAGGAGGACTACCTCGGTTGCTGGGGTGGCTTTTCGGTGTTTGCAACTCGAAAAGGAAATGAGGCCTAGAATGAATGAGGTTTTGGAAGCTTTGAAGGGAATCCAGGATTACAAAGATGACGAAATTGAAGAAATGCCGCCTCCCTCACCAGATGGGGATAAGGTTGAGTTGCTGAATAGTAGCAAGGTACCACCTTCACAAGATTCTTCAACCATCGAATGGTTTAGTAGTTCTACCGCTTCCATTTCCAGTGTGTAAGGTTTCATTTCACTATGCTTCACCTTGAAAGGATCACAGGATATATTGAAATATTGTATTCTCTATCTTTGTTGGTGTTATAGATCAGATACTTATAGAGAGGGAATGTGTACAGCTAATGGAGCTGTCATTTGTATGCATACAATGCTCAGGTTGTGGAGATATTTGACGTCGTGGGTCAGAAACTTCCTGTTGTACTGGGGGTGGCTTTCTACTTGGAACACAAATCTCATATCAGGAGTTGAACTTCCATTTGTGTTTTGCATCAATGGTTGTAGGAAATGGCTACAATACACACCCATTATTTGGGTGTACCATATGCACCTATTGTATGGTCTAGATTGTGACACCTCATCGGCAATCGTAACATTTTTTAGTTTTTTGTAACTTTTCAGCAATATGATTCGTAACATTTTCTATAATTCGTAACATTTTGGTGTGTCTCATAACTTTTATTAAAAAAAAATCATAACTTTTACAAAAAATTCGTAACTTATTAAAAAAAATCGTAACTTTTATAGGGGTGTGTATGATACACACCAAAATAAGGGGTGTGCATGTATTGTAGTCTTTTTCATGGTTGTATAGTTCATAATTGTTGTATCCAACATTTGAACAAATAGAGCCCTAACATATTTTCTTTTCTACAGTTACAACCACTCAGCCATACCTATTCTGTGGACTGCTTCCTGCGCAAAATTTCCATTCTGCAATATGAAATGAAATTCCTTCGTCCCACAATGACTGTCTGGTCCACAAAATAAGAACTTAAAAATAACGCACTTTTATTGGGAAAAAAAAATTCAAACTTTTTGCCACTATTTACTGGAGTATCAATGAATTTTATTTTTAACATTTCCGAAAGTGCTTCTTTTATTTTTTCCGAAAGTGCTGGAAGTGTCGCTACATTATCCATTTCCAGTTCAGAAAGGGACGCACTAGAGTTTGTCACCAAACCCTGGCATGGTTTGTTGATTACCATTGTGTTTACACTTTACACCCAAATTTATCAAATTTAGCCAAAGGCCATGACTAATGGCCAAAAGGGATAAATTAGATTTCATCGGCAGGATAGGGCCAAACCAGTGTTAATTACTATTGGGCCATGTTGGAATTAAAGGCCTAAATGGATCTCGGTCTAATAATTTACCCGTCTTGGCCCAAATCGGTTTGTTCTTAAAATTAATTTATTTATTTATTTATCTTTGAAGCTATTTGAAAGATAAATAGCTAATAACAGATAAATACAAGACTTATCTCTAACTTTCCACAAAGTTAGGAGAAGTTGTCACAGGTCTTCCCGTTTATTATCTATACAAAAGCGATAGAGATGACCAAGGCCTGCGATCTTCAACCATTGGTCATCCATATTTCAAGGGAGAGTGGTTACACGAGTAATGCAATAGAGAGACCTGAGAAGGATGGACTCCTAGATTATTAGCTTTTACGCTTGGAAGGAGATCAGTTACAAAGATCATCATCAACTAACTCCTAGGCAGAAAGTTCAAAATCAAAATAACAAGATCAAGGTGCCAACAATGGAACCCGTGGCCTATAAATATAATATTCAAAGGAGAATTAAGGGTTCCTGAACCACAAAACTCACGCTTACAAACCCACTCTTCTTGGAGTTTTATCCTTCCACCCTCGTGGATTTTATTGTTTCTTTGCTTTGTTCAACGTTTGCCTAGCCCAAGCCTAGCTCTTGTTTTTTATCTTACCTTGTACCCAGGTTTTATTGATTATCATTAATAAAGTTTCATTTTCATTTTACCTCGTTACGTTCATTTTTCAAAACCGTTTGGGAAATTATAAGTCCTTTTCGATAAGGCACGACGAAGCTGTGTAATTCTACCCTTTGGATCACACCAATCACCTAAGATACAAAGTTAGGATAAGGTGCAAGACCTATCTCAACAATTGGACTGCAATTCAGTCCTGGCGCGCCCGCATTAAGATTGCTCGCGTTTACGTCCAGGCCTTCACGGTTACTTGTCACTTTTTACAGCATACAAACACATTGAAAATAAGAGCATGGGCTGTTGTCTAGTTTGGTAAATAGCAGAAGACTCTCTCTCTAGGGATTGTTTAGTTTGGTAAACAAGAACATCAGTTGTTTGTTTAGTTTGGTAATTGAAAAGGTTTCTGAATAGGCCTTGTCATGAATTGGCATCGTAGTCTACGGTTTGGGATTTTGTGAAAAAACAAAAACATAAGGCATGATGAGATGAAGGATGAGCAAAGTCGACCCTGATCAGTTAAAGTTCGAGGTGCGGCTGCTTTAGGCCACATAAAATTTATGAATTTTATCGGCCTCTCCTACTTTAATACCGCTTACGATAGTCCAACAAATCGGGTCTCATCTAGAATTTTGACTTTAGGCCTCCAAAGAGTAAGGGCTAGCTTTGAGAATGAGACAAGAAAACAGACATTTTAACGCGGCACTGCATATTCCATTGCTGTGTCTAAGAGCAGCACTATTTAATTGTTCCTCGTATGTGAATCAAACCAGCCAGCCTGTTTAACTTATCAAGATCGCTTGGCCTTTATTGGAGGCATGGTATAAGAAACAGGAGTGTTTCTTGTACCATGACATTTATTCCCAAGATACCCAAGTTTTAGTTAAGGCTGCTAGAGACAAACAGTTTAGATAGAAGGGTATACTTTGATATAAGTATTTTGAAAGATGGGATTTTGTTTTGCATTTCTGAAGATACTTCAAATTTTATTGTTACGTATATCTATATGTATATTTCGTATTTTGCTATCTTTATTGTGCACTCAGCAAACTCTTTAAATACCAAATCGTTTTTTATAGCATGATTTACCAGTTGAAGTATGCTGCTCATATGTAAAATTTTGAGAGAGAGAGAGAGAGAAATTAAAGGGTGCTTATATGTTTGTAAAGTCTGTTGGAAGCACCAAAATCTTTGAAAATTTTTCAAATTTCTTAAAATTTGACTCTATTTATACAATGAAGCTTGGTGTCTCTCCCTCACTATCTGTGTGTGTTCTAAGGGCCGAGTGCAACTATTCAAATTTGTGTGGCAATGATTTGATGCACTCTGTTACAAAATGTGATACTTGAGTTCGAGTTTTACGGTCTTAAATTGCCGGTAAAATTGCAGTTTTCCTTCCCCATGACCACTCCCACGTCTTGAAGCAGAAAAGAAAAAGATTCAAAAGTGGAATCATAATTAATTTAGTGTGGTGCGAAGATGGTGCATGTTAGGTAGAGGAAGATGGGACTTGGCCTAGTTTTTCAAAAGATTTTATCAAAATTGATAAAATTGCCCCTTGATTTTATCGGAGGAGGAGGGTTGATAAAATCTCAGCTTTTTTTAATGCAAAAAAACGCTTCTTGAAGCAACCCGTTGATTTTCTCCATCTTTTTCCTCTTCCGGTAGATTTCCATCATTTTCTCCAACCAACATCTGGGTTTGTTCTGGATCTTAGCTTGACATTGGTATGTGTTTGTAAATGTTAATGCAGATCAAATTTGAAGCATCAAAGGGTTGATTTGACGAGTATTTCAATTGGGTTTGGTAGAGTTCTCTTTTTACATGGAGAAATCGATTCCAAAGTTGGAATCTTTGGGGAAGGCTGCCTTATTTATTTTTGATGAAATGTTTAGCATGGAGGAAGTTGATCTTATTTGGGTATAAGAGGTCTGAGAATCTTGTGGCATTGGGTAAGCTGAGAGGAAGTTAGTGGGTATTAGATATGGGGTCTAGGGATGAGAGGCACCGTCATAATCTTGTGCCTCTGGCTGCGTTGTTCAGTAGAGAGATGAGGAGCGAGAAGATGGAGATCGAAGCCAACTTTGAGATACGGGTGTGCTGCACAGTCTAGCCAACTTTGGACTTGATTGATAAAAAAATTGAAACGTTGGGAAATAAATGCCACTAATTGATACGATGGGGGACGAAATTGAGACGTCGTCGATATACTATGAGTACTTTGAGGACCAAAAAGTTAACAAGCCTAAAAAATTTACTATTGCAAGTCAAAAAAACTTCTTTTTTTGCTTCTGAACTTCGGTCGGAAAACAACACGAAAAAATCATTTTAATACCCATTTATGGACTAGCGCTTATTAGGTGCTAGAACCAGTAATATGACAATCGGCCGGTGAAACAAAACCCTTTTTTTTGTTTGAAAGAGTGATGTGATGCGCTAGGCTTTGTCTTCAGAGGTGTGAACTGTGAAGTGTGATGCGCAGGTTTTAATTTCCACAAATTGATGGAGAGAGAAAGAGAAGAGTCAATGGGTCAAGGTCGTTACAATGGTGGTGGGTGACTGTGGAAGGCAACTAGGAAACCCCATCTCAATGGAGTCTTTTTCCTGCTGACCATTCCAATGTAGAAGAAGAAATTAGCCCTCTTTTTTCCGGCGACTTCAGCCAGTCCTCCTCCTCCTATAACAGCATTTCCAAGTCAACTGCTGTGTCAACCGTAAATTAAAAACAATTTATGGTGGGTTTCTTGATTTTTTTTTAACAAAACCCTCGTTTCTACTTACAGAATTTCGTCCCCTCCCTCCCAAACCAAAAAGGGCGAGGGAATTTCGTTCCTCTAAAACTATCTTGTCGTGCTAAACTGGGAATTGAAAATGGGTTTTCCCTCCTTTTTACTCTATTTCCTTCTTGTCCTTCATCTGCTGCCCTGTTCTGGCTCTTCTTGTCCATCCTCCTTCGACTGCGGAGCTTTCGGCCCGATCAAATTCCCTTTTACAAACAACACATATCCCCAGTGTGGGTTGAGCACATTAAGTTGTCAAGAACCAGCTCCAAAAGTCGTGCTGGGCGACGAGGAAAGACCTATTCAAGTTAGCAGCATCGACGACCATGCCATACAGATTAGTGACCCAACGCTAAAACGCTTAATCGATTCCAAGAGTTGCGGTTTTTTCAGTTACGTCCATCCTAGAAATACGGGTTCAATTTCCTACACTATATCCCCCAATCTCACCTTCTTCAGATGCATCACCAGCAGCAACCCTAAACTTGAGAATCAGATGGATAAGAACTTCTCTGTTAATTACGCTCGTTATAGAGGCGAAGGTTGCCCGGGACACACTGTTTACTATCCGAATAATAGAGTTCCGATTCCAGGCAGTATTCCGGAGAACTGTTTCCCTTTCGAACTCCCAGTGGTGTCATCAGCTAAGGACCAGAAGAATCAGAGTGATCCATTCTTATTATTGACTTCTAATTTCGCTGTTGAATATCATGTGTCAAAGGAATGTCTTGTGTGTCGCAATCACGGTGGCCAGTGTTCACGTGATGCCCGGGAGATCGAATGCTTAAATGAAAGAGGTACTGGCATTTCAGGTTATACCAAGGCTTGTTCATTCAGAATGTGCAAAGTTATATAACTTTAAATCCCATTCCTTTTCTTTTACCGTTCTTTATAAACACGTCTAACCAATGTTTTTTTCTCTTTCGAGAATTTTCGTAGGAAAAAGTAGCTTGGCATTGATTCTCGGAACAGGTATTGCTCTTTTACTTCATTAGCGAGATTTCGTCACTCAAATGATAGCTGGCAGATTTCATTTTCTTCTTCCCCATATATTTCTTTAGCTTTCCAAGTTATAGGAAGATATCCTAGAACCATTACCGTGTCTAACAATTTCTTCTGAACTGTGATTCAGCTGTTTCTAGTGTTGGGATTATGGTAATTTTGTTATTCTGCATCATCTTCAAGAAACTCGCACAAATTGAAGCCATATTCTTTTGGAAAGCTGAGACAGAGAACTACCGAAATATTGAGGCATTTCTGAGAAATTGTGGGTCTCTTTCTCCAAAAAGATACTCTTATTCCGACATTAAGAAAATTACCAACTCATTCAGAACTAAACTAGGTCAGGGAGGCTTTGGTAGCGTCTTTAAAGGAGAGTTAAAAAATGGCTGCCTCGTGGCAGTGAAGGTTTTGAAAGGGTTGAAAGGAAATGGAGATGAGTTCATTAACGAGGTTGCAACCATTAGTAGAACGTCTCATGTAAATATTGTGACCCTTCTTGGATTCTGTTTTGAGGGTCGCCACAAAGCTCTCATATATGAGTTCATGTCTAATGGATCTCTTGACAAATTCATACATGATGGTGGTTCCTTGACATATCACCAGCTAGGTTGGGAAGCACTGTATCAAATTGCGGTTGGTATCGCCCGAGGGTTGGAGTACTTACACCGTGGTTGCAACGCACGAATTTTGCATTTTGACATAAAGCCTCATAATATTCTTCTAAATGAGGACTTTTGCCCGAAGATCTCTGATTTTGGCCTTGCTAAACTGTGCCCACAAAAAGATAGTATCGTATCATTAACAGGCGCCAGAGGAACAGCTGGCTACATTGCGCCAGAAGTATTTAGCAGAAATTTTGGTGTTGTTTCAGCCAAGTCTGATGTTTATAGCTACGGAATGATGGTTCTAGAAATGGTTGGAGGAAGAAGGAATATATGTCTCGGGGTTGATCGTACGAGTGAAATATACTTTCCGCATTGGGTATACAAGCGTCTCGAGCTAGGCGAAGAGCTTGAATTGCATGGCATTATGGATGAGTCAAATGTAAGTGCAAGGAAGATGATTATAGTTGGTCTGTGGTGCATACAAACTGATCCCTCACACCGACCATCAATGAGTAGGGTGGTGGAGATGTTAGAAGGGAGAGCGGAACCTTTGCAAATCCCTCCTAAGCCCTTTTTGTCCTCTCCCTCTAGAGCACCGATGGATTCATCCACTACACATGTCATGACATTGTGAATGCATACATCCTTCTATAGGAAAAGGCAAAATGTGCATTCCTATAATCGCAAAATTCACATGTGAAAATTAGGTAAGTGTGTATCTCTTATGTTCTTGTTGACCATATCAGTCAAAACTTGATAAGTTTGTAATGTCCAAACAAGAAATTATGAGGCTTTCAATGTGGAAGTCGAACAAATAATTTGTAAATTCGTATTTGGCATGTATTTGAGGCCTATCATTTGTTTGTAGTTTCATGTTCTTTGCACAAGTGTCGAACTTGACTTAGGTCAAGGCCTGCTATTGTGCGAAAATAGAGTGAAATTTAAGTGTAGGGTTTGGTAGAAGACAAGAGAGCTAGATTGTTGGTCAATTTGTTTGATTCACGACAAAGCTTTTAGATTGGGATATGGCCATATCGAAGGAGATTAATTAAGGGTCTCAATTAGACTCCTTTTTTACTAGTAGTAATAATTTTCACTTAGACCTTAACTTGCTTCAAACAGTTCACCTTGTTTTCGAAAGCGCGCCTTTTCCTTATGTTATCGCTCAAACACCACTAGTTTGACAAGTTCCGACAAGTCAAACTTTTTTGACTCAATGACAATATCTGTAATTGCACACAAAGTACGTATACCTCTTGATTTATTCCGCAGTTTAGTTTTCACGAATCTTAGGAAAGTTGTCTCCTTCAGTCCTCAATGGTGTTATACACCAGAAAAAAATAATAATTTATAGCATTCAAAGAAGAAATCGGGGCACACCCAGAAACAGTTCCTGTATTTGTCCAAGATGAAGGTTTTTTGGGCTCTTTTCTACCATACAAAAAAGAAACATATAAGCTCAACACAGTTCCAGGCTCTCAAATAGGCGGGGTGATTGGAGACGGACCAAATCTTTGGCAATATGCATAAAGTAAATGCTCTCAGAATACCACTGAAACAGTGGTTCCCCTAAACCTCCAAGAACCGAGGAGCTACAAGGACGTTTTGCTGCAGAATTATACCCTCAAATCAAAGCCGAAAGGCTCAAGGAGGACAGACTCAGTGACCCAAATCAATTTTTGTGCTCATTACATACTTTATTCATGATCCAGAGTATCAGTAAACCGGAGGACATAAAAGTTGCCAAATTGTGCAATAGAATGCTAAAAAAAATATTTTACTACACTGAGGGAGATTTTATTTCTCTTATGGGCGTTGGTTTCTATACTTCAAATGAACTAACATTCATGTAATGAAGTACACACAGTATATGTACCTTTTGTCGTGCCATCATCCTAATGACGTATTGTGATATTGGCTTCTCGATAATTGAGGAAATAGCAACTCACTTAGCGTCACATTGGATGCACAATTGTTATACTTATAGACTTGACTCTATGGGAAACACATTTTCCCAGATACACTATTATTCTTTAAAATCCTGGTTATCCGAGAGGTAACCAGATCAAGGAGCAGTAGTAGCCGTAGACCTCACCTAGCTGTAATAAATGTGAATAGTTCTTTTATTTCTATCAGATGATGGAACCTGGGGTTGCTGCTGTGCAGCTCTTCACAGCAACTGCTGCTCACAATCCGGGCCGTCTATAAGTGTTTTCAACGGTTTGGATTGAAAACAAATTATTCACGTGAATAGTTCTCTTATTTTGTTTGAAATCTGGGTCATTCATCCAAGCAACGAATGACCCAGATCGTGCTGCACAGTAACAACCCGCATTAAAGTCTTCTTTAGTGTTAAATTTAGTAGCAACTTTGGCTTTGTAAATTTGACAAACCATCCACGTCAGCGCTGATTTGCAGGGATCAATGAAAGGATTTAAATTAGCTGTCTAAATTTAACATTGTACGAAAAAGACGCCAATCTGTACAACGATGCTGGATACGTTTTTATTTTCTTATATACAGTAATACTTGTTTCATAGCAAGCCGAAAACAAGTTAGATAAACCATTTTACTACTAATGGATGGACTTGCGCTAACTAGCTAGAACCAGTAATCTGATTTTCGGCTGCTGCAAACAGAACCCAATCTTTAGAAAGAGTGGTGCACCAGGAATTGTCTTCAAGAGACACAGGTCCGAACCAGTTTAATAAGTAAAAAAGTTCAGGTTAAATTTTGGGACTCTTAGGGTCTCCGGGTTCAAAATAATGATCGGAATCGTTCATTTTGTAAAACTTTCCCAATATGTTATGTACGTAAAAAAATTAGCTTGATTGAACATCGAGAGGTACATAAACAAAACACATTTGGACAAGGAAAATGGTAGACAAAGCATAATCTGAACCTTAAAATGCTAAGTTCTTCGCGTGAATGACGTCCTCAACGAACTCTACAAAATGAACGATTCCGATCATTGTTGTAGACCAAGCAGAAGCTAATGAAGCCTAAAAAGGGCGATATTTTGTCTCTCCGGATTTTTTCTTTTTGCCCCGGAGAACACAATGTGCAATCAGATGAAGACCAAGACTTCTAGTGTCGATAAAGACGTACCGAACCGAAGCTTTATGTACCGAGAATGTACATAGCGGCTTGCGGGGCCTACTTTTGGGCTCCAAACGAATAATCCGAACCGTTCAATAATTTTAAAATAAGTTTTTGAATGTCTCTGCCAAAAATTAACTCAATTGGATATGCGCAAGTAGGTGATCCAATATCTCAATTTTTCATTCAAAAGTTAGGATCCTGAATTTTGAATGAAAAATTGAGATATTGGTTCACCCACTTACGCATATCCAATTAAGCTGATTTTTTGTAGAGACAGTCAAAAAATTATTTTAAAATTATTGAACGGTTCGGATTATTCGTGTGAGACCCAAAAGTATGTCCCATGGGCCGCTGTGTTCATTCTCGGTACAAAAATCTCGGTACCCCTAGCAGGGTCCCTTCTAGTGTGATGTTCTGGTTTTTCCACAAACCAATTGATTGAGAGAGACAGACAGAGAGTGGTGGTAATGAGGAAGGAAAGTAGGAAACCCCCTCTCAATGGACTCTTTTTCCCCTACCGACCTTTCTAATGTAGAAGTATAAATCAGCCCTCTTTTTTCCAATGTAGAAGATTCAATATATCAATATCGTTATTTTGGAGGTGGGCCAATGAGGAAGGCAAGTAGGAAACCCCCTCCCTTTTATTTTTTTGATCACTAAACCCCCTCCCTCAATGGAGTCTTTTTCCTGCTGACCATTCCAATGTAGAAGAAGAAATTAGCCCTCTTTTTTCCGACGACTTCATCAAGTCCTCCTCCTCCTATAACAGCGTTTCCAAGTCAACTGACGTGTCAACCATAAATTCAAAACAAGTTATGGTGGGTTCCTTGATTTTTACGAGGCAAATTCTACCATACGCCCACAAGGCCGACTATAAGTGGGTCCGGCAAATTTTTAAAACTTGTACTCATTCTGAGAGGATGTGACAGGTAATAATTTGTCCAACTTGTATCATTATAATGACGGAAATAACCCCTCCATAGTCCTTCCCTTAGAGTATCCTTATCAGGCTCACAAAAAAAAAACACTAAATTTAACCTCAAAAACACATTTTATAATTTAGCAAGTCACTTTTTAAAAACTCACAAAATCAGACTCTTTATTCTAACTTCACTATATTAAACTATTCTTTATTTCTACTCCTACTCTCCAAAAGTAATAATAAAAAAGTGAACATTGCGTGAATAGTGCATGAACAGTGCGTGAACAGTGCCGCACCAATTTTGAGTAATCACTGTATCAAAAATAAATTTGATCAATTGTTTGGTGAGGCTGATTTTAGAGTGTTTTGAGGGGTTGGCTCTCTACGTTTGGTTAAAAGTTAATATAGGTAGCTTGATAAGGATTCCCTTAGATAACATGCTAGGGCCTGGGGCGCGCAATTACCAATTGCCAAAAAAAAAATGCATTATTCAGACTAAAAAATTAAATATTTTCGCACATAATTTGGTTCAAAAAATCAAAAAAAATATGAGCAATTGTACTTTATTTTTGCCCTAAAATATGGTTTCAATCCCAAAGGCTTGTCCAATTGGTCTTAGTCTAGGGCTTATGAGTTTACTCCCTGCTAAAATTTCATGTTCAATTCTCATTACCAACAATTCTTGGGGCCATCTCAAGAGTTGTTTGTTCCTTTATAATTCTGAATATCTATATTGTTGTTCCTGTATTTGACTCATGGGATTTATTGAATGTTAAAGAAAACCATTTGGTCGATGGGTAAACACTTTGGCTGAACTCTTGAATTTTATAATTTTTTTGTCTTAATGACATTCTGATAAGAATTTTGAAGACAAATAGTATTTAGCATTTTTTATTTTTGGGAATGGAAAATAGTATTAAAAATTTGGTATTTAGCATTTTTAAGTATTACACGGTTTGCATTTAGAGTGCAAAATTGTTGTACCCATATCATTTTCCGATACGTAAACCAAATGGTGTACGTAGCAACCGTGAATTTTTTTTAATCAGAAAGTAGACTTGACTTTGGCAAAAGTAGGGATGAGTCGTTGGGACTCGGGGATGTTGTTGTGCACGAGGTGCACAGCAGCTGCTGTGCAGCTAAAAAACGGCGCCGTTTCATGCTTTGAACTGCAAAAAAAAAAAAAGCCAAGAAATCACCATTGAAGCTCGGTTTTGCTTGGGTTGAGATCAAAACCGTTCGAGGACTTGATCGGACAAGCAAGGGGGGTGCGTCTCACTCGGACGAACTCACAAGTGGTGGCACGGCTGAGTTTGGTCACCGAAAAAGTGCTCACGGTTGTTTTGAAGACCGACGGAAGGCGGCGGAAGGTTTGGTGGGTACCAATATTACCTAGAGTGATCAGAAACAAGATTTGAAGGCTGGGTTTTGTTTGTCTTGTTCATACGATCACGGTGCTGGGTGGAAGGTCGCCGGAAGTTGCCGGAATAGTTCTCACGCGCCGGAGGAAGGTGGAGCGTGGCGGGCGAGTGAGATCCACTCTCGCGGGTGTGTAACACGCGCGCTGAAGGTGGAAGGAGAAGGTCTGGTCACGCGGGTCAAAGAAGTCAGAGCTTGGTCCATAAGGTCTTCCGTGAGTCAAAGGGGTCATGCGGGGGTTCAAAGCATGAAACGGCGCCGTTTTTTAGCAGCACAGCAGCTGCTGTGCAGCTCAAAAACGGCGTCGTTTCATGCTTTGAACAGCCAAAAAAAAACCCCAAGAAATCACCATTGAAGCTCGGTTTTGCTTGGGTTGAGATCAAAACCGTTCGAGGACTTGATCGGACAAGCAAGGGGGTGCGTCTCACTCGGACGAACTCACAAGTGGTGGCACGGTTGAGTTTGGTCACCGAAAAAGTGTTCACGGTTGTTTTGAAGACCGACGGAAGGCGGCGGAAGGTTTGGTGGGTACCTACCATATAAGATAATTTATGTACCGGGATTACTAATCCCAACTGCTTTTGTGGGAACCAAACAAGGGATTAGGTGGGATTGGACGCATTTAATCCTATCCCAGGTGCATACTGTAGGAAAGGTCAGCGCGTCGGGTGACGTGGCGGTTGACCAACCTATGAATGGATAGCCACGTGGCTCGAGCAAAGTTGTAAGGGACACGTCAGACGTCGGTTAAGTTTAAGAACGTGCGAATAAGACACCGCGAAGAACGGCCATCGCGGTATTACAATATCCAGATTACTATTACTTTCAAGAAAAGGGATGCCCTTAGCAAGGGAAACATCACCTTAAGCAAAAGTTCACCCCTCGCGAGACTCTCAGCAAAGATGGTTGACGCGACGGGGAATAACGGACGCTCACGCGAACACGCGAAATAGACTCGCAACGGCACCTGACCAAAAGGCAGGGGAAGGGAAGTCGATACGAGCTCGAGTTAAGTCTCGGCGCGATCCAAAGGGCTCGCGACCATGACTAAGCACAGCGGGAATAGGGGTATACAAGTGGCTTGGTGGCTTTATAAGGATTAAGGGTCGCGACGAAGGAAAACGATGTACTGGAATGGCCTGATGGAATATTCCTAACGGCCAGTGACATCACCCACGTCGCCTAGATATGCGGGAAGAGCATGTGTCATCATGTTATTGGGGAAAATGTCTGCGGCCCAATGATTGGGTGCAGATCCCTATAAATATGGGACATTCATTCACAAATTCCAAGAGAGATTTTCAGATTTGTCCTTAGAACACGGAAATTCTAGAGAGAGAAAGTGCCTCTGAGTTCTGGAAACAAGAGCATTGCTCTTGCTAGCGCTCGCGAGCCCACACTCCATCTAGAACTGTGATCTCGAGGACGATGATGATGATCTTAAGGGGAATGGATTGAATTCTGCTGCCTTCTCTTCTTGCATACCTGGCTTAATCCTTCGCCCCTGTACACATCCTCTCATTTCTGTCCAGTCATTAGCTATTGTTTGCCTCTCCGGATTGATTTTATTATTTAACGAAGAACCCATCCTACATAAGGCGACTCTGCTGGGGAGGCTTTCATAGCTGATGGTTGATACCAGAAGACGATTACAAACACAACGCAGTGGTTCACAAATACAAGGCTCTTCTTCTCATAATCTTTTAAGTGCCCTTGAAACCCTTCATCAAAGAGCAATGGAAAATCAACCACCTGTGTTAGAAGAAGTTCAAGAAATTGATACCGCTCAAACCTTAGCTGCTAATGCTGAAACTCTCCAACTCATTAGAGAAGGACAACAGCAAATGCAACAAGGTCAAACTCAGTTGCTTTTGGCCATAGCCCAGCTCACACAGGCTGTGGTGGCTGCTACGGCGCGAGCGGCTCCACCAGTGCCCCCACAAAATGTTGTGGAGGGAAACCTGGTGGGCGAGCTCCCACAAGTGGTTAACCCACAAGTGGTAAACCCGCCTATTGCACCACCACCACCACCACAAAATGGACATAATCCAAACCAGATGGTACCTCCAGTATGCGCGCCAGGCACACCAGCTGCAGAGGGCGTGGCCCAGCGGCCGCAACCCCAAGCATTCCTTACTTTGGCTGATGTCCAAGCTTTGCTGCAGCAAGAAAAAGCTAGAGCCACGTTACCAACTCTGCCTAGTCCTGAGATTCAACCACCGTATCCTGCTGTGATAATGACCATGCCATATCCAGAAGGATATGTGCCACCCAAATTTGTCAAGTTTGATGGGAAAGAAGGAAGTGCTCAGGAGCATGTCCACCGTTTTATTGAAAGCTTGGGTATCCATTCACAAGATCCTAATCTTCGATTGCGAGAGTTCTCTAAGTCCCTCACTTCGCGGGCATACACTTGGTACGTCAACCTCGAACCGCACTCTGTTAACACTTGGGAAGAAATGGTGAACCTGTTCTACACTAAATTTTTCCAAGTGATAGAGAAGATCACTTCGCTGAACCTCGTAAACGAGAAGCAGAAGCTGACGGAGGACATTATTGATTTCATCAAACGGTTCCAAGATAAAGCTGTTCAGTGCCATGAGCCAGTTCCAGAGAAACGACTGGTGGAAATCTGCCTCCTAGGCATGATTAAAGAATATAAGAAGCATTTGATCAATGGCAAGTACCAGACATTTTCGGCTCTGATGGAAGCAGCGTTTAATATCCGTGGCACCGTCGACGTGGACGTACCAAAGACCACATGGAAAAGTAAAGCTGGTGGGATTGCTACTGCGGCCTCCGCGCAGGCCTCGCGCAGGCCACAGGGGGGTGATGGCAACCCCAGGAAAAGGATCAAGCCTTTCAAAGATTACAAGGACCGAGCGCGAGATGCACCTTCATATCCTTGCAGCGTAGAGGAGGTTGTAGATCTCGTTAACGCATGGGTCGCGGATGGGTGCTTGAAACTCCCAGAAATTAATGTGCAGCCTACTCAGCAAGATTGCGCAAACCCGAGGTACTGCGTCTTTCACAGGAGGGTGCAACACCCTACGAGTGACTGTTGGACACTCAAGGAGATTTTTAAAAGGAAGCAAGACAACAATGAATTAAGAATTGGCGTAAACAGAGACGTGCGCGACAGGCCCTATCCTCAGCACGAGGAAGGGGCCGCGATGGCAGAATGTTATGACGGTGGGTACTACGACTTCATGTATGACATAGATGAGGAGGTTGAGGAGGTTTATATGACCTCCTTCTATGATCACATTGAAGAAATTGCAAGCTATGACCAGCCCACCGTGGAAGTAAATGAGGAAGAAAGGCATCAGATTCTGTCTAAAAGCCACAAGTTTAAGACCTTCTTTGATGGGTTGGGATTCAGCCACAACGTAAGAGTGGAGATGACAAAGGCAATACTGGCTTTAGCTAACGAAAGCCAGGAGGCATGTGTGGTGGAAGGAGGATCGGTCGCGAGGATCATTCGCGAGGACTCTAATGCCATCTCCTTCTCGGACAAAGACAGAAAAGTGCCATTCCCCCACAACAGACCTTTGTTTGTAACTGCTTACATCAACGGGGTGGAGCTCAAGCGAGCGTTTCTGGATGGAGGGGCATCGATCAACATTATGCCCCTCGAGACGTTGAAAAGATTGGAGATCCCAGAGCCGCGAATTATCAAGTCGTTAGTAGGGATAGTGGGCTTTGGCGGAGAAAAGAAACCCTCTCTGGGGTACATTGTTCTGGATCTCGCGGTTGGGCCCATTCGTGCACCAACAAAGTTTCACATCATCGAGGGGCCAACCAACTATCACGTAATCTTGGGGAGGTCGTGGATGCACAAGTATGCAGTGGTCCCATCGAGCTACCATCAGTGCCTTAAAGGCATATGGGCTGGAAAGAAGATCACTGTACCTGCCACCGAAAGGCCCTTCAAGGTCTGCGAGGCCCACCTTTCTGATGCTGTGTACTTTTCTGAAGTTGAGGAGGCCTGCGAAGCCATAACCGCGAAGCCTGTTGGGATGAAAATTCCAAAGTGGGAAAATATCAAAGGCGAGTCATCAGGACCAGTCCCCGCGAAGCGCCCCACGGTGTTTGATAGATTGACCCCTCGCAAGATCACAAAGACTAGCGAAGGGGGGAAAACTGTGTACCACCTGTGACGGTGCGAGGGGTCAGCAGGCGTTTGTGAGGCTTCTGACCCCCGCGATATTGAAGGAAAAGGAGGGGTCGCGGAGATAATTGATAAACCTGAGCCAGCCCCAGAATGCATGCAAGATGGGCCAAAACCCCAACCGGAGGAGCTTGAAGAAATCGACCTAAGAGATGGAGAAGGCACCGCGAGGCCAGTATTTGTTAGCAAATCCCTGGAACCTAACGCTCGAGCTGATTTGGTGGCTCTGCTTCGCAAGTACAGCGATGTGTTCGCTTGGCACTACAACGAAATGCCAGGCTTGGATCCAAAGCTTGTGAGTCATCATCTCGACGTATTTCCAAACTCCAAGCCTGTGAAGCAACCGCAGAGGAAATACCACCCGGATTTGGAAGAAAAGATCAAGGAAGAAGTGGAAAAACTCAGGAGTGCGGGATTCATCCGCCCAATCCAATATCCAACATGGTTGTGCAACATTGTGCCAGTGAAGAAAAAGAACGGCCAAATTAGGGTCTGCGAGGACTTTCGCGACCTTAATAAGGCCTGTCCAAAGGATGAAATGCCATTGCCCCACATTGACACATTGGTTGATATCACTGCCGGCCATGAAATGTTCTCTTTCATGGATGGATTCAGTGGATACAACCAGATTAAGATGGCACCTGAGGACGCAGAAAAAACTGCTTTTAGAACCCCTTTGGGAAATTTTTACTATACCGTGATGCCATTTGGGCTCAAAAACGCCGGCGCGACCTATCAAAGGGCCATGACAGCGATCTTCCACGATATGATCCATCATTCCGTGGAAGTCTATGTCGATGACCTTGTCGCAAAGTCAAAATACAGAACGGAGCATCTGCGAGACCTCGAAGGAGTGTTCAAAAGATGCAGAAAGTTTAACATGAGGATGAATCCCCTTAAATGTGCCTTTGGTGTGACAGCTGGAAAATTCTTGGGCTTCTTAGTGCACAGACATGGCATTGATGCAGATGAATCCAAGATCCGCTCTATTTCAACCATGCCCCCTCCCCACTCCCAGAGATCCCTCAAGGGGTTCTTAGGGAAAGTCTCCTATTTGAGGAGGTTTATCCCTGCTCTAGCAGAAATAACCGCACCATTGGGAGATCTGCTGAAAGACAAAGTCAAATTCGAGTGGAAGGATAAGCACCAATTGGCATTTGAGAAAGTCAAGAATGTCCTGGCCTCACCTCAGACAATGGTCTCTCCACAGAAGGGCAAGCCACTGATTCTATACCTCACATCTACCTCAAAGTCAATTGGGGCACTACTGGCCCAAGAAGTGGAAGGAATTGAAAAGCCAGTATATTACATCAGCAGAAAAGTGCAAGGGGCAGAGGAACGCTATACACCAATCGAACGCCATTGCTTAGCACTTGTTTTCACGGCGCAGAAGCTCAGGCACTATTTCCTCTCGTTCAAAGTGCAGCTCGTGACCAGAAATGACCCTATGCGGTACCTACTGTCTCGCCTCGCGGAATTCGATATCGAATGCACGGCGCCGCGAGCGATCAAGTGCCAGGCCCTCGCGGATCTGTTGGCCCAATTCCCCAGTGGGGAGTGTGAACCACTAGGGGAGTCGCTACCAGGAGATGATTTCGAAGCACTAGCAGCCAGCCATGAACTTGAAAGCTGGACTCTAGGCTTCGATGGGGCAACAGGAGGCAATACAGCTGGGGCAGGGGTCACGTTGCAAAGTGATAGCGGCGCGAAGGAGTACCTATCATACAAGTTGGCATTTCAATGCTCTAACAACGAAGCTGAATATGAAGCACTTATCCTAGGACTACTCGTGGCCAGAGAGAGAGGAATTAAAAGACTCAGAATTGTGGGGGATTCAAAACTTATAATCTTGCAAAGTGAAGGTGTCTACGCCCTAAAGGAGGCTAATCTCGCGCCATACAGAGCAACTGTTCAAAGACTCAGGAGAGACTTTGATGATATCAGCGTCATTCATAAACCCAGGTCTGAGAACAGGTTTCCTGATGCATTAGCCACTTTGGGTGCTAAGACGGAATTCGAAGGAAGTACTGTGGCCATAGAGATCACAAGAAAGACTGAGCCCTCATTTGTTGAGGAGAAAGAAAGTTCCGAGGAAAAAGATTGGCGGGACCCCATTAAAACGCAGATCGCGACGGGCAGTGGAGCAATTCCTATGATGGCTCTATCACAATTTACCATTCTAAAAGGGGAGCTGTACTTTCGCGGCCCCCAGGGATGGCTCGCGAGGTGCATCAATGATGTAGAGGCCAAAGAAAAAATGAAGCAAATCCATGAAGAAACCTGTGGAGAGAATGACATAGCACTGTACAGGAGAATTCAACGTCAAGGGTACTACTGGCCTTCGATGAGGAAAGACGCCGCGACCCTGCTCAAAGAATGTCCCAATTGTGCACTTCACGAAATCGAGCATGAATGCAACTTTTCTAGTGAAGAAACAGATTGGAGACAGAAATACATTGATTACTTGAAGGAAGGAGCCCTGCCCATGGATCGCGGTGGCATTCGAGAAGTGCAGAGATGCGAGAAGAGATTCTTTGTCAAAGATGATCAGCTTTACAGAAGGACCCTTGACCATATCCCCCTCAAGTGCTTATCCAATAATGAGGCAGAAGAGGTTTTGCACAAGGTGCATGAGATGGAACATCCGGGAGGTAGAAAGCTATACGAGCAAATCACCCATCTCGGGTACTATTGGCCAAGAATGGAAGGGGATTGCAAAAGCCATGTAAGGAGATGTCACGCCTGCCAAAAGCATGGAGACAAGGTAAATGCTCCTTCTGTTGAACTACACCATATTCGAGCCCCTTACCCTTTTCATACATGGGCAATGGACCTGATTGGTCCCATCCATCCCTCCTCGCGAGGTAACCAGTGGATTCTAGTGGCGACAGAAATCACTACGAAATGGGTAGAGGCAGTTCCCTTGAAACGTGCAACAGGCGACGTGGTGGCCAACTTCATTAAGGAGAACATAATTTGCAGATTTGGAATCCCGAAGGTAATCCTTTCCGATAATGGAACTCCCTTCATAAACAGACAGGTGAAGCAGCTTCTCGCGTCCTACGGTATTAATCAGAAAACTTCAACCCCCCATTACCCTCAAGGGAATGGGCAAGCAGAAGCTACCAACAAGTCTATCGTTAGGATTCTGAGTAAGCATTTGGATGAAAAAGGGGGAGCCTGGGCCGAGCACCTCCCAATTGCTTTGTGGGCTTATAGAACGGCTAAAAGGAAGTCTACGCGAATGAGCCCCTTCAGTCTGGTGTATGGAGCAGAGACAGTGTTGCCCGCGGAGATAAGTGTGCCTTCTGCACGTCTCGCGCTGTCCACTGAAGTAACTGAAGGGGAGCGGAAGGCTGATCTCGAAGCATTGGATGAAAGAAGGGAGGTCGCGGCCGAAAACCAAGAAAAGTATTGGCAGTCTGTGGCCAAGTACTACAACAAAGGCGTGGTCGCGAGAGAATTCAAGGTAGGAGACCTGGTATGGAAGTCAGTTGCTGGGGTCATGCAGAATCTAAAACTGCCAAAGTTCACACCAAAATGGAAAGGCCCTTACGAGGTGATTAAAGCTGCAGAAAGTGGACACTACAGGCTCGCGAGAGTCAGCGACGGATTCCTCACCGGGCCGATCAATGTGAAATACATCAAGAAGTATTACCCGTGATATGGGCTAGCTTTGATGAAAGTAGGTCCATTTTACAACCTTATCCCATTGTTGTTTATTTCTCTCACAAGATTTTACTTTTTTTTGCAATCAAGTGTAGCCCTGGGTATTGATTTTCTACCTTTGAGGCAAAGAAATACAGATTGAAATTATGAATGAGAATACTACCCCTGTTTTATCTCGGAAATATGTTCTATAAATGATGTTTTAAAAGATATTCATTGGAGCATACTGAGAATATGATAAAGGAAAATGGTAGAATAAATCAGGCATCCACAGCGATGACCTCGCGGCACGAAATGTTGTCAGCACAAGGGGAAACTGCACCCTTCGCGGAGTGAAAAAAGTACGAGATAGAAGTACTCGCTTACGTTTAAGGCCTTTAAATGTTGCGAAATAAATAGGGACCAAGGAAGTTTCTTCCTTTGGAATGAAGACCCTCGCGACGGCCAATTCCCACGAATAATTGGGAACCAAAGTAAATTCCTTCGGAATCACTAGCTTTTTTCTTTCAAAAAAAAAAAGAAAAGAGTTGGAAAACAAAAAGACCTCGCAAAGGGAAACCCTAGTCTAACCAAACGCTGGGGCCCTCAGGGGAAACAGGTCTGCGAATAAAAAGGGAAACACAAAGCAAATAAAATATGCGCAAGGAAGATTTGCCCTTGCTGTCCCGCGCGACCATACAAAAACAATAACAGCAATGACTCATAGACAAAGTTCTAAGAAATTTCATTGATACTCAAGTCACGGATACAAAATTTGTTACAAAAAAAAAAAATAATCGTCCTAAGCTACTCGCTGAGCTTCTGGGCAATCAAGTCAACTGGAGGGAGAATGGGCTCATCACTACTCAAGGTAGTTTTTGGGGCTGTTTCCAAGGCCTGATGCTCTTCGACAAGTAGCTCGTGGCCAGCCTTTAAAGCAGAAATCTGTTCTTTGGCCTCAGCAAGCAAGCGATTGTACCTTTCTTCAGCTTCAGCAATCTTGGCTTTGCTGTCTCGGATCTTGAAGAGACTCGCGAACAAGGTCTGCGTCGAATAGACCTTCTCCAAGTACTCGCGAAGCCACCCCAAGTCTATCCCGAAGGTCTCCATATCCTTGATAGAAGACATGACGTCCTCATACTTCTGAGCATTAAAATCCTTTACCTTCATCCGCTGCAGACACACCACGGTCTCAGCAACCAAGTCGAAAAGAGAACCACCAACCAGACGACCAGCGGTGCAGTTGGAAAAGGTTTGGGGATATTGCTGTTCCAAAGCCCGAAGGATCGGGGCACTACAAGCCCTGATCCTCCACTGATGGTCGCCTTCGATGTCAGAAAGGAGAGCATAACGGGGAAGCACGAATCTGGACATCTCGTCGTCGCCATCATGCTTCACTACAATGTTCTCAATTTTAGGAAGCAGTGTGTGCTGGCTCTTGTCCTCGAGAAGCGGCTCTGAGTCATAAGTATGGCCCGGTATTAGCAACTTAGAAGGGGTAAAAGAAGGAAGATGAAATATGTCGTCCATCCCTGCAAAAATATCACTACTGCACTTACCTTTGGAGCCTCCAGAAGCTTCTTCACCCTCCTCGCTGCTGTCGAAAAGGCCATCCATGTCTGAGCTCTCGCTTACATTTGACTCGGGGATGGGCTTGGAGCCAAGGGCGCTCTTCTCGGTTGAAGAAGGTATGTTTACTACATCATCTTCGCGAGGAGGTGGTGAAGTACCATCTCGCGAGGGGCCAGCCTTGCTAGGGCTGAATTTTGGAGGAGAGGGTTCAACCCTTGGAGAACCTGCTGGTGACTCAATCTCCTCTGCAGGCTCGGGGTTCGTAGTCGCGGCAGCTCCCTCTGAGCCCGCGACGTCCCCCGCTCTCTCCACTTCCTCTAGTTTGTCATCTGAGCTGCCGACCTCCTGCGCGATTTCCTTCGCTATATTGCTCGCGACATTCATGGCATTGAACTCGTCGACAACAGGGGCATCTGGGCCTTGTTCCTTGGCAGGGCTCGCGGACGTAGACTCTTTCGAAGCCCCCTCCTGGGGAGGGTCCTTGGAAGAGGACGATTTTTCAGCATCGCGGAGAGGAGAGTTTGCGAGAGGGACGTCTGCGGAAGCATCAGTAATCGGTTCCAATAGTTGGTCCCCTTCGCCTGCGGGAAAGCACATAATATCTTGTGAGTATGGAGGACAGAAGCAAAGTAAAAAAAAAAAAATGTGTGTGTAAATACAGCGTTTAAGAGCGTTGCCTTGAGGAATTTGAGCCGATGGCTCAGTTTGAGGAGGAGGCTCCGAGGTGAATGAGGAGGAACCTTTTATCTTTCTACCCTTCCGCGAAGGACCCTGAAAAGATGAGAAAAGTTTATAAATCAGCAAAAGCGTAAAAAAAAGAAGAAAAATAAGAAAAAAGAGAAGGGAAAACAATCATCTTACCCTTGCCCTCTTAGGAGCACGCCCTATCTGGAGAGGGGAGAGGTCCTCAGCCTTCCTTTTATCCGCGGGAGTAGGGGGTCGTGGCGTGGAAGTGGCCGCTGTACCCTCAGCCTTTTTCTTCTCCCTCGCGGTGATATGCTGCGGCGAAGGGACTACCATGTCCGCAGGACGGATTCGCTGAATGGGGATGGCGCTAATCACGTCCAAAGGAGCCGCGGTGCCTTTGACCCAACAGGATATGGGACCGCGCCAGTCGGGGTCCTTCCCTGGTTTGAAGGTGCGGAGGGTTAAGTCCTTCTTCGAAATGGGCTCCGCGGGCGGCACCACCGCTGGGGTCTGAACAAAGCTCGCAAAGGATTGCAAGTTCCTGGCCCAGTATACCCTGTTTTCTGGGGTAAAGGCTGCCTTACGCTTGGAGCTAGGGATGATCCTATCTCCCCCATAGCCCGCAGTGAGCTCGTGGTTGAATGACTTCAGAAAACGACGAGTCCCGGTTATGAAATCCTTGGGCGGGGACGGAGGCTCGCGAGGGACGCCCTGATCGTACCCAAACTGTAACTGGAGCCTGTCAGCTCTATACAGCACCATTATGGGACCCTCAGCGGAGGGAGTGGGAAGATAGCTAGGGGTGACCCACGCGAGGAGATCCAGCTTATGGGATCGGATGCTTTTGCTCTGAAAGTCCACCGCGGTGTCTTCCAAAAAGACGGCGGGGCCTATAGCGCCATCAGCAGGTTGCTCGTAGGGACGAGGATTAAAGGATGTCTTTTCGTCGCACCAGTCCTCAAACAGTTTGCTTGAGGAGGTCTTTGCCCACCTCGCAATCCTAGGCACCCTCTCACTCAATCGCAAGATGGGCATACCCTTGGCGTCGCGGATGATATCACCAGCAGCGTTCCTCTCCTGGACGGTCTTCAGTGGAGGGAGCTCGCGGGGAGAAGGAGCAATCGCCGGAAAGTACTCGTAGAAGAAACCGAGCAAGAAGGAGATATGAATCATCGAAGTAATCTCATATCTCCCCATGGATCGCTCGAAGTCCTGAGCGGTGCGGTCTAACTGGCGATAGAAATGGCCCAAAAACATGGGACCCAACGGAAGTCTCTTCTCTGCGGCGAGGACGGCTGCGAGGGGAATCATCTCGCGGCGGGGCCCCTCGTGGGGAAAATCAGGAAAGAGGAAGAGAGACAGGAACTGAACAAGGAAAACCGCCAAGGATAGCGGACCTTCATGGTAAGCACTCATGGTTATTCCAAGCTTCCCATCCACCTCGACGGGGGCAATGTCGCGGAACCAATACCGCTGCCAGGAGCCCCAAGTCGTCTTGTTGGCTTTCGGAGGAGCTCGGACCTTCCCCGCGTTGTCGTAGCGCGAACCATACTCGCCAGCCGCTTTGAACTCCGCCTCTATAAACTCGATTGCAACCTTAACCTCAGAAGAACAGGTAGCGGGATCGTAGTGATACTCTCCGCGGGTGGGAAGGCCCATTAGAACCTCGGTGTCAAGAAGAGTCGGAGCGGCCTCTCCGAAAGGAAATATGAAGGTGTGGCTAGTGGGGCTCCAACGGCTCACCGCGAAGTCGAGATCGCGCTGAGGGCGACTCGCGACGAAATGTTGCGAGAGTTGCACAGTCTTTAGCAAACCCACTCTGTCAAGGGTCACTCTGTGCTCGAATTTGTCAAGGATTGTGGACACCCAATCGCCCCAATCCCTTGAGGGTTGAATGTTGGCCTTATATTGGACCTGCGAAAAAGGGTAATCGCCCCTCTCGATCCTCAGCCTCACCAACGACGATGGGTCGACCATGTCCGCCCCCGAAGCACTAATTTCATCAGAGAGCAGGAGGGGCTGAGCGCTGGGATTACCTCGGAGAGGAACGTAACCCATGATGTTAGCCCAGAAGATATCGCCATCAGACCTCAAAAATGGAGCCCTTCTCCATTCACTGGCAGGGGGAAGGGATGTTTTTGCTAAAAGAGCCTCAGTGTCAGATTCATGTTTACGAGATCGAGCCATGACTCGCTTGAGAAAGAGGAAGAAAAACTAGGGTTTCGAAGAAGAAGGAGTTCGAGAAATTCTGGAGACTTAAGAAACTTGGCAAAGGAAGAGTAAAAGGTTCTCTCTCTCTCTGAGGAGGTATTTATAGACACGGCTTGGCTGTCATCACGAAAACGAACGGATAAAACGGTGTCAGCAGTCCAATCGGCCTGCAACTTCGAAATTGGGAACGGCCACCTTTTGGAGGGAAGGCTAAAATGACGGACTCCGCTGACGTCGCACGCGCGTGATCCGGCGCGTTAACAGCCACGCGCCGCGAAATCACGCTCGCGCGAGGGGCTTATGTAGGAAAGGTCAGCGCGTCGGGTGACGTGGCGGTTGACCAACCTATGAATGGATAGCCACGTGGCTCGAGCAAAGTTGTAAGGGACACGTCAGACGTCGGTTAAGTTTAAGAACGTGCGAATAAGACACCGCGAAGAACGGCCATCGCGGTATTACAATATCCAGATTACTATTACTTTCAAGAAAAGGGATGCCCTTAGCAAGGGAAACATCACCTTAAGCAAAAGTTCACCCCTCGCGAGACTCTCAGCAAAGATGGTTGACGCGACGGGGAATAACGGACGCTCACGCGAACACGCGAAATAGACTCGCAACGGCACCTGACCAAAAGGCAGGGGAAGGGAAGTCGATACGAGCTCGAGTTAAGTCTCGGCGCGATCCAAAGGGCTCGCGACCATGACTAAGCACAGCGGGAATAGGGGTATACAAGTGGCTTGGTGGCTTTATAAGGATTAAGGGTCGCGACGAAGGAAAACGATGTACTGGAATGGCCTGATGGAATATTCCTAACGGCCAGTGACATCACCCACGTCGCCTAGATATGCGGGAAGAGCACGTGTCATCATGTTATTGGGGAAAATGTCTGCGGCCCAATGATTGGGTGCAGATCCCTATAAATATGGGACATTCATTCACAAATTCCAAGAGAGATTTTCAGATTTGTCCTTAGAACACGGAAATTCTAGAGAGAGAAAGTGCCTCTGAGTTCTGGAAACAAGAGCATTGCTCTTGCTAGCGCTCGCGAGCCCACACTCCATCTAGAACTGTGATCTCGAGGACGATGATGATGATCTTAAGGGGAATGGATTGAATTCTGCTGCCTTCTCTTCTTGCATACCTGGCTTAATCCTTCGCCCCTGTACACATCCTCTCATTTCTGTCCAGTCATTAGCTATTGTTTGCCTCTCCGGATTGATTTTATTATTTAACGAAGAACCCATCCTACACATACTACCCGAATCAAACGAGGCCCACGTATATGGACTAAATTAGTCCCAGTATTAGTAATCCCAGGTACTTTTCGGGAACCAAACACGGGATTGTGTGGGATTAGATGCATGTTATCCAATCCCAGCCTTTAATCCCCGAATCAAACGAGGCCTAAGGATACTGTAAAAATTGTCTATTTTGGATTCTATAGAAACTAGTTTTGCTTCTAATTAAGTACAATGCGCACAAAACACCCACTTAAGCACTTATAAAATGTCCTAATTACATAAACTAGATTTTATAAATTGATATGCTTTTAAAATATTTGAACTGTTACAGCACCAATCCGGACCGTTGACACATCTATAAATTATGGGTAAAGAAATTTTGAAAAAAAAAAATCAAAGCTAGATAGAGAGTATGAGCTCCAGAGCTTCCTTCTCCAAAGGTATACTTGTGGGACCGAAAGATTGGTTGAAAAGCAGCGACTTATGTAAAACACACTTCACCACCTACCACCCCGAAAGTGGTATTTGGGTCAATCAGTCGAGTTTCTTGGAGGTGGTGGCCATGGCCGCCCAAGCCTCCTCCTCCTCTATAAATTTTTTTTAATGTTCATTGGGGTGGGTGAAATGACAAAAATGACCCTCATTTTAACAGATAGGGCTCACGGCGTCAGTAATGGGGACTTGATTGGTATAAAATTGAAAGGTTGGGAAGTAAATGTCAGCAATTAATACATTGGGATGAAATTGAGATGCGGTCAATATTTTGGGGATCAAAAAGATAAATAAGCCAAAAAAATTTACTATAGCAAGTAAAAAAATTGGCTTGTTACACACTCAGGGGTTGCCCCAGCGGTTAAGGTGAGTGCCTGACTTTGGGGGTAATCTTCTTGGTCAGGAGTTCGATTCCCCGCAGGGTGAGTACATGTGCTAAGTGGGGGGCCATGACTGGTGTGGGTTGCGCCAGCTCCCTCTGAGGTTTGGGTCGTGCAGTGGGTCCAATTAGTGACATGTTGCAGGGCTGTTCCTCGGTTATCAAAAAAAACTGGCTTGTTCGGTTTGGGTCTTAAGACCCGATTTTTAAATATTATTCTCATCATTACCACTATTTTTAATTATTATTCTCATTTCTCTTTCTATCTTTTTTCTAATCATTATCTCTAATTTTCATTTTTCATTTTCATTTTTCTTTTTACTTAAAACCAAAACCCAAACCTCAAACCCAAATCGAACGAGATGAATTTTTTTTGCTTTTGAACGGCTATTGGAAAACAACAGGAAAAATTCATTTTTATACCCATTGACTAGGGCTTGGCTAGAACCAGTAATCTGACAATCGGCCGGTGCAACAAAACCCCTTTTTTTTTTTTGAAAGAGTGATGTGATGCGCTTGGCATTGTCTTCTTTTTTTTTTTTTTGGTACACCGCTTGGCATTGTCTTCAGTGGTGTGAAATGTGACGCACAGATTTTAATTTTCCACAAATTGGTGGAGAGAGAAAGTGTAGAGTCAATGTGGAAGGCAACTAGGAAACCGCCACTCAATGGAGTCTTTTTCCCTACCCACCATTCCAATGTAGAAGAAGAAATTAACCCGGAGACGACTTCAGCCAGTCCTCCTATAACAGCATTTCCAAGTCAACTGCTGTGTCAACCGTAAATTAAAAACAATTTATGGTTGGTTCCTTGATTTTTTTTAACAAAACCCTCGTTTCTACTTACAGAATTTCGTCCCCTCCCTCCCAAACCAAAAAGGGCGAGGGAATTTCGTTCCTCTAAAACTATCTTGTCGTGCTAAACTGGGAATTGAAAATGGGTTTTCCCTCCTTTTTACTCTATTTCCTTCTTGTCCTTCATCTGCTGCCCTGTTCTGGCTCTTCTTGTCCATCCTCCTTCGACTGCGGAGCTTTCGGCCCGATCAAATTCCCTTTTACAAACAACACATATCCCCAGTGTGGATTGAGCACATTAAGTTGTCAAGAACCAGCTCCAAAAGTCGTGCTGGGCGACGAGGAAAGACCTATTCAAGTTAGCAGCATCGACGACCATGCCATACAGATTAGTGACCCAATGCTAAAACGCTTAATCGATTCCAAGAGTTGCGGTTTTTTCAGTTACGTCCATCCTAGAAATACGGGTTCAATTTCCTACACTATATCCCCCAATCTCACCTTCTTCAGATGCATCACCAGCAGCAACCCTAAACTTGAGAATCAGATGGATAAGAACTTCTCTGTTAATTACGCTCGTTATAGAGGCGAAGGTTGCCCGGGACACACTGTTTACTATCCGAATAATAGAGTTCCGATTCCAGGCAGTATTCCGGAGAACTGTTTCCCTTTCGAACTCCCAGTGGTGTCATCAGCTAAGGACCAGAAGAATCAGAGTGATCCATTCTTATTATTGACTTCTAATTTCGCTGTTGAATATCATGTGTCAAAGGAATGTCTTGTGTGTCGCAATCACGGTGGCCAGTGTTCACGTGATGCCCGGGAGATCGAATGCTTAAACGAAAGAGGTATTGGCATTTCTGTACTAATACCATCAAAAACCACTTAAATTTGTAGCAAGCTGCTTCTATGGCTTGGTTATCTGGTTTTTCATTAACTGGGGCCTTGGATAGTCTCTATGTATGTGAGACACATGTTGAATTTCTAAGGTATGATTTATCTGTGTGAAAGTGCATAAATCTCCCTCAAATGTGCGGTTAAATTTGGATCGTTTCGTTTATACGATCAACTTAACCAGCAGGCCCGAACGTTTGCACGACCATTTGATGAGATGGTCGTTGTCCCTTTACCAAGCATTCGTAATTTTGCAGAGTAAACAAATTTGGATTGACTGACGCTTTTCTCCTTGACAATGGTTGCAGGGCAAAATCACTTGCGATTGATTCACACCTTTGATCAGTAGCTGTAACCTTAATTAGATTGTGGTTTTCCCCTATGACGTACTCAACCCTGTCTCGCTGCTACATTTTCTTGCTTCCAAAACCTGAATACGATACACCTCTATTTTTTACAGTTATACCCGGAGTTATCGTTTTTGCTTGCTTCCTTATACTTATCATCCGGTATCGCAAGAAATGGAGGAATTGTTTTTTTTCATATACCATTTGGAGGAACACTTCTTCTGATCCCTTCTCAAAACAAGGCCTTGAAGAAGGCAGTGCTTACTTTGGGATCCCTGTCTTCTCCTACTCTGAACTTAAAGAAGCCACTCATAACTTTGATCCTTCAAAGGAATTGGGCGATGGAGGTTTCGGCACCGTATATCATGGTGAGCCCTATGCCCCTATCATAGTTCTGCTTTACTATATTCTGGACCGTTATCTGGGACTATAGCATTACTTGCACAGTAGCACTATATTTGAAAAACCCGCAAACATGAGTTTTAGTCATGAACGTGCCGACCACAAGGGAGCTCGGCTTATGGAGCTTACAGTATTGTGCTGCGTAGTCATATTTTGTATTTCTGAAACAGGAAAACTCCAAGACGGGCGCGAAGTTGCAGTCAAGCGCCTATACCAGCACAACTATAAGCGAGTGGCCCAATTCCTGAACGAAATTGAAATTCTGACGCACTTGCGCCACCCCAATCTTGTCACCCTTTATGGCTGCACCTCACGCCACAGCCGAGAACTACTACTGGTCTACGAGTATATTCCCAATGGTACTGTTGCTGATCATCTACACAGTGATCGAACAAAGGATCGCCCTCTCCCATGGCCTATTCGCATGAACATAGCCATTGAAACTGCCAGTGCATTGGTTTACCTCCATGCTTCTGAAATCATCCACCGCGATGTGAAGACCAACAACATACTCCTTGATAACAATTTTTGCGTCAAAGTTGCAGATTTTGGGCTCTCAAGGCTCTTCCCGACTGATGTCAGTCACGTGTCAACCACACCACAGGGGACTCCAGGTTATGTTGATCCGGATTACCACCAGTGTTACCAACTTAGTGATAAGAGCGATGTCTATAGCTTTGGGGTTGTTCTCATAGAGCTTATATCCTCACTGCCGGCTGTTGACATTAGTAGGCATAGGCATGACATCAATTTGGCCAACTTGGCAATAAGCAGAATCCAAGAGGGAGCATTCAACGAGTTAATTGATCCGTCTCTCGGGTTCAATTCTGATCCATCGGTGGAGAGGATGACTACCTCGGTTGCAGAGGTGGCTTTTCGGTGTTTGCAACTTGAAAAGGAAATGAGGCCTAGAATGAATGAGGTTTTGGAAGCTTTGAAGGGAATCCAGGGTTACGAAGATGAGGAAATTGGAAAAATGCCACCTCCCTCACGAGATGGGGGTAATGTTGAGTTGCTGAATAGCAGCAACGTACCACCTTCACAAGATTCTGTGACTGACGGATGGTTTACTAGTTCTACCGCTTCTTCCATTTCCGGTGTGTAAGGTTTCATTCCATTATGCTTTACCTTGGAAGGATAGGAGGATATATTGAAATGTTATACTCTATATCTTTGTTGGTGTCGCAGATCAGATACTTATAGAGAGAAAATGTGTATAGTTAATGGAGATGTCATTTGTATACATAACAATGCTTAGGCGTGGAGATATTTGATATCATGGGTCAGTGGCTTCCTGTTGTATTGGAACACAAATCTCTTATCAGGAGTCGAACTTTCATTTGTGTTTTGTATCAATGGTTGTGTCAAACATTTGAACAAATAGAGCCCTAACATATATATTTCTTTTCTACAGTAACAACCACTCAGCCATACCTGTTCTGTGGACTTCTTCCTGTGCAAAATTTCCATTCTGCAATATTAAATGAAATTCCTCCGTCCCACAATAATTGTCCAGTCCACAAAACGAGAACTTAAAAATAACGCCTTCTTATGGAAAATATTCAAACTCAATGAGTTTTTTTTTAATAAAAAAAAATTTAAGATTTTAGGGATAAAAATACATATTTTTTAAGTTCTCGTTTTGCAAACCCGACAGTCTTCTTGTGAGGGAGGGGATTACGAAGGGGGGATATACATTTTACTGGATGGGAACTGGATTATCTTTCCCTTTCAATGCAATAGGCAAAAACAGGGGGGAAACAGGGGGCTTCTTTGATTTTTTCCAAAAGTGCTGGTAGTGTCGCTACATTTTACCTTCCAGTTCAGAAAGGGACACACTAGAGTTCGTCACCAAACATGGTTTGTTGATTACCATTGAAAACAAGAGCATAGGTCGTTGTTTAGTTTGGTAAATAGCAGAAGACTCTTTAGGGATTGTTTTGTTTGGTAAACAAGAACATCAGTTGTGGTTTATTTAGTTGGGTAATGGAAAAGGTTTCTGAATAGGCCTTGTCATGAATTCGCATCATAGGTATATTGAATAGTATAACAGACTAGTCGACACGACTCTACGTTTTGGGATTTTTTGAAAAAACGAAAAGAGAAGGGATGATGAGATGAAGGATGAGCAGAGTCGACTTGAGTTAAAGTTCGAGGTGCGGCCGCTTTAGACCCCATAAAATTTCACCATAAAATTTACGAAATTTTATGGGCCTACCCCTTGTAATAGTCCAACAGTACGAATCTCATCTATGATTTCGTCGTTAGCCCTCTGAAAAGTTAAGGCTAGCTCTGAGGATGAGACGAGAAACAGACATTAATTTGGCACTGCATATTCCATTGGTGTGTCTAAGAAGCTGCAGTAGTTAATTGTTCCTCATCTATGAATCAAACCGGCCAGCCTGTTCAACCTATCAAGATTGCTTGGCCATAGGAAGCTAGTAAAAAATCTCTCTTTATTGGCGGCACTGGTATAAGAAACAGGAGTGTTTCTTGTACCATGACATTTAGTCCCATTTCCCAAGATACCCAAGTTTTAGTTGAGGCTGCTAGAGACGGACAAAGTTTTGATAGAAGGGTATACTTTGTTGTGCATTTCTGAAGACACTTCAAAATTTGTTGTTATGTATATCTATATGTATATTTAGTATTTTGCTATCTTTATTGTGCGCTCGGCAAAACACTTTATATACCAAATAGCTTTTTATAGCATGATTTACCATATGAAGTATGCTGCTCATATGCAAAATTTTGAGAGAGAGAGAGAGAGAGAAATTAAAGGGTGCTTATATGTTTGTAAAGTCTGTTGGAAGCACCAAAATCTTTGAAAAAATTTTAAATTTGTTAAAATTTGACTCTTTTTATACAGTGAAGCTTCGTGTCTTTCCCTCTCTATCTGTATGTGTTCTAAGGGCCAACCGCTGTTCAGATTTGTGTGGCAATAATTTGAGGCACTCCGTTACAAAACGTGATACTTGAGTTCGAGTTTTACGGTCTAAAATTGCCGGTAAAATTGCAGTTTTCCTTCCCCATGACCACTCCCACTTGAAGCAGAAAAGAAAAAGATTCAATAGTGCATTCATAATTTGTTTAGTGTGGTGCGAAGATGGTGCATGTTAGGGACAGGAAGATGGGACTAATGAAATGGCTCGGAATTGACATCATCGTCATAGTATGTACTATGAAGCAACACTACAGAAAATCGTGTCGCTCTAAATTCTGGTTGTGGGGTAAACTACGCGAGGGCATTTTCCAGTAAGTATGAACGGGATATGCATAAAGCAAAATCTACAGGCTGAGAGTTTTTTCTACCGTTAAATTTTGCGGGTAGGACAGGATGACAAACTTTATGAAAGGATTGACTTATTCTGTGTGTATTTCGAATTTTATTTATCGGGACACCACGTGACAATGTCATATAATAGTTTTTCGCTTTGCTAATGCTGCATGTAGTATATCTAAGGCCACCCTGCTCCTCCGACGGGGCAGCACTCCTCTTAACCAAAAGGGCAACATAGTCATTGTCATTTAAAATGAATTGTTTTTACATTACTCTGAAAGAACAGTGTATTACAGTGATATCTGATGTAGCTCTAGTAGCGTCTTAAATTAGCATTTGTATTCTTGGGGCAACATCATTAAAGTGGGTTGTTCACCGATGGATTTGAATCTAAGAAAAATCTAAGATTTTATCAAATCTCTTTAGCAATGGATAAAATCAAGGGCTTAATTTTATCAAATCTTGATAAAATCTATTGGAGAACAAATTAGCATTGTAGAACATCATATCCGCTTCTAGCAACAACTACTAGAGTTGCTCTAAGCCTAAGCCTGAGTTTTTCAAAAATAATCCATCTCATAGAATTCCTAAAACTCCTAAGTACGGATTTTGAGACGGGTCATTCTCCTCGCATATATATCAACTACTTTTAAGAGTTTTAGCACTTTTAGTTAAAAAAAAAAAGGGAAACTCGCCCCGATAGTAAGGGAAAAAAAAAAAATAGTGCAACTGCAGTGTCATAATTTTATTGATCCGCCAAAAAAGAAGTCAAAAAATATTCCGCAGCCCTTTGAAGTAAATAATTATATTGTGCTCGAGAATCACCCCAGTAGCTTTCTTTTTACTTTAATTTGATGTCTGGTGATAAAATTGGGAGAAAGGTATTGGATTTTCTCCAATTTAAGCCATTTTGAGATCTTTGTCCGGCCCACTGCAATGGTTCATATCTTAGATATCATAGAGAACTTGAATCACTCCAAGAATCAAGTTAATATAGCTTCAGAAGACGCTTATCTTAAATTAATCAAATTTCATTGATTACACAATCTTTTTTCTCAAAATAAATTTGTTTTGAAGTCATTTGTGATTTTGGATTCCTTTTTGTTTGCAAATAAAAACTTTTATTTTCTTTGGGTTAAAAAAAAAGAGAGAAAAACTTTCGGGGGAGTTTGGGAGCCTACTTTTCAGCTTTTTGGCTCTTTTTTTTTTTTTTTTGGATTATGGTCAGAATTTGTTCTGAATCTGGGAAAAGTGTGTGAGAAAAATATGCAAAATGCATTTTGCAACAGAAGTAGTGTTTGGGAGATATGCATGTGTACAATACATTTTGTAGGTTTTTTTGTTAGGGAAGTGATATTGGCACTCCATTTTTCTCTATTGGCACTCCATTTTTTGTCTCTATTAAATAAAATTACTCTTGCACTTTGTAAATATAGACAAAAAAATGGAGTGTCTATAGAGAAAATTGGAGTGCCAATATCAATTTCCTTTTGTTAATCAAATTGAGAAAAGTAAAAAATGATAAGTCAAAAAACTTATCTCAACCTACTTTGGACTTCTCTCCTTTCATCCAATTGGAAATAAGTTTTAAGAGAATGAGTTCTGGGTATTATCTCCCAAACACCCAAAATTTAAAAAAAAGAATGAGAAAAGTAGAAAAGGAGGTGGCCAAACACCCTCATTTGCCCTTAATTCTCTCGGAGGAGGATTGGAAAGGAAGATATAGCAGTGCGAATGTACATGCTTAGCTCCCAATGCCAAAAGTTCTGGACCACAATTACGTAGTGCTCTGAAATATTCCAGCTTCAAAAATTTATGTGAGATCTATACACTTCGTCGTGACCCTACGAAAATATGTAATGTTAGATTGTCCTAAGTATTTCGTAGTCGTGCTCTAGAGCACTGAATGATTGGACACTCATTGGTTTTCCTTCTAATAATTTTACCGGAAAGTGAAAGGTAACAAGGAAAAATGTTTGTATGCCGAGCGGCACCACACCACCACGTGGTGCCCGTGCACGCGCATCCGGCTGTCCAAAAGTGTTTTGGACCGTTTAGATTCATCCCCTCTCTGCTCTCTTCTCTCTCCTTTTTCTCTCTCTAAATTCAGGCCGTCCAAAATTCAAAAATATTTTGGACGGCCAAAATGTGCGCTCGGACACCACGCCGTCCAAAATCCAAAAATATTTTGAAAGGTAGAGATGTACGCTCGGACACCACCACGTAGGATAGTGCCCGCTCGTTACCGAAAAACTCAACAATAAGGGATACGTACTCGCTGTTTGATAAAAAATAAAAAAAAAACAAGGATACGTGCTCGCTTTCATGAAAATCCTCTCTGTAACTTTTCCCTTTTCCATCTTCCTGGAACTCTTTTGGCCAAAAAGAAGATTATGGTTTTTTCGTTTTTTCGTTTCGTTTTTATTCAAAAAAATTTTGTATTTGTTAGTTTCGCGTCAAGATTTTGTGGTTTCTGGATTCCTCTCGGCGAAACGAATCTAACAAGTATAAATTTATGGTCAAAACTCAAATTTTTTTTAATAAAGCCGAAATACTTGGATTATTCCCCAATAATCCAAGTATTTCGGCTTTATTAAAAAAAATATTTGGTTTGACCATAAATTTATACTCTCTCCGTCCCTTTCTAAATGATCCATATGAGAATACGTGTAATTTCAAACCCCTAAAAAACATTTTTCTCTATATAACTTTTAAATTTGTTTTATACCAAATTAAAGTGCTCATTGAGTACTTTAATTTGATGCAAAAAAAATTAAAAAACGTTATACGAAAGTACATTTTTAAACGTCCGCAAAAATACACGTTTTCCAAGTGGATCACTTAAAAAGGGACGGAGGGAGTACTTGTTAGATTCGTCTCGCCGAGAGGAATCCAGAAACCACAAAATCTTGACACAAAACTAACAAATGCAAAAAAAAATTGAATAAAGACGAAACGAAAAAACCAAAAAACCGTAATCTTCTTTTTGCCAAAGGAGAAAAAAAATTCCCGATAAAAAGATTTTCGTGGGAAACTCTCTTTTTCACGCCCTGGTCCCGGTGGCTCGATGGTTCGACCCCATATGTCTTTCTAAACTCACCAAATTCTCTCTCTCTCTCTCTCTCTCACAAACACACACCAAATTTTCCCATTAACTTTATGCGAAAACCTTTGGGGTGCTTTGGGTAAAAAACCAAAAACCAAAAAACCAAAAAACCACTTTTGTCCTTATTCAATTTTTTTTTGCATTCGTTAGTTTCGCGTCAAGATTTTGTGGTTTCTGGATTCCTCTCGGCGAGACGAATCTAACGAGTATAAATTTATGGTCAAACCAAATATTTTTTTAAATAAAGCCGAAATACTTGGATTATTGACTAATAATCCACCTATTTTGGCTTTATTAAAAAAAATTAAGTTTTGACCATAATTTTATACTTGTTAGATTCGTCTCGTCGAGAGGAATCCAGAAACCACAAAATCTTGATGCAAAACAAACGAATGCAAAAAAAAATTGAATAAGGACAAAAGTGGTTTTTTGGTTTTTGGTTTTTGGTTTTTTTGGTTTTTGGTTTGTTTGTGTGTCTGGTGAAGGTGGGTGTTCTCAAACCTACCTGGTTTGTCATTTAACAACTTCATTATATATTGGGAAAATTGTATGCGAATTTTCTCTACAACTTCGTACACATGCGTACATGTTCTCGCTATGGAATGTTATTATAATTAGAGCCTGGGTGCGTGTGATTGGGGATTACAGTTCATATCTCGTCATCAATTCCGCGTTTATCTTCCGTGTAGATTTTTTCCTGCTGCTTCTTATTGCTTTGTATCGCATTTTCGGTTCTCCGTAGCAATTAGATCTGCATTTTGCTTATCGTGAGAGACACAATACATACAAACATTCTCTTTGGTTCGTTTAGGTCCAAGTTTTTGCAACTTATTCCATTTTTCATAGTTTGATTGTAACCGTTTGATTAGGTCCGTTTTCGTTTCTGCGAAATATCATATTCTGGGTTTCGTTGTACCTTGAAGGCGATTTGCTAACAAATGGGTTCACACCAGATTCTCAAGAATTGAATTGGTGGCTTGAATTGGAAAGGAACTTTGAAACGCTTCTTGAAGCAACCCGTCGTTTCTCCTCTTCCGGTAGATTTCCAGCATTTTCACCAACCAACATATGGGTTTGTTCTGGATCTTAGCTTGACATTGGTATGTCTTTGTAAATTTTAATGCAGATCAAATTTGAAGCATCAAAGGATTGATTTGACGAGTATTTCAATTGGGTTTGGTGGAGTTCCCTTTTTGCATGGAGAAATCGATTCCAAAGTTGGAATCTTTGGGGAAGGCTGCCTTATTTATTTTTGATGAAATGTTTAGCATGGAGGAAGTTGATCTGATTTGGGTATAACAGGTCTGAGAATCCTGTGGCATTGGGTAAGCTGAGAGGAAGGAAGTGGGTATTAGATATGGGGTCTAGGGATGAGAGGCACCGTCATAATCTTGTGCCTCTGGCTGCGTTGATCAGTAGAGAGATGAGGAGCGAGAAGATGGAGAAGCCAACTTTGAGATATGGGTGTGCTGCACAGTCTAGGAAAGGAGAGGACTATTTCTTGATGAAGACTGATTGCCACAGAATTCAGGGAAATTCTTCTTCGTCATTTTCTGTTTTCGCGGTGAGTGATTTCACAGTGATTCTCTGATGGTTAAATACCATAAAGAGATAGGGAATTGCATTTGATATTCTTAATTTCCCTCGATGAACGAAAAAGGGCTATATTTAATTGCTCAGTTGTATTGTTCATCTTCCTTCGGTATTTATCTCTTTGTTTTTGGAGATGTGCTAATCATATGCATCTTTAAATCCAATATATATCTCTTGCCAATATTTCTGCAAGACATTAAGGACTAATGAAGCTGTGGAATCCTCATGCTGTGTCCAAAGGAATAATTTTACTTTCTTCACCATGAACCTTTTTTTTCAATTTCCAGATTTTTGATGGGCACAATGGGAATGCTGCGGCGACATTCTCTAGGGATCACTTGTTAAATCATGTGTTGGGTGCTTTTCCTCGAGGACTTGGGCGGGATGAGTGGCTTCAAGCTTTACCTCGGGCATTAGTTGCAGGTTTTGTGAAGACTGACAAGGATTTCCAGAGTAGAGGTACATAGTTCGGCATTTCTTCATGGATTTTTGGTCCTTCTCTATCCTTTCCATGTTATCAATGTGGTTCAAGTAGAGAAAGAATGAAGGTTTACGTTTCTCTTTGTTATTTTCTTCAGGAGAAACTTCTGGAACTACAGTTACATTTGTAGTAGTTGACAGATGGACTGTGACAGTTGCATCTGTTGGAGACTCCCGTTGCATTTTAGACACTCAAGGGGGTGCTGTCTCTGAGTTGACAGTTGATCATAGACTTGAAGAAAATGTGGAGGAGTGAGTGTTTACCTTTCTCCCTTTTGCTCATTTATCTCTCACTAGTTGCAAGATTTATTTGGCGTTGCTGCAATTGCAGGAGGGAACGTGTAACTGCTAGTGGAGGCGCAGTTGCAAGGCTTAGCATTGTTGGTGGTGTTGAGGTGAGGTGTTTCTTGTTCAAAGCAAAAATATATTGATCAATTGGATAGAGAAGTTCATTTGGTCGCGTCAAATAAACGAATTAGTTCCTTTGGGTGGTATATTGAATAGTTACTAATATGTCTGCTTTAGTTTTGTAGGTTGGTCCGCTTCGCTGCTGGCCCGGAGGTTTATGCCTTTCAAGATCAATTGGAGACATGGATGTTGGAGAATTTATTGTCCCAATACCTTATGTAAAACAAGTGAAGGTATCTTGTTCTTTGATCATGTTAGTGTTGCTTGTTGTTTTGGTTTTTCCATTATTAGTTCTCCTAGAGTTAGCCAGAGTACTCTTTTGTTTAGGGTATAATGATATTAATACATTTGCGGTAGAGATTCTGAGATGGTCATTAACACTCTTGAATCTTTGATTGATCCTAACTACTGTCTCTCTCTCTCTCTCTCTCTCTCTCTCTCTCTCTCTCTCTCTCTCTCTCTCTCTCTCTCTCTCTCTCTCAATCAATTATTTGCAACTTAACTATTTGCTTTATGTTCTACGCTTTGGGAGTCATTAGTTTCCTGTCTTACGTATTTCTTTTAGTTTCTTTTTGCTGTGGAGTTCATTCTGTAAAATATATCTTGTTAGGTTCGTCGTTAGCTTGAGTTCTGACTTATTCTTTGTTATTAAATGAAAAGTTATCAAGTTCCGGAGGAAGGCTTATAATTGCTTCTGATGGCGTATGGGATGCATTATCCTCAGAAATGACTGCAAAAGCTTGCCGTGGCTTGCCTGCTGAACTTGCTGCTAGGCAAGTTGTGAAGGTAAAGTAAAAACTCTAGTATCCTTAATTTTCCACTTGGTCGTGATATGTATTGATACTGGAGTACATTTCGTGAATCCACTACCACAAAACTTATTGTATTTTATGGAATGGTTTCCTAGGAAGCTCTGAGGACAAGGGGATTGAAAGACGATACAACATGCATAGTTGTTGACATAATTCCTCCTGATAATTCAATACAGCCTTTACCTACCGCAAAAAAGCAAAACAAGCTCAGAGCTCTATTCTTCAGAAAGAAGTCCTTCGATTCTGCTAATAAGTTATCTAAAAAGCTATCAGCTGTAGGTACTGTAGAAGAAATATTTGAGGAAGGCTCAGCAATGCTTGCTGAAAGGTCAGTGTTTTGTCCTTTCAATCTTTTGATATATTCATTTGAATTTCGTAAACAATCTAGAAAGCAAATAACTATTGACAGCAACCACATCCTGTTGCTGTTTCTTTGTTTTCAAGCTTCTTTCCCAGGAAGTTATTGGGTTCGATGTGTTGGAAGAGAAAACTAAGTGATTAGTTTGGGGGGGGGGGGGAGATGAGAGAACATCTAATCTGTATGACTTCCCTTGAATAGTAATATTTCTAATGTTTGAGGTGAATTACAGGAGTAATCTTGCTGAGATTATTACGTTGGTGTTTTTCACACTTAACGTAATGGGCAATCTGACCTTGATTGTACTAATGAATGCTTTAAGAAACTGGAGTCCAACTATCTCTTTGGGCTTTGAATGTGCAAATACCTATAAAAAGAGCACAACATGATTGATAGAGAACAAAAATCTAGAAAAAGTATTGGATTTCGATTTTGTTATGCTTGTTTACTCTCTGAACTAGTGGAAAATAGATAATTATCATGCCTGAACTCATCACACGTAATTACAGTAAATTATCCACCACCCGCTGCCAGCTCCACCAACAATTGGCATAAGTTCCTTGTATGGTTTTGAGTTGGATCTCTAAGATTGGTCTCATAGGCCTAGCTGGAAAATGTTCTTGCCTAGCTTGAGTAGCCGCCTTTCTAGTGTTTTGGCTGATTGACACAATTATCGGAGACCCCTGAGCCTTCATAATGGTGGTTTAAAACTCTGTAAAGGCTATATATCCCAGTGTTTGGTGCAGCACCAGCATTTTGTTGTATTCTTCTTCCTTCATGATCTTTTATCCATGATTTTTGAATAGTTTAATATCTATTTTTTGGCCCATTTTCTAACAAATTAAGCTTTTGGGACAATTGGTGACCTGAAAAGGTATCAGAGCTCTGTTCGTGAGAGGTCTTTGGTTCAAATCTCTCTGTTCGCATTTCTTCTGCGTTTGCATTATGTTTGTCCCCTTCGTATTCAGTTCCGCTCTTTCTATGAAACTTTGCATCTCCACCTGCAAGACGGGGTTGCACGTGAGGGAGGATGTTAAATAGCTTGATATATATTGTTGGGCCCATTTAGTTGGTGAACACCCACATATCCTATGCCATGATACAAGTATCCGGCAGGGTACTTTATAGTTTTAAAAGAGTTCATGTGACACAGCTTCACATGATCTTGGGTTTCTATCGGGATTTTCTTTAGGCTTGCGTTTTCTGATAGAACTCGAGGCAAAAGAGAAAAGTGAGGGACTGAGGTAATTTGACTTGCATCAACTTTTGTGATGATAGGTTGAGGGTGATGGAGAATTCTGAGCCAAAATCCTAGGCTGTATGTACATATAGAAAATCAAGAGTGAACTTGAGGAATGAATGAAAGTATCTCCGGGTACCCAAATGATTGATCACAGAAGCGTAAAATGTGTATCTCAGTTGTCACATTCAATTTACTTCCCTACTCGAGAATCTGCTTTGTTTTTCCAAATTGGAATTGAGTTTTCTAGATGCCCCTGAACCATCTTGTATTCTCTTTATTTAGTTGGTGTTCTTGTCATATGTCTTCAGTTGCCTCTATGGCTCATATTTTGTTTCCCTTGGTTAATTGCAGATTAGGAAGTGATGAGTGTAGCGGTCAATCAACAACTGGTCTGTTCATATGTGCTGTTTGCCAAGTGGACCTTGCTCCAAGTGAGGGTATATCTGTTCATGCTGGTTCTATCTTCTCCATGAGCTCCAAGCTGTGGCAAGGTCCTTTCCTTTGCGCTGATTGCCGTGATAAGAAGGATGCCATGGAAGGAAAACGACCCAGTGGAGTTAAAGTGGCATGATCTGTTATTTCTACATCCTATTTTTTCTTCACCATTCTTTATAATCCTCATTCGTCTAGGCCAGGTAATTGTTTTCATTATACAATGATGTTGCTCCATGTACAAGTAATATTTCCAACGACTGATATAGCCTGAGTTCTAGCTAATAGGTTAGAATTCCTGATTGCTTGAAGTAATCAGCTGTGTTGTAACCTTCTATGAATATTTCTTCTAACCATAGATGTAAGGAAATTCATTTGTCCTATCTGGTATCTTTTCAGCTCAAGCCTCAACCTTGAGGAATCCCATTATTCCATTGTCATAAACTTGCAACTAAACCTACTATTTTAGTACTGGGTCCCTTTTGAAAGATTAAAATGAGAGCGTTTTTGTTGTGGTAGGGTTTAGTTTCCCATGAGGCACGCTTGACTAAGCAGAACCCATAAATTACTCAATCAATCAATCAAGATGAAGCCCATAACCTGTTCCCAAGTCTAGCTGGACTTGAGGCCAGAGTTTTGCTTCATTGCCATCTTTCAGGACAGTCCCGCCGCTAAAGAGAAACCAAAGTTCTTGTAAAATCATGACTTATCATCTCCTTTTGCATTTATTTGGTGTACACCTATCTTCGTTATGTAGTATTATTCCATTCGGTGAACCTCATTATACTGTTGTTGCTTCATGCCCAAATTCGCCACCTTAACCTTATCGCTACCAATTATTTCTCTCAAGGGGGCAATTGTTTTTGTTTGTCACGTTTAGAAACCTTTCTTCACCTTATTTGTCTGTCATCCGTCCATTTTCACAAGGGTGCTTTGAGATAATGGTTATGCGAACAGTGTAAACTACTGAGCTTTGTCATTTCAGTAAACCCGCATATTTTTCTAGAAGAGACTTCTTTGTAATTTCATGTTTGATAGCAGAATCAAGAGAGTGAGTTTGAAGTTTGAACAGTTAGGTCTGCGGCTACGGGGCTGGTCAATTAGGGCGGTGAGTTGGAAACTCCCAAGTCCTGAGTCCTGCAATGTTCTAAAAGAAGGTCTGGAAGGCCAAGTACTCGCCACGTAGGCGCTAGAAGGCCCCTCACCGACTAGCTCGACTAATTGCCGACTAGGAGCCGAGTAATCGGCCCTGGAAGCTAGAAGGTGCCTGGCCGCCCTGGGAGCGCCTAGCAAGTTTTAGAACCTTGGAGTCCTGTCCATTCCAAGGAGGCAAGAACTAGGCGCAGTTGGCTCTACTTAAAGTTCCAAGCCCTCTTATTTTAATATCTCCAAAAGGCTGCAGTGGTTGTTTTTGCATTGATCAGTTAAAATATAGCAATGGGTGTTTCCTCCACTTTGGCTTTATTGCTTATATCCCATCAGCTGCTTCTTCACTCTGATGGGGAAAACAACATATGCCCAGATTCCTACGACTGTGGAAGTCACGGGCAGATTGGATTCCCTTGCTCCAACATCACTTATCCCCAATGTGGGTTGTTCACCATGAATTGTACACGTCAATTCAGAAAATCAATTTGGGGCTGGAAGGTCTATGGTATGAAGTCAGAGGCAATTTTCTCAATGATTCCATTTATGTTAACGACCCACGGCTAGAAGACCTCATCCATACAAACAGTTGTGACGTTTTCAGTTCCTACTTGAACTGGACTAATGAGAGTATGCCTTCTATTTCTTTCATAACGACCACTGGTCTCACCTTGTTCAAATGCACCACTCTCACCGCTGAACTTGATCACCAGACAGATGACTTCTTCCATGATAATACAAGTTTCAGAGGCTGCCAAGGCTACACTGTCTACTGTAAATTCCCTCCTAACTATAATCTGGTTTCAACCTTTGGCTTTCCTCCCAATGGTACAGTACTACAGTTATTCAACTGCCAGCGTCATCAGAAAAAGAAACTGAAATCCGAAATGCCAGAGATCTGTTCTGTGTGTTGTCTTCTGAGTTCTTTGTTAGATTTCATGGCGAAAGGCATGTCATGAGTGTCGCCAAAAGGGAGGCCAATGTGCTCTACACCCTGGAGTTCCAGTGCATGAAGGAGAAAGAAGGTATTGGCATTTTTCATATGCAGGTTATAATTCTGTATTAGTACAGCCGAATCCAAAGCCTCTATATGGATGGTTCCTGACCTAGCCGTGGGTAGTGCTTCTCCTCTATTTATTTTTTTGTTTCCCCCCTACTTTTTGGGTATGTCTAACTAATTATTTTTCTCCTCGACATCGGCTGCAGGAAGAAGAAAATTATCAGTGATTCTTGGAACAGGTAACATGCCTCTTTCAGTTTCTCCAATAACTTTAAGTGGGTGTGTACATGTTTAGGTTCTTGTTTGATTCCTCTGCTCTTTTATTAGCTTAATTTCTCTCCTTTAATTTATTTTGATTGCAACTGCTTCAGCTGCTGGAGGAACTGGATTTTGCGTAAATCTGTTGTTCTGCATAGTAAGGAAACTAGCACTAAGTGAATCAAAAGGAATTTTTTGGAAGAAAAAATCAATGAACTACCGAAGCATTGAGGCCTTCCTAAAGAGTTGTGGGTCTCTTTCTCCCAGTAGATACACTTATTCCGACGTTAAGAAGATGAACAACTCCTTCAGAGGTATTTAGCAGAAAATCAGGGGCTGTTTCACACAAATCTGATGTGTATAGTTTCGGAGTGATGGTCCTAAAAATGGTTGGAGGAAGACAGAATATTAGTGTCAAGGTTGATCATACGAACGAAATATACTTTCCGCAGTGGATATACAACTGTCTTGAGCTAGATGAAGAACTTGGATTGCATGGTATTATGAATGATGAGGCTAATCAGAATGCGAGGAAGATGATTATAGTTGGCCTGTCGTGCATACAAACAGATCCTTCCCACAGGCCATCAATGCGTCGGGTCACGGAGATGCTTGAAGGGAGCACCGAGTCATTGCAAATCCCACCTAAGCCTTTCTTGTCTTCTCCCGTAAGAGCACCGGCAGATTCTTGAACTACATGCATGTCGATTGTCGTGACATTTCAGCCCGCAGGTAAGTTGCATCTCTTATGTGTTTATCCACATATGTGCATCCATTTCTTATGTGTTCATCTGCTTTCCTATGCAAGTTGCTGTAATTCAGTATTTGAGGCATATAAAATGTATCAAGTATTCTATTTTGATAAAGCTTGGTTGTGTGATAGAGCTGAGATCTGCCAAGGCCTAAATAAGGAGCTGCCAATGCCATGTTCTTTGTAGATTGTAGGATCTGGTGGGGTTTGTTGCGCTGAAAAAAGTAACTAATGTTATTTATTTAGTTTTCTCTAGTCAAGGTTTAAGATGTATAATAAAAATTAACATTCACAAAGACAATATCTATTGGCTAAAGAACCATTGGAAATCACCTATGTGTGGTTTCCATGCCTTGTGAGGCCCACCCAGAGGCTCTTTTAGTTACGCGTAAAGAGAGTTGCACGCGCTGGTCGTCCTCTCCTACTTTTATTTGGTCTAGCAAAAAGAAGCTGTGAAATACATTAATAAACTAGGACGTAGTATACATTAGTTTCCATATGTATGTCACTTTTGTCTTCTTAAGGCCAAATATGGTGATTAAAGCTCTCACTGAGACTTTTAGAGGTTCCAAATAACCCAGTTTTAAAGCAAAATATGATATGTTCGAGGTTCAACCTTCTCCCTTAGTGGGTTTATTGAAATTTCGCTCCTCTTCAACAAACAAAAAAAAATGGGGTTCAGCCGGATCCCTCAATTGGCAGAATGAATTTGTCATTACTTTTTTTTTTTTTTTTTCATTTTCGTAACAATTACTAATCCACTAAGCATTTAGAATGATATAAATTTGCCAAATATCTAGATCTGTAACCGTAAAAGATGTTCTTTAAGCTATAAGCCTATAACTTATGATTTAAGTGCAGCTTTCATGAGTCTCTAAGTTTAGTTAATGATACGTTTAGTTCCATCTACATCGCATATGCGCTTTTCTTCCAGTTTCATTTTTGAAACCCTTCCAAATCTGCCAAATAACAAGACTGTAACTGTAAAAGATGCGCAGTTTCGTGAATCTTTAAGTTTATTTAATGATACGTTTTAGTTCCATCTACATTGCTTTACACATTTTTCTTCCAGTTTCATTTCTCTCTCATCTGAGTTTTAGCATGAATGCTTTTCTGCATGAATCCTCCTTCAATTATGAACGTTGTCCCGAACCTGAGAATATCAAACAAAAATTCAAAGAGGTGATCAGGACAGCTCCCAGAAACATTGAGTGGACAGCTGGACAGCTTTTACTGATCTTTTCCAGTATGAAGATTTCTGGCACTCCCCTAGATTCTTAGAAGGAGCCATATTGGCTCAAGAACAATTCCAGGCTCGACCGAGCGATATCATCCTATGCAGTGCCCCTAAAACTGGTACCACATGGCTCAAGGCCCTTAGTTTTGCCGTTGTGAATAGAGCAGTCTGTTTTGATGATTCAAAGAATCCTTTGCTCTTCAACACCCCACATGAATGTGTTTCATACTTGGAAGTGGACCTTTTCCAAAACAAGAGTACTCGATACCCAGATTCCCCTGTACTTGCTACTCACCTCCCCTTCGATTCCCAATCGAATTCCATAATAGCTTCTGATTGTAAACTTGTTTACATATGTCGCGACCCTAAGGACGTATTTTGTTTCTCTTTGGCACTTCATAGGAAATGTGAGAGCCAAGGAAGAGGGGAAGTTATTTCCTTTGGAAAAGCCTTCGAGTTGTTCTGCCAAGGGGCTTCCTTCAATGGGCAATATTGGGATCATGTTTTGGGATACTGGAAAGCAAGTTTAAAGTTACCTAAGAAGATATTCTTCTTGAAATATGAGGATTTGAAGAGGGAAACTGAATTCTATTTAGAAAGATTAGCCGAGTTCATAGGACATTCGTTTTCTGCAAACGAGATGCGTGAGGGTGTGGTAGGGAAGATTATGCAACTGTGTAGTTTTCAAATTTTGAGCAAGTTGGAGGTGAATAGAACAGGAGAGTACGCCATTTTCTCATCGGTAGCTGTAGAGAATAACAAGTACTTTAGGAAGAGCGAGGTTGTAGATTGGAAAATTTGCCTGAGCGGAGAGATGAAAGATCGTATCGATGGGATCACAGAGGAGAAGTTAAGAGGTTATGGCTTGACATTCGACTAGTTAGAAGTCTTCTTTCATATTTGGTTAGTAGTGTGTATTCTGGTGGAAAGTACATTTCTTATGAAACTATAATTTTGGAGCTTGAAAGGAAAAGGAAAGGACCTGGCTTCTCTGCAGTCCAACTGCAGAAAGGCCTTTGCATTCAACAGTCTAGATTTTAGAAAGACTTTCTCGGGAAGATATTCTTCTTGGGAAAAGTCTTTCTAAAATAGATTCTTTCTAAAATATGGATCTTTAAAAACACTTCTGGATAGTTAGGATCGCACGAACGGCTCTCTGCAGTCCAACATAAGACTGCAAAGAAGCCGGATTCAAAAGGAAATACAATTCTAATATTTGCCTCCGGGAAAAGAAAGCAGCGGTTGGATGGAGGCGTAACACCTCAAAATATTTTAGTCCTCTATATAGGTTATACAACTAAATTTACAGTACGTCTGCAGAAAGACTCTTTAGTATTTGTTGGCCTATACAGGAAACTATTGAGCTCTGCTCATTATACAGCAAAAATCAGTAAAACTCATATTTCCCTCACATGGTTCTCTGCTTCTCTCCCTCAGAATGGTTGATGGTAGATACATATCTGTCCTTGGGCAATAAAGAGAAGCAAAAATGGAGAGTTAAGACATAATTCATCTATCCAAGTTAAACATTTCTATGTTAATTTCCATTTTGGCCATTCAAATATGTACCAAACAAGTCCGAGTAGCAGTCGTAATTTTGAATGCAAAATGGAAAAGGTGATTTTGGAGGATGGCATTAGCTCTTTATGTTATGTTCTTGAGCTTGTGTTGGGATCTTGAATTGTTATGATTCCTCTTAACATCTACAACCCTTACTCACACTTTTACTCAAATTTGAGTGTGAGCTTCAGAAATAGCCTCGCAAAATTTGAGTAAAAATTTGAGTCATCAAGTTTAAGCAAACGAGTGCAGTGGATTTTTTGAGGGATTTTACTCAAAATTTCTCCCTTTTTTTTTCCCCTAAAGAGAAGAAAAGCAGAAGAATAGCAACATGAAATCCAACTTCTCAAAATTTCTCCTTTTTTTCTCCTTAAAGATTCAGAATCCAAACACTGCATAGAGTGACTTCCTTCCAGTGTTGTGACCCGATTGGATGCCGGATGAGTTTTGAGAGGATAAAATAGTAAGGGGTATTTTTTTATCGGCAAAAAGATTTATGAGTTAAATCTTGACAAAGGGTACATCAAGATGGCGGAGAGGGGAGGGGACTCCAACCAAGAATTGAAAAAATTAAAACACCTAATGGGACAAGCCCATAAACACCCAATGGCCACTTAAGCACAAAACAATAACAAAGGGCCAAACCAAACACCCAATGGCCTAAGCCTGAAATAGGCACACCAAATAAAACAATGAGCCCAAACAGTGGCCCAAATAAACCCTAGAAGCCATCTCTCACAACCAACCGCCACCCACTAACCAACCGCCACCACCCAGCCGTCGATCACATTGAGGTAATATTTAGTGAAGAGTATTATTTAGTAAGAGTGGACCCACATTGATGTAACAATTATGGAGGGGAAATTAAATAGTATTTGGTTTGGATGAATTTGTGGTAAATAGGGATAAGATTAGGTAGATGATGTAAAACTGGCATATAACTTATTTGCCCTTATGCATGAGTCATATTAGATTTTACAATAAAATAAATACATAAATACAAGACTAATTAAATTAACTGTACTTGTCGACAAATATGATATAATAATTTCTTTTATGATATGCAAAAGTTATTAATTTCGTATATAATAACTAATTTTAATAAATTTATATAAAATAAAAAAAATTACATGTTAAGTAATTTTAATAACTTTGTATTGCATTAAAGATCTCGATTACTAGTTAAATTTGGTGCAAAAAAATTAAAAAATTAAAAATTATATGCAAAAGTACTTTATTTTTTATCTAAAGGATATTGCAAAGCAACTCGACAGGTTGGCATTTCTGGGTCGTTTCTAGGCATCGAACAGTTCGTCGAGTAGAGATACTGATTTCTTTGTTAAAAGAGATAGACACGGAAATTTGGTATATTGGATGCAGCAACGACCAAATCCTTACTTGAAGTAAGCTAACAATGTCAAATTCTAAAGTATAAAATTATTCAAAAAAAAAAATTATCGAATTAAAGATCTCTATTAGTAGTTTAATTTTTTATATCGAAATAAAAAATTATGCGCGGAAGTACTTTATTTTTTTATCAGAAGGAAATTACAACATATTTTAATACAACAGCAACATTGGAGTGGAAAGACAAGGGGGATGAGGGGGGCAGGTAGATAATTTGGAATCACTTTACAACCACCAATCATGTAGTGCCCCGTAGACTCGTGTAGTTAGTGGTGTGGTAGAGTGGGGTGTCCCAAACATTATTGTTCCTAAAATCACTGAAAAGTTGGCTGGTGGATGTGAATAAGTTGATCTACACACTTTCTTAAAATAAAAATAAAATATAAAAATCAGCAAACTCTTCCTTTCCTCACATGGTTGATGGTAGATACACATCTGTCACTGGGCAATAAAGGGAAGGCAAACATGGAGAGTTTAGAAATAATTCATCTAAGTAACACTTCTAAGTTAATTTCCATTTTGGCAATCCAAAAATCTTTACATAGGACCATTATAGAGGTGTTTGTGATAGCTTCTTCATAGATTTTCGATTGAAAATTGTTGATTCTGCTTTAGATTTTATATTTTAAATTTCAGAAAAACTATGAAGAGTATTTGTTGCAGTTTTGAACTGTGGATTAAACGTTATAGAAGCTGAAGGGTAGTGTTTGCTCTAAAACCTGTAAAATAAAGTCTATTGTGTCCTTGATTACAGGCATTGGTCATAGCCGAAATTCGTCGAATGGATAAAAATAAAAAAAAAATAAAAAAAGAGAGAGAGAGAGCCTAAGGGGTGCTGTTAGAATGGTAAGAAGTATTTTTATCTTTATATTAATCATAGCTTCGTAGAATCTGTAAAAACATCAATATTGTAACTTCTTAAAAGTCCAATGTTAGGCCTTAAAACAGTTTGAAAAAAGCTGGTGATTATCAGAAGCTGCTCCTAGAATTTGTAACAACAAACACTCCGCTGTAGCTTTTTAAAAGCCAAAATCCCATAAACGTTCTTTGCATTTTTCGCAAACAGAAACTATTATGTAACAGTCCATCTTGAGTTTAAGAATTAATAGGGCTGTTTTTTTCTGAACGGCGAATCAATAGGGCTGTTGGCGGTACGTGTTTGGTATGGAATTGCTTTAACCCCTGTTAATTTAACATATAGCTCGCTTTGAAAATATAGAAAATACTATATTCCTGCAAAAGAAAAAATTAATGCAGTTTTAATATTTTTCAATACGGTCTCCATTTTGAATGCAGAGTGGAAAATGTGATTTTGGAGGATTGTGTTAAGTTATATCCTTCAGCTTGTGTTTGGATCTTATTAATTCATATATCTCAACCGGACCCGGGGATCCTGTAGTGCATTTACTGTGTTGCATGATGCACATTGCATTCCAGCTGTCCAAAATGTTGTTAACGATAAGAATTAAAATAGAACTCTTCCATGGAAGAGTCTTTTCTTCTCTGAAAGAGTGTTTTTTTTTTTTAATCCAGATCATTAAAAACACTTTTAGACAGTTCAAATATGCACTGCACAATCCCCGCTTTCCCCTCTTAAGATGAGAGAAAAGCATAAGACCAACAGCCATGAATCTAACTTCACAAAACTTGTTTGTTTCTCTTAAAAAATTTACAATCCAAACACTGCATAGAGTGACTTTCTTCCAGTGCAGTGTATACATATGGCAGATGGTCTAGTTCCCCAACTACTGGCCTAAATAGTGGACTCTTTTATTATAGGCCCACAAACCATCTTTGTTACTACTAAACTGTCTTTTTTATCATTTGGGTTAATGTATATGTATTGTGAGAGAATAATTTGTTTCGTTGAGCATGAAAAGATAGTTTACGAGATAGTTTATGGAAAAATCTTCTTTTCAACATCGTTATTTTTTATAGTTCTATTCGGACTTACTTACGTGCAACTCGACTAATTTCCGAAAACCCAATTCCACCACTTTTACACATCGTGTTGTGAAGTGCTGCACAATAAACACTTAATTCCACCTGCCACATCAATAACCGTATGATAATAGTCATAGAAACATTATTCCACTCAACTCACTTTTGATTTTGATTTCTACCCTTCTTTTTTGGTTGTTTGAGCTGAATGGGTAGTAGGCTCCGTGCTCATGATTCATTGCATTGGAAAATGTCTGGAGCCTCTTAATCCCAACACATTTGGGAGCCTGGGACAGAAAGAAAAAACATGGCCCCATCTTATGAAAAACTGTATTACACACATAAAGTAATGATACATCTAGTCAAGAAATGCCATATGTTTCCACTTTTTGTCCTTGAACCGAATGATTAACCATCACTTTAACAAAAACCCAAAACTTCCTCTCAATTGAAAGCTACTCTCATTACCATTTGAAATGAAAGTTAACTCATTGTACATGGGTCCGAGGATACTAAGATTTTATTTAAATCATCGACTACTCAGAACATTCATCATTCCCTTTGCCTTGTTGTACCCTTGGGTTAAGCTCCTCACCATACCCTAATCTTTCATATTCCTCCAAATCTTTTATTTTTCATTTTGTTGTGGACCGATAACATTGATTTAAACCATTCGTCTACTGCAAAAATTGATTTTTTGAACATTATTTAGTACATGAATAAGTCATTTCCGATACATAATTTAAGTGTAAGAGGAGTATTTGTCATTTACTTTGTAAAACAGAAGTTGATCTGCTGATGAATTTATCGATAACCAGTCCAACTGATCTTTTACAAGCATATTATCTTTTGGGAGGCCTAAGATTTGAACGAGTAGAATAATTATTGTGAGTTTGAAAAATAATATCAAAAGTAGAGAATATAAAGGGTAGGTAAGATTAGGCCTTAGGGTACGACGTAAACTATCCATATTGCCTTGGCTTCTTGCTTCTTATGAATGGTTTGTCCCACGAACTACTCCAACGAGGTTGGGCCTATTTTTAGTGGGAGAAGGATGAAGAAGCGGGGAGGGAATGGGAGAAGGGATACAATGCTTGGTAGAGGGTGAAGGAAGTGGAGAAAGCATATCCCTCTCCAAGGGTCTTACCTGTACTCCACCCTCTACCCCAAGCTTAGCTAATTCGGGTTGGAAAAGACATTAGTCCTCCAAACCCCTCATACTTTTTTTGGTATTTTCAATTCAATGATTTAATAAGGACAATCAAGTAATTTCTCATATTGTTTATTTTTATTCATCCACTCTTATCCACCTATATCAACTACTGCTCAAACCTAGTATAAGCTACTCTTTTTTAAATAATCTCCCTTATAAGATATATTACCTCTTATCCTCATTCTTCCTTATACACTCAAAATCTATATATCTTGCCAAACGAGACCTTAACAGCCTGTTTGTTAACAGGATATGTTTGTTGGCTATTCAAGCCTTGACGTTTTACCTAGGAAATAATAATACTTATTCGTTATTACAGTTTCTTATGTGTATATATATACACGTGATGACCCCCAGCCCACAAGAGCCCTAAAAATGTTTCAGTCTCTTATCTCTACCTCTCAAAATGTGCGGCGACACACCTCTCTCTCTCTCTCTCTCTCTCTCTCTCTCTCTCTCTCTCTCTCTCTCTCTCTCTCTCTCTCAGATCGAGATCGAGATCGAAGCTCGAAGCTGTCGTGGTGTTGGACGATCGACGTGGCGGCAGTCATGACGAAGACGAGATGAGATCCTTTATGTATGTTTATCTCGATCGATTAGTAGATCTGATGTGTATATATGTTTTTTCGTTTCTGTTCGTCAATCATCGTCCAAAATCTGTAGATACATGTATATATTTGTTCGTTTCTGGTATCAATTCGTTTATGGACGACGTGTATATGTGTGTGTGTGTGTGTTTTGATTTTTTTTTTTTAACTGATGATGTATATGTGTATAAAATCGACGATCTCTTCTCTCTCTCCCTCCACGAACCGAACCGACCTCTGAAACGGCCCGAACCGGCCTAATCGAAACCGAACGGAGCGCTAGAAAACCGGATTCAGTTCTATGGTTCCCTCGAACCGAGTTTTTCCGGTTCACCCAAATATGACCATGAACCGGACCGAACCGAACCGGTTACACCCCTAAAACAAAGGATATAGTCCCCGTACATTTATATCCAGAACAAATTCATATCCCCCCTTCTACTTCTATACACGGCTGCCAAACAAGCCCTAGTGTTGCGGATCGGCATACCCTGTTACGCTATGCCTATGCACATAGCAGTAAATCTTTCGGTCAAGGTGATACATAAAGGTGCATGAAAAGACAAAAAGTTAAAGAAGTTGGTACTTCGAGAAACCAAACCAAGATCAGTTAGGCTTTTATCAGGTGCCGCAGGCAAAACTTCGTAAGAGCTTTTTGACTTGAAATTACTGGTTTATCCCTTCCTTGTACTCACCTTGTCCCAAATTTCTTATACTTTAACATTTTTTTTTTTTTTTTTGAAAACGTTAAGTACTTAACATGCGTGTCATTTTTTATTTTTTTATTAATAGTAATAATTTTTTAATTTTGAAAACTTTATTTAATAGATCTAATCGTGAGCTATTAAACAAAATTGATATTACATATATATATAACATTATACATTTGAAAATATAAATATTTTTTTTAGGTTTTGTAAATAGTGAAAGTGAATAAGAAATTTGAGACAGAATGAAGTAACTAGTGGTTAGAGAATACGGGCTAAGTTTGACCTAAATAATAATGCTACAACCACACCTAAAATTACACACCCTATGCAAAATCTGAGGGGGCACACATTTTTGTGAGAGTATGTGAATGTTTGGATGTGTAATTTTGGGTGTGATTAAGAAAAATCGGCGCAGCCCATCCCTTTCTCGCAGTTTCTCACCCAACCGTATGTCCTTCGGCCTATACCTTAGCCGTTTCTGATTTTCAGATCCTTGGAGTGTTCGGATCCAACTTTCAACAACAAATCCTCCGACCCGTACCCATGCCATTCCTGGGTTTTCTTTTCCGTTTTTCTGGTATTGGGCATGCATCCGTGTGTTGTTTCAAAAAATTTCTCCGGTGTTTTCTCTAAAAAATCTTCTGGGTTTTCTAATTTTTTCTGTTTTCTTTTGGCTTTTTTTTGTTTTTCTCAACAAAAAAAAAAAAAAGTTTTCTTGTGGTTTTCTCCATTTTGGATGCATGCATTTTCTGTTCACCTTTGCAGGCTTTGAGCATCGGACAGGAGTAAGGTTATTGTTGTGTTTGGAGCTTGGATGGGAGTAAGGCAAATACTGGGGTGGTTCTTATTTGGTGCTGGTGGTGCTGCTTTTCGGGCAGTTTGTTTCTGTTGGAGTACGGGCGATAGTGTTGTTTAGCTTGATGGGCTTCTTGTGGTGGCGGTGTTGGGAATCTCTCCAGTGGAGGCCGTTTAGTTAATGTTCTGTTTGTTAATCTGCTTCTTGTTCCTGATTATCTGTGTTTCTGTTGTGTAGGCCGAAGCTATGTCGTGACAGTTTAGTTTTGTAAGGATCTCAGCCTATCGCCGGCTTAAGTTTGTACTGGCGTTTACACAGATAATGAAATTTCTATCTACTCTCAAAAAAAAAAAATGTTGACCTAAATAAGCTACTTAGCTTATTATTTTTGTTTTTATTCATATTTTTTTCACATTTCTAACTTTTGTGTCAATTTTTTGGGTTATTTTTGTCTTTTTTTAAAAAATCTGACTTTTGATAATAATTTTTTACTTTTTTCGATTCATTTCGTCGAGACAAATCAATAATTTACAACTAATTGACGCTAAACTAGCAAATACGAAAAAACTTTTGAATAAAGGTTTTTTTTTAATTTTAAATATTACTCCCTCCGTCCCAAATTGTTTGCCCTTTTTGGGTATGCGTGCATTTTGCATGCAAAAAAAAAAAAACATGTTTATGAGAATTTTTTTGAGAAAATTACACTAATTTTTTCTTTTCAATGAGCTGTTTAAATTGGTGTAAAGTTTGTTGAAAAAAAATTAATGCTTGTACATTATTTTTTGCGTGCAAAATGCACGCATTCCCAAAAAGACGAGCAATTTAGGACGGATGGGGTAGTTATTGTTCATCTCGCAGACTTCAAAGATTAGGCACCAACGTAGCTGCCCGATAATTCCTTCTGCACAGATGAGGGAGGACCGACCACGTACCTACGGCGTCGGGAACGTCGTTGTGGGTCCCAAACGATCGTTCCAAAATTTTGAATGAAATGGGGTGATTTTGGATCGAGCTCATACAGCCGTCCGATTGCCTCGATTCCCTCGTGGGCCCACTCGGAATTCAATTTTGAGAAGGATGAACGGCTTGGATCGATCATTTGGGACCCACAACGGCGTCCCCGACGCCGTCAGTACGTGGTCAGTCCTCCTTCATTTGTGCAGGTAGAAGGGTTCATAGCTGCCTTGAGTTGAATGACCATGGAAAGATCGTCAATGAAATTAGCTCATAGTAATAGTGTAGGATTCGGCTCCTTTTCGGTCTATAAAAAATGACTGGACGATCTAGTTGGAGTAATTTAAGGTCCTTTTTAGACTTATTTTTATGATTCAAACCGTTTACGTTTTATGACTCGTCGAGAACATTGATCAAATCAAAAATCAAGTTGATCGGATATCGGTTTATTTGATTTCGAAACGCTTTTTTCTTGAAATAAATAGATTCTGATTTGGTGTTGTAATCTTGGTATGTTCTATAACAAATTTGTTTTGAAATTATATCAAGCGATACCCAATTAACTTGATTTTTTTGGTGTGATTGATATTTTTGATAAGGTCTAAAATTTGAACAATTTGAATTACTCAAATTAGACAAAGAAGGGTCCGAAAATGTGCCAATTGGACCGTCCAAATCTATTTTTATGGACGAGAGATGATCGTCTTCCGTTAGTATATTTAACATTGATTATTAGTACAAATTCCGATGACTGCTTCTGAAGTACTATGGGAAAGTAGGGCACGCGTGTCCGAAGATCAGTTTTCTTGTACGGGGAAATCACCTCCAAATGACATATCAGACCTTTCGCATGACCCTGACCGGTGAAATTATTGATTGTTTGCCCGTTAAAAAGGCAACAGGAGCGCTGGTGGCTTGGAAAACAAAAATGATAGGTACACACTCATCTCAACCACTCCCCACCACACCCTCTCTCTCATGTGTGGTGGGGCCCACCCGGTGGGTCCCAGTGGACCCACCACACATGTGAGAGAGGATGTGATGGGGAGTGGTTGAGAGGGTGTGTACTTATCATCACTATTGCTGGGAAAATGCTATGTATCACCAAAAACTATCTGAAAACTATCGGTAAACATATGGATACAGATAAGAATGTCCAGAAAATATATCGATCGTATTTGAGAACCCACTTTTGGGTCTCAGACGAGTGATCCGAATCGTTCATTATTTTTTAAATATTTTTCTGAAGGGCCTCTCAAAATTTTAGCTCAATCGGACGATTAGAAGTGCTCGAATCAAAGTCTCACCGTTTCAATCAAAAAAAGTTTTAAGAATAATGAACAGTTCGGATCACTTGTATGGGACCCAAAAATGGTCCCCGAACACGATCGGTACATTTTCTGGACAATTCCCTCTGTACAAGTAGTCGGGTCCGAAAACTATTCTGAAAGTAAAATCAATAGTTCAGATTAACATTTAAGTGAATTTGAACTACTGATTTCATTTTGAAATTATTTTCGGGGTAGTTTTTGGGATACCTAACATTGTAGCCAGTGACTATGTCTGCAAAACAGATATCGTTCCGAGCCAAAATTATAATCTGAACTGTTTATTAAAATGAGCTACTCCCTCTGTTCCATTTTAATAGTCCAGTTCGGTCTCCAATGCAATTTTTAAATTGTTAATATCTTTCAATCTATAATGAATTTTAGGTGTAATATTGAACTCGTATGATAGATCTCAATTAGTTCTATTATACAAAAATTTTAATCGAACTCGTATGATAGATCTCAATTAGTTCTATTATACAAAATCTTTAAAATCTTTAAAAATATTGTACATTGAATGGTATTAACAATTTAAAAAATTGCATTTGAGACCAAACTAGACTATCAAAATGGGATGGAGGGAGTAAAAAACAAAAATAAATTACACTTAACTCCCTCAAACTATCACCATTTTGAACTTAACCCCCTTAAGTCGATTGGATAATAGTAACTTAATAAACAAACTTCGTTCAAAAGAGGCAACGACCAAAGAGTTGGGTTGGAGAATAATATCGCCGGATGAGCCAGAATTCCGCCACCAACATTCATGGGTCCCACCGTGCTTTCAATACGGTAATCTGAACCGTTTATCTTATAGGAATCGCAGAGCAGTGTAATCATACAAAAAATTAGCTTAATCAGACATCAATAGGCATATAAAAAATTATTTTTAGTTTATAAAATGGATGACATAGATTCTGTCAATAGTTTTTAAGTTAAAATGTCCATGACCATCTATTTTATAAACCAAAATCCAAATTTTGATATACATATCAATGTCCATTCAAGATGATTTTTTGCATAAATACACGGCTTTGCGGGCCGTACAAGATGGACAGTTCAGATTATCGCAATGAACGCACGGTTGAGCCCACAATAGGGGGCAAAAACTAGCCTCATCTGGAAATCACTTAGAGCAAGTCCAATGCATGAGATAAAACCATTTCTATACCTATAATACAACCAATTTTTGCAACTTAAGGCTCCAATGTGGATGTAAAACCAGATGCAAAAATGTATAAATTCTATAGTTGGTGTCAAATATAGAACCAAGGATGGCTATAGTCATCCTTGCCACATCACCAAATCTCAACTGCCATTTCAGTATAAGAAGCGGAGATAACCTGAAACATACCAGAAAGTCACCAGAATATGCTGATATTACTAGAAAGTGTCTGGACTTGAACCATATTATACCTCTTGTTGTTGCTGGAATATGCTTTCACCATAAACATCTCTGAAAACAAGATCAGAATCTGGTATAACACCCACATTGGAAGAGGAGGTTGATTCAGGTTAGGGTTTGGCAGCTCGGAATCTAGTATAGGGTTTGGTTGATTAGTTTCAATGTGGGTGTTTGGTGTAGGATTTCATAAGAAACCCTAACCCAAGAACTCATGTCAAACCATTGAAGAAAATAATAGCGGATACGTACCTGTCGCCATGAAGGATGAAAACCTTGTGCGTGTGGTTGTTCGTCTTCCACCTCCAAAGCCCTTCTCTTGATCTTGTTCCTTTTGTCTCACACACGATGGGATGGTATGGGAAAGAGATTAGAGTTTGGAGTGGGGACTTAACCACATATTTATAGGCTTTGGTTCCATCATAGCCCATCATAATAGATGGAACCCTAACGGGCCTTGAATGGTCTCTACACTTAATAATAGCCCGTACCACTTAACGCACGTGATATAACCCAAATACGCGCTAGCAGAGATTTGTCTATTACCCGGTCATATTTATTAAATGATCACAGCTTAATGGATAATAGCAACACTACTCAAACCTTATTCGACAATATACAATATTTAATTATATAATCTATGTAGGCCCACCTACAGAAAATTGCTAACATTTGGCTCATCTGTCTCTAGAAGATGGGTTAGCCCGATCGGAATTTAGAGAGCGGTTTGGCTGAGAGGTTTCAGAGAGATAGAGAGATACAGGGTTCGGTGGGTCTAGTGAGGAGGTCGATCCGTTTAAGAGAGAAAGAGAGGCGGTTAATCAGAGAGAGAGAGAGAGAGAGAGAGAGAGGTGGACTGATCGCATCTGGGAGAGGGAGGAAGAGATGGAATTCAACAGAGAAGCTTTGGGGGCCAGAGAAGAGAGAGATGAGTGTGGAGGTAGAGAGAGAAGATTCTGGAAATATTCGATCCAATGGGCCTTTTTTTTTTCTCCCAAAAAACTTAGTCCATTTGATTGATAAATTACATTCCAAATATTTTGTTTCATACGCTTATTGTTTTTTTCTCCATAAATATCAATCCATTTTTTTCTCAATAAATATCAATCCGCAATTTCACACCAATTCAATCTCTTGTGCAAAAAACATCTTTCAACTAAAAAAAAAAATAGTCGGGAATCCAAAAAAAAAAAAATTTGAGAACAGGGATTGAAAAATTAGTTGAGAGCGGGAGTTTAAAATGGTATAGATAACTGAATTGAGATTGAAAAAGTAAGGAAAAATGAGATGGAGGAAAAATTAGTTAAATTTGAACTTGTTTGCTTCTAAAATAGAACCAACCACTGGAGATGCAGTTCTATATTTTGGCAAAAAAAAAAAAAAAAACACTTTTTGGGGTCAAGTTATGGGCAATGGCTATAGCCATTTTCCATTTTGCATTGGACTTGCTCTTAACTCGAGTTTCAACTGAGGTATTTTTGGTATTCTTTGATCATAAGTTGTTAAATCAATAAGTCATTCTCTTCACATACATCAATTAATTTTACAATTTATAGTCAAAGACTATCGAAAATACTTTGGTAGAAACTCACACTTGGTGAGTGTTTTCGCTAAGGGTGTTTTTAGAATTTATAAGCTCGAACTGACCACTCAGGCATAAAAGGTCGGCTCGGTAATAAAATCTACTCGGAATAGAGCGACGAGAGAAATAGAAGCAATAATGTAAATCTATTAATCTCAGGAGACCTCAAGGGGACTCCAGCCTCCTTTGGCTAAATTTTAGAAACAGTTTTTTTTGTTCTTTATTCAATTTTTTTTTTTTGCATTTGTTAGTTTTGCGTAAAAATTTTGTGGTTTCTGAATTTATCTCGTCGAGACGAATCCAGAGAGTATAAAATTATAGTCAAAAGTAATAGTTTTTTTAATAAAGCCGAAAATAAAACAAAATAAACCAGTTTTTTTGGATTATTTTTCGTCTTTATTCACAAAACTTTAAGTTTGACTAATAATTTTATACTTTTTAGATTCCTCTCGTCGAGACAAGCCAAGAAACCATAAAAAATCGACCGAAAACTGACAAATGCAATTTTTTTTGTTGAATAAAGACAACGAAAAAACCCAAAAAATCAATTATTATTATTTTTTTTTAGCCAAAGAGGCCTCTATTAACTTGTAAAGATAAGATAATCCCAAGAGATTATGATACTTATCTGATTGATTCCCAAGAACATTTTCTAAAAGGAATAAGGCCTAAAATGTTGGGTAAATTACAAAAAAGCCCATTAAGGTCGTTAACTGGCTCTGTCAGAAACATTAACAGAATATGACGGTAGTGGCTTTTTTGTTGACAGAATATAATGTTCAGGTGTCGTTTTCCTAACGGACGAAGTCCAGGTGTTTTTTTAAAAATTTGGCGAAACTTAAGGGGCTTTTTTGTAATTTTTCCTAAAATGTTGGAGATATTAGATGATAAGCATCAAACAAGATGGAGTCTAGACTCCTTGTCCTAACAGGACTTAACCACTCCGTAAATGCCTATATAAACCACCACCCCAATCCGGTATGAAGTAATTCATGTAATCTAGCACATGTGTGATATTCTATTCAGTACATCAAATCAACTACTTAGGCATCGGAGACTAGTTGGCTAACACCAGTATACCACATTGGTGTTCCAAGTTAAAATTTTGTTTTGTACGTCATTGCTCGAGAAACGCCTGAAATTGCTTCATTAAGAATAAATTGGCTTTCCACAGTTTTTTATGTAATGTATTATAAGAAAATGATCTCTCTTGGTTTTAAAAAAAATTACTTTTTGTTAGTGATACTTAAAAAAAAAAAAAAAAGGGAAAAAAAGTAGCTTTAATTCCCAGGGGAGAACAAAGTGGCTATGTTCCCCTGTCTCCCTTAGGAGACTCTTGGGCCTTTGCCCGGGGGGTATGATGAACTCCGCTGGTGCCCGGTGGCTAGGTCCCTTCCTTTGGGTTGGGTTAAATTGGGCTGGCAACTGATTTTCCCGGGGCCCTTGCCTAACGGTGCAATGAAGCCCCACTAGAGCACCGTTTTTCCGGTTCAAAAAAAAAAAAAAAAAAAAACAGCAGCAGCTCCCAACTCAGTACATTTATCCCACACACAGAGGTCCCGTTACTTTTTCCTTAATTACACTTTAACCTCTCCTGACGCTCTACACATCACACTCCTCCAAACACTCTCACTCTACTCTCTCTCCACTCTCCATCTCCGGTCGCAGAGCAACAATGTCGAAGCACTCGAACCTCTATTTCCTTTTCTCTCTCCTCCTCCTCCCTTTCTCTCTCCTACAAGCCTCACCGAACCCAGACACCCAACCCCTCCTCTCCTTCAAATCCTCCTCCGACCAACTCAACAACCTCAACACATGGAACGCCTCCACCGACCCTTGCACCTCCTGGTCCGGCGTCTCCTGTCTCCAGAACCGGGTCACCCGACTCGTCCTCGAATCCTTCCACCTCCGCGGCTCACTCCAGCCCCTCGCCTCCCTCACCCGCCTCCGCGTCCTCAGCCTCAAACAAAACAACTTCACCGGCCCCTTACCCGACCTCTCCAACCTCACGTCACTTAAACTCCTTTTCCTTTCTCATAATGACTTCTCCGGTGAGTTTCCGGCGTCGATTTCGTCTCTCAATAAACTCTACCGCCTCGATCTGTCGTACAACAACCTTTCCGGTCAAATTCCGGCTAGCTTGAACCGTCTGACCCACTTGCTAACTCTCCGGCTCGAGGTGAACCAGTTTTCCGGCCCCATTGTGGATGTGGACCTTCCTGATTTACAGGACTTTAATGTCTCCGGCAACAGACTTGTCGGCCAAATCCCTAATTCTCTCGCCGGTTTCCCGAAATCTTCATTTGGAAACAACCAAATCCTCTGCGGTTCGCCTTTGGATGAGTGCAAGCCCGTTTCGAGCGACCCGACCCGACCCGGGCCATCGTCCGGAGCCCTCGCCACTCCCGTAGTGTCGTCCTCCCCGAGCTCGATACCGTCGACCACCACAACAACAGCGCCGATTAAATCGGGAAATCCTCGTCACGTCAGCAAGATGAGTCGGCTGGCGATTATTTCAATCATAATCGGCGATGTAATAGTACTCGCCGTGGTTTCGTTCCTTTTGTACTGCTACGTGGTGAGAAGGAGAGGCGAAAAGGGGGCGTCCAGTATACTCGAGGGGGAGAAGATCGTGTACTCCTCGAGCCCATACCCTGCGGCGATGAGGCAACAGCTGGACAGGGGTAAGATGGTCTTTTTCGAGGGAGCGAGGAGGTTCGAGCTGGAGGATTTGTTGAGAGCGTCGGCGGAGATGCTGGGGAAGGGAGGGTTTGGGACGGCGTACAAGGCGGTGCTTGACGACGGGGAAGTGGTGGCTGTGAAGCGGTTGAAGGAGGGGAGCGGTGGTGGTAGTGGCGGGAAGAGAGAATTTGAGCAGCAGATGGAGGTTTTGGGGAGGTTGAGACACCCGAATGTTGTGGGGCTAAAGGCGTATTATTTTGCTAGGGATGAGAAGTTGTTGGTGTTTGATTATATGCCTAATGGGAGCTTGTTCTGGCTTCTTCATGGTATGTTATACTAGCCAACTTACTTGATACATCGGAGTAATTCTTTTTGAGTTTTCTCCCCCGGTCGGGTCGCCATCCATGCGTCTGGTCAAAGGCGGACCATCCATGCCGGGACTAGGGGATTGACAAAATATTACTTTCTTGAGACCCGGTCAATCGTGTGAGTAGCAAACCTACCAACCAACCGGACTAACCCGGTCTTTTTTATGCATAATCCTGCATGTGCATATATATACAGAAACATGTTAGATGTGTGAATGGATTGTTGTTTGTTATATCCTGGTAACCCACTAAGTAAAATATATTGATTGACCTTCTCAACCCAAGTAAGGTTTACAAATTCTTGAACTTCAGTAAAGTATATTGTATTGTTCTCTAAATTGAATGGGTGATTATTTTCTTGACAGTTCATCAGTTTAATTGCAGTCAAAATCTCTCTAAGCAAGAAATAAGTATTGGTCTCAGGTAGGCCCTGGGCAGTTGAAATTCATGAAGGTGACCCATTTGATGAAACTGGGCCATATTACCAACCAGAGAGAGAACTATTCAACCTTTTTTTTGGTGAAAATTTGGATGCTTATGGGGTGCTGTCCAGCACTCCAAAATTGATAACCCAAGCTTTCAATTGACTCATTTTTGGATGCAAGTTTGTCCCCAGTTTCCAAGACTGGTTGATGGGGAAGTTTGTTGCCTCTTGTTTCCCTTTGGTTTTGACATTGTGGTCCACTTCTGGGGGCTTTCTCATAAATTAGAAACAATCTGCATAATAACGATGGGAAAGGCTGCAAACCCAATATTTCCCCATTTTGGGACAGTGATTACTCAATGCTGTGGTCAGTATTTGCTGACCCATCGCTGTCTTTCTCTGTGGGTACAATGGCTTGCCCAGTTCTCGTCCTCTGAGTCCTTTGAACGATAAAGGGCTTTTGGGTCCTCAAAATTTTTTGGGTCATTTAACATGAAGGGCCCAATTTGTAACAACTCCAAAGCCAATAATCGTCTTTCTGCAACTCAAGTCCAATACTTCTGCACATTTGGTTTATAAATCCGTATTGTCCAAATACTGAGGCAAATGTTGAATATGTGAATATGTGACAATGTTGATATCTGACAACGAGCTTACTACGAAACCCTACAATAGCACGAATCTGTTATTTTTTTCTGCATCTGTCTTAGATAATAGTTTTCGGAAAAATGATTGGCTTGTCTTGTTAATGGAAAGTAAAATAATTTCTGATGTTTTTGAATTATTGTAATGATTATTGTATTTTTGGATTTTTATCTTCTTGAATTCTTATTGGAATTCCTTTTCTTCGATGTTGGTTTTAACCTCTGTATGTTTTTTCTGTTCAAAGAAGCAATAGAGTCCCCATCATTTTAGTCTAGGGTTCAAAAAAGCTCAGGCCAAAAGGCCGAAGAATCAACTGCTAACTTGAAAGAATAGGCGGATGGGACCTTTTTACTCTCCATCTTTGTTGAACCCTCTGAGTTGGTCACCACTTGGGTAAAGGGTAATGATAGATTTACAAGTATGTCAAAGTTTGATTGCTATTTGTGATATTTGCTGCAGGAAATCGTGGCCCTGGACGAACCCCACTTGACTGGACAACAAGGCTCAAGATTGCTGCTGGAGCGGCTCGAGGACTCACCTTCATCCACAACTCATGCAAGTCCCTTAAGCTCACCCACGGTAACATAAAGTCCACAAATGTTCTACTTGACAAGGTCGGCAATGCACGTGTTGCTGACTTCGGTCTCTCCGTCTTTGCTCCTCCAACATCCTCTGCTCCACGATTAAATGGTTATAGAGCTCCTGAAGCATTGGACCCTCGAAAAAACACCCAGAAAGCAGATGTCTACTCGTTTGGGGTCCTTTTGCTGGAGCTGCTCACAGGGAAATGCCCGTCCCTGGGGGATAACTTGGGGCCTGGTACGGGGTACAGTGGGGTGGTGGACTTGCCCAGATGGGTCCAGTCAGTGGTGAGGGAGGAATGGACGGCTGAGGTTTTCGATTTGGAGCTGATGAGGTACAAGGACATTGAGGAGGAGATGGTGGGGCTGTTGCAGGTTGCAATGACTTGTACTTCAGCCGCCCCTGATCAACGGCCTAAAATGAACCATGTCGTGAAGATGATCGAGGAGATCCGTGGAGTTGAGGTGTCACCATCACATGAGGCTTTGGATTCCGACTCGCCTTCCGCATCAGAAGATACTTGCACGGTGAGTCAGTGATGCGGTATTTGTTTCCTGAAACAGTTCTTAGAGTGCTGTGTAAATCTTTTCAATTTAGCAGGTTTTGATCTGATTTTGGTTCGATTAGAGAATTTGTTGTGTGTTAATTCCTCAGTTTAACAGTTTCGAGAATATTTATCATATTGAGCTTTCATATTAAGAATTGTGTCATCTAATTAAGCACTGGATGATGATTGATGAAACAGTCCTTTCAAATGAGTTTTTCAGAAGTTGTAAATCATGCTCTGGTTCTCCAAATTTGTGGGCCGGAGAAAGTTCAAATGCTGTAATTTGTATCATGGAGATTTCATGAAGATCGACACACGAATTTGAGACTAGCCTTGGAAAGCAAAGGTCTACGTTAGGCCCTCTCACAAATTTTAGTAGTTTGAAATGTTTTTGATAAAACGCGTTTACGCGCGTTGTTGTTCATGTTCTTGCACCCACATAATGTGACTCCGGCCAAGAAGGGTACTTGGCTACTTGCTTGTCACTCGTGCAGGTACCACATATATAAAGATAAAATTAATACTGGCATTAATAATTCCGACAGTCATTTCGGATACTAAACATGGGATTAGGTACCGTTAGATCTGATACTACGCAGCTAATACGCAAATCAAACGAGGCCATATACGAGGCATCATAGTTGTCAGAACCGCACGATTCACGATTCGATTCGCGATTCGATTCGCGATTCGATTAAAAACGATATGAATCTATAGGTGAATCAAGGTTTATCTAGAATCGGTAGTGAATCATACGATTCACGGTTCGATTCGCGATTTGATTCACGATTCATGCAAAAACGATACGAATCTATATGCGAATCAAGGTTTCCCACAATTATTACATTCGACTAATGTGAAATCACTTTAGCGCTTTTACCTTAATTTTGCCATATTATTTGTTGTAAGGCTATATGCGAATCAAACTTTTAATGTTATTTGTTGTAAGGCTAACCTTCCATTTTTATAATGAATATTTATATCTATATGCATATATCCATTTTATTATAGTATTTAGTTTCATGTAAAAATATCTACTCTTTCTTATTAGACCACGTAATCATCAGTTTATGTTAGAAAAATAGTTCAATACTGATTTAAGCTTAAATTTGTCAATTTTACAATGTATCTTTATTATGCAAGTGCATAGACACATTTTTCAAGTATTTTTGAAACTTAGACTGAATCATTACGATTCACAATTCGGTAAAGGGTTATTCCGATTCTCGATTCGATTTGCGATTTGACAACTATGCGAGGCAGCTAATACGCAAATCAAACGAGGCCATAGGGTACCAGTTGGCAGATCACCTAAGAAGCAATTTAAATGAGACTTCACCATTTATTGATCTTGTTTTTCTTCAAGTACTCTTGTCACCTTTACCCATCATAATTACAAACAAATCAAATAATACAAAATCCATACTGCATTTTCTTCTTTACACTCTGTAGAAATTTGCACATACAAAAGAATCTCTAAGCCTATCTACCGAACTGCATAACATTTGGTGCAAACCTCAGCAACCTATCCAAAGAATGAGGGGTAAACTTCCTTGCAAACAAGAAGCAAACATTTGTGCTTTCTCCATTATACTTGCATTTTTTCCCACTCCTCAGTCTCTCCAGAAGCTCCAAGGTCACATCGTTTCTCGTAAATTTAGCTGGGTGCGGACCCCCCTTTGACCAATCCACAAAAGTCAACGTTCGATTCGAGTTCGTCTCCCCGAATTTGGTGCTCACAAATGTTGGTAGGTAATGCTCATCGGCATAGCAAGAACCCTTGCAGTACTTTTGGAAAACTGGAAAAAACTTCCTATCCGAAACAACCTCAACTGCTAGACCTCGGTCCATTTCAAACCATTGGGCTCCCTTCCTCCATTGTTTAACTGTTATGTTGGGGGCCATTAGGCGGTTGTACCGGTCACGGCCCACTGGTCCGGGTAGATCGTAGGCCTCGACGAAGTTTTGGGTCGAGTTTGTTAGGTAGGTGTAAATGGTGGAGAAGTTGAAGAGAGGAATGCACGATTCCGAGAGGAGTACGAAACGCTGGTTGGAGGTGTCGAGTAGTGCGTTGGCTAGTAGCCGACGCTCTGCTTCGACCATGTTGACCTGTCCCCATTCGACAACCTGCATTACACATTGAGATATTGTTTAGTGATTATAAGTTGCGATGTAGGAGACATGAAATCTGAATTATATGTGGGTGATCATGGATCTTCGATGTCATGAAAACCAAGAACCAAATAAAATCGTAAAACTCGTAGAACCAAACCAATCCAAAAACATTGAACAAAGGTTGGGTTTTGGTTAGAACCACGGGCTAATAGCAAAAGATTTAACACTCACATCTTGTGGAACGAAAACAAATTAAAACTTAATTCTTGACCAATTCCATTGAAATTATACAAAGTTAGTAAAATCTACTATTATCTATGACCGGGTCCATTGTTACATATTCTCAATATACACATATACGTCATAACACATCCTACCGGTTTGGAACTGAAACCATTTGCATAAAACATTCGATATTAGCCGGTTTGGATTAGTACGGACCCTAGTTATTTTGTTCGCGCCCTAGAACTACAGAATACATACATATGTATGTATCAATGTACGTCTATATGTATTTATTATCACTAGTACTACTACTTTTCTTTTGGTGTGGAAATTGGAAGGAATGAAGTGAGTATTTTTTCTCAACCAAAAAGAAAAGCCCGCGAGTACGACCAGTGTTATTCAAGGTCTAAAAACCCATGATTTTAGATCCTTGTGGAAACTTCTAGTGTTAGATTCAGCATACGCGTATCAATGGTTGACGATCCTCTTCAAATTGACTTCTCCGTTGCCAGTTGTGCCGTTAATTACTCCTGAGTTTGACCATCATTTTGGACTTTGGAGAGCCTTAATTGACCATGACTATTTAGATGCAAATTATATTTAAAGTCAAATATGTGAATATCCCGTACTAGCAAAAAAGATTTGATATCGTGTCCAGCAAAGATGGAGCCAGAGGGACAAGTAGCGGTTAATTGGAGGCAATGGAGAGGAAAAGTTTTCGAAAGAAATTATATCAATGGAAAAGTTTTTAATTTGCTTATGCTCCCTCCGTCCCTTTTTAGGTGTGTAACCTCGTAATTCCAACTTATTTTCTCTTACATCAACTTTTACATTTATTTTTCACTACTTACCCTTATCAATATAATAATACCCACTAACTTTTAAAAAATGAATATACTTTAAGGGCATAATAGAAAATATACCCAGTCTAACATTTCAAAATACACACTTATTAAAAGACAGCAAAAAATAGAAAATCAAAACAATATAAAACGGACGAAGGAAGTATTAAAAATCTATCCTGACTTAGTGTGACTTACACTAACGTGAAGTTCTATTAGTGCAAAAATTCAAAGACCATTTTGCTAAATCATTTAAAAATTTGATTCTTCACAAAAACATGACCTATTTTCATTAATTGATACTACATTAATTTGCATTTCTCAAATCACACATGAAAGTACAGGAGAAATTATTATCTTAAACCTTTCGGTCAAACTTGAATCAAAACAGGTACATAGAACCATGAGCTTCACTATACTTACTAACATATATTCAAATTATTTTCTATTTGTCTATACTTTCCTCGATTTTATTACATAACGTATATTCAAATTTCTATATACAATACACATCCCTTATTTGGGTGTGTATCATACACACCCCTGTAAAAGTTACGATTTTTTGCGAAAAGTTGCGAATTTTTTGGAAAAGATACGAATTTTTTGTAAAGGTTACAAATTTTTTGGAAAGGTTACAATTTTTTTTTGTAAAAGTTACGGGACACACCAAAATGTTACGAATCATAGAAAATGTTACAAATCATATTGCTGAAAAGTTACAAAAAACTAAAAAATGTTACGATTGTCGATGAGGTAGCACAATCTGGACCATACAATAGGTGCATATGGTACACCCAAATAAAGGGTGTGTATTGTAGTTATTTGCAAGTAAAGGAGAAATTATTATCTTAAACCTTTCGGTCAAACTTGAATCAAAACAGGTACATAGAACCATGAGCTTCACTATGCTTACTAACATATATTCAAATTATTTTCTATTTGTCTATACTTTCCTCGATTTTATTACATAACATATATTCAAATTTCTATATAAGTAAGTGATTATTAAACAATCAGTCAAAAGAATTTTTATTTTCTCAAGAAACTTCATCGTACTGCCAGTACGTTGCACAGACGAACATTATTAATTCCATCGAGCCAATCACTTTATTAAATATTAAAGTATCTACATGTGTTCAATATGCTTTCTTTTAATGGTAACTAAAAAATTGGAGTAGTTTTTTTTTTCTTTTTCTAAAACCCAAAATCTGGGTATTTGCTTTCTGTTTTTGCCTTCATGGGATTTGGCCGACACCACTCCGTTGGGAGCCGTGTTGTCCCCGTCTCCATCAAAACCTCAATTGCCGTCTTATTGTCCTATTCACAAATGTCTGAGGGCTCCTTTGGCAAAAAAAGAAAAAAATTGGCTTTTTGGTTGTCTTTATTCAATTTTTTTTTGCATTTGTTAATTTCACGTCAAGTTTTTGTGGTTTATGAATTTGTCTCGATGAGATGAATCAATAGAGTATAAAATTATGGTCAAAATTATTATTTTTTTTGAATAAAGCCGAAAATACGAAAACTTGACGTGAAACTAACAAATGCAAAAAAAAAAAAAAAAAAGAATAAAAACAAAACGAAAAAACTACTTCTACACTTTTTTGCCAAAGGAGCACTAAGCTCTAGTTAAAGGAAAATGCTAAAAGAAGCCAAGTAAAATACTAAAAAAGGTCGAGTGGGCTTCTGTTAAGGTTTAAAAGTGTATTGAAATAAATGTATAAAAGTTGATAAAAAAGTGTATTGAAAATTGTAGAAAATGTATCAGAGTTTTTTTTTTTTTTTTTGTGCTTAATGTGACCTTCCGTTAACAAGACCGTTAATTAAAAAATCCACGGGTTTAGAGTCCAAACGAATTTCAAAAGAGGAATATCTTGTGAATCTCCTAGTTTCATTATGCATGGCTTAGTGTTGATCGGGTCCGGAAGGAGAATAATTGAGATGCGCTTAAGCTGGTCCGATTATCCCTGACCATCAAATTATAGGAAAAATAAAATAAAACAAAAGTACATCGAAAAGACATTAAATGATATCAATTCAAATTGAACAACGATGTCTACATCTTTGGCCACCCACATATCTAAGCGAGAATTAAATATTCTCGAAATAAACAGAAATCTTAAGTTTCACGATTAATTGTTGAGAAAATGAGAACCACCCTAACTGTAATCCTAAATTTCGTAATTAAAAAGTATTTCATGGATAAGAATCCTAAACTATTCACAGATGAATGGAATTGCCACGTGTACTAAATACTCAACCGTTGTTTTTTCATTCCTACTCAAGATTACGATTCTCGCTGAGCAAAAAATAAAGGGAAAAAAAGGAAATCAAAACTCACCTTGCTAGGAATTCTCCGGCCATAGAAAACCGACTTCTCGGGCTCCGATCCGTTAAAAGACGGATCGGAGTGCACGTAAATCGAGTAAAGACCTTCATGCCCTTCGAAGAACTTCTCCCACAGTGGTGCCAACAAGACCGAACCTCTGGTCAAGAACATGAAAGCAACTTTGGGTACCCGTTTGAATGGAAACTCGTCGATTTTCGGAACCATCGATGCCCTCCAAAGCAATTCTGCCTCGCCCATCGCGTGCATAGGCTTCTGAGAAGTTGTATAATTTTGTTTGGATTCACTGTGGGTGTTATTGGAATTTGGGTTTGGTAGTGATGGAGGATTTGGTATTGATGTTGAAGCAGAGAGAGAGAATTGAGTGACTTGCAGATTGAGTGACAAGTTGGTGAGGTAGAGGGTGAGAATGATCCCAATGGTTAAGCCAAAGGCAAAGAAGATGATGTTAGAGAGGAGGTTTGAGAGATTTAATTTGGAAGAGTTGAAGAGCTTGGTTGTTGTTGAGGCTAGTTGGTTTTGGTATTGGTTCTTCATAATTGATGAGAGAGAGAGAGAGAGAGAGAGAGAGAGAGAGATGGAGAGAGAGAAGATCACAAAGAATGCTTTGCTTTGGAAGAAAATGGGAAACACTTAAAGTGGAAGGTTAAAGTAAAAATTACTTAAAGATTTTGTGGGTCATTAAAATTCTTGCAAACCTTGTTTAAGAATTTGAACAAAAAATTTGTAAAAGAAAATAAAGAGGATCTCCGGAAACGAAAACTCTGCAGTGCGGTGTCAAGCTTTAACTTTTAGAAACGTTAAACTGAATTTACTGTACTATTACCAGAAAACAAAAGATCAGAATAGACTCCGTGATTCTACAGATGCAAAGAACTAAATCGACGAATTCGAGAATCCTAACCATAGCCCGAAATCCAACCCAGAAAATGAACAGTTCATGGACCGCGTGAGGGGTTTAGAGAAGTCTCCGAGATCAAAGGAGAATAGAACTGTTAATTCCGAGAGAGAGAGAGAGAGAGAGAGAGTATGGAATATGGACAGCCGTGGCTTTGGCTTGCCTTTTAATTGGGGCATATGCTTGGCGATGGCTTTGAAGCGGTCCATCGTGTGGGACTCGCTCGGTTTGAAGTTTCAATACACGTTAGAATAAAGAATCGAAAATTATATGGGCACCGACCCATACGCACAGAAAAAGCACAGATTGTACTCAGTGATCCATTGAAGGTTTCACACGAATGATTCGAATCGTTCATTCTTCTTATAATGATTTTCCAAAGGGTCTCGCGAAAAAATCAACTCAATCAGACGTCTGTAGGTGCTTGATCTAAGACCCCCTCATTTCATTCAAATTTTTATGACTGAAAATGGAGCGACTTAGATCAATCACCTGCAGATGTTCAATTGAGCTGATTTCTCGGGAGACCTCTCAGATGTTGGAAATTTTATAATTTCGGTATGAATTAAAATGGGCACACAGAGGGTCTTTCGAGGCAACCGATGTGTTCTATTACGTGTACATTATATCAGGACGAATGGAAAGGAAGTCCTGTCGTACATTCCCCCTTGTGATGAGATTCATTGGCTTCATTCAATTCGGCGAAGTCAATTTCCACCTTCATGCCTTGCAATCTAAGTACCTTGGGGTAGACTTGGCAATGACTTTGCCAAAGACTTGCCCATTGGTTGCCTATAGATAGGTCATCTCCTTCTTGTTGTGTCAAGTTGGTGATACTCTGTAATTCACTTCCGAAAATACATTTCTTTGAGAGAGAGAGAGGCAGATACAAGTTGGTTCGCCAAGGCAGTCGACGATGATGTTCCGTCGGCTTGTGGTTTTAGTCGTTTTCTCCTAGGACAAAGACGCCGGTGAATCCTACAACACCCGCAGTAGGCGGCAAATATTTGTTAAGGAGACTGTGGTATTACATAGGACTCGGCTTGGTTTTCAACTCGTTTTTCGACTTGTCTAATCTGTTTATTAATTCTCTGCAATCTGTAATCTTGTATATTATTATAATGAAAATTGTTCTTTGGAATTTCATGTTATTGCCGAATTTTTCCCAACATCAAAAAATCATTCTAAGATGAATGACAGTTCGGATTGTTTGTGTGAGACCCACAAGTGGGTCCCCAAATGCGATCTGTACATTTTCTCGGTATCGCGTTCTGTACGCGTAGTCTGGTCACCTTTAGTTTGGTATTAGACTGTAGAAATTTGTTCATATGATCTTGGTTGCCTAAAAAAAATTTCAAACGATCAAACTTTAAAAAAAAAAAAAAAAACACTTAAGAGGAAGAATTTTTTTTTCTAAACTGGACCGTTTAATACAAAAATGAACGGTTGTAATGTAACTACAGGACCCTCTCCGCAATTCAAGCACAGATAAGACGACGGATAAAGAAATAAAGAAGAGTGTTTTGTGTTTTTTCTATTTTGTATGTAAAATACGCCTTTTGTGATGGTGATGGGTGTCTTCACAATAGAACGTCAGGTGCATAAGCTTTGATTATTGGTTTATAATATGGTCTTTGGGGGTAATTTATTCCACGTTAATTTTACTTTTTGTATAATGTTGAAAAGGCAGTGGATGTTTGAATTGAATTGTTTACAGTAGATTAGAAGCCTCTCTCTGTAATATAGTAATATTAGCCGCCAAAGAGGTCTGTTCAAACGTCATGTATTCTCAATCATTGAGCACATGCGTGACACCGTAATTAGAGGAGTAAAAAAGAACGTACAGAACAAGAAAAGCATGTGGCTGATCAACTGCATGTGGGAGCCAAGAAGCTACCGTGTGAGAAACGGGAAGCGGGGTGCTTGTGGTGACTTAGTCATTGAGAAGAGTATCTACTAAAAAATTTATCTCGTTCGGACATGGATAGGTATCAAAACACTAAAAATATGAGTTTTTTTTATACCTATCGATCGATGTCAGAACAAGATAATTTTTTTACTAGATACTCTTCTCAACGAGCTCTACGACTCTTATGGTTTAGATCAACGATTTTCCAAGTCCACAATTTTATAACTTTTCCTGAAGATTCTTTCAAACTGATAGAATGCTGAATTCTAAATGAAAATCAAAGAATAGATGAGTAACGTAAAAACATCCAATGGGCCTGATTTTCTCCGAGATCATCTTAATAATTATTTTAAAATTATTTAATGGTTCGGATCGTTTGTGTGGGACCCGAAAGTGGACCCCACAAAATCACATTTTACAAAGGCTTGGAGTGGGCACCAAACGGTGCCGTTTTTAGCCCACTACACCGCCTGTGGTGACCACAGGCACCCCGCTTCCTGAGAAACGTATCAAATGTTTGTTTTTTGGAGGATTTGAGGGTTGGAATTATGAAGTGCGGCCCAAAATCCAGAGTGTGTCTAGTGGCGGAGTTAGAATTGAGAATACAGGCTCGAGTGTAACAAAAAAATAATAATTAAACATCAAATATCTTTTTGTTATTACCGTAATGCTTTAAGAATATGTAATACTCCATCCGTTCCAAATTGCTGGTCACCTTTTCTTATTTTGAACCTCTCAAAATTTGTTTATATCTTCTAATTTATAATACTTTTTATATTCAATATGAATCTTGTTTGATAAATCTTAATTAGTTTTATTAAACAAAATTTTTAAAATTATAAAAATGTTATAAATTGTGAAATATAGACAATTGTTTGAGTGACACGACTACCCAAAAGTAACCATTATTTTGTAACCGTACAATGTGTTTAAAAGGTATTTTTAAGGGTCCCCGCGAGAAATCAACAAAAAAAAAAAACCGAGAAGGGCTTGATCCGAGCAGTTTTTCACCAAACTGTATATGTACAGTTTTTGTGAAAAACTACTCGGATCAAGGTCTTCCCGGTATTTGTTTTTGATGATTTCTCCCGAGGACCCTGAAAAACACATTTTAAACACATTGGACAGTTCGGATTTTGCAAAAATAATTTTTAAAACATTCAAAACACCAAAAATCCTCCAGGGATCCTTGATTAGAAAATCTGCCTATATATATATTTTGATTATTTTTGTATTTTTTTTTATAAAGTGAGGGGCGGTCCGGGTCCACCCCTACCCTGGTGTACCTCTGCCACTGTGTGTGCCGGTCTATTAGATGGGATTTCATATCCCAACCCATCCTTAATCCCAAAGCTAAGCTGTACAGGATATAAAAATCCCATTGGGGGATAGGATTTTGTTGACTGCATATTCAAAGAGTGATGCAGATCATAATTTGGGGAGGGATATATGGGAGGTAAATGTATACAAAATGGAAGCAAAAGGACTAAATTTGTTTCTTGTATACGGCCACGAGCTTTCTGATTTTACTTCTTGGTTCGTTTTCATGTGGAAGAGAAAGACAAATTAAATAGGAAGTGTTTGATTTTTGTAAGGGCATAATGGAAAAAGATTGCCACAATCATTTTGTCCAAATGTTTGAAAATGGTTTTATCCGGGTCAATACAAACACCATAGTCTTCATCCATTTTCTTGCGAATCTAATAAAGCCTCGATTGATATCAATTACAAAATCTTACTTGATGAATTTAATTCAGCTCCATTGGATAAATTGTATAAATATGGCTGGATTTTTTTAAAAAACATTACCTGCAGCTAAAAAAAGAGTAAAAGTTGCCTTGATTATAATTTATAAAATACATGAAAAAATGCTAACATACTGAAAAAGCCATACCCCACAAAAAAAGAATAAAGGTTGCCTTGCCTTTACTTTTCTCTTACACACCATTAATGTTTATATAGCCATCGGGTTGAGATTTTGATTTCGAAATGGGAAAGAAAGAGAGTGAGTGCTTTGAAATTGTAAATAGGCATAAGAAAATATAAATAAAGATTCAGTATATTTTTGATATTTTTTTCAAGCGTATAGGATTTATTTATTGATGAACAGTTAGATTTATAAATTCGAAAACCATCCATCTCAGCCGTAGTATTTATGAGGACAGTTCTAGACTGTTAGATTTATGTATAAGTTTGAAAACTGAGTTATTTTATTATATAGAAATATATATTGAGCAAATATCCCACTCATATCTTAAGGATTCTATATTCCATCTTTTTATGTGGTTCAAGATCCGACAAGATAATTCTCATGTGGTTCATCTCAAATGAGATATTCTTGTTTTTTTTCTCTCATACGCTAATTTTTCTTGTGGTATCTCGTGAGATTGCAAAGCGAATTCTATCTGTAATGGGTGGAGAGAGAGCGAGAGAGACGGAACAGCCCATGTGTACTAGGCGGTGCTTTTCCTTCCCACAACTGGAGCCCGTGGTAATTGCCCCTGTGATTTCTTACCTTGCACGTAAATCCCCCAACAAAATTAAATCCAATTTGATTTGGCAAACGAAAATGCTAAACACAGCCAGGGATGTCTTTAACATTTAAAAAATTTGTTGAAACATTTGCAAATTGTATAACAGCATGTAAAAGTATATTAAAAAATAAAATGTACACTTTTTATCTTATCTTATATTGACAAATACAAGTGGCTGTTTGACTAGTCCAATGTAAATTCCTGGAATGTTCTTTATACATAGGTAGACCTCGCTAGGAGGTTGTGTACACTGTACATATCATGCGAAGTACCCCTAAATCATTTTCCAAGTCGGTGGCTAGAAGTCTCCAATTGGATGCGAAGAAAGGGAAAAAAAATTATTCAATGTTCATTGAGCATATTGCTACGTCTTTTACAACAGGATTGGGGTTTTACAATCCGGTAATTTCTTCCGCACCGACGGAAATGCACCGACGGCGTCGCGGACGCCGTTGTGGGTCCCAATCGGTCGATCCGAGCCGTTCATCCTTCTCAAAATCAAATTCCGAGTGGGCTTACGCGGGAATCGAGGCAATCGGACGGCTGTATGAGCTTGATCCAAAATCACCCCATTTCATTTAAAAAAAATTGGATCGAAATGGGGTGATTTTGGATCGAGCTCATACAGCCGTCCGATTGCCTCGATTCCCACGTAAGCCCACTCGGAATTTGCTATTCAATGTTCATTGCGCATATTGCTAGGTCTTTTACAACAGGAATGGGGTTTTAGTGTTTTACAATCAAATGACTAGTTTCGTACGCAATTGTAAGAGAGTTGAGCAATGGTTTGAGTAGCAAAATTTCTATGGTGCCCCGTAGTGGTATTGGGGTACCAGTGTCCTCCTAAACATTGACTGTTATATTAGAAAATGGATAAATCTCAGCCATCTATTCTGGTTTTGAGATTGTGTAGACTTTTCAAATTTCAAAAATATCCCTCGAAAAAGCTAGATTTCCACACTTGCATCATCTGGTTTTTAAAAATTATGAGGGCAAAGTAAATTGAACGCTTTGTAATCGCTTCAAACACTTCCCATTACATCATCCAACTGCTTGGCAATTTCAGAATCCGAAATCTCTCTGAGTTCCACATTAATGCATCCTCCCCATTTACCCATCTCACTTCTACAAGTGGAAAAATTGGAACAGAAGAGGAAGCATTGTGGATCCTGAGAAATCCATGGATTGAGATCCGTGTTTCTTCATCCTTCTACTCAATTTGGTTTAACTACTGTCTTCTTTTCTTCTTAATTAAGCCTGAATTCTTTCTTTCTTTAAGTACATTTGTGGACGGCCCACCGGGATTGCCCAAAAAGGATTGTGATTTGTTAGAGTCGCCACCCGGATTTGAGGTCCGAACCCGAGAAACCGATAAAAATATGACTCATTGCCCATAGAAAAAGATTTTACTGATCATGGCGGAACCACAGATTTCTCGGATTCGGGGGTTTGGTTACGAGAGGGGAAGGGTTTTACGGCACCCCTCTCGCCCGGTCCGTAGACCGGTCTCTACTCAACATTTTGTGGGATTTTGGAAATGTTTAAAATTTGATTTATTCACATAAATGGGAATCGGGGACGGGAATCACATAGTAACAAAACATGCAAGAGATGCGATTTTACTGTGGATGCTTGTGCGCGCGATCTACATGGATGATGAACATGATATTACAAATGTTCACAGAAATAAATTACAACAGAAATCGTACAATAACCCAAGAAATCATGAACATGAGACTTGTTAAACTGTTTGCAATCTGGATTCCAGAATGGGGATTGAGCGCTCAAGGGTGGTGACTTGAGCGCTCAACCCTCATTCCACCCGAACATTTTCCTTGTTGGTTTTTGATATTTGATGATGCTTTAAGGCTTAAATACATCACAGAAAGATCACACAAGCATCACCTCTCTTTAGACATCACCAGAAAATGCTTAAAACAAACTTGCTTTAGAACCAGATTGAGCGCTCAAGGCTCATGGGTTGAGCGCTCAAACCAATTCTGCAAGATAGAGGGATCCAGATCACAAACACTATACTGAAAACTTATACACACTAACAAAGAATTAAACCATAAGCTATCACCCAAATTGCTTGAGAATTGCAAACAAGGCCAAGAACAGCTTGAGCGCTCAAAGATCTGACCTTGAGCGCTCAAGCCATAACATGGCTTTCCACTGTTTAACCTTTAAACTGATTTCCATACTTCCTCAGGACCACCAAAGACAGAAAATAAAGTTTCAAAAGGTTTGTCAAACACTGTTTTGCAATCAAACATAAGGAATTTAAAATTTTTGATGTTTAATCACTATAAAATGGTTAATTTGCGTTCATGCATGCAGTTTTGGTGTAGAAATAAACTATTTTGAGAGCTACTTGAACACAATTAACTCTTAAATAGTGATCAAAATCAAAAGGAAGCTCAGAAGTTAGCAAAACAGTGGCCTGTTCAGAACTGGGCTTGAGCGCTCAAGGCCAGAGGCTTGAGCGCTCAAACCTGCTGTAACTGCAAATTTGAAAAAGGTTTTTAAACAACTTTCAGGCCTTTGTGAGTTCAATGCAAGTATAGAAAACTTGCTTAAACTCACTAGCCTTCCTCAGAAAGATCAAAACAGTGAGTTTATCACATTTTTACTACCTTTTGGAAGAGGTTTGTGACTTGAGCTTGATTCTGGGTTTTGAGAGGTTGATTGTGGATGTTTTTGGCTTGTATTCTGGACGAATTGAACAATGTGGGTGGTTGATCGATGATCAAAGGTCAAATTTCTGGGTTTGATCAATGATATTGTAAGTAGTTTTGATGATAGATGAATGGTTTTGTAGAGAGAGAGAGAGAGGAGTGGTTTTCTGGTAGAAACTGAAGGTAAGGAGTAGTAGAATTCGTCCTCAAACCAGGGGGCAATGGGTGGTTTTATAGAGTGAGTGGGAGGGAAGAAAGGAGAGAGAGAGAAGTGGGTTTATGTATTTGGGAGCATTTTAGGCGTATTTTAGGACTTAGTGGGATGTATTATACGTATAGGGATCGTATAAGATCAACCACAGACACTCCCATGCAGGAAATCTCATGATGAGATACTCTGCAAGTTGCTGACTGGACGGGGGTTGAGCGCTCAAGGCTGTGGACTTGAGCGCTCAAGGTGCTCCTCAGGGGTTTGAGCGCTCAAAGCCATGGGCTTGAGCGCTCAAGGCTATGGATGGCAGATTGATGGTTTGGCTTGGTTCAACAATGCTTGGGTTGGTTTGGCACATTTTGATTGCTTGGGTAGTGTTTGGTTGGTTTTGGTCAAACTCAAATCATTTTCACCAATTCCAGGTAGTCGCGATTGATCCGTTTCATCATCGGAGATGCACGAGCGTATCTCGGGTTCAAAATTGGGGTGTCTACAGTTGCCCCTCTTGGATGAGACTCGATATCATTGATTTGGTATGAGTAACGTCCAAGATATAGACAACCCAACTCTTTATCCGTAATACATCTCAAACCGCCAAAAAGGAAACATTAAAAATCAGTCGGTCGTGCCATTCAGGCTGCCTACGTACCCCATTGTAGGGATCAGACCGGCGTAGTTCCTGGGGGCATATGCAAACAAATGCAATGGGTTCTCCTGTCCCTCAGGACGATTGATCAAAAAAAGTTTGGTCCCTCAGGACAAATGATACAACGCGAATCAACGAGCCTTCCCGGGTCGTGAAATGCCTTAGCGAAAGAAGCAAATAATTGTGATTGTGATTGTGATTGTGTAGCTACCCTCTGAACAACGGGGAGGCTAAATTTAATGGGGCTATCCCTTGAACAACAAGATAGCCAAAGATAAGATGATTGTCTACTGAGCAACGAGACAATCGATACGCTATTGAACCGAACACATAAATGTGATGGTTTTAGCGGCATGACAGTTAGGTGATCAACAAAAACTCAGATGATTAATGAGATTGACTTGGAACATGGTTGCTAAACATGATTTTAGACGAACACGTGGCTTTCAAAATGATGATGTAAACGAGCACGTGGCCCTCAGACCGTAGTCAAAACACTTCGCGCATACGCTAACGCGAAAACATGATTGGTGAATTATGATTTAAACGAGCACATGGCCCTCAGAAAATGATTTAAACGAGCATAAAGCTCTCAGACCACAGTCAAAACACTTCGCGCATACGCTAACGCGAAAACATGATACACAACACATCTTGATTGATTAACACGGTCTAGCGCGACCAATTACCAAGATTTTAGATCCTTGGATCATTGCGCGTTCAGTTGATTGGGACCAACAAGTCCGAAGTATACCTACAAATCATAAGGGATGCCCAAAATGCCCTTGCAAAGCTTACAAAAGAAGCCAAGAATCCTGCCAGGATTGGGTTTGAGCGCTCAGGGTCCTCCCCCTTGAGCGCTCAACCCTACCTTGAGCGCTCAACTCCAAAGCCTTGAGCGCTCAACTTCAAAAGTTGACCCTCCAGCGCTCAAAAGGTCCAGCTTGAGCGCTTAGACCCCTGATCGGGGACGACGGTTCAGAACCTGCGACGTCCGTTTTAACTCCGATTTACACCGATTAAACCTTCACAACGTTCCAAAACTTTTCCGAAATCAAACCCTCATACTCCTCTCGCGATTCCGAACCAAACCCATTCGTTTCTCACTCGAATTTTCTGCAAAATCGAAAACCCCCAATTCCTAGGGTTTATCCGCACAGTTTCGGTCCAATTTCTGTTTGATTAAGGTTCGATTCACGTTTAGATCGGTTTTCATGGAGAATCCCGATGAGTCACGGCTTCCGGTGGACTCGCCGACGTCGAGGGAGAGCGATGGTGGTGCTGAGGTTTTGCCACCACCGAGCTTGAGCGCTCAAGGCCCTGGCCCGGCGGTTGAGGGGCCACCAGAGGTTGTGCCGCCATCTACGGTCATGGAGGCGGTTGGAAATGAAGAAGGAGATAGGGAGAGAGAGGGCGGCAGTGGGGGGAGTGGTCTAAATGGTGGTGACAGTGAGGGTGGTAATGGCGGTGATGGTGGTGGTGATGGTGATGGTGGTGGTGATGATGGTGGTGCCGGTGGTGAGGGTAGTGGTGCCGGTGGTGAGGGTAGTGGTGACGGTGGTGATGATGGTGGTGACGGTGGTGAGGGTAGTGGTGCCGGTGGTGAGGGTAGTGGTGACGGTGGTGATGATGGTGGTGACGGTGGCGATGATGGTGGTGATGGTGCCCCGGCACCGGAGAGGGTAGAGGAGAGGGGAGAGGGGATGGAGATGGTGGAGGTCCATGACGTGGACAGCGACGGTAGTGAGGATACAGTTGAGGAGAGGGGGACGAGCGGTGGCGATGGCGGAGGGTACTAGCGGGGTCACCAGGACTAGGGTTGACCGCTGGAGGATAGAGCCGAGACCTCGCCAGCAGCCTAGCGGAGTGGATAGGGGGAAGGCGGTGGTGATTGGTGGGGAGTCACTGACTCGGGGTCAGAGTAGTAGACCGGCGGATCAGGGGCCGGTTGGGATTTCTCGGGAGGATTATCTTGAGCACGCGCCGCCGGAGGTGGTGATGGCGGCCGCAGCAGATGCCCCGGGGATCTTAGATGCAGCGAGGGAGGCTGTAGTTGAGAGCAGAGAGAGAGAGGTGGCGATGCTACGGGAGGCCGCCGCTGAGGATGAGGCGGCGAGGGCTTTTTGCGAGGAGTTTGAGACAGAGGAGGCGGCGGAGGAGGCGAGGACACAGGCTGAGGAGGAGGAGAGGGCAGCTGGACGGAGAGTGACGGTGGTCCAGGCTGCTAGACTGTGGTTGAGGAGGGGGAGGCCAGCTTTCGATGCGGCGACTTACACTCCACCGGTGCACCTCTTCGTGCCTTCCGCTTCAGATGCTTACACTCCCCAACGGGAGTTGTACTTTGGAGAGGAGGTGCTACTGGACCCCGAGGTCCATCTTTCGACAGACTGCCTGACGGTACACTTGCTTTTACTTCCTTGCTTCATTGTTTTCACGCACTTTAGCAATTAATAATCCTGATTTGCATTGAATGATTGAATTACTGCTTGTTGATGACTGGATTTGGATAAGAGATTGGACTGATATTTGATTGTTTGACTGTCTGTTTGATTGTGTGCAGAGTGACTTGCGCTTGAAGGCTCATGGAGGCATGGGCTCAAGTTGGGAGGTATACCAGCAGCTGCATGCCTCTGTGAGAGCTCTGGTGGATCTGGCTGGGTTTGGGAGGTTCATCCCGACTCTCACGGGCACACAGCACGACCATGCTGTGGTGACAGCACTGGCCGAGAGGTGGAGGGACTCTACGAGTTCTTTCCACCTTACCTTCGGAGAGGCGACGATGACGCCGCTGGACTTCTCAGCGATCACGGGGCTGCAGGTAGGAGGAGACCCGATCCCGTTTGACTCTGGGATTGGCAGGGATGATGCAGCGCTGAGGTGGTTCTTGGGTTTCGTGCCCAACAAGGAGGGGGAGACGGCCACATATGGCCAATTCAAGACGAAGGGATTGGGCGAGCCGACCGATGAGGAGGATGCAGCACGGAAGGCGAGGTGCTACCTGTTATACTTGTTTGGGGCATCACTGTACCCAAACAGGCGTAACAGGGTGCACCTCTCCTATCTCGGAGGTTTGAGAGATTTCGCCAGAGCGGCGAGATATGACTGGGGTGGGGCAGCGCTGGGAAGCTGCTACGCGTTCATGAATGCTGTCTCAAGGCGGAAAGGGACAGGCATTTCAGGACTATGGAGCGTCTGGGAGGTAAAACTCAAAACTCTTAGTTTCAAATTTAATTGCATGCATTTCAATACTCGCACTTGATTATCAAAATTCGCACTGATTGATTGATTCGTTGTTTTCATTGCAGCTCTGGGCTTATGAGGTGTTGGGGTTACACCCCCCTGAGACACGGCACCAGGATCCGAACGTCATCCCCCGGGCATTGTGCTGGGGTGAAGGCTTCCGCTACGGCGGCACAGCACGGGGAAACATCCACGTTTTCCGTGCTTCACTTGACAGACTTGCTGCTTCTCTGGTAGATATCGAACTCTTTCTCATGTATTCAATTTGCTTTTGATCTATTTCACATTCGATTACTGATGCTCTTAACAACTCTTGCAGGTTCGCTGGGAAGTATGGGATGCCATTGACGAGCCTTACCTGGCTCGGAGCAGGGAGCTTACGAGAGGGAGGGTCCTACTTGAGTGCCAGTACGGCTGGTTCTGGTACCTTGGTGACAGGGTGCTGCGCCAGTCGATACGGGCCGATAAACCACAGGTGCCAGGACGCCTTCCTCCCCGGGTGCTGATGACGTCTCGATATACGCTGGCGGAGATTGAGCGCTACACGACGCCTGACCTAGACTTGCGCCAGTATCTGCGCCCTGCTTTGAGCTATATCGACTACCGGAGCAGGTATCTGGCCGGTCCCCTGAGAGCGGCAGAGTGGATGGAGAGGATGGAGAGGGAGAAGGCCGCGAAGGCGCGTGCCTCAGCTGGCGGGGTGGCAGGAGGTGAGGGTACTGGTACCTCATCTCAGGAGATAGCGGGGGCTAGGTGGTGGGTGCGCGTCACCTCTGCCGGGGGTGAGATAGGGGACATAGACATCCCAAGGCCTCCAGCAGACTTCCCGCGGCTTGCAGCACCGGTAAGAAACACTTCATTCTTTCAATTTGTGAACTTCAATTATGAATGTCCAAATGTACTGATGACTCAAATTTTGATGTGCTTGCAGGTTTCTCATGAGGCGGTACAGACTTTGTATGAGCAGAACCGAGGACTGCGCGTCCTGATTCGCCGCCTCATAGCCGGAGAGGAGGTTACTATCCGCCGGGAGGGCGAGCCAGTACCTCCTGCTGTTCCTGGTCCGTCTCGACTGAGAGTCGCACCGGTATGCAATTTACCTTCCTTGTGCTTTCAATTCCTTGACTATACCATGTACTGATTCTTTCCTTGTTTGCTTGATGATGCAGCCGCCCGTGATCAGAAAGAGGACACATGACGGAGCTGGTGGTCCTGGAGACACGACTGTGCGGCTTGGGCGTTCAAAGCCCGCGGAGGTGAGGCCACGGAGATCGACCCGTCAGAGGGTGGAGGTAGCACCCGGGGGGATAGTTGAGACCACGAGCTCGAGCGATGACAGCGTTGATGATGCTAACTATCCCTCTTCCCGGCAGGAGCGACTGGAGCAGCGACAGGAGGCCGAGACTGAGAGCTCGGACGAGACGATGGATGAGACGGAGTAGTACACAGTAGATATAGAGTAGTTTAGAGTCTTGTTTTTGCTTTTATATCTTTTCTTTTTGATTGGGCCTGCGTGCCCCAGTAGATAGATGGATTGGGCCTGCGTGCCCCAGTTGTGGATTTCTTTATTGGGCGTTGTGTGCCCTGTACAGACTCGATGTCTTGCCTTGCATGGATTTAAATCAGTTTTTGCACATGATTTGCACTTTCATTGTTCGTTGTATTACTTGCTGTTTTGATTGTACAAACAAACAACCTGTTGTAGAATGTACGCGATTTATCCACCAAACTCTTGAATTCAATCATCCGAGTCCAAAGTTTTAAAATTCAACCTTTAAGAAAAGCTAACATGTTCGAGAATTTGGACGAAACATGATTATTTGAATTTATGTACAACCGGAAGATGTATTTACATGACGCATAACTTGACACACTTCCTGCATATAAGCAATCAATAACAATCTATACAAAGTGACCTTAGAACGGAATTTGATGTTCATAAGGCAAATTTGAAAATAAAATGCTTCATGAGCCTCTTTGCATGTACTGAATTATCATGTTACCACCTTGACCAAGTCAACAATGACATAAATGCCCCTGGGATCATGACCTTTCATCCGTCAAACTTCTAAAACTATTTTTGACATGGTGATGGCCGCCGTTTCATTGCTTAAATAAGCCGTCGGGACCTCAAAAACCTTGAACCTTTGAAGAATTGCCCCGGGAATTGCTCCGACAAGTCAAAAACGCCTTTCGACACGTGTTTCAGTGATTGGATATGGCTAGCAATGCTTGGAAATGGATTTGAACGCTTTGAGTGGCCATTTTAAGCTTGTATCTCGTATCCGTATACGTATCGGCTTGATAACTCGGGGTACAGGACGTTCCGTGAAGTCACAAATGCTTATTGAAACTTGGCTTGGGTGTTAAATGAGGTTTAAGAAGCTTGGGAGAGGTTTCGGGCATCAAACGGGCAAGAATACAGCTGCTGCTGTCTGCTGCATTTTCTGCAGGCCTTGAGCGCTCAATGGGGTTTGAGCGCTCAAGTTCACCACCTTGAGCGCTCAAGGTGGTCCGGGGGAAGTTGAGCGCTCAACTCTCTGGCCTTGAGCGCTCAATGCCTGTGCTGGGCTGGTTTGTGGTATTGCTTCCCAATGCATTTTTGGATTCTTTTGCATGGTTTCCTCTGCCCCAAATGTCTTGTTGCTCTGCTATAACACCTTTCAAGCTTTGAACATCACCTTCCCAAGGTCTTTTCACATTTTCCCCACAAATGCCATGCATTTCCAATGCATTTTCAAATTTTCAAACACAAATACTTTGAAAACATGCAATTGACCATCTTGAAAAGGTAATCTTTGATTTCCAATGTTGCATGGCAAGTTTGTAAGGTTCCTCACAAGTCCCCTATAAATATCATTCATGATCAAGCTTTTCCCACACACCATTTCTACATCAATTCTCATTTCTCACTCCATATACATTCTTCAATAATTCTTCATTGCCCCAAACATGGCTTCCCTTGATCCTTCCATTATCAACACTTGGATTGCTAGCCTTGAAAACATCGATTGGTTCAACTTTCGGGGTCTTGGCCTTAATGCCCTTCGCCACCTCCACACTTTTCCTATTTGCCAGGACATCTTACGTGCCGCCGTCCGCTGTTGGGATTCAGAGCTCCATGTGTTCCGCTTCGGCATGCAAGAACTTTGCCCGACCGTCGAAGAATTTCAGGCATATCTTGGCGGTAATGCTTTTGCTGATCCCGTCATACCGCCCATCCGTCAAAATTACGCCAACATTCTCAGCAGGAAGCTTGGTCTTGGGAATGGTGCTGCGCGCTTTTTGATTCGCAACGAGACTCTCAACATCCTTCGTCTTTTTGCGGATTACAGTCCAACAGGCGACCCTTTAGATTTTACCGTTCAGAGCAGACGCATGTTTGCACTTTGCATGTGCCTCTTGGCATTATACTTGTTGGTCCCCGGTGATGGCCATCCCAGTTCTGCCATTGTCGGTGTTGCTGCTCAAATCGAACAGCGGCGGGATGTGGTTCCTCTGGTTTTGGCTGAAACAATCATGGGCTTGGATGCGGTTAAGACTGGGAGAACAGATACATTTGCTGGGAGTCCGCTTTTGCTTCAGGTTTGGTTTATTTGGTTTGGATGCTTTGGGTTTTTGGGAATTTTGGGGGATTTTTGGTTGTTTGGCTTTGGTTTTGACTTTGACTTGGGTGTTTTTGGTTTTGTAGATATGGCTGTGTGACAAGGTTGGGCTTTTGAGGGAGCCAGCAGGTGATTGGGTTTACGAGCCCCGAACTTGGGTGAGTAGGCCATTTGTGGATGACGAGCCTGATGAAGATGAATGGGTTGACTTCTTCAGATCATTGGAAGAGGATCACATCACTTGGAGGTGCCATTGGTTGCCCTTGCCAGATATGACGGCCAATCACATGGGAGACACATGGGTGATTTTAGCGGGACTGCAAGGTTATGCATATTATTTTCCACAGCGTATTCTCCGTCAATACTGCATTCGCCAAGAAGTGGAGTATATAATTCCTGCTACTTTCTGCCTTCCCGTATTTAAACATTCCGTTCTTGAGCGCTATCGAACTTCTTGGAGGCACAGGGTTGTTTGGGCTCCTGATCCCTACCCAACTATTCATTTGAATGGACACTACAGAGATTGGATGAGGATGCAGATGAGGACCATACGCTGAAGAAATTAGCACAACTTCCTTTCTGACTCACTAGGCTGTTTCCCAAAATAAATGGTGTGTTTTTTTTTTTATTTTTTTTTATTTTTAGGCTCAGCTTATGTAATCGAAGAAGTGATTTGAATAAAATTGAACGATGAAGGGTTTCCCCCTCTTGGTTCATCTAGTTCCATATGCTATCTCCTTCAAATATCGCAAAACTGCGGGCCAACTCATCAGATTTAGACCGAACCCCAAGATAGGGTTGCCTACGTATCCCTTTTCAAGGAATCAGGTCATGGCGTAGTTCAGGGAAAGGTTCACTCGAGTATTAACACTCTCCTTTTTGTGCTCTAAGTTTTGCCTGGTACCGCCTTTTCAGGTTTTCGGTCCAGCGAGCTTCTTTTGGATTTTCGCCTTAGATTTTGCCTAGACTGCCCAGTGTGGGTTTTCAGACTAGCAGGCCTGCTCTAATTTTTGCTTGGGTCAGTTCGCCCTTGCGATTTTCCGCTCAACGAGCATCTCTCAGGGATAATATCGTTTGAGTTGGTCCAAGTTGACAAGATTGCTGAACTCGTTACCATCCAAATCAAGGATCACTGCTGCTCCACCGTCGAGGATAGTCTTGATGATGTATGGTCCTGCCCATTTTGGCCTGAATTTTCCCCGCGGATCGAATATCGGTGCCCGAATTTCCTTCACCACCATATCCCCTTCAATCAGATCCCTGGACTTCACCTTTTTGTTGAATGCGCGGGCAATTCTTCTCTGATATCCCTGAATATGATACAATGCCCGCAACCTCCTTTCATCAAACAACATTAGCTCTGCGAACCTGTCGCTCAACCAATCGGCTTCGTTAATCTCACTTTCTATCATCACCCTCAGGGATGGTACTTCGAGCTCAATAGGAAGTACTGCTTCCATTCCATAAACCAGTGAATAGGGCGTTGCCCCTGTTGGAGTTCGGATCGAAGTGCGGTACCCCCATAATGCTAATGGTAGCTTCTCATGCCAATCCCTGGATGACTCGATGGTTTTCTCCAAGATATTCTTGATTGACTTGTTTGCTGCTTCTACTGCCCCATTGGTTTGTGGTCTGTATACTGTTGACTTGTGAACCTGAACATTGAATTCCTCAAGCACCTCTGCTGCTCTTCCTTTGAAATGCACACCATTGTCTGACACGAAAGCATTAGGAACCCCATATCGGTAGATGATGTTTTGCTTAATGAAATGAGCCACTTGTACTGCGGTCAATGTAGCGTAAGAGGCCAACTCTACCCACTTCGTGAAATAATCAATTGCCACCAATATAAACTTGTGTCCGTTCGATGCTGGTGGCGTGATTTTCCCAATCACATCTATCCCCCATACTGAGAAAGGCCAAGGCGTGGCCATTGTATGAAGTTCCGATGGCGGCACATGCATGAGGTTAGCGTGGACCTGACACTTATGGCATCTCCGCACATACTGCACGCAATCTGTTTCCAAAGTCGACCAATAATACCCCTGCCTCAGAATCTTCTTTGCCATCATTAATCCACTCATGTGAGGACCGCAGATTCCTTCGTGAATTTCCTCCATCACCCTTTTCGTGTCATCACCGTAGATGCATAACTTATGCATGCCACAATACGACCTTTTGTATAACCTTCCACCGCAGAGGATGTATTGCGAAGCTAACCTTTGTAATGCTATCCGGTCTTTCTTGTTTGCCCCTTTTGGATATTCTCCTTTCTCAACCAAATTCCAGATATCATGGTACCAAGGCAGGCCATCGTCAATTTCGCCAACATTCATCACATACTCGTATGCTGGCCTATTCCTTTGCTCAATCATGATTGGTCTCATTCTCACTCCCACAGGCAATTCCACCATGGATGCCAAAGTAGCAAGAGCGTCAGCAAACTGGTTCTTCATTCTCGGGATATGTGTAAAAGTAACCTGCTCGAATCGATGGATCAGGTCATCGAGGTCTTTGTGGTATGGTTTCAACTTTTCCTCTCGCACTTTCCAATCACCATTGGCTTGAGATACTACCAGATTCGAATCTCCGACCACTTCCAACTTCTTAACCCCAATTTCAAAAGCAGCCTCCATTCCAACAATGCACGCTTCATATTCTGCTTGATTATTGGTAACTTCAAAATTTAATTTGAAAGATAGGGGAATGTGCGGCCCTTCTGGTGAGACCAATAGTATGCCGATCCCGAATCCTCTCTGATTTGCAGCTCCATCGAAGTACAATTTCCAAACATCTTCTGTTACTGTCATAACGTGTTCATCGGGAAATTGGAATTCTGTATCTTCTGGCCCTTCGATTGGATGATCTGCCAAGAATTCTGCCACAGCCCTGCCTTTCACCGATTTTCGCGTTACATACTTGAGTTCAAACTCGGCCAATAAGAGCAACCACCGTGCCAACTTTCCAGTGAGTGCCGGTTTCTCGAACAGATATTTGAGGGGGTCCATTCGAGAAATCAACACCACCGAATAAGCTAACACATAATGCCTTAGCTTTTTAGAGGCCCATACAAGAGCCCAACAAGTCTTCTCCAAAGAGGTGTATCTTTCTTCGGCTCCGACCATTTTCTTACTTAGATAATACACTGCCTTCTCGATACCTGCTTCACCTTCTTGTGCCAACATGCAACCCATTGCAGACTGTGTTACTGATAAATACAGAATCAGCGGCTTTCCAGGTGTCGGCGGCATCAATACTGGGGGACTTTGAAGATACTCCCGAATTGATTCGAAGGCTTTTTGGCACCTGTCATCCCACTTGAACAGCACTCCTTTCTTGAGCAAATGAAACATCGGCTCGCAAGTTGAAGTCAACTTGGCGATGAATCTGCTGATGAACTGAATTTTCCCAAGAAAACTCCGAACCTCTTTTTCCGTCTTTGGTGGCTCCATTTCTAATATCGCCTTGATTTTCGTTGGATCAACTTCAATCCCTCGGGTAGTGATCATAAACCCCAACATTTTCCCTGCTGTGACTCCAAATGTGCACTTCTGCGGATTGAGGCGCATCCGATACTTCCGTATCCTTTCAAAGAACTTGCGTAACGCCGGAAGATGTCCTTCCCTTTCCTTGGCTTTTACAATCATGTCATCCACATATACCTCAACTTCTCTATGCATCATATCATGCAACAAAGTTGTTGCAGCCCGTTGGTAAGTCGACCCTGCGTTCTTTACTCCAAACGGCATGACCCGATAACAGAACGTCCCCCATTCAGTGGTGAAGGTCGTTTTCTCTCGATCTTCTGGTGCCATCAAAATCTGATTGTATCCCGAAAAACCATCCATAAATGATAGCAGCGCGTGCCCTGCCGTGTTGTCTACTAATACATCAATGTGCGGTAAGGGAAAATCATCTTTCGGACTGGCCTTGTTTAAATCCCTGAAATCTACACATACCCTGACTTTTCCATCTTTCTTGGGCACCGGCACAATATTTGCAACCCACTGTGGATATTCAGTTACCATCAAAAAGCCGGCATTGAATTGCTTGGTGACTTCCTCTTTGACTTTTTCAACCCAATCTGGCCTGATTTTTCTCAATTTCTGTTTTACCGGTTTTGCATCAGGATACAGGGGAATTCGATGTTGCACAATTTCAGGATCGATTCCGGGCATATCTGCGTGGGACCAAGCAAAGACATCTTCAAATTCTTTGAGTAAATCAACGAGTAATTCTTGTTCCTCAGTAGATAGCCCGGAACCGATTTGAACCATGCGAGGATTCTCCTCATCCCTCAATTTAACTGAAATAACTTCTTCTTTTATTGGCTGAGCATGCCTTTCATTTTCCCTTTCGATTAGAGACTTGAGTTCTTTGGGTATTTCTCCCTCGAACTCAGTCTCATCATTGTCAGGGTCAACACAATTTATTTCGGGAACAGCAAAGTAAGCGAAATCACCGTTTATTTCATTAACAAAGCCCTCTGGGGCACAGTACATGGCATCAGACTCAAACTCGAAATAGAAATGACGACGTGGAGGGCCAAGAGGCACAAACTCCGACTCACAGCCAAATTCAAACCCTGACTCAGACTTGAACTCTAACTTAGTGAATGCATTGGTAAATTTTACAACAGGAGTGAAAGTGCAATTCTTGTATTCACCGACTGCATCCACTATCAGCACACTGGGATCATCGAGGGCCTCCTGTCCGAGCATCATCACAGCTGGCTCTTCTTCATCCTTACCTGTCAGACTGACCTCGTCGAACATTGACATCAAGACCCCACCATCCAAAGCCTCCATCCAATCTGCTTTAAGGTCTTTCACCAATTTCTCGACCTTTTCATGTTCATCTTCGCTGTCCCAAGCATCGTTAGCAAAGATTTCGAACCCAGGGTGTACCTTTCCACTTATTTCATTTACAAACGGCTCAGGCTGGCCGCGATAAGGTGCATTCGACCCTTCTCCAACAAAGCGAATCCGACGGTTTGCACTGCTACTTGCTCCATTGGTCTTCCCCCTTTGCATCTCTTTCAGTGTAGGTTCGTATCCCAACCCGAAACGGCCTCGCTGAGAAGGGAATTCTGGAAACTGAGCCACCCCCTGGTGAGTTCGTCCCAAGCCCGTGCCTGGCAAATAAGACATTCTTCTCATCATCTCGAGGGCTGTGGTGCTAATTGAAAAATCGTCATCAATACGAAGCGTAAACACACCACCAGACGTATCGAAAGCAAAGCCCCCAAGCTGAACATCATTCTCATCATGCATAATTTCTAACAAAGGAGCATTGTCTTCAGCATGAGGGCGAATGCCTGTATCTCCGTAGAGGGCAACTGTCCCACTTTCCAAACCGAGCAAAACCTTTTGATGCAAGGTGGATGGAACTGCCATGATATCAGATCGATGCATCCAGGGACGTCCCAACAACAAATTGAACGAAGCTGGGATCTCAAGCACATGAAACTCAACTGTTGACTTAAACCCCTCTGCAGCAATTTCCATTTCAACAGTCCCAAGCACATTGCGACGGGTGTTATCATAAGCCCGAACAGTGAGACTAGATGGTGTGAAATCCTTTGGTTTGAGTCCCAAACATAAAGCCGTTCGAAGAGGGCATACATTGAGTGCTGACCCATTGTCTATCAATACAACCGGGATCCATTTCCCCATGCACTTCATGGTGACATGTAAAGGCTTATTATGGTCAGTTCCTTCAAGCGGCAGGTCAGCTTCGGTAAAGGTTACAACATGTTTAGTTGGTTTAGTGGCAATGGTAGGCTTGGTGACAATAGCGGCCATCATGGCTTCAGGGGTGATATCAGGCGCAATTTCCATGCAGGATAATGTTTGAGCGAGTTTCTGACGATGCTCACTGGAGCTCATAAGCAATCCCCAAATGGTAAGAGCGGCTGGGGTTTTCTCAAGTTGTTTCTGGATGGGGTTTTCTTCGTTGGTTGGCGGAGGCTTCGGACGGGGAACACGACTGTTGGCAGTAGAGGTAGCTTGGGATTGGTTGGTTGTTGGGTTAAAGAGATTTTGGAAATCAGCTGGGTTAGCGATTGGGTCACTAAGGTTGTTTGGTGTGGCTAGGTTATTTTGTGGAGCTGGGTTGTTTTGTGGAGCTGGGTTGTTTTGTGGAGCTAGGTTAAATGGTAACTGGTTTGTAGTATTTGGTGGTGGGTTGGAGGTGTTTCCAGTGAACCTCTGAGGTGGTTGATAAAACCGACCACTCCGAAGAAGATGAAGAACCGAGTCGATGTCATCTCCCCATAAATCAGTGTAGTCCGTGTAGAAATCGACAAGATCCCCTTCCGCCTTTCTCTTTCCCTTTGCAATACTGGCTCCTTCCAAACCTTTGGTAATTCCTTCCACAGTCGCTTCACTCCAAACATCTCCATTTTCCATGGCAGCCTCGTTAACAGCCCAAACCTCATTGTTTCCGACCCACAATGGTGCTATGCCCTCATTCTGATTGGCCCACATATTTGCTACAACGTTTTCTTCCATTTGCTGTCCCCAAACATCGGGTAGGCCTCCATTTAAAACCATGATGTTGCAGTCCTCCGGGACTTGCACTCGGGGTACCGGAAGGTTTTCATCAACTATGTAGTCATAAGGTGTGAACTCTATCCCTTCCGTCATTCGATTTATTGCGTACTCACTCATCATGGAGAAATCAGGGCGACCTTCCCATAGTGGTTGCATTGGAAAATACGCTTCTTCGAAGAACATGGGAAGTGTGGATCCATCCAGAGGGTCGTTAGGGTCCATGAGCTGCCATTCATTAGGTGTGGGGTCCCATTCATCTTCTTGTGCACCATCGGGTGCCCCATTCTCTTCTTGCCAATTTTGTCCTTGTCCTTCTTCCACAGGTTGTTGATCTTGTAGCATAGGCAATGGTTCAAATAGATTGGGAAGCGCAAATCCATCCAGTGGATCCTCAAACATCGGATCCCAAAGTAGGTTAATCATTGCACCAAATGGAAGTCCTTCATTAAGCTGTTCATTATGCGGCCAAACTTCTTCATTTGCCACATTGTTGGCCACCATCTGTTCATACTCCCGAGCTTCCATTGCCATTATCAAATCACCCCATTCTTGCCACACAGTGGGATCCAAGTGGATGTCTAGAAAGCATACTTCGTGCTCAACAGGTATTGGCACAATGGGCTTGGGGTCTGTTTCGGGTAGGATGAACTGGCTTGGGTCAAACTGAGTGGATTTTAGGTCTTTTTGAGTGGAGCTAAAGGTAATTTGACCTATATCGGCACTCCTTTTGTGGGTTGGCAGAGGGTTTGTGAGGATATTGGGCTTTTCAGTGGGATCTCGGATTTGTTTGTTGTCAATGAGATCTTGAATCTCATGACGCAGGCGCTGGCATCTTTCAGTGGGATGACCGGGTGTTTGGTGGAATATACAGAAGGTGTTAGGGTTATATGTTGGCGGGGGATTTTGTGGAGGTGGAGTTGGCTGAAGAGGTTTGATTTTTCCCTGTTGTACGAGTCGTTCGAAAACAACCGGTAAAGGTAAGGGAAGAGGGGTGAAGATTCGCCGTCCTCTTTGATTTTGTGGTGGTTGAATTGATTGGATTGGTTGAGATAAGATGGCGTTTATGGGTTCGGCTTTATGGGATTGGTGATTCATGGTGTTGGATGAGGTACCGGCTGTGTAACTGGGGTTTGCATACAGGGAAGATGTGTTCCCAATGTAGTTTCGCTTTGGTTTGGGGAATGAGTCTCCTTTCTTTAGCATCCCGCTTTGTAGAGCTTCTTCAATCGACAGACCCATCTCAAAGTAGGTTTCAAAATTATGTGCTTGGGCCATGACCATGTACTGAGCCAAATCAGGTTGAAGGTTCTTGGTTATGATGCGCATTTGGTCCTTATCACTGGGACGATCGGTCATCTGCGCAGCCTTCGCTCTCCATCTTTTCACAAAATCTGCGAAAGATTCCCTTTCCTTCATCTTGATGCTCTCAAGCTCTCGAGTGGTGACTTTGAGTTGAACATTATACTCATACTGCTTAATGAAAGCAGCCACCATTTCTTCCCAAGTTTGTCTCTTTGAAATGTCAAGGGATAAGAGCCACTGAAGTGCAGGCCCTGTGAGGGTTTCGTGAAACATCTGTGCCATGGCAGGCTCATCAACTTCTTGTAACGAGAGGGAGCTTACATATGCCTGAATGTGTCCTCTCGGGTCCCCAGTCCCGTCAAACTTCTCGAAGTCTACATGCTTGAACCTCTTGGGAAGCTTTGCGCCTGGGAAGATGCAGAGTTTGTTCATGTCAAAGCCGGTAATGGCTCGCTTTTCACTTTTAGCAACAGATTCTTCCAGCTTAAGTATTTTAGCCAGCATTTCAGCCAGCTGAGGATTTTCAGGGGGAGGAGGCTGTTCCGGATGTTCATCATTGGGAATCTCCTGATCCCGAGCTTCATCATCATGTACTCGCTGCTGCGGTGGGGGAAGTCGACCCTGGATGTTTACCATAATCGCCATCAGTTGAGCGATTCGGGTGTCATTTCGGACCCTCTCATCATGCATTTCCTTTCTCAGTTGCTCAAACTCATTTGGGGGGTTTTGTCTCTGTTCTTCTGCCATACTTGTCTCGGCCTTTGGTGATAAAGATCTAGACAATCTTTGTCCAGGAGGTCGAGTCCAAACAGGTAAGGTCTTCTTCTTCTTTGCAGGCCCAATGATTCAAGAACTGATTATAAAGCAAAAACCGGACTCAGATGTGTACTCGATGTGTCTACTATGCACAAAAATGAATGAATCATGAATACTCACTATCGTCTCGCCACAACTCAACTTACGGAGTTAGTCTTATTTCTAGCCTTAGGAATTAGTCTACCGGTTTCGGAACTCACTTAGAATCGTTTGCACAGCAGATTGTATCAACACCACGGGTAAGTCATTACTCGGTGAGTACGGCGTTTCAACCTAAACCTAGATGTTGACACCGTAGCACTTTTCTTAACCATCCGAGACAAAGCAATGAGATGTTGCCATCCAGTTACAATCGATTCTAAGGCTAGTCCGAAACACGGGTGGCCGTTCGGGCACGACCAACACCGGAGGTATCTCAAACTCCGTGGATTTTAAGTCTCCTAGACTACATGTACAATCTTAGGGTTAGTCTACCGGATCTGAATCTCACTTAAGATCATTGCACAGAAGATTTTCCAACACCCCGGGTAGACCATTACTCGGCAGGTTAAACCCCAAACTTTGTTGGAATCAGAGCCAATCGCTTTTCTTGATCATCCGAGACAAAGCAATTTGGATGTTGTAATCCAGATATCAATGATCTTAAGGCTAGTCCAAATCACGGTGGCCGTTCGGGCACGACCAACACCGGAGGTATCTCATACTCCGTGGATTTTAAGTCTCCTAGACTAAAAATTGACAATTTTGGAAGATTGCCTCAATCCTCAAGTCTTCTTTTTGAGTAATAAGTCCTTGATATCGGATGGTCGGATTTGGGAAATTCTGGTCCATACCACTTCCGACAATGATCTAAGATCAGATGCCTAAGGGCGATTGACCCTCCTCGGGCCAAGGTCCCTTAAACCTGTTTAGATCAGTGTTTAGGAATTCGATGATCCAAATTTTCCCACGTCCGGCCGTCCTAAAGGCTATCTCGCAGAAACAACGCGCATATGGAATGCACGATTCATCATTGGGCCAAGGCAACCTTCTACTAACTGTAAAGGCATTAAAACCAAATGGGATATGTACGCAGAAAACCTATACCAATGACGCTCGCAATGACTATATACAATGCGAATGTATGAATGCAACATGGCATGGCGAGAAAAAGCGGTAACACATAGCATGTAACAAAATGGAGCACGTAAACCTAACACACAGGTGGATTACTAAACGTGGGGTTCTATGGTTAATTATATGCAAAGGCCGGTTTTGGTCACTGAGGGTACCCCGGACTCAAAATCAAAACTGTCTCCTACCGTTAAAAACGATAGTGACAATGTGATTTATCACGGTCGAGGGCTGCTGGGCATTTCGGGATTCCCTGTCACCGGCAAGCCGGGCAGGATTGCCAAAACACGCCAGCGGGGTTAAGAACCATGCAAGTGCAATGCAAAAATTAAATTTCAAACATTTGAAAAATCCCACAAAATATTTTTCAAATTAAACCCACTTTGATTAACACGTATTTCAATAAAATTACACAAGTGTAACAAAAATTGCACAAGTGTAATTAAATAAAATATATATTAACCAATATCCCCAGCGGAGTCGCCAGCTTGTGGACGGCCCACCGGGATTGCCCAAAAAGGATTGTGATTTGTTAGAGTCGCCACCCGGATTTGAGGTCCGAACCCGAGAAACCGATAAAAATATGACTCATTGCCCATAGAAAAAGATTTTACTGATCATGGCGGAACCACAGATTTCTCGGATTCGGGGGTTTGGTTACGAGAGGGGAAGGGTTTTACGGCACCCCTCTCGCCCGGTCCGTAGACCGGTCTCTACTCAACATTTTGTGGGATTTTGGAAATGTTTAAAATTTGATTTATTCACATAAATGGGAATCGGGGACGGGAATCACATAGTAACAAAACATGCAAGAGATGCGATTTTACTGTGGATGCTTGTGCGCGCGATCTACATGGATGATGAACATGATACTACAAATGTTCACAGAAATAAATTACAATAGAAATCGTACAATAACCCAAGAAATCATGAACATGAGACTTGTTAAACTGTTTGCAATCTGGATTCCAGAATGGGGATTGAGCGCTCAAGGGTGGTGACTTGAGCGCTCAACCCTCATTCCACCCGAACATTTTCCTTGTTGGTTTTTGATATTTGATGATGCTTTAAGGCTTAAATACATCACAGAAAGATCACACAAGCATCACCTCTCTTTAGACATCACCAGAAAATGCTTAAAACAAACTTGCTTTAGAACCAGATTGAGCGCTCAAGGCTCATGGGTTGAGCGCTCAAACCAATTCTGCAAGATAGAGGGATCCAGATCACAAACACTATACTGAAAACTTATACACACTAACAAAGAATTAAACCATAAGCTATCACCCAAATTGCTTGAGAATTGCAAACAAGGCCAAGAACAGCTTGAGCGCTCAAAGATCTGACCTTGAGCGCTCAAGCCATAACATGGCTTTCCACTGTTTAACCTTTAAACTGATTTCCATACTTCCTCAGGACCACCAAAGACAGAAAATAAAGTTTCAAAAGGTTTGTCAAACACTGTTTTGCAATCAAACATAAGGAATTTAAAATTTTTGATGTTTAATCACTATAAAATGGTTAATTTGCGTTCATGCATGCAGTTTTGGTGTAGAAATAAACTATTTTGAGAGCTACTTGAACACAATTAACTCTTAAATAGTGATCAAAATCAAAAGGAAGCTCAGAAGTTAGCAAAACAGTGGCCTGTTCAGAACTGGGCTTGAGCGCTCAAGGCCAGAGGCTTGAGCGCTCAAACCTGCTGTAACTGCAAATTTGAAAAAGGTTTTTAAACAACTTTCAGGCCTTTGTGAGTTCAATGCAAGTATAGAAAACTTGCTTAAACTCACTAGCCTTCCTCAGAAAGATCAAAACAGTGAGTTTATCACATTTTTACTACCTTTTGGAAGAGGTTTGTGACTTGAGCTTGATTCTGGGTTTTGAGAGGTTGATTGTGGATGTTTTTGGCTTGTATTCTGGACGAATTGAACAATGTGGGTGGTTGATCGATGATCAAAGGTCAAATTTCTGGGTTTGATCAATGATATTGTAAGTAGTTTTGATGATAGATGAATGGTTTTGTAGAGAGAGAGAGAGAGGAGTGGTTTTCTGGTAGAAACTGAAGGTAAGGAGTAGTAGAATTCGTCCTCAAACCAGGGGGCAATGGGTGGTTTTATAGAGTGAGTGGGAGGGAAGAAAGGAGAGAGAGAGAAGTGGGTTTATGTATTTGGGAGCATTTTAGGCGTATTTTAGGACTTAGTGGGATGTATTATACGTATAGGGATCGTATAAGATCAACCACAGACACTCCCATGCAGGAAATCTCATGATGAGATACTCTGCAAGTTGCTGACTGGACGGGGGTTGAGCGCTCAAGGCTGTGGACTTGAGCGCTCAAGGTGCTCCTCAGGGGTTTGAGCGCTCAAAGCCATGGGCTTGAGCGCTCAAGGCTATGGATGGCAGATTGATGGTTTGGCTTGGTTCAACAATGCTTGGGTTGGTTTGGCACATTTTGATTGCTTGGGTAGTGTTTGGTTGGTTTTGGTCAAACTCAAATCATTTTCACCAATTCCAGGTAGTCGCGATTGATCCGTTTCATCATCGGAGATGCACGAGCGTATCTCGGGTTCAAAATTGGGGTGTCTACAACATTATTGTTGCTTTCATACGCCTGATAATTGATGTTCAAATGGGATTATATTGGTGTGTTGGTGTTGACTTTGGTTTCTTGCCCATATTGGTGTGTTGGTGTTTATTTTGGTTTGCGACTGCAAAGACGGAAAAACACAGTTCCACATGCCTATTTTACAAGGTGTTATCCTTCTTTCCCACTTTCAATTTCTTCTACGGAAAAAGACTTGCATAATTTTTTTCTTTCTTTCCTTTACATGGTAAATTTATATACCTTTGCATTTATATCTTTGTTTGTTTTTAAATTTTGTGAATTCATAACCAATTGATGAATTTCGTTCTTCCCCTGGCTTTTCATCGCAAGGGAAAAAATTAGGCCCACACCTGACTAACGAGTATGTTTCTTGGCTGGTCTCCACCTTCGTATCGGAAAAGGAATTATTTAGTGAATTTTGTTACATACATAGTTTATCTCACTCTATTCTATGATTGCTTTGGGTTAAAGGTGTTAATGTGTGAACCAAATTTTATCCTCACACCTATCTATTTATTCTTTCGGAAAAGAGTTAATCCGCACTATTAAAAGCGCTTTCGGACGATTGAGACACACGAGTTGAATATTGATACATCACATGAAAAGACAGATAAAAGTAATACCACAGAAATTGAAATTTAATTTACTCCCATGATCTCGACTAAAACATCTTACAGGTTACATTTCACTACCATTTCTTACATGTTGAGAGTTCGCATAACCCCTTAATATTAATTAATATAGACTGGGGCACACATGACTTGAAAAATTATAAAAAATAATAATAATCAAATGCGACACACATGACTTGAAAAAAAAATTATCAAAAAAAATCAAATGAGACACATAAATCGACTTGCACGCGCATCGCGTGTGCCCCACCTCTAGTTAGATGAAAACCACCACAGGAAGGAGGATGGTTTTGCTCTTTTCCTGCACAGTTGTACTTATTATAAACACAAGCTTCACTTACCACAAATTATGGCCTATACATGTGGTAAGTGTGGCCTGTTTTTGTGGTAAGTGTGATATGTTTATGTAGTATGTAGACCCAGTGTCTGTGGTAAGTAAAATTGGGGCACTGGTGCCTCAATACCACTTTGGGCACCGCAGCTAGTCTGAGTAGGGGTGGGCGTGGCTAACACGAAAAATAAAATCTATATAACAAGAAATAAATCTATACATTTGAGCTAAAAAAATAAATATGAGTAATTTTATACATTAGACATTAGTTTGATGAATTGTCAAGTAAAAAAATAGCTATGAGTAGGACTTCTTGACATGACATGATAACACGAAACCGAAACGACCCAAACATAGCACGGAGATCAATTTGGTGAGTTGAAAAATGTTGTGAGAATTCATAAATAGGATTTTGATACATAACATGAAAATAACACGAAATTACCTGTTGCCCATATCTAATTTGTAGCATGGAATAATTTCTCGCAAAGACGACCTATCTCCAAGTGGCGGAGGCAGTGGGCTAATAAGAAGCTTCCTCTCCCACCGGTCTCAGGTTCAAGACTTTTTTGTTGAATGGATGGGGGCCATGGGGCAGAATTCGTGTGAAGTTAAACTTTTGTTGAACGGATGGTGGCCTCCGTTGACCTTTGACCCACAAGAATGTTATTGGCTTATTGGTTCCTCCAAGGCCCAGATGCCGTCGGATCCTTCTGGCCCACAGTAATATTGGGCTGGCCCATCTGTATTTTTCTTTCCGGGACTATCCCCATAAAAATTGAAAATTTCTTGGAAGCAGAAACCGGTAAAGTGACCCGGGGACCATCTAATTGTTACCCAATTGGGCATTTTCATACAGCATTAAGAGGAATTCAACTAGTAAATCTTTAAGGAGTTGGTTCCAATTCCCCGTGGGGGTGTTCCACTAAGTGTTTTTTTAAAAAAAATAAATTGGCTTTTTACGGGTTTTTTATGTGATATATTGTGAGTAAATGACATGTCTTGATTTTTGAAAAAAACTGTTTTTTTGTTAGTGGAAGACCCTCTTATTATCAAAATTAACTTATTGAGTTTCATGAGATAAGTCATTCTTTCACAATAAATCAACTCAAAATATTAAACCAAGTTAGGAATTAGAACAACCCCTAATTAGCAACGCGAATTTTAAGTTTGGCTTGAATATGTAACAAAATGATTTTAAAGCTTGGCTTATTAATTTTTTATTCAAATCTCAAAAGATTCGCTTCAGTTGTGTTGATCCTAGTAGCTCAAGCGAGGGAAAACGTTTAGTTTGCTATGGAAATGAGGTTATTAATCTTTGTTGCAGGGGACTGCCAACAGTTAACACACATGATTCAAAGGCGCATGGAAGAGTATCAGAATGTGGGGGTTATCGTTCCTTCTAGCTGGTTTTAGGTACACCTTGCTAGGAGGTTGTGTACACTGTACATATCCTATGAAGGTGCCTAAATCATTTCCAAGTCGGTGGCTAGAAGTCTCCATGCATGTCCAGTTGGATGCGAAGAAAGGAAAAAAAGTTATTCAATGTTCATTGCGCATATTGCTAGGTCTTTTACAACAGGAATGGGGTTTTAGTGTTTTACAATCAAATGACTAGTTTCGTACGCAATTGTAAGAGAGTTGAGCTACGGTTTGAGTAGCAAAATTTCTATGGTGCCCCGTAGTGGTATTGGGGTATCGGTGTCCTCCTAAATATTGACCGTTACATTAGAAAATGGGTAAATCTCAGCCATTAGATGAAAACCACCACAGGAAGGAGAGTGGTTTTGCTCTTTTCCTGCGCAATTGTACTTATTATAAACACAAGCTTCACTTACCACAAATTATGGCCTATACATGTGGTAAGTGTGGTCTGTTTTTGTGGTAAGTGTGATATGTTTTTGTAGTTTGTAGACCCAGTGTTCGTGGTAAGTAAAACTGGGGCACTGGTGTCCCAATACCACTTTGAGGCACCACAGCCAGTCTGAGTAGGGGTGGGCATGCCTGGTACAAAAAATAAAATCTATATAACAATATATAAATCTATATAATTAAGCTAAAAAAAAAATATGAGTAATTTTATACATTAGACATTAGTTTATGAACTGTCAAGTAAAAAAAAAGATAGGAGTAGGACTTTTTGACATGACATGACAACACGAAACCGAAATGGCCTGAATATGACATGAAAGATTTGGTGAGTTAAAAAATGTTTTTGTGAGAATTCACAAATAGGATTTTGATACATAACATGAAAATAATACGAAATTACCTATTGCCCACCCCTAATATGTAGCATGGAATAATTTCTCACAAAGATGACCTTTCTCCGAGAGCAAGGTATTTCCACCAAGGTAGTAGTCCAAGTGGCTGAGTCCGCGGGCTAAGAAGCTTCCCTCTCTCACCGGTCTCAGGTTCAACACTTGTGGCCATATGGTTGATAGAGTGGGCCTCATGTTCACTTGCATTTCAGTTGGGTTCTCGCGACGGTTCCTGCAATGTGGTGATGGACAATTATTTCCTCTAGTCAGTTATGGCTTAAATCCAAACGTTTCAAGGCGGATGGGTTTCCCGATGGTCACGGCCAAGAAGTTAACTACGTTGGCCGCCCACGCCTAACCTTTTGCTCAGCAGGGAAAAAAGTTGTTTAACTAACATTTGTTGAATGGGACAGAATTCGTGTGAAGCTAAACTTCGTTGAATGGATAGTGCAGAATTCGCGTGACGCTGGGGGTCACCCAGTCAATTCATGTGGCCGCCGTTGACCTTTGACTCTTGAGACGGATATCGTTATATGGTTATTGGTTCCTCCAAGGCCCAGATGCCGTCGGGATCACTCTGGCCCACAGTAATATTGGGTTGGCCCATCTGTATTTTTCTTTCCGGGACTACCCCCATGAAAATTGAAAATTTCTTGGAGGCCAGAACCGGTAGAGTGACCCGTTGGGGATCGGCTAATTGGAATTTAATTTTGTTCACCCTCTGTAAAAGAGGGTGAACAAAACCATCTATTTTACTATTAGTTAAAATGGAGTAGGTCCCACCATACAAAAAAGTGTATTGAATGGGTGAGACTTATACCATTTCAACCAATAAGAAGAAAGGTTTTGTTCACTCTCTTTTGGAAAGGGTGAACAAAATTGCATTCGGCTAATTATTACCCAGTTGGGCTTTTTCATACAATATTACGAGGAATTCAACTAGTAAATCTTTAAGGAGTTAGTTCCAATTCCCGTTTTATTACCAAAATTGACTTATTGAGTTTTGCGAGATAAGTCATTCTCTCACAATACATCAACTAAAAAAATTAGACCAAGTCAGGAATTAGAACAACCCCTAATTAGCAACCCGAATTTTAAGTTTGGCTTGAATACGTAACAAAATGATTTTAAAGCTTGGCTTATTTAATTTTTGATTCAAATCTCAAAAGATTTGCTTCAGTTGTGTTGATCCTAGTAGCTCAAGCGAGGGAAAACGTTCAGTTTGCTATGGAAATGGGGTTATTAATCTTTGTTGAAGGGGACTGCTAACAGTTAATGTACATGATGTTGGAAAAAATACAGCAATTACGTGAAATTCCAAAGAACAATTTCCATTATAATGATAAACAAAATTACAAATTGCAAAGACTTAATAAACAAATTAGACAAGCCGGAAAAAGAGCTGAAAACCGAGCCGAGTCCTGTGTGATACCACCGTCTCCTTAACAAAGATTCGCCGCCTACCGTGGGTGTTGTAGGATTCACCGGCGTCTTTGTCCCAGGATAAAACGGCTAATACCACAAGTCGACGGAACACCACCATCGACTGTCTTGGCGAACTTACTTGCGTCTGTCTCTCTCTCTCTCTCAAAGAAATGTATTTCCGGAAGTGAATTTTTTTGTACGAAGGACTTGTCACAACAAGAATGAGTAGGCAGCCAATGAGCAAGTCTTTGGCCAAGTCTACCCAAGACCCAAGTCAATATAGCCTTTGCTTGCAAGGAACTATTGTGGAAAAATTGAGTTGCCAAATTAATGAAGCCAATGAATCTCACCACAAGGGGGAATGTTCTGCAGGACTTCCTTCCCATTGGTCTTGATACAATGTACACGTAATGGAACACATCGGTTGCCTCGAGAGACCCTCCGCGTGCCCATTTTAATTCATACCGAAATTATAAAATTTCCAACACATGATTCAAAGGCGCATGGGAGAGCATCAAACTATGGGGGTTATCGTTCATTCTAGCTAGTTTTAGGAGAGCTGAGACGCTTTTTGTGAAGAGAAGCGGCAATGGGACTGCTCATAGTGTTGCCCAATGAGCTGTGGGAGGTGCTAGTTGTTGTACTTGGGAGTTTAGCCCTCCATTGTAGTTTATGTCTCCTCTTTAAAGGGATGGGTGCCCTATTTGATATTTCATTTCTCTTTTGTCCTCAATAAAATCTAGTTGTATCGTTTGAAAAAAGAAATAGTTTTACTTGATTTTAATTAATACGATAATCATAAAGTAATTTGGTCGAGCTCATAAAACTATGACTCGAAAATATATTCAAACTTGATTTTTGTACAAAAGAAGTTGATCTTGAACTAACTATTAATGAAACCACCACAAGTCAACCTTGTTTTCGTTTTCTTTCTTTCTTATCATTTCACGAGACGTTACAATCGGCTCGTTTTAAGATATAAGAGATGACAATGTCTATAAAAGAAAATTGGTTTAAATTACTTTTTCAATTTCTTGTACATAAATCTGTCACTACTTGGCAATAACTGAAGCGAATCTGAGGATCAAATCCGAGTAACCCTGGGGCAATCTCTAACAATGGCAGCAAGGCACTCGGAAGAAATTTCCTTGCAAGAAGGAAGCTAATGTAGCTCAAACCACCATTATACGTACAATTAAACCCATGTATAACCCGGTTTAAAAATGCTTTCGTCACATCCCTCCTCACAAATTTCGTTGGGTGCGACCCACCTCGGGCCCAATCGGCTCAAGTAACGGTCCTATTTGAGGTGAGTTCAGGGCAGATTTTAGTCACCACTCAACAGGGTTGGCAAGTAGTGCTCAACTGCTCATCCATATAACAAGGGGGCTTGCAGTGGGATTGGAATACTGGTTAGTATTTTGAATCAAATACTATTTGTATTGCAAACTTCCTATGTACTTCAAACCACTGGGACCCTTTTTGCCAATCGGAGAGTGTAATGGTGGGGCAAATTCTCTTGTTGTGACACTCCGGCTCATGGGCCGGGGTGTCAAATGAGCCCAGAAAACTGTGGTTAGAGTTGACAAGATCGTTGTATATTGTGGTGAAGTTGAATAAGGGAGTGCAGGTTTCGGAGAGTAGAAAAAATCTCTCATTGGAGAAGTCAAGGAGGGCATTGGCTAGTAATCACCTCTCTGCATCTATCATTATTACCCTTCCCAATTGCATTGGCTGCCAAACACACCTTACCGACACGTAGTTCAGATCCCGAAAAAAAAAAAAAAAACGTACTACACCTTATTAGTCACATGTAGTTCATCTTTCCGCTAACAAAAACAGTTTTTTCCAAAAATCAAGACATGTTATTCTTTCACAATACATCACATAAAAAACCGTGAAAACCAATTTATTTTAAAAACTGTCTTAATAGAACACCTCTTTGTGACCTGTCGCCAATCAAGTGGAAGAAGTATTATTGATCTTTGGTGGAGTTTCCCAATGCTCAATTCCATGATCCCAATTTGGATGTGACATTTGCATTCTTCCATCAACTAGCTTCCAATTTTGATAACTGTCTTACTTGTACAGCAAATGTCATGGACAAAAATTGGGTTTTGGCCCCAGGTCATCTCAATACAAATAATCCCTCAAAAACGAGGAATTAGGAGCCCAACTATGGTTATATCATAATGTGTAGGACCTACACGGGGTCCCACACTTCAGAGTTGTTAAATTTGGTTAAAACATTGTTTTAAGGCTCTTCGTAAAAAAATTAGTTCATTCAGATATCAAGTTTATTCAATTTGTCCTTGCAAATTCAGAGATTAAAATAAATCAAGCTATTACCGATATCTGAATGAGCTGATTTTTTTAAAGGAACTTATTAAGACATGTTTTAGAAAATTTAAACGGTTCCGAGTATTTGTGTAGGACCCCGAGGTGGATCTCACACAATCTGGTGCATCTGTGGTATACATAGGCCGTCCCGGGGTAAGCCCACCAAGCCTATAAGCTTGGGCAACCCCTGGGCTGGGGCAACCCAAAAAAAAAACAAAAAAAAACTTAAACTTATATATAAATATCTTAAAGTTCCTAAGAGAGGTACAAAAGAATCAGTTTGTTTCCGTGGTAAATGGTTGCCCCTTCTAAGCGCGAGACCCAAGTTGGATTCATGGGCGCCATTTTTTGGTTACCCATAAGCTTTTTTATCAACTAATGGTAAAAAACAAAAATTGAATTTCAAGCAAAATTTCTCTATGCAATCCAGCAATACGCTCATGGTGGAAACTCATTTGCAATCAGCAGATTTGTGGCAATTGATGCAGCAAGCTAGAAGAGGAAGAAGAAAACTAAACTAGGGAAATATAAAAGATAGGACACGATCATCACGACATAGACGTCGCAAGAGTCTTTGACAAATCTAATAGTATCTTACAGGCGAGACTTATCTTACCTGTAAAATAATTTAACAAATCTAGACTATTGAGTCTTGAGATGAACGGCCGTGATTAAAAAACAAATATTTCCCTGCAGTCCAACTGCAGAGAAGCCGGGTCCCAAATTTAATGAACCCGAAGTTACTACCCTTTCTCTTGTATCTCAACAAACCTGAACTTCCTGCAACCCTGTATACTACATCCCTCTCAAGTCTCACCTATCGAGGAGAAAATCCATAAATCGTTGGACATTATGCTTATAAAGGCGTATTTTCACACTGTACAGTGTTATAAACGAGTCAGATATCTACCCACTGCGCATTGGAGCGAAATGTACAGGGCTACAAGCTCAGACAATGCAGCCATACTTTCGTGGATTGACATCCTGTTCAGTTATGGTGGAAGTGGAGTTCTGCGTTTCCTGAGTAAGACTGCTGCACATCCTCAAGATCGCAAATTCCAGTTGTACAAAAAGTTACCATCATTCAATCTAACGGCCAACAAACCACTTGCCCCAATAGCTTTTACTATTTAAGAACTTACCAAGCGATGTATATCATATTCTCACCAAGTCCTGAGAGGCGAGACGGACACAAGAATCAGCGGACATTTTGGCCCTTTAACCCTTTCACCAGTCACCACTACGCCTTAAGACCACTTCGTCAATCCGCCTTTCCCTTTCTTTATTTAACTTGGAAACCGAGGATATTGGATCATCAGGCAGCTCTTCGCTCTTTCCAAACTCTCGACCAAGACATCTTTTCCGCTCCCTAGGAGGATTGAATGACAAATTACGTCTGTATACAGGTCCTAACAGACATTATCAGGACCCCTCCGCCTGTATACAGGTCCTAACAGAAATTATCAGGACCCCTCCGCTACTCACGTGGAAGCAGAAACTCTGCCTACTAATAGTAGAGTGACTGAATATACATTTAATATCCGATAGAATAGGGATGCAAGTTTGAACGGGCACCATCAGAGCATACTCCTTGTGGGTATTCAAATTCTCAATATTCTGACAAGTTCCTCAACCTTGAACAAATAGTATCAAGCTTGACCATTTTCTTTGAATTGTGTCGAAAAAAAACAACTCATCTGAGCCAATAAGCCTATCCGAAATTGATGGTGATGATTACCAGCCAACTTCTTTTGAAACAGTCGCCAGTCAGTTCAACATGTTATCAAGGTATTCCTCTAATCATGTTTCCTTGTGGCTTGTCTAAGGTGCCATATCACAAGCAGCACTGAGTTTTGACTATCTTCCAAAAAAATTAAAAAACAACTCTAAAAAAAACCCAGAGACTATTTACTTGTAATTTTACGTCTATAGAAGCAGATACCATCCACCAATCCCATCTAAATCGTGCTATCGCTTGATGAGAAACAAGTACAACAAAGTAGCGATAAGACTATGACACTGTCTTCTAAGCCAAACATGCTATAAAGGTACTCAGTACAGATATTACGATATCAATCATGCTAATCCGTTCACATAATCTGGCCTTATCTCTTTTCTTTCTTACTTCTAATTTTAATTCTCTTCCTTTCTTCTTTAGGGCACCATTTAAGCAAAAAGGTTCAAGATCAACCACAGAACCAGTTTCATGATCAACATCAGCAAAGCATAAGAAGTTAACAACCAACATAGCAGGTGTTTCATATCCATACAAGAAAATGCAACAGTCATTATACTTTTGACAACTAGAGTCTAGAGGTATACCTGTAATTTCACTTGAGTTATACTACATTCCTGAACTGCAACGAATCCATCCACATGGAAATATAAATAAACTTGTGCAACAGTTCAAAAGAAACTGTCCAACCAATACATTACAGAAACCAAGAGATGATAAATTCAGGCCACAGTTTGATTCCAAAGAAAAAGAAGCAATATACATGAACCTTTTATTGGAGACATAAAATCTTGGCTATCTAGTAAACGAAACACATTCCAACCTAAGACAAGCAGCAGGGCCAAAGCCCGACAACACAATAAAAAAACTGAAAACTAACCTCCATATCAGAAAATTATGTCCTCGTCCTTCTGCATAGCGGCAGACAACAAGTCATGGGCCGAATTAATTGAAACCCCTTTCTGCAAAGAAATTTTCTCTGCAGATTGCTCCTCTGCAAACTGCTTGGCAGATGCGCGCTGTCTCTCCAATTCCCTCCTCTTATAACCTTGGATCTTTTTCAATCTGAAGAAATCTTCCCTCTCCAGCTCGTCAAGTTCTCCCTTGATGTAACTAATTGTGTTCTCTATCTTAGGCTTCACAACATTCTCCAAGGCATTGACCCTTCGATTGGTGGTTTTTATCGCCACATCAAGTGTCAAGAATGATGTTTGGAGAGAGGCAAGCTCAACTAGAACCTCAATGGATTTTATATAAGCAGCACGACAAGCTTGCACCTGCTGGCCTCCTCTTGCCAATCCAGTCAGGTCATTCTTTGTCTCCCCTTCAGTGAAATACTCAAACTTGGGGAGTTTCACGCCTGCAACATTGTCCGTCCTAGATCGCACTTTAAGCGATGCGGTCTTGACATTTTCTAGGACAATGTGCTTAATATTTTCGCCAGCAACATACTTGGCTTCAGTTAGGGCAAATGAGGATGTTTTCATGGTCTCTCCCATTGATTCTTTAGTCGCGACAATCTTCTTGAGAATCTGGCGGAACTGCACCGTTAAAGCGTCACTTTTCTTTTTTAGGAGAGCGTGACCTCTTGTAGCACCAACAAGTCGAGCCTTCATTGCGCCAAGCATTGTAACTGTTGGTACAACATTCAAACGCTGGGTTTGGCCAGACATCTTGTCAAGATACAGCTGAAATCAAATAAGCAGTAGAGTGATTATTATTACCGAATTCTCCTCACAATCAACTTGTGTTAAACTTCTTGAAATTATCAAGACCTACTGATCTGAAGCAAGAGATTCCAGAATCTATGCAAATTACTTTAACTGAAAACAAAGCATGCCATTTAAGGATCCCACTTATATTTCTGACCAACAAGTTTAACCAAAACATGCTTGATATCAGTATTTTCAAAACTAAACTCCAAAACTTCCTTTAATGCACCAGAACTCTACAACTTTTGAGAGACTTTCTATACATCTACTGTTCCAAACACAAAAGGTGATGTGTACAAATCTCTTTAGAAGGACTTCACACAAAAAAGAACCAGCTAAATTGTCACTAGGACTTCCACAGCTAACAATAAAAATAAGAGAGCAAACCAGCAGACTATTAGTAAAAATATTCATGGCTCAATCCCATGCAGTCTTTGTACTACTATGGCTTTACTTAATACTCCCAATAAGTATAGCAGACCAGCCACTCAATCGGAAACATAGATCTTTGCTCCCCTTGAATTATTCTATTCCATCACCAAAAAGTCAACTAAACATGCGAGTTTCGAGAATACCCAATTTCCATCCTGAATCCTCAAATAGTCCCCCATTCAACAGTCAGGGCTCAAGACTCAGGAGCAGAACATAATGCAATTTCTTTTTTACTAATGAAACCCAACCAAACAACCTCAACCTCGTGACCCAACCAATAGACATGATGTAATATTGCAATGTCTTCATGAGATGTAGTTTATTAAATAAACATGCTTGATTACCATGTGAGTGCCTACCAAACCCCAGCACTACCAGGCCTTAAAGATCCATCCTTATGCTAGGTTATAAAACAATATCTGAGAAACACGAGATACCCTTATTATACTCAACAATTGGCACACCATAGATGGATAAAGATCACAGAGACAAGACTACAGGAGGCTCTTTGGTCTAGTTGCAATGAGTATATATTCAGATTCTCAGAATCATTTCCTTGAATTACAATTTAAACTAGTAAGACTAATATAGATGCATGAATGCGAAGTAAGGATTCCACCTATGCCATATCAAGGTGTAATCTACTTCAAAATGAATGATAATTTCGGACATTAACCCGTAAAATAGTCCAAAAAGGCCAAAGTTTTTACAGCTAATCAGTCACAGATTGGGTACCTAATTGTATTTTACAATGAGAGAGAGCAATGCTTAAATAGAAAAACCTAAGAAACCCTAATAATACAAAAAGACTGAATTATCCCGAACATAAAAGATAAATGGCGATAACATTAGCGAAACCCTAATAACATAAAAAGGATTAAACTACCATGCACATAAAAGATAAATAACAATAAACTGAAACCCCATACTTATGATGCGAGGCCGGAGAGCATCGTTAGTTTGCCAAGGAGATAACAAGTGCAAATTGACTACAAATCAACTACAGCAGTGGCGTTGAACAGTGAAAAGCGGTTCTGCAAACAATACCAATCAAGATCCAATACCAATCGGAGTGCCGAAACTGCAAACAAGTGCTAACCAAAACTGGAACATGCGAATAGGAAGAAGAACTGGTGCCAAACAAATGCAAATAGGAGGAAGAACCGATGCCAAACATATTTCGGCCGTAGATTTTAGAGAACTACACCACAGTACTTAAAAAAAAAAAAAAAGAAACTGATTGCCAATGCAGATTTCAAAGAATCTAGACGGGAGAGAAAGGAGAGATGCAGATTTTAGATTTATTGTCAGTTTACTTCACACCGGCCTTGGCAAGGAAAGTTAAATAACTCATATGAAAAACAAAGGTAATCCTTCTGTAGTGGATCTTTTGTAATACCAGGTCCAACTTGGTTTAGTTTGCCTCAAAATAGAGCTTGAGGAACACTATGTGAAGCAAATCACTCCGGATGCCCAAACTCATCCAAATGAAAGGAATAATTGATCATGATAATATTTGGCAACTCAAAGAACTCCTAATTTAGTCTTTGAACACAAGTTCTAAAGCCTCAGACCCTGAAGCTGCCATGACGCTTTCCCACCATTTTCACTCTTTGTAGTTGGTGTTAAAACTATTTAATCAAAATCGTCATTTAAACAAATTTGTAGTATTATCAGCAGATAAGAAAATAACAGATAGTAGGAAAGAATTGGCCTGTGAGTTCGAGAGGCGTGTAGTGCCCTAAAGTCATGTTCCTTCACACGTGAAGGTTCAGGGATAATTATTTTTCCTTTATCAAGCAAACAAAGCATTTTTCTTCAGTCAGAGACAACGTTTTATATCATGTAAATTTGACCCAGTTTCCATCCGAAGCAACACGGGATTGATGCATCATCAAATTGAGCTTACACGTGTTTGGATCATTTGATCCAATTGTAAACTGAGGCAACATAGAGCATAATGCAACACAAAATTGAGGCACACCATATTGTTGGGTCCCTCAAATAAATTCAATCCAATAGTCCAGATGAGTACATAACCCTCTAGGACAGTTAGTAGACTTAGGGGGGCATTTGGCCGACCACTTATCTCCTTTTCAACTTCTCCTTGCCCAATTTTGGGTATTTGGCAGACAAAACCCAAAACCCATTCCCACTCAGAACTCATTCCCCAAATTTCACAATTGAGGCCAGGAAGCAAAACAAGCTCCCGAGGAAACCTTTTCAATTCCACTTCTCATTCTGATTTTCCCCTCAATTTCTGTTCTCCCATTCTACCCCCTGTTTACATTACATTTCCTCTGGAGAATCCCCTTTTTTTCCACCACAAGACGATTCCTGCGATCTACACACCGGTTCTCGTCGCCGCTCTGTTCATCTTAAACGTAGTATAAAATCTGGAATTGAGAAGCTGTGACCTTAAAACAAATCCTAATCCATCCCGATACAGATAAACAAAGAATCAAGCAAGTACCTCATCAATATAGCAAAAGAAAAAAGATGAAGCAATAACGAATTGATGAATCTTAACAGATCCTTTTCAATTAAAAGACACAAACTTGAGATCGAATCGAAATGACGATGAATGGGATCGGTTCTCACCTGGAAATCCTAGAGAGAGAGAGAGGGTATGCCAACTGTCAAGTACGCCGAAGAATTACGCAAGTGGCCACCGGAGGAGGACGAGGAGGTCCTATGAATGACGGACAGGGCGTCGGGGGGTTTGGATCTTTTGTTGTGATCTCACATGTACTCCTGCTGCCGCTGACGAAGAGGAATTAATTGACAATAGGACAACCTAATGGGTATGATATGATTAGTATTTCAAAAATATCTATGAGGAGTATAGTAGTATTTTCTTAATTTTGTTAACACACCTAAACTATGACCGAGAATCATTTAACCCCCTCATTAGGGTTAATTTTGTTAACATCCCTTAATTGTGACAAAAAAAATTTGACCCCCTTAGGCCAAGTTTCCCAATTTATAGAATCGAAATTTGATAAAAACTAGTAACACTTAATTTTATCAAATGAGGAAGACATGTAATTAAATCAAAGCAAAAAGACACTTAATTTTGCATTTCAATGTTCCTGGAGCATATCGGTATGTCTTACAACAGAATTGGGGTTTTCTAAATAAATGACTAGTCTTGTATGCAATTGTAAGTGGGTGGAGCTATGGTCTGGAGCATGGAATAATTTCTCACAAAGACGCCCTATCCTCGACTCGAGAGCAAGGTGTTCAAACCACCAAGGCACTAGTCCAAGTGGCCGAGGCAGCGGGCTAAGAAGCTTCCTTCTCCCACCGGGACAGGATAATTGCTACCCAATTTGGCTTTTTCATTACAACATTAAGAGGAATTCAACTAGTAAAGTTGTTCCAATTCCTAGCTTATTATCATAATTGACTTATTGCGTTTTACAAAACAAGTTATTCTCTCAGAATACATCAACTCAAAAAAACTTACTTAAACCTAGTCAGGAATTAGAACAAAGCAACGCGAATTTTACGTTTACCCTGAAAACATAACAAAATGATTTTAAAGCTTGGCTTATTTAATTTTTTATTCAAATCTCAAAAGATTCGCTTAATTTCTGTCCAACCCATTTCCATCAAACTGAACATTTTCCTTCGCTTGAGATTTGAAGGCGACTGCCAACAGCTAATGCACATGATTCAAAGGCGCATGGAAGAGCATCAGACTATGGGATTAGTGTTTCTTCCAGCTGGTTTTAGGTGAGCTAAAACACTTTTTTTTGTGAAGAGGAGCGGCAATCGCCCAATGAGCTGCGAGAGGTGCTTGCTGTTGTACTTGGGGGTCTCCTCTTTAAAGGGACGGTTGCCGGATCTGATATTCCGTTTCTATTTTGTCCTTAATAAAATACAGTCTTATTCGTTTGAAAAAAGAAATAACTTTACTTGGTTTGAATTAATACGATAATTAGAAAGTAATTCGGTTAAGCTCATAAAACTACGACTCTAAAATCTATTCAACCTTGATTTTTGGAGAAAAGAAGTTGCTCTTGAACTAACTCGTAATGAAACCACCACAAGTCAACCTTGTTTTGGTTTTCATTCTTTTTTCATCATTTCATGAAACATTACCATCCTTTCATTTTAAGATGTAAGAGATGACGATGTCTACAAAAGAAGTTGGTTTAAATCACCTTTTGAATTTCTTGTACATAAATCTATCACTACTTAGCAATAACCGGAGCGAATCTAAGGATCAAATCCGAGTAACCCTGGGGCAATCTCTAGCAATGGCTGCAAGGTACTCGGATGAAATTTCCTTGCGAAAAGGAAGCAAATGTAGCTCAAACCACCATTATACGTACAATTAAACCCGTGTCTAACCCGGTTTAAAAAAGCTTTCGTCACATCCCTTCTCATGAATTTCGTCGGGTGCGACCCACCTCGGGCCCAATCGGCCCAAGTAACGGTCCTATTTGAGGTGAGCTCAGGGCAGATCTTAGTCACCAGAGTAGGCAAATAGTGCTCATCCATATAACAAGGGGGCTTGCAGTGGGCTTGGAATATTGGGTAGTATTTTGAATCAGATACTATTTGTATTGCAAGCTTCCTATGTACTTCAAACCACTGGGACCCTTTTCGCCAATCGGAGAGCATAATGGTGGGCCACATTCTCTTGTTGTAACGGCCACGGCCCATGGGCCGGGGGTCGTCGAATGAGCCCAGAAAGCTATCGTTAGAGTTGACCAGATAGTTGTAGATTGTGGTGAAGTTGAACAAGGGAATGCAGGTTTCGGAGAGGAGGACAAATCTCTCGTTGGAGAAGTCAAGGAGGGCATTGGCTAGTAATCGCCTCTCTGCATCTATCATTGTTGCCCTTCCCCATTGCACTGGCTGCCAAAAACATGACCAAAAATACCTTAGTGACATGGAGTTCATATCCCAAAAGAAAAAAAAAAAAAAGGACATGTAGTTCGGGATCCGAGTGGTGCATTTTTCAAATTCGATGAGCTCTATAATATGTTTGAATTTTGATATTTTATCTTTCTAGCAAATTTCAAACGAGTTTCAATCGAATTAATTGTTGACCACTTTGTCATAACGTCAATGAATTGTTGTTAATTGAAATTTTCACGAGCCAAAAATCGTAATGCGCTTGGTTTTACAGTCCCACTTGTACTTTGTGTTAAAATGCGAGTTTTTGTATGGTAGTCTTAGGGTGATTCTAACCTGGCTTGGTATTCTTCGCTTGTAAAAGACCGATGATTCAGGGGGCTCACCGGTGAACTCCGATGAGATGTGGAGGTATATTGAGAAGAGCCCATCATGTCCTCTGAAAAACTTCTCCCAGAGTGGTGCCAGTGGCAATCTCCCTCTTGTCAAGAACATGAATGCCACTTTTGGGGTCCGATTGTATGGGAAGTCTGCGATTCCCGGCACCATCGACGCTCTCCACATCAGCTCTTCATCGGTCATTGAATGCCACAGGTTCTTAGGAGCTACCCAATCTCTCAATCCACCATTATTTGTTGATGATGAAGAGATGCAGGAGAAATGAAAGGGAAAAGTAGAGACCGGAGAGAAAACATTGAGCGGAGGGTAATACAAATCCTCGGAAACTAAGAATTTCCTAACACGAACGTTGATGAACAAGCCGAGAAGAACCACGAAAAATGCCATGAATAAACAGAGGATTATGGTGGTTGCAATTCGGAAACTACCCTCTCTGATTCCTCTTTTGATGCATAGCCGGAGTTCTCTCACATACGCAGCAAACTTGCACGGCTTCATTTCTCTCAGCTTTAGCAAAGTCTATACCTGTCTGCCTTGGTAACCAGATACCATTTAATGAGGAAGATACCTTATAATATGGAGAATACATTAACAAAGTTTCTTAGAAGGGAGGGTCAGAAAACGTTTTGATACTAGAATGCAAAGGAAAAAACTCATGGGAGGTGGCTAGGATGAGAAGCGTGACCGGAACATGAGAGAGAGAGAGAGAGAGAGAGAGAGAGAGAGAGAGAGAGAGCTGTGAAATCCAGACGTTTTTGTTGACAAAATGATAATTAAGGTGCACAAAGTGAAATTCTCACTCGTACACACGAGATAAGCAAGGAATCCTGTACATATCTCCTGCACTCCCATGCCGGAAACAAATAATGAGTTCTCGATATAGCATTATAGCTAGACAAGAGAAAACGCAAGGAAATTACCTATATCTACTTCAAACCAAACCATTGAAACTTAAAGTCAAATCATTCACTTCAATTATCGAATCACCATTTCCATTTACAGAAATTCCAGAACTTAGTAGCATGTTATGATCAAACCAAACATAGTATAAGACAGTGTGTAAAACTTCCATTTGACTTGCGCGACAGTACACACTGAAACATGGCATTAATTAGCCAGAAAGCTACTAGGTAACATCTCATTATTAACTTCGCAAAATATCTTCAACACAGAATTTCTATTTCATAACACAATTATGTGACGTTACAACACCACGTTCCCGATGTAACAACATACAGCCATTTTCCCAACGCGCCTATCTGGCCATTTATCATTTCCCAAAGAAAGGAAGGATAGAGAGTTCATTAGCCTAGTAGTGATGCAATCAATAATTAGCTTCTTATTTACCTCAACCATCATCCATGAGTTTGTAGCTTTCTCTTTCTTATTTAGACTGAAATTTGTATTTGACCGAGTACAACACAGCTAGGCCTACCACTGCCACAGCACCAAGTATTGCTGGAGTTCTCAGCTTTGTATTTTTCAATTGGAAACAGCTACTAAGGTACGACAACATCCATTGTGAAAAGAAACACATTCCACAAGTCGTCTGGAACTTTGAAACAGAAAAGTCCTACACAAAGCAATGACGAAAGCTCTAAGTGATACTCACAAAAACTTGAGACCAAAATTACAAGCACACACCATTTGCATATAAATATGACTATAATGTCATTCACAACGAAGCACTTGTGCATCTAAATTCCATATTATGAATCTATGCGTAGATAGTGGCTCAACTAAGTTGCAAATTACAAGCACACACCGTTTGCATATAAATATGACTATAATGTCTTTCGCAACGAAGCACTTACTGCATGAAAATTCCATAATATGAATCTATGCGTAGGTAGGGGATCGATTAAGTTGCAAAAGAAATAAAATACTTATGGTAAAAGGACAAGAGAGGTGTTCCAACCTAAGAAAGGAGGGTGGTGATGGTAGAGGGCAGTTTTTCCTTGCATGGACTCATCCTTTACGCACTATGTCAATAAATTCAACAAAGCTGCTGCTAAAGGTTTCTAGAGAGAAATCCTGCATTGAGATTCAAAATTAAGTTTTGAATTCAACTTGAGTAAGTAACCATAGACACACCTCCACTTCAACAGAACAAGAATAGTTGTACTATTAGAAAACTGGAATTCAGGGACTCTTCAGCTTAGTTAAAGCGAGAGAGAGAGAGAGAGAGTCTTCAGATGTCCCATCACCTATATATACAATCTTATTGTGACTTGAGCAAGGCCCATGTCTATGCATGTACAACATGCTTCCATTATGAAAACTAACATGCAACTTGACTTGTTTGGGCAGATGATCCACATGCATGTACAACATGCTTCCACTATGAAAAATTAACATGGAAATAGGCAAATTACCTTCGGCAACTTGTCTTGTTTGGCCAGATGATCCACATGAAGCCTCACATTTGATGCAGCAGCAATCCAGACACCACGATCAACATTGGCATATGTATATGCAACAATATCGAACAATGTCTTTGCTCCATTTTCAATGGCCTTCAATATAGTAGATTCTCTACTTCTGCGATTTCTGAAAAACAAAACCAGAGCTTTATCAAAATATTTCTTTCTTTTTTCTTCCATCTATCACATTTGAGTATTATAAAATGTTGCAATGTCAAGATCGTCGAATGAACGGAGAAGATGATTAAGTTTGCTTGAATGTTGCATTGATGAAGAAACAATATGAAACTATAGCATAAACACTTAACTACATGTTAAGAGCTTTGCTTGTATATATCATAAACAGAACGCTTGAACTTTAACAGATAAATGAAATCTACACAAAAGATAAATGTGATAAACTGATAATGGATAGCTGAGAGAGAGAGAGAGAGAGAGAGAGAGAGGATGAGATTTGCATACTTTAGATAGGCACAGAGCATGTGTTTAGGCCAAAGATTAAGTCTCCCATGCATGGGGATTAACACATGCGGAGAAATGTCCAAAAATTTGTAAGTTGTTTGGAAGTACTCCTACATAAACATCGAAATCACAGAACCCATTAGCTTGAAAGAAGTATAACACTGGAACAAAAGGGATGATTTACCATACTATAATCCCACTCCACATGAGGATGTAAAGCCTAATCCTTTTTTCCCCCTTTAGCTTTTTACTTGGGTATTTCACATTTTGTTGGAGGTAGCTCTATCCTGCTGACACATTGAAAGAGAGGCTCGATTTTCCCATTGCCAGCCTGCCCACAATGTTTACTGAAAAGGCTCCAAGGGACCCGAGCAGACAGTACCACCAGGCCTTTTTTATGCAAAGCAGAAAAGGGAAGAATACAAGTCACCTTAATAACAATGTGGTTTCAGAATTCTGCTTTACAGCAGTCTGAAGGATAGAAAATAGTAGTAATACATATTACTATCAGTCAATCACTTATCAACCACAAGTCACAACAGGAAAGAAAACAGGTACCACAATCCAGAACAACTCAGTCATTGAGGAGAACAACTCAGTCATTGATAATTACCAACACCAAGTGCAACATGTTGCAAACTCCAACTTTGAAGCTGTCGTATTCATGCCAGATGGACATAAATAAGTCCAGGTAATGTGGGACACCACTCACACTGTGAAATTAAAGGATAAAATATATTGCAACATAAATCAAAGTGGAAAGAAGCTAATTATCTCTTTTCCATGTCCAGAATCACTACATCACTTATCGATGTCACGAACATATATGGACAAGATAAGTACCAGTAAGGTGGGAAAAAGACGCAACAGATGAATGAAGAATATATCATATATATCTTGGTCCTTTCCATGCTTCATATTTGGCCCATGACCTTACCTTTGTTTTCTTATAACCACCACAGGTATGACATTCTACATCAAGGATGTGCATTTGAATGACGCAACTGCTTCGAAGAGCCAAATTCATATTGAACACAACATTTATAATTGCATCGTTGTAGTGTACTATTTGTAGCCCACCCTAAGATGTTACACTCGATTGAGCTCTCTTCAAATACACCAAACAAACATAGCATAATCCTTTCAACAATCAACCAAACCATCCTCAAGAAGAATATTCTTGTTAAGACATCTATATTACTGCTTGAAAATGCTCTCCTCTGACAAATACCAGCTCTTAACGTAGAATACAGAGTCCCTACAAGGAAACCATATTCCATCTATAAAGCAGAAGAATAAAATATAGGAGCATGCTTACATCCATATTTCCACCAGATGTAATATCCAAAACTGCACTTCCTTGGCTGAAACAAACCCACGGATAAGTTAAAAAAAAAAGTAGCTCCAGCTGAGAAATAACAAGATGGACAGGTGGAATATGAATAAACCACCAAAAGATAGATTTATGAGTTTTCTCATGACAACCACGAACTAGAGAAAATTAAACCAACAAGCAATCAAACAAGGACACAAAGATTTATGTGGTTCCGCTCAAGCACAAAGCTTATACATACACCACAGGCAAAGAGTGAGAGAGGGTTACCTATTAACGAAGAGAGAATACAAAGATACGGCTATATTCATCACTCTCAAAGAAGCACCAAACGATATTCAAGGACAAATCTTGGGTGGAACCCAAAAGGGAGCAATAAACACTAGTGGAACCCAAATACAGAAAATAAGAGTAAACCAACTTAAAACGCAACAATCCCGTGTCCGACTGCCCGGACAGACATAAGCCCGTCCAGGTGGAAGATACTACGAGCCTCCTGTGCACATAAATTGATGGCTGTCCGGACGGACGTGAGTCCAGCCCAGCCGGAAGTTGCTGCAGTCTTGAGATTCAAGGCATATTCTACGAGGTTTTACAATATGACAGAAACAAAGAACCAATGTTTGATGGTGCTTGACTTTATTATTCATAAAATTAACAACAGTAGTATGAACTATGATGGCATATAGGTGTGAAGCCTGTTCTGCCATTCATGAAAAATTTGCCTTAAACAAGAGTCAGGGCTTCACATATCAACCAACAGCACTCATAATCAAAATAGAATACTTCTATGCTCATCTGAGTATAGCTGTAGGTAAGAAGTAGATAGTACGAACTTTCTTCTTGTATAGGATCTTACCCTACGCAATGGTCACCCACAATCAATGAGTGAGTACTAACATGAAGCAATGCCATGTGGCCATCTGTATGCCCCTGAAAAAGAAGTTTGTCAGAAGTTGACATCAAGAAGCACAAAACAAATATCAAGAGGAAAAGAAATGGAACAGAAAGTAAACTTGTAGATATTCTTAGGAAGACAACATAATAAGATATGAAAAATCTCATTGAACATACAACTTACCATCAAACTGAAAATGAACAAAACCGCTTACACGCCTCCATTAGAAATGGCGACTTAAAAACATACAATGACAATGACATGAATACTGGACTAACTAGCATGATGCTTCAGTTGACCCAACCTAGCAAACTGTCTTGCAAAACACTCTACACTCACGTATGAGCTCAATTGGCATTTTAGATAAGCTGAGTTTGGTCAAAGATTGATTCCGACCTTGACTTTGTGATAAGCTCGGGCTTGCTTGGGTTAGCTGGTGCCTGATAAAATAGTTGATTAAAGCTTCCCTCAACTTGATCAGAACTCGTTCATCAGAATGAGCTTAGCTTGAACTAAGATAAAGAAGTTGGAAACTTGGATTTCAGACAAGACGAGCATGAGCTGGGAATTTTTTATTTGTTGAAGCTTAAATTTGGCTACATTAGCTCGACCCAGATGAAAGGCTCGCTCCAAACGAATCTAGAGCATACATAACCATTTGACATAATTTACGAGATTTATTTCACGTGTTCTATTGCTATATATTGATACATACACCCTAAAGAGGTTAATTTTTGGAGAAGCACAATAAGCTATATGACTATCAATCGCTCAACAAGAAATTGGCAAAATGGTCAATCCAATGAACCCCAAAGGGTTGGCCTAGTGGTCAAGACCTGGGACATAGGGGTTTGCTCCCTCCTAAGGTCTAAGGTTCGAAACCCATCAGGTGCTATCAACTCCTTTAGGGCCAGTCCATACAAAGCTTGCTCCGGCTTTAATTGAGCTCCCCGCAAGTTGGAGGTGGGATTCGGCCCTTAGCATTATTCGAGGTAAGTGTAGGCTGGCCCGAATGAAAGAGCTATTAAAAAAAAAAAAAAACAATGGTCATTCCAATGGGTAGGCCTTTGATACACATGCAAAGCTTTACCTAGTGAAATTGTCTCAAAATTGAAAGAGAAATCACTACCGCACAGATACAAATTCCCATAAACTGGATTGCCAGCCCATTAGACCATGCTAACTGAGACATCCATTTAGTGATTGCAATTTCAAAGTGGAATAAAAATATCATCAGCTCCATTAAAATGCTTCTGAGTTTCAAATGGTTCATTCTATAAAACTTCAGCTTGTCATCTCAAACAGAAACAGCTTATGCTCAATCTCAATGGCTCGAGTCCCAAAACAATTTGGCATACAGACAATCAATGATTAGTATGGTATGAGGAAGCAAACTTATGTAATTAGAAGAACTATGTCCAAACAACCAATCTAACACAAAATAAACTGTCCAAATAACAAGATAAGAGCACCTGGAGGATGGTTTCTACGTGCAAGTGGCAATGCTTGTTTTATATTCCAAATATCTAAATACACTAGGGCTGTTCACAGCTCGGACTCTGTCGGGTTCGGGTTAGTTTTGACCCGACTGACCAGTATTCGGGTTTGCGTTGTTCTTGCCCGATTCTGACCAAGATGGTGGTCGATCGGGTTCGTCGGGTATTTTACACCACAAACAACCTCCATTTCCGATTCCAAAAAAAGAAAAATAGAGCCTTCATTTTGTACTGCAAAATCGCATACAACTCAAGTAATCAACTACAAACCTCAGTGGAAGATAGTGATCCAAAATACACATATTCAACATCAAAAACTCCTTACGCAGATTCCCGGAAAATCATATTCTCATAAAGAGTAAAACCGTATACATTACCCAACTTGAATCATATGCACAGTAGTATTACACATGAAAATCGCCTACTCATTGGAGGGATCGACGGATCTAGACTCCAGAGAGAGAGAGAGAGAGTGTGTGTGCGTGTGCTGCCGGCCGCCACCGTCCCACGGCCAGATCTAGAGGGGAGAGAGATGAGAGTCAAAGAGATAGGGTTTTAGAGAGGGTACGCAATTGTTGGAAGAGAAATGGGAGAGAGATCAGGACTTGGGAGGTGAATATGTGTGAGGATTTTAGGGTTTTGTTTTTATACTGTCCTTATTCCGAAGGGTCGGGTCCCTCGAATTAAATATCCCCAACCCAAGACCGACCAAAAAACTAAAATTTGCAGCAAAATGGACCCGAACCCGCCTGAATAAGCCTATCTAAACCGTCCGCTATGCTGTTTTTTCAGGCAGGTCGGATCGGGTATGCGAACAGCCCTTATATACAGAATTTGATGCTGGAAAAAGCTATGCAGGATCTAGTTCATTCAGATTCAAGTATCTTTTATTTCAATTAAAGCACCAAGAAGGCTCTCAAAACAACCCAACAGGTAACTCTCTAGGGCTGTCATCGGGACCAAAACCGGATGTCTTGGGTTCAACTTACGCTGGAAATGACTTGGACTACCCGATACTTATTGCTTGTGGGTAATTGCACACTTGCACTGGTTTACCTTGCAGGGGAGGGTCCAAACTCCAAACACCAAAGTGACCTTTCCTTGGAGAGGTTTCTCTTAACCCCCAAAAAGAACAATGCACGTGCACAGACAAACACAGAAAACATTAAAAGAAGATAAATAGTGATACTTAAAGTAAATAAAAAAATGATGTGAGAGGTCAAATAGCTGCCTATGTTACATAAACGCTGGTACACTTGTTGATACATTTCTAGGTGTTAAGACCTCCTTGAACCCCAAATCTAGGAAGTTAAGAATATGCTTGAAATGTGTGAAAAAATCTGGGGATAGTAACAAACTGCAGAAGATTATATCCTTCACAATTTTATCTAGGACAATACAACCAAGACAATGGAATTGAAGGCATACATACCTCTATTAGGCTTCTATCTGCCTCTATATGACAGCATCATAAGACACTTTAACTACCAATATCAGTTTTTTTTTAATCTCACTACCATACAAGAAGGATCAAAAATTCCTTTTTACATACATGTATGTCTCAATTGTGCTCGATATGAATATCAGATATTCTCACTCTCAATATTTATCATATTTCATCTGCATGGGTAACCAAAGAGTTCATGCAACTTATAACTTAGCTATGTACCACCAATGTAAAAGGCCAGAAGACATTTTTATGATCTTTTCAGTCATTTTGTCAAGTTTTTCATCCAACATATTCCCCAATCTAACAGCCATGCCTGGTTGTCGTCAACTTGTTGACCCCAGAATGTACATCCTAGCTTCTATCATGTATGTGCCTGGGACAAAACCCCCCATGCTTCTTTCTGAAATCTTCTCTATGGAATTTCACATTCAGAAGGTAGCTCTAGTTTTTATTAATTGCTTCTTTCATGATTGACCATGAAGCAAGTTAAGTCTACTTGCTTCATAAGAGAAAATGAAGTAAATGGAGAATATCAGCATTGCCACCAGTGCAAATCTCTTCTGTCAAGACAAAGCAAGTTAAAACTATGCCTTTCAGAAGATGCAATCCTCTAAATGAAAATTACCGGGGCAAAAATAACTTTTAATAGCTGACCACCAATGCAAATCTCTTCACCTCCTGAAACTGGGGAGCGGGCAAGAGACCAATGATCTGTACCAAAAAATTGATGCTAAAATCACAAGCTGACATAGGCATTGTAAGAGTACATAAAAGTAAATCATGGTCATTATCCTTTCCATTACAACTTCATGATATCACCAGATCTGTTGTTCCTTTTAAGTGTTTAGAAAAAGAAAGCATCAAGAAACCAAGTCCAATTAGGACACACTAGATGGTGAGAATTGTTTGTGAGTTTGTTGAGATTGCTTCAGCGAATTTTTTTTCGCAGGTCAAGAAAAAAAGAGCCAGTCAAGAAGTATAGTTCCTTTCCTGGTCTTGTGGGAAGACTTGAGATATACACATGGGCAGAGCTACCCAGAGACAAGAGGGGTCACTTGACCCCTTCCACTTCAATTTTTCACAAGGATTTTTGATAGTCTAGAGCTAAATTTTGCAATTTTGCCCCCGCAAAAAATTCAAAAATTGCCCCAACTTACTTCAAATTCACAGAATTCTCAAGTTTTTTCTTCTTTTTGAGAGTTGATAGTTTTACAAATGAGGTTATCGTACATTGTTTTCAAAATATAACATGTCATTGGGATGAGTTATAGAGCAAAAATACATGTATCATTGTATATTTATGTTAGAGTTCATCTCTTAATTTAGTTATTTCGTTGCAGGAGCAAATAGAAAAAATAACTTGTATATATATCTAATTTTTTACCCCGCTAACTTAAAATCCTGGCTCCTCCCCTGGATATGGCTACAAATACACAGAATCAAGGTCAATAATGGGTATTGCCGTATTGAAAAAGTATGTTATGAGTTCATACAAGAATGGACTAGCTCTAAAAACCGATTTAGCAAGTACAAAGGGAAGAAACTATTCCCAGCTTGCCACATGAATAGGCTGATTCATTTTGACTCACCCCTGACTTAGTTTTCTTTGGCACGTCTACCTTTTTCAGCAGAATGACATTTCCTACTGATGTGGTTACAGACCATCAGCACTTCGACCAAAATAACTATCACTATGAAGCATAATACCTGATGCAGATCTTTTTGCTTATGTGGCATCTTTTCTGAGCTATTGACATGTATTCTCCTCACTGGGGGATAGTTTCTTTAAGGTGAAAACAATCAGATACCCTTCTTTAACAGCCCATTCATCGTTTTCCATTGACAAGACCAAGATATATCCAAGTGAACGTTGAATTAGAAGTTAAGGAGAACTGTAACCTTTTTGAATGCGTCCTATGGTATTCTCATGGGCCAAAAGTATAGCATCAGGATTGCTTTTCTGGACGACCGAAAGACCTACACCAAATATTCAAACAGAATGTTATAACAAATTAACACCAGTAGGTAACATAACACGTAAAATTTAAATTATTAAGACAGAATTTCCAATCAAACATGAGAATGTGGAGTGTAACTAGTTTGTATCCTTGTAGGTTATTACAGTTCCGCGGGGGATCAAATGAGAGAAGCAATATTGATAACTTAGACATCCAGCAGACCACAACTTCAAATTTATATTCCTATCCATGTTTTTGCCATTCATAGACGCTGAAGTCCAAAGAGTATAAAACCAAAAATCAGATGATACGCTAGACTTTATAGATGCCCCAGTCTGGTGTCAGATGCATTCCCTCTCTTCCACATAAGTCCTACAGATCATATTCTTTGCCAATCACTGAACTCTTGTTGAAATAGCAAATGAAAGATGGGGCAAAACTGTGAAGAAACTGGATTTCAGCTTTTTATTCTTAAAATCCTAGTTGTCAACTAGCTTAATGAGACAAAGTGACACCATTTAGTCAGATGCATGAGCCTCGGACCTTGTCACTTATACTCCAAACCTGACTGTAAACTTGGTCGGGTGTCGAAGTAACACTCAATGTCCGATGACTCAGACCACAGATGCACAAGCTTTGAAGAGTGATCAACTGTGTCTCTAGTGTTGTTCTAAGAGCGTACTTGAGTTGGTCAGTTGGACCATGCTGCGCGCATCAAATTCAGTTTTTAGTTTTCATATGCTGCATGCATTGCTATTGCTGCTAGTGGCATTGGCATAATGTTTCATCATACCAAAACAGATATCTGACACAGACCTTCAGTTATCACGCTCCTAGCTAAGAACTTGTCAAATACATTAACTATTATACAAACTGTCTCCTAGTCAAATTACCTACGACAAGGGCCACTTCCGAGTTTTAATAGGTCAACCGAGTGACCGACTATTCCCCTCTCTCTGGAAGAATAAATGAATAGCCTACCTTTGTTTCCAATCATGTAAATAGCAGAAGTGAATGTATAACGAAACAAAAATGCCTCCATGATTTTAAATACTGTTTGCACTTTGCAATAACTTACCGTCAACATGATCGTAGTGGTGATGGGTAACAAAGACGACTAACTTTCTGGGCAAAGCAGCAATTACTTCCTTGAGCTGATTTTTTTATCACCAGTGCAATGAGATGTCACAAAATCGAGCAAAAAAGAACGTAGTGAGTATAATAATGGAAGACTAATTTTCCAACAACCTAAAGTACAAGTATCATCACATAAGAAACATGCCACAGCATGAGTGAGGAACCCAGTACAAGCAAGGAGCAATTCAACCATGCATAATGCATAAGAAGATTCTCAAGGTTGATAATTTCACTCAAAGGGGTCATAACACAGTAAACTGAGGTTCGATGTACAACTATGATTGGGAGTGGGTTGATTCTGATTCTTCGCTGATTCTTCGTAAGGTGGCTAGAGAATGTGGGATTTGGTGCTGGCTTTGTTTGGGATTAGTTGGGTGTTACATAGGAATTTTGGATTCTTCCGTGGGCGATAGCTAGGAGGGGTAAGGATGCCGAGGGCCACGGCAAAAGCCCTGGTTGTTAGTGCTTCTATGCTTAATCTAGATTATTTGGAGAGCGCGGAACAAGAGAACTTTTCAAGGGATTGAAGAATGTATGCTAAAGCAAGAGTATCCATATGTTCCTTTTATATAGTTGAGTGTTGGGAGAGCTGTGGCAGATTTGTGTTAGCTTATGGATGGTGTAGATCTATTGGTTAAGCCTTCTTCCTTTGAAAGTGTATAGGCTAGGTTTTTTATTGGAAAGGTTATTATGGTGCAATGTTTTCTTACTTGGACAGCATCCCCCATTGATGCTTCCTTGATATCCACTACTTTACCTATCAAACAAAGAATGCAAGACATAAAATCCCCTGTGTGTGTGTGAAGAAGAAACTATTCTACAAACAGGATCGAATAACCATACGCAGTGTACTTGTCATTATCACATGGAATAGTAAAACCCAAATTGAAACATCAACTGGACAGAAAACATAAACTTTTTCCAAACTTGGTCCTTACATCACCTTCTTTAAAAAGATTTTTATCCAAACATATTATTTACATTTGAATAGTATGCAATACAGTACTTGTAGGAGCTGAACACTAAAAATAATCCCATATCTGAATGCTGTCTTCTCATGATGGCCTCGTGAGGGAAAAGACTAAGGAGAACACTTACCCACGAATGCTAATGCCTAGCGACTTTGAATCTGTACTCATGTTTGAAAAGTGGTGCACCTTTGTTCCAAAGCAATTGAATTGACAAGATCCAAAGTGATACCCAAAGATGTTCAAAAAATCAAATTTTGTAAATCAAGAAAAATCTACAAATAGCGAAGTTTTGGCAAGGGAAAATTAAAAATTGGTCCTTGTGCTCCTTGAAATGTGTTTTGCAATATAGTATATATTCTAATGGATGTTTATTGATTGTAATCTACATTCTAATTTTGAAATCTGTAGATGCCTACCCTGTGGCACCACGATTTAGGGTATGTGGCATATCATGTTATTGTCCGTGATCCTTGTAATGGTATGACATGCAATTCAGGTAACGTAGAAACAACTAAACTCTCTTAGCATGCTGAGATTCCAACCAAGCTAACTCTGAAGTTCAACATTGCTCAGAAGACTAAACAGTCGAATGCATGGTTTCAACAAGGTATATGATATTTTTATAAAAATACCTCGTTCTGAGGGTAGTGTGCATTTTTTGAACTAAAACATGAGTTTGTCATTGTCAGTATTTTCGTCATCATCATAGACCAACTTAAATATCAGGAAGGAGGACCAATAACTACCACAACATTCACTACATTGAAACAATCTCAAGGCAGTTCATTTTTTTTTCACTGAATCTGGCTCCAAAAGAAGATCAGTGAAGGCATCAGAACTACATGCAACAGTACAAATTGATATCATACCTCATCATGGGATTCAAACCGGCAGCCCGGATCCACAATCAAAGCATCTCCAAGAAAGGAAAACTTGCTCTCAGTCGAGCGATCAAACACACTCTCAGGTGAAAATATGACCAAATTTGTCGTATGGAAAGGTTTTGCAGTTCTGCTTCCCATAGGAACAAGTTTAACACCAGGAGGGTATTCCTAAAAGATGCAAAACATATTACGATATGTTAATTATTGATATGACGCAAGTAGACAGCCATAGTATTATGTCTTTAGTTTAAAAAATCAACCTCAATAGTAACTAAATGCAGCATATATAATAGACCATACTGCGAAAGAAATCAATAACAGCAACACATAGGATGTTCACGCACATCCAGATTCAATATTCACCAAATCCTGAAGTTTCAGATCCGCAAACTATTTCAGAAGATCGAGTGCCAATCTTGGGTGACTACTAGTATAGCCATCTGACTAATCTAGATCTTAAGTCTCATGAGACATGACAAAAAACGACCTGGTAAACTACATACGACAATGCTGTGGCGACCACATTTGTGCACAACGTTTCCTTTACCACCTCAGGCGCCACATCATTAATAGTTGGACATTAGTGGGTACATGCTGCAGTGACTGGTAGTAAATAAAACATGGTGCAAAAACGTGGTCACTATGAACCATTGAACTAAAAAACTTCACAATTTTCTTCTTAAATAGTATACTGAGAGGTAATAAAAATACAAAAATTGCAGTCTACTCAACAAGAGAACTTCACGATGATAATCCCACATTAATTTGCTGCATTTAATTGGCGTCATTATCAAAGAACATTCTAGAAGAAATAGGCGTTGACCAGATACGAAAAAGGATTAGTGTGACTTGCAAGTATGGCACCCATTGGTGACATGCTCCTTTAGGATTAGCTTTTCATGGTTAATAAAGAGAATTATCATCCTCATGCAACCCTGAGAGAGAGAGAGAGAGAGAGAGGTTTTGTACCAGGCCATCTGGAGTCATTTTAGCAGTCATAACCAGTTCACATATGCATTTAGTGGGGGTGCATGACACCCTCTGACTTTCTATAACATTCAACATGTAGTATATGTAAATATCCGCTGTCATTGTCTGATTTTTGGTTGTCCGATCACACTCGAATTATGTATCTACTTATCATATTTTTGCCCCTGCTCCGTAGTTCCGTTTCCTAAAATCAATATTGTATTTACTAGCACCCCCTCTCCAAGGCCCATATCTAGTTTAACACAGGAAAAATATCAAATTGGGCCTCCAAACCTAATTGACTCTGAGATAAGTATTCAGTAACTTAGGCTTTTAAGTACTGTGCAACAACCGAAGAAGTTGCCTTCACCCACCAAACAAAAGTAAATAAAGCATAACTATAAACAATGTAGTTAGATTATTTTTCTAAGTATCGTATCAAATAGCCATTGGATGAAAGAAGCCCTAGTAGCTAGGGCTTTGAGGAAAGCTAATAGGTATCCATTTGAGCTTTCTTTAAAATTACATTTCTTCGCCCTATTAAATTTGATTCCACAGATTAGTTGTATGTATTTAAATTATCATTTTGTCTGTTTCTGCATATCTGTTTGTGGAGTCTGAATAGAAACTGTTTATATTTTCATGTGGATTTTTAGTTTGTATTCTAAGATATTTCTCATGCTTGAGGTTTTAAGATTTAAGAACCCTCTAAAGAAAGATCCTGGTTCCGTCCTTAAAAGTTATGCGCTAACCGAAATCTTTTTGCCACTCCCCCAATTCTTACTGCCTCTTTACTAATGGAATCACTTTCCTTGATTATTTATGCAGCATGTCCAAAACTAATGTAAAACACACTAAAAACCAACGAACCTGGAAATTCATGATCGGAGGGATTTTTGAAGTAGACGTTTGAATTGCATCATTTATGAGACCAACAACAACCAAAGATCCTACTCGATCACTACTAGGTTTCACTTCAAGAAGACAATTTAGGCAACGTTGAAGAGACATCCACTTACATTGCCCTGCATGCATTACTCGAACAATTAATTGCACTTTCATCAACCTTGCAAAGATAGCTACAGTATTCCAACACTAGAAAAGGCTTGCGATACTAATTTGCTCTTGTAATCACATTAAGAAAATGCAACAATGACATTTTTCACATCATCTAATCGGACAATGGTGAAAGAGCTGATTACAAACAAGCAACCAAGACAGTGCACAGGCACGAGCAAGTCCTATACACAACAAGTACGAACACTACTTAAGAATACAAGTTGCTCCTAAAACAAATTCTCCATTCATGCACGTGCAGCCTGCAATGTACATGGTTTCTAGTAATTTGACCGATTGAAGCACAATGTCAAGTGAAACAACTTCGTACATGGGCCTGTCCAATCATTTCACATGTCTGATCTTGCTGGTCTAATTCAATTTGTCTTCCATAAGGTAAGCAAAATTAAGAAGCAAAATTACAAAGCTGGTCTAATTCAATTTGAAGTTGGTATCTGTACCATTTTATGAACTTTTTTCCCCTAATAATCCTGTCTGGGTTTGATAACCTCTGCAATTTTTTTATTTTTTATTTTTGATCCGCTTAACCTCTGCAATTTGACTACCCAGTTTGTTAGGATTAGGTCTCGGCATACTACAATTGTGATCATTGTGGGACATTTCGCACAAATAGCTTTAGATGGATATGTTGCATAGCACAAAATAACATTCTCCTAGTCAATAAACCTATCAGAAATTCCAGAGGCCCAATATATTATTTTCGATATATGAAATATGAGTGTAGAGCCCGATTTCTGTCTAGTGTCTACTGTCTACTCAACCCTTGAAAGAATTTGAACCACACCGATTTAAGTGGGAGATGAAGATCACCATAAAACAAGAAGGATAAGCAAAGATTAACAATGGCTTTATTGTACAGAATCAACTGGGCCACTTTGGACTAAGGTGATTCCAGACCTCCAGTTTTCTTCTTGTGTAAAACTCATGATACAGCCTCATAATTAGCACCAACATCCAACTTCATTGCCAAGAATCCTACGAAGATCACATACATATCACAATCATTAATCAAAGCAAACCTTGTAAATCTCCGTTTTCTGGTCCCAAGTTTCCAGTAATATAAACTGTTTGAACGGGAAATCCTGGTCCGAATTCTGGTTCCTCCACACACTTCAAGAGCTTCCACTGCACCCCGTTGGATGTCCCAAAACCCACTTGTTGCAAAACCTACAATTTTACCACTTCATATTAACTCCATTATGTCTTCCTAGAAATAAACCATAATTACGTTACAAAAACCAATAGAGTTATGAACCAACACATTGCCAGTTTGATTGACAGGATTAGAGGGGGGATCCGATCAAAAATCTGGTGGGACCCGCATTTACGGCATTAGAAGGGTAGCATAAAATTGGACAACAAATCCCATAAAACATCGATACACCATACGCCTATAAGTGGCTGAGATACTGGTAATCCTCATTATTAGTTCGGGAGGAACCATCCTGTATACATGAACAGTCAAACATGGTCTTAGACAAGGGAAAAATTAGCCTTTTGTCTCCATCAAACTAGAACCAGTAGTACTCCACTTGTGGAGGTCACCTGCATCCTTACAAAATAGGTCTCGGGCCAAAACAAACTTGGGGCCCCACAACACATGCAATGCACATATTCTCAGCTTTATGGGTGTATGAGCCACGAACCTGCTCAACCATTGCAGCCATGGTAGGAGCTTCAATAACACCATTAATAATTGGACTACTGCTCTTCAAACACCCCTAGAGTAGCAACAACAGAGGACTAAATGTTCTCCCTAGAGTAGCAACAACAGAGGACTAAATGTTCTCCCTAGACACCACCTATGCTAAAGAAACTTCTAGCCAAACCTTTGTTGTCCATGTTGTCTTATTGTTAATTTGGGTCCCCTCCATTATGCAGTAGGGGCGTATCAAGGGTACAAGCCTATGTAGCATGGATATGGACATGGAAACAGATACCGGACACGGGATATTTTTAAAAAAAGGGATACGAACATGGCTGGGGATACGGCAAAAATAAATAAAAAATATTTATTTCATATGAGTAGAAACATAGTTATATGTATCCCAGTTTTCCAAAAGATTTTAGCACCCAGGTGCTAAAATCATGATATTTCAAATAAAAAAATAAAGTGGTTTTGTGTATCGTTTTTCGATTTTTTTGGCACCAAATTAAAGTACACTGGTGCAAAAAAAATCGAAAAACGATACACGGAACCACTTCATTTTTTGATTTGAAATATTATGCTTTTAGCACCTGGGTGCTAAAATCTTTTGGAAAACTAGACAGAGAGCATCAAATATTAAAACAAGCATCATATGTGCATCATATTACCATTTTAACCCAAAATAATGAAGAAATACACATTTAACCCCAAAAACTTTTAAAAAATACATATTTAACCCTGTCGTGTCCTTCCTGTGTCTCCAACGAGTCCCCCAATAAAAGTTGACAAAATTTAATGGAAATACTAAGTTGCGTATCCCATACGTATTTTTCCATTTCCCCGTCCTGCCTCTAGAAGTGTCGGTTCTTCATAGTACCAAGGTCTCCACCAACAATAACCCCCAAGCTTTAGCAGTTCCTAAGTTTCCACAAGTACACAGGCCTTCACAATCAAAATAATCTTCAAAATCAAACTCACCTTCTTTATCTTTACCCATCTTCAACCCAAAGGTTGCTTGAAACCACAAGTTTTGGGCAAAACCTTGGCCATGTACAACTGGCTTTTTAGATTGTAAATTAGAACACCAATTTCCAACAAATCCCGCTTTAAATTACAACGACAGTATAGTTCGTGGATGACTTCTCTTCGTAGCTTTTTCCCCCATTGGAAAAAAAGGAATGCAAGAAGAGACTAAAATCAAAGGAAGAAACCCCAAAGAGAAGAAAAAAACTTCTCTCTCTAACCCATGGTAAAAGTAATAAAGTAACCTCGGCTTTATTTGTCACAACATAAACATGTAATTTATTGGAAAATACTTGTCGATTTTCATTTCATGACGTCTACGTTCTGATTCTATCCTTGTACCATTTTGCAAATCAAAATCAATGTAGCATTCTAGTTTCAAGTAAGGCTCTTTTGCACTTAGATAAATTCTAGTTCATGTTGGCATTTTTTTGAAGTTTATTTTCTCTCTCTTGAAATGAGTGCAAAACGGTTCGCAACGTTTCCGGTAATTCCAAAACAACACACCAATACGAAATTTCGATTCAAAAGCATATGAGACCACTCAGTTGAGTTCAAAAAGTACCTGGTTGAGAGCCAAACCGAGATCGAATTTCCTCAAGTCCAGCTTCTCTCTACACGATTCTTCTCCTTCCACAACGATTCTCGTCTGTGACTCTCCTTCTAGTGAGCTCAATAACGTCGAAGGCAAGTCCCAGAGATCGGAATCAACGTAAGCATCGTACTCTTCGTCGCCAAACTTTGGCGGCGGCGTTTGCTTTAGGAGAAGGAATTCGCTGTCGTCCGAAGGATTTGATAGGATCACAGCGAGCTTGTGAGTCGCCATGGGAATCGAAGAATCAAATATGGAACGGTTTAAGAGGTTAACGAAGACAGAAGAGAGCAGTGGGAGTTGGGGCTTTTGAAAGGTGGTTGTACCAAACGACGGTGCGATGGTTGGGGAATTTATTCTCTTGTACCGGGTGGTGGTATGTGGTCCTGGGCTTCTGGTGCGTAAATTCGAGCGCTTGATCTCGGTAATTAATACTTTAGATTTTATTTTGGGAATTGACGATTTGGATTTAGGCATAGTTTTTCAAAAGATTTTAGCAACTGAGTTGTTAAAATCATGGTTGATTTTAGCAAATGAGTTCAGTAGGTGTTAAAATCATAGTTTTGAAATCAAAAAATGAAGTGGTTCCGTGTATCGTTTTTCAATTTTTTTCGCACCAAATTAAAGTACTCCTCGTGTACTTTAATTCGGTGTGAAAAATTCAAAAAATAATATACAGAAACACTTAATTTTTTTATTTGAAATATCATGATTTTAGCACCTGCTGAACTCATTTGTTAAAATCATGGTGATTTTAGCAAATGGGTTGCTAAAATCTTTTGGAAAAGTAAGTGTTAATACAAAATCAGGGCCGTTAAAAATATATTTGACGGTTCAAATGCCGCACACAAGAAACGCACAGGTTTCCGTTTCCAGTAATGTGTAATGTGTTATACCAGATAGTGGATGGTACTTTGCTTAATGGTTGTACCAAACGTCGACGGTGCGATGGTTGGGGAATTTATTCTCTTGTACTGGGTGGTGGTATGCAGTCGTGCAGCCCGAATCCGAGCGGTTGATCTCAGTAATTAATGGCTCAAATTTTATTTTGACAATGAACAATGCAGATCTGCCAAGTACCAATATAAACTCAAGACCGCTAAAAATATATCTAACGGCTCAAATACCACACACAAGGAGCGCACACTGGGTCCCGTTTCCAATAATGTGTTATCCTACCAGTAAAGGGGAGGTACTTAATTTGCTCAACGTTTTAAGGTTAAATCGTTAGAGAAACGAGAATCATTGAACGCGGCGACGAATTTGATTTTAACGGTTTTCTTTTTCTTTTTTTCTTTTTCTTCAGGAAACACACACTGCAGTTATATTGATCCAGGGTTCCGAACAAATACCATGAACAAAATTCAAATACAAAAAGGAAAATGCTAACGTTATGTACCCCGAATTTAAGACACGGAAGTGACAAAATGATTTTGAAAGCCTCGTAGCGGTAAAATCATATGTAAGTAAAAAAAAAAAGGGAGAATTGCTATAGGGTTCAATATAACTATTACATAAAGTCTAAGGTCCACACCATAATTTCCTAAGACATACAATCCACATGCGGAACCAAAAGACAAAAATACCCCAAACGCTTATGAAGCGAGCTTTCTCCGTTTCCATCAGTTTCTAGAGCCGTCCTCACTCTACAAACTTCACTCCGAAAACCTTGGGGTCGCGCAGACGTCGTCCATTGATCGGAAAACAACTACTCTACTCCAACGACCGGCAAACAGCTACTCCACTCCATCGATATCGAACAAACGTTCTACCCGAAGTGTTGAATTGGCGTCGTCATTCAAGGTATTACACTCCAATCATTGTTTTCCGACAAAAATGTATCAGTTTATGCCAAATGAATTGATGGTTCTAGTGATTGTACACAAAGACATGTCGAAACTGTCAAAAAACACTACAACAATGTGATTATTTGCTCACTCAATTTCTGTTCTCTCTCCAAAACGAAAAAAAAACCTAAAAGATGTCGTCAACTGTTGCAATAAAGTAATAATAGACGAGCAATGTCGTAGTCAATATGTGGATATCTGCTAATCGTTAATGGTGTCAACCTGCGTGCCATTTAATTACGTTTTTGTGTTAATTTTGCCAATTTTTCCTTCTGCTGCCACGTTTTTGGTTATATACTACAAGGTGTGCATATCTGCTAATTGTTCTAGTGATTGTACACAAAGAGATGTCGAAAACTGTCAAAAACACTACAAAAATGTGATTATTAGATCAATAATTCATGTTCTCATAAACGAAAAAAAACTAGAAGATGTGCTCAATTGTTGTAATCAAGTAATAATAAACGAGCAATATGTGGCTATCTGCTAATTGTTAATGGTGTCAATCTGTGTGTCCTTTAATTACGTTTTTGTGTTGCGAATTTTTCCTTCTGCTACCACATTTTTTGTTGTATACTACAAGATGTGTATATCTACTGACAAGAAGTAGTAATTATAGTGATGAAAACTTGTTATCAGTCCGTTTGTATAATCTGTAATTCAAAAAAACATGAGAAAATGTGCTTATCTTTTTCTGCTGCCACGTTTTTGGTTGTATACTACAAGATGTGCATATCTACTACATGTGGACATCCACTACATGTGGATATCCACTGACAAGATAAGAAACTGCTAAATCTGGACATCTACTGACTAGACAAGAAACTTCTAATAACTTCGTTTGTAGAATCAGTTCTTTTATTGGTGTTTCTTCTTTTAAAAGCACTACAAAAATGTGATTATCTGGTAATTGTTATGATTGTCATAACATATTGTTATGTGCTGTCAAATAGTAGTCCTTAGACTTGTAACAGACAAACAAAATGTGGTTATATGGTGTCCACTGGCAAAATACAAGACGTCTCTTTCTCCTGATAGTTATCATTTTGATAAGATGTGGTCTTATTGTATACTGGATGTGAATATCTACTACATGTGGATATCCACTGACAAGATAAGAAACTAGTAAATGTGGAAATCTACTGACTACATAAGAAACTAATAATCAGTTCGTTTGTAGAATCTGTAATTCAAAAAAACATGAGAAGATGTGCTTATCGTGTATACTCTTACTAACTCATTCATTAAGTCTTTACCTAACATGTAGTTATCTGCTTATCATATTTTCATGTTTCTACAGGAATGGCAAAGACAAAGAAAACAGCAAAAGGGATTTGGCCAGTACCAGAAGAATCTCCAGAAAAGAAAACAAAATCTGTGACTAAATCTAAATCATCACCTATACAAATAGATTCCGAAACCCCAACTATACGTTATTATCCAAAACCGAAGTTTACACTGAGTAAAAATGATATACGCAGACAAAAAGAAGAACTAGAGGCACTGCAACAAGACGAAGAAGAAGAAGAAGATGATGATGATGATGATGATAGTGAAGAAGAAGATGATGATGATAGTGAAGAAGAAGACAAGGATGATGAGCAAGAAGAACACAAGGATGAAAAAGATAGTCAAAAAGAAGAAGATGGTGATGAAGATGATGACCAAGACGAAGAGGGGGAAGTAGAAGAAGATGAACAACAAGAAGATGGGGAAAAAACAAATCAACAAGAACACAAGCAAAATGAGCAAGAGCTGCAATCAAAAGCAAAAAAATATGCCCGTTCTAGACAAAGGTATGGTTAACTATGTACTTTTATGTTTTGTATTACAATGTGAAGACAAAAAACTAAAGTGATTGTTTATTGTCAAGGTCTACACGAAAGAATCCTGCACCTGTTAAAAGAAAGAAGACAAATACTCTTGCAGCTATTAAAAGAAGGAAGACAACGTCTACTGCTATTGTTACAAGAACCAAGGCAAAGTCTCCTGCTCCAATTAAAAGAACAAAGCCAAAAACTCCTGCTCCAAGTAGAAGGACAAAGGCACCTCCAAAAGCAACAGGGAGAAAGAGGAAGTCTACTACTGCTCTTCAAACAACAAGCACAAAGAAGCCAAAGGAGGAGCAAAAGGAAGATGGTTATTTGCAGTACAGGTAACCATATCTTGTCACCATTGTTACTAATATTGTTGGTTTCGATAGTTAAGCTTTTATGTATTACTTTAGATAGCCACATCTAACAAAATGAAAGTGATTCTAAACTGTTCTGTAGAATTGAACACATATATGTCAAAAATTTGTGCAGGTCGAATCTTGTTGCTTTGGTAAGGCTTCTAAAGGATAAAACAATAACACCAAAACACAAGAAAGAGATTCTTAAGTCACCATTTGCTTATCTACTGTTGGCAATAATTGAAGGCAACGATGAAGATGACAATGAAAGTGACATCAAAGAGCCATATGAGCATTACGTGAAGAAAAATGATCATGATATCTTACAGTTGGTCAAACAATACCAGAAGGGCACAAGAGGAGTGTTTAATTTAGGAGCCAAGTCTGTTTGCCTGAAAGAAAAGGATATTCAACTCATATTTGGAATCTAGTCTGGTAGTACCCCAATCACATTGTCGATACATCCAGCAAAACCAGACACATGATTTGCGAATGAGATTATGGCAAGGGATACTAAGAATCAAAGGATAATAAGTATTAGAAGCCTGAAGTTGTACTTCGAACAAGTTGTGACAAAGAAGACAGATGAAGCAGCCAAAGATGTAGCTCGTGTGCTGACGCTATTTGTCCTAGCTACATTGTTTTGCCCAAACATAGGCTCGAGAATAACATGGTCTTACCTTGACTACATTGTAAACTTGGAGGAAAGCAAATCTTATCCATGGTCGAAATTCATTACGGATGAATTAATTAAAGACCTTGAGACAAAGGCACCTAACAATGTCGAAGGATGCACTATGGGACTTTTGGTAAGCATCTCATGACTTTTAGTAAAAATAACACTTCTAAAAGGTAGTTTTTGGAATAGATGTTGTTAAGTGACGTTTTTGCTTCTTGGTTTTTGTGGCTTAAATGAGTTGTTTACCTTTGCTTTGGGATTATATGTGGATATCTAAAAGAAACTTTGAAGAAAAATAGAACTTCTAAAGCTAGGCTTTGGAATACATGTTGTTAACATATATTTTTGCTTCTTGGTTTTTCTGCTTTAAGTAATTTGTTTGCTTTTGCTTTTGGATTACACGTGCATCTCTGACAGGGTCTTTGAAGGAAAATAACAGTTCTAAGGCCAGTTTTTTCTGGAATATATGTCGTTAATTGTTATAGATGTTGTTAAGTGACGTTTTTGCTTCTTGGTTTTTGTGTTTAAATGAGTTGCTTACCTTTGCTTTCGGATTAGATGTGGATATCTAAAAGAAACTTTGAAGAAAAATAGAACTTCTAAAGCTAGGCTTTGTTTACTTTTCCTTTTGGATTACATGTGCATAATTGACAGGGTCTTTGCAGGAAAATAACAGTTCTAAGGCCAGTTTTTTCTGGAATATATGTTGTTAATTGTTATTTTGATTCTTGGCAAATTTTATACAAATTATGACACCAAATTACATCCAAAATTTCTTTGGTAAGCATCTCATGACTTTTGGTAAAGATGTGATTATCTACATGAATCTACACTAACATGTATTTCTTCTTGCAAAAAGTACTGGCTGTGTGAGCACACGAAGTTAGCAAACATATCAAAACCAACAGATTTCCCGAGGTTTAGACGTTGGAAGCTGAGTGACCTTAATGAATCTTTAAAGAATACGCCATTGCAGACCCTTGAATCAGATGAGGTAACTATCCTAGTGCAATTTTTTCACCAAAAAAGCACAAGATATAAATCTATCAGTTAATTGGTTCTGTTTTTTCATTAAAAGGTTTCAGATTCTGACTTGGAGCCAACTTGGCAAGAAAGAGACTTGCTGGAAATAATTGACTTCCAAGGAAATGAGGAGAGCATGGCTGAATGTGGAAACTTGCAGCTTCAAAAAGAAATAGAAATGCTGAGAAGTGAAAACAAGAAGTTGATCGAAGACAATCAGAGAAAGGATCAAGAAATTGCAGAACTTCAAGAGAAGCTTCACAAACTTGAAAATGATAATGCTAAGTATGGATTTCAATGCGAAAGTGTACAATTGGAGAAAAAAAGGTTGATGCAAGAAAAAAAGAAGTTGGATAAGGATTGGACAAAGGATTTTGGCACCATGCTGTTACAAAATGACCTTACCATTGAGGAAAAAGAACAGTTGCAGAAACAAAATGTTGGCTTGGAAGTAGAAGTTGTGACAATGGTCGTAAACAATGAAATTATCCAGGAAAAACTTGAAGATGCATTGGACGTCATTGACAATATTGAGGCCCACAAAGTCAGCCAAGAATACCAGGTACTTTAAAAGTTTACGTTACTTGTGCATGTTTAGTTTCATCATATGTCCATGTTTGTTTTGACCATAAAAAATGAATCCTCTTTCAAAAAAATTTATCAGTGCAAATATGTGGTTATCTTGAGAAAATTAGACTCTGCAAATTAGCCAATACCTCAGATAATGTTGTCTTACTGTTATAATTTTTTCACAACAGGAAAATAGAATTGTTGGAGACAACGAAGAAGAAGAGAAGGATGACATTGAAGAACCAAATGAGAAGGAGAATCAACAAGAAGAGAATGATGCTACAGTCCCAAACCATAAAATGGTTGGAGATGAAGAACTTCAGAGGACAATAACTGCTGCTTGCAAAGAAGTAGAACCTCAACAAGAACAGAAAAAGAGGATACTGAGAAGTACAAATAGATCCATCGTCCTTAACGAAAAGGGTAACTGAGAGAGAGACAAGATTGGAGAAGAGGATAGAGGGTTATGTCTACACTGATGATGAGAAGAAGAAGAATACTGAGCATGACAAGAAGAAAAAAAGAAAGCCAAGATGGAGACCTGAAAAATCAAAGTTATATCACTTGCTCCAACAAGAAGATAAGGACATCTTGGACCAAATATGTGACTGCGAAGAACTGGATGAAGCGTAAGTACTCATACAATCAAACTGATTGACAAAAATAATTCACTTCTTTTTAAAAAAAATAATGCTTTCCTTTTTCCACAATCACAGTATAGCTGTTTGGACCAACAAACCAAGCGCAGAAACTGTACCGCTCTTTGACATAATCCGCCTCCTGGAACAAGGAGATGTCTCCAATGCGGTAAAAAATCTCTCTTATCACGTTGCGACAAAACATTTTTGCATTAACATTAGTAATATAACCTCAAAAACACACTATGCAGGTGATTGATGGATTTCTTAACATACTGGAGAGAGAGCAAGAAGCGCAAGGAGCAAAAAATGAGAACATTGCATACTTCACTTGCATGTGCTAGGTAAAGAAAAATATACACTTTTTACTTATGCAATGATTAGAAAATGTTGTCATGTCAGGATTTTTATGATCTGGACTGCTATATACAGCAAAAAAAAAAAATTGACCATGTCTTTGATTAGAAAATTTGGCTATCTAGCAAATTTTGATCTCTGCATTGCTACATAGGAAAAATAACAAATAGCCATATCTAATAAAATTTTACCACTGTATGTTTCCATAACCGATCACTTGGAATCTGCAGAGTCTAATTAGCTCAGACAATGACAGTCTCAGAAAGTCTCTCCTCGACCGGAACATTCAAAAGGTCTATGAGAACATTGTACAACATGGAACCAATTATTATAGCTACCTTGTTTTCCCTATGACTCCACGGGAAACAAGAGGCTTACAAAAGAGGTTCAACCGTACCGTTGGACTCTTCTGTTGTACGATATCAAAGAAGAGACATGGAAGCACTACAACTCTCTCACCAAGAAAAAGGATCCATACCTAACAGATGCAATGGCAGTGGTAAAAAAATCGACATTTATTCTCTATGACAAGCCATATTCTAGCAATGACAACAATGTAAAAACATATCGTTTTCCAAATGCAGAAAAAATACATCGAATCTTTCATGCAGTTCAAGCTTACTGACAAGCCAAATTTCAGGCTATCATCTTCGCCAATAGTGTTTGAAGCACAGAGGTTCAATGCTCCAATTATATCAGCTGAAAAAGCACCACAACAATTGGCCATATCGTAAGCTTCCATAGCTATAACTGCTCGTAATGTAATGACAAAAGCATCCTATCAACTTCATTTTTAACTTTTATCTTCAAATATATGCAGGGTGGATTGTGGTATAGTTGTCTGTCACATAATTTCTGAATTGGCATCTCAACGACAAGTCCCAATCTCAATGAACCAGGACGCTGTTCAGAAATTTCGGGCTCACTTGGTCTCCAAATTTTTAAATGATGGCGAGAGATCTTAGACACTTAAAGAATGGCAAAGCTTCCTGGTGATGAAAGATGAGCAGCAGATAGAAGATGTTAAAAAGCAGACTCATCATGACGTAGTATGCTTAGGATAAATGTGGATATCTGACAGAGTTTTTGGAATTAGATGTGGATATCTAAAAGGTAGTTTTCGGAATTAGATGTGGATATCTAAAAGAAACTTGGAAGAAAAATAGAACTTCTAAAGCCAGGCTTTGGAATACATGTTGTTAACAGATTTTTTTTGCTTCTTGGTTTTTCTGCTTTAAGCAATTTGTTTGCTTTTGCTTTTGGATTACATGTGCATCTCCAGCAAGGTCTTTAAAGGAAAATAACAGTTCTAAGGCCAGTTTTTTCTGAAATATATGTCGTTAATTGTTATAGATGTTGTTAAGTGACGTTTTTGCTTCTTGGTCTTTGTGCTTTAAATGAGTTGCTTACCTTTGCTTTCGGATTAGATGTGGATATCTAAAAGAAACTTTGAAGAAAAATAGAACTTCGAAAGCCAGGCTTTGGAATACATGTTGTTAACAGATATTTTTGCGTCTTGGTTTTTCTGCTTGAAGTAATTTGTTTACTTTTCCTTTTGGATTACATTTGCATAACTGACAGGGTGTTTGAAGGAAAATAACAGTTCTAAGGCCAGTTTTTTCTGGAATATATGTCGTTAATTGTTATTTTGATTCTTGGCAAATCTTATCCAAATCAAAGTTTGGTTCCACAAATAAACCAAACCCAGTTTCAATGTGATATCTTACAGTTGGTCAAACAATACCAGAAGGGCACAAGAGAAGTGTTTAATTTAGGAGCCAAGTCTGTTTGCTTGAAAGAAATGGATATTCAAACCCAGTTTCTTTTTTTTTTTTTTTGTACTGTGGAACAGTACTTCAAACACCATTTGATTTGCTTTCAAACCCAATTTCTTCAAACACCATGCTCGCAATCTCACTAGCAACCAAACTAGAGGTCACCCGCTTGTGTTTATTTCTTCTATACGTCGAACCACAACGATGCTCATTGAGCAGATCCTTAATCACAAACTCTCCGCTGGAACGATCCAAGATGGCATGCACACGCCATTCACACCTTTCAAACTTACACTTTGCGGTGACCCTATACTTGTCATTCTTCACAAGATCATACATAAACCCATTCTCAATAGCATATCGCTGCAACACTGCCCTAAAATCCATCACACCGCCTCGAAAAACTTGCCCAACACTGTGTATCAAATTCGCCCAACTAGATGTCAAATACCTAGTCTCGGTATGGCGACAAAACTCGTCCAGAGGCTCTTCCATATCCACATCTTCTACAACACTAGTAGCTCCAACAGTGACAGCAGTAGTACTACCACCACTTAATGCAATAGAAGGCCTTACCTCCTCAACTGTACCGTATATTCTATTAGAATTAGGACACAAGTAAAGCATATTATCAAAATCTTCTTCATCGACAAGTTTGCAATTACAACCTTCCAAAACATACGACAATGAGAATCTACCAATGCATAAAGTGGCCCACCTATCACAAATCTTTCTAAAAACATCAAACAACTTAATGCCACCAACCAACCTAACAATAAGAACCTCCGATCCATACCTACAAATCAAAATTTTCATTGAATCCATCACAAACCTGCAAAAACACAATAACAACATGTGGTTATCTATTGAAAAAACACTGCCAGATGTGCCTAACTGTCAATGCTTACATAGCTTGCCTACTCATACATGCAAATAGATTACTAACAACAATTGAGAACATTCCATATCACAGCAAAGCATATAGGAGATCACACATCTATTTGCAGAACAGACACAACTATACCAAAAACTACCTGGCATTAGATAGCCACATCTAAACAGATTTCAAAGAACAAAAACACTACAAGATGTGCTGATTCAAATACCTTACAGCACAGCGAAACAAATTCAATCAAAACAGATTTCATACAGGAGGACATATGTGATAGCCACATCTAAACAGATTTCAAAGAACAAAAACACTGCAAACACCTTACAGTACAGCAAAACAAATTTTCTCAGCTATGAACATCGCCAACACACAGACAGCAAAATGTGCTTAATTAGAGACATATTTCAATAACGAACATTCGCAGAAGAAAAACAACAAAAATGTGCTTAATTCTCAGTATTAAAACAGCTTTCCACTTTAATTAGAGAGATTCGGTGTTCAAATCCATACAAAGCTCATCCAAGCATCTCAATATAAATCAAATCAAACGAGCAAACCTAAAAACTCAAAAACCAAAACCTAAACAACAGACTACACCTCACAGCACAAACTCAAACCAAAAATCGATAGAAATCAAATACAAACGGATACCAATTCTGTTCGCAAACAAAGAATTCGACTGCCAAACAACAAAATCGAAAAGAGCTCACCAAAAAAAGAGATCGTACCTCTTCTATTCCAGCAATCTGCAATCTATCACGAGATATATCACCAAGATCGATCGAACTCTCTCTCTCTCTCTCTCGCGCGCGAGAGAGATAGTTCAATCCCTCGATAAATCACACAGCAACGTTTATATACGTTCGTTAGGCTTAAACCTCTCAAAGGGGTTAAACCAAACCAGAGGGTAATTTTGTCCAATTAAAACAATAGAATGGACCTAAGAGAATAAAAAAAAGTGATTTGCTGGACTAGAGGTATTATGAAAACATTAGGTGGACTAGAGGTATTATAAAAAGCTATATATAATGGACCCTATAACAATTTAAAAAAAAAAAAAAATGGTGAACGATACTATAGGAGGGCGTATGTTCACATCGTCACTATTTTCTCTTTGCCTTTCCTTCTCCAAATATGGAGAATCAATTTTTTCTCCAATTCCTCTTAACTTTTCCTCTAATTTACTTTCTTCATTATTTTCTCTTTGCCTTTCCTTCTCCAAGTTTCCAAGGTATGCAACAATGATAATTGGTGTTGAAATAACCCATTTGTTTATTTAAGTGAACGTCATCTTGTTGGCAAATGGGTGTTATTGTCATGCAAAAAAAAAATTATGTACATCTATCCCAAACTTCTCCACAACTACACATCGGTATAGAGCTGAAGACCAAATGTGTAGACTAGAGATGTGCAAAAAATCGGCCAAACCGCCAACCCGAATATCGCGGGTTAAAACCATGAGCAAGTTGAGTTGGATGGGTAAAACAAAATTTTAGATGGGTCGGTTTGGGTGCCTGCATGTAAAATTTCTCTAAATCCCCTTTAACCAGACCCTACGCAGTATACTATCCTATCAATGTATCAATGTTAAGGTGCACCCTAACAAACTTGATTAACCCACCTATGTCTTTCTATGGATTATTAGCTACTGCTTGTTTTATGGTATTGGCTTTTGTACGTTGGCTATTACTAATTCATGCTACTAGTTTCATTATTTGCTAAAAATATTGAAAGTTTTTTTTTCTTTTTTAACCCGTTAAGTCAAAACCGGCAAAAAAATTAGCCGACGTACTGTTTTTAAGATGATAATGGGTTGACAGCCAGTTCAAAATTTTTCAACCCACCAAATATGAGCTGGGTGAAAAATACCATCAAACCCGCCCAAACCAATCCATGCACACCCTTAGTCACTCTATCACCCTATTTGGATGAGGGAGTAGGCACCCGGATTTGGGTTCCACCCGGATATGTAATCCAGGGCCCACCCTAATACCTCGTTTGGATGGCAAAATGTGCCCCGGATTTGGAACACTGTTGGGAGTCTATATTAGGCCGCAACCGGATTTGCTATTGTCACACCCCGAAATAGGAATGACCGGCCGTGAACCACGCAATTGATACATGAATCACGAAGCCTAAAATAAAATAAACCATATAATCCTAAATGACCATTTTTATTATTAAACAAAATCAAACTAAATTTGTCTCAGCATAAGCATGGGGCACACCATCCCATGGTCCAAACATTAAAAATGATCACCAATAATACCATAAATCCAATCTTTACCAAAAAGGTTTAACCATGTGCGGAAGCAAAATAAATTAATAACAAAGCTACGATGTATGCAATATCCTACGGAGGTCGACACAGTAGTTCCCCAAGACGCCGCCAGAGTCCTCATCTATCGACTTGATTTTTCTGAAAATGGTGTTGGATTAAATCCGTCAGCTGACAAGCTCAGTGAATGACAAGCATGTATATTAAATAAAGTTCTAAAACAGGGATTAAACCAAATTACCATATCTTCATAAGTTGGCACACACGACGTAAGATAAAATAAAAATAAATCTTAATGGTGATCACGAAATGATATCCAATAACAATGGGGAACCACAACCAATAGTACCATGGCCAACAAAACAATAATCTCAAAATTGGATCCAATATCGAACTTAGAGTCACTAGGTGTTGGCAAACCGTGGTACTCTTCCCTAAGTCGATCCGGCGAAAGACAACCGTCGAGCAAAAGGGTCACCGGCCTAACCCGAGCCTCTTCCCTTATGGCCAGGGTCACCTTAAAAGAATAATTTCCCTGGACTTCCAATAATAAAAGTTCCCAACAATATCCATAAAGTTCTCACCAAAAAGAATACATTTTATCGCGTGTCAATTTAAAGAACCAAATATAATTAAATAATTCGCTTGTCCAATTAACATTTTCAGATTTTTCAAAGAACAATTTAAAGGACACGGGGAAGTTTCAAAAGTAAGTAACATACTTAACCACTCACCTGAGTCCAAAGATAATGTAACCGAACAATGCAAATTAGACTAACCTGTAAAAATTAAATCACATAAACACTAATTATAACAAGTATATTGCTATTTATATAAAACTAGGACTACAAGTTAAACAATAAATTAAACTATTCTAGAACTAGACCAACCTATGAATGTTACAATTTCAACTCTAAAAACAAATTCTATCCATCCTGTTCTCCACGTACCCATAACTTGATCCTATGCTAAACCCCCAAATCACAAGCAAGCCATCCTATTTCTTCAAAGCACAATCCTCAAAAAACACGATACAATATACTTTCAAACTACACTAGTAACTTCCCTGCTTGACACCGCACACCACGTCCCACCACTGACTAGATTCCAAACCCGCAACACTCTCACGCTTTCTCAGATTCTACTCATGCACGAACACCAAAATAACCCAATTGATTGCCGTGATTTATTTCTCTCGTCACAACCCGACAAAAACTAAAAATTATTTAACTTAATTAAAGGTCTGTGGAAAAATATACATCACGGGAACAGAAAATAGATGAAGGAGACTATTACCTTGAATCGAGAACCCAAAGAGATAACCAATTTCAGTTAACCTAAATGTTGCGCCTCTCTAATGCATATCTCTGCTCTGCATTTTCTTTTAAGTATAATAACCCTAATCCATTGAGATTATCTCCTTAATTAAGAGTTGTTTATATAACTACCCACTTGCAAAATATCCCTAAATAGTAGGTAACCAATTAATCAGATTAACGTGAAAGAAAAGAAAAGAAAAAAAAAAAAACAAGTATACCTTAATATATATTTTGACTAATTAACCTAACTCTATAATATAAACACACTAAAATTTCGATAGCACCAATTGTACTTGTAGTGTGCGCATCAAAATAATTTTACTAGACGGACCATAAAAGCTAAATTTTAATGCAAAATATTTATTAGGAAAAGAAAATGTTGGGCGTCACAGCTAACGACAGGCTTGACCTTGTCGTTGGCTAACGAGGGTTGATTTGGATTTTTCTCTGCCATTTTTACCCCTCCAAATCCATGTGATTTGGGGTTTTTTTGTTGTGTGTGTGTGTGTGAGAAAGAGAGAGCGAGAGAGAGAGAGATTACATTCTGTGGCACCGCCGGAGCTGTCTGCCGGAATGTTCTTCTTCTTCTTCTTCTTCTTCTTCTTCTTCTTCTTCTTGTGCGGCTGTTCGTGCTGCTGCTGCGGTGGACGATAGCGATGAGAGAGAGAGGGAGAGAGGGAGAGAGCAGGTCGCCTAAAGGCGACTCCACCGCTGCCGTGAAAAACCAATTCGGTGAAGAATTGATTATCAGAAAAACTGGGTCATGTGAATCTAACATCTATATAATAATCAATGGTTATTAAGAATTCCCCCCACTTTTATGTATCATTATAAATTTCACCCCCAAATTTTGAAGTATTCCAAGATTCCCCTAAAAAAAATCTAATCTTTACATTAGGGTTTAATCTTGTTAATGATGTGTATTTATCTTTATTTATTATGCAAAAAACATTTTTAGCAATTTTTTTAAATTCTTATTCCCCATAAAAAGATAGCATACATTGTATTTATTAAATTAACAAATTTAAATTTAAAAAAACATTTTTTATTAACTATTATGTAATTATTATGTATTTATTGTTATTATAATAAAATTAATCCATTTAGTATATTAAAATAAAAAACTGGGGGCAAATAGGTCATTTGTTCTCTTATCCTATCAAATCCACCTTCCAAATCTACCTTTTCAAAATACCATCTAAACACCTCACTAACAAATCTACCTTCAAATCCACTCTCATTACAAATCCACCCAAATCATCTCCGACATCCAAATGGGGTGTATAGTCTATACCCCGTACTAATTTATGATGTTGACCATACTATGCAGCCTATTTTTTAACTTGTTAAGGCTCGTAAACAAGTTCGACTCCGACCTAGGCAAGTTCTGTTCGAGCTCGGTTCGTCAAATTTTCATTAAACTTCGAGCTTAGTTTGAATTCGTTTAAAAACTTAATGAACAAACTTAAACATTCTAAAATTTGAGTCGATTCAGCTCGTTTACCATCTAACTATGCCCAAAGACGTTGAATAATCTCCTCCCTCGTCAGTCAACTGACCAAACATTCCAAGCACATAATAAAAATTCTAAACTATTACCAGAACAGTCAGAACTACAATAACTTCCCAAATTATGGTAAGCAAAACTCTATCTTCTTTCCTCCTCCTAATCACAACCACCACCCTAACCATCCACAGTCAATCCAAAACCCAAGACTCTGACTCCGACTACAACGCCTGCGAATCCTTCGTCTGCGGCAACTTGACCTTCACCTTCCCCTTCTCCTCCTCCGAAACCTTCGGTTCGGGCCCATTCGACTGCGGCCTCCCTCGTTTCAAAATCGCCTGCGACGCCGCCTCCAACATCCCAAGGCTCGAGCTCTCCGGCCGCCACTACCAAGTCAAATCCCTCTTCTCATCACCGTCGGTACGTCTAATCACCGTCGTCGACGACCAGCTAATTAACGACTTGTCCACCTCCTCGTGCAAGTCCATTAGCAACCTCACCATTCCAATTGGCAACGACACTGCCAGAGCGGGGCTCGCGCTTCCCTCCTCTGCCGCTAATCTCATCGTTTTCGAGTGCCCTAACGGCCTCTCTCTCTCTAGCGAGTCGCTAGGGGGAGTTTTTGGTAATTACAGTTGTCGTGAGGAGGACGTGGTGGTTTATTTTAGGTATCAGATCCGACGGGAGGAGAGTCGTTTGGTTCCGGTGAAGGTACCGATCGAGTGCAAGTACGTGACCGTGCCTATGTTATTCGAAAATGTTACGGATACAACATCCAAACACAACATAACGGTACTCGAGAATTGGTTGAGAGATGGGTTTCCGTTGCAATGGCCTACTTTCGAGGAATGTACGGGTTGTCAAAACACGGGTGGACGGTGTGGGTACGACGGGACCTCCGGAGGGATAGTATGCCTTTGTAAGGGTCTCCAACCAAATTTTGATGCGCTTGGCGGCTGCCTGTAAGCTTTTTTCTTCATTTTTTTCAGCGGCCACACAGTAATTTACAAGATCAACCTTTCAAACTTAAAAGAAAAAGATTGTAAATTTGTGTAAGAAAGGGAGTTCATTTGTTCAATTTTTTTTTTTTTTTTTGGGGGGGGGGTTTAAACTCGCGGTTTGAGACTTGGCTCGGTAGGGCTCGTTTCGTTTCAAACATAATTTTGACATGTTTAGTTAATGAGTCGAGTTTGGGTTGGTCGTAGCTCAGCTCTGAATTGGACTTGTTTACGGAGCTCATTTAGTACTTGAATCAAGCTTGAGTTCTCAAATAGTAATAATTGAGCTCAAGCTTAAATAATTGGGCTTTATTCAAGCTCAAGCTCAAGGTAACTAAATTTAAAACGAGCTAAAGTTTGGCTCGGCTCGTTTGCACCTTAGTTACAGAATTAATATGCGATGAATATGATTTTCTGCATGATTAGTGTTCTCAACTACTTCTAAAAAATATAAAATTTCAATCATGGAATTAAATTGGAAAAAAAAAACCCCCCCCACAAATGCTTTAAACATGATGCTCCAGTCTTCTTGGGGAACTGGATAGGATCTGGTTCCAACATAGATTTGCCCCACCTTTAATTTTGGACTCCTCTTTAGTGCTCGATCGGTGTGATTAGGATCTTGTTATAGTGCTTACACGATTGTATTCCATCCCTTAAACATGCAGGCACAAACCGAAGAAATCAAACAAATGGAAGGTCATTTCAGGTATTCCTTGGTCTTGTCAAAGACCTTTAGATGATAGAAATACAGTGTCTTGTTACCCTTTCCAACAAGGTTGCTAGAGCCACTATCTTATGATAAGCAATTTAGATTTTATTTCTGCATCAGCTGACCAACATTTGTTGGAAATCCCCATTAGGGTCATGCAGGTTTTCGTTATTTCGATCGCGTATTCAATTCCTCACTATCCTCTCTGTGCGTAGGTGCTGCAACTGGAAGCCTTTTCGTTCTGCTTGTAGTAGTCTTGCCAGTCTGGTTCAAATACAAACACAGAATTTCATCTATCTTCAAGCAAGCATATGATAGAGAGAATCAAATGACTAGAACCGAAACAAATGCAAAGGAGTTTGTGAAGAACTACCAATCAACCTTAGTGTCAAACTACTCGTACAACAATATAAAGAAGATGACTACCGGGTTCAAAGAAAAACTAGGGGAAGGCGGCTATGGCACTGTCTACAAGGGAAGATTGCCTGACGGTCGGCTCATTGCTGTCAAATTGCTTGAGAATTACAAAGACAACAACCGAAATTTCCTTAACGAAGTCAACACCATCGGTAGGATCCACCACGTTAATGTTATTCGTTTGTTGGGTTTCTGCTGGGATGGCTCAAAGCAAGCTCTTATATACGAGTACATGCCCAATAAATCACTAGGGGATCTAATGTCCCACGGGGAAAGAAGCGTGTCGTTAGGATTGGAGAAGTTACTTGAAATTGCAATAGGAGTTGCACATGGAATAGAGTATTTGCATGATGGTTGTGACTTGCGAATCCTGCATCTCGACATAAAGCCTCAAAATGTGTTGCTAGACCAGAATTTCAACCCCAAAATCTCAGATTTCGGGTTGGCAAAGGTGTATTCTCGAAATCAAAGTGCAGTTACGATGACTGGAGCGAGAGGAACCATTGGCTACATCGCTCCAGAGATATTCTTGAGAAATCTTGGCAATCCTTCAAACAAATCTGATGTGTATAGCTTTGGAATGCTCCTACTAGAGATGGTCGGTGTGAACAAGCGTGTCGAAGCCAAACCAGATACGAACACTTCAAGTAGCGAATCGTATTTTCCGAGTTGGGTTTATGACAAGCTGATTGAAGAGAAGGAAAGGGAGCTTGAACTTGGAGATTCTGTTGTGGGAGAGGAAGTGTATATAGCAAGGAAGATGGTTATGGTAGGCTTGTGGTGCATCCAAATGAATCCTAAAGATCGACCATCCATGAAACGAGTGGTGGAAATGTTGTGTGGCGATATGGATGCCATTGAAATGCCTCCGAAGCCTTTCTTATTTTCTCCTCCCCGTTTGCAAATTGAGCCGGAGATTACTTCCATAGACAGTGAAAGCAGCGTATTGCCTCTCACTAGTGGTAGTCAGCTGGAGACTCAGGACCAATGAGTTCTCAAATACTCGATTGTTTTATGAAAGCAGCGTATTGCCTCTCACTATTTTCGAGGATGTGAAAAATGGAGACGAACAGAAGATGATGCTTGACATGGACCCGTTAAATTGAGGTGCACGTATCTTGGTCTGAACACCCTTGAGTTATCAAAAAAATCATTTGGCAACTCAACTGAAATTGTTGATGCGTTATTAATCCTCTTCTGAATTGTTCGCCTAGAATTGAAATTCACTTGCAAGGAAGATCGATGCAATATTGGATGGCCTGAGATGACATTTTCCTTGTGTGTGTGTGTTTTTTTTTTATTTTTAAATGTTGCATACAGGTTTCCACTGAAATTTCTGCCATGGAAGGAAAACTAAATGGTAATGAAATAGAAGGATCCTATAATCTCTGAAGGATCATATTGTCTTTTTGGTAGTTTAGCAAAGAGAGAAACTTCATTTGTTAATAAAACTGCAACTCATTGTTCAGATTCGTTAATTTTGAAGGAATATAAAATACATATAAAAGGAAATGGCTCTTTGAATTATCATATTTTATAGCTCTTCAAAACAAGATATACTCTCTCCGAATCTTTTTTAGTGTCGACATTTCCATTTTGGACTAGTGTGTGTGTGTGTGTTTTTTTTTGTCATTCGTCATTTCTATCTATTACGTAGGGGAGGGGGAATGAGACTCGATCCCAGGATGCAGTGTGGGACATCCAAGAGCTTTACCGCATGAGTTAGCCACCACTTGCAAATAGTGTGTTTTGATAAGTCAATAGGTAAAAATTTGTTCAATTATCATTTTGCGCTTTTAAAAAGTTAGTGGGTAGAGAAATAATGGGTAAAAATGGAGGATAATAAGATATTTTTTAGACAAGGTGGGTCTGTTAAAATCAATAATATTTGTTATAGCTCATAGTTATTATGATGGGTGAATTTAGAAGTTTTCTTGACAAGGTGGGTCCCTTAAAATCAAAAGAGTAAAAAAACTCAATGAAGTGTGCACTTATTGCAAGGTGCTCTTCAATTTGTCATATATGTGACCAAAATTAACTACAGTATATACGTTTGTCACCGGTGCACCAAGATGTTTATATTGCTAAAGTTCTAAATTTTTTTTTTTTTTTTTGTGAAAGTTTATTGCTAAAGTTTGTTGCATCCATTGTTCGCATTTGTTAGTTTTGTGTGTTTTTTTTTTTTGGATTATTAGTTCGCCTCGGTAAAAAATAATCTAAAAAGTAAAATTTTTTATGATCAAAATCTCATAAAAATAGCAAAAACAAAAATAATCCAAAACAAACAGAAATTTTGAATTATTTTGTCTTTATTCACAAAACAAACAGAAATTTTGAATTATTTTGTCTTTATTCACAAAAATGTTAGTTTGGTTCATAATTTTTTACATATAAGATTCCTCTCATCGAGATGAGATAATAATCTACAAAAAATAAACACAAAATTAATAAATTTGATTTTTTAAATAAAGAAAAAATATAATTCATTTGCATTATTTTTGCCAAAGGACCCCTTAAAGTGTTCTAAAATGTGTATGTTTAGGTAAGTGATAATGCCAAAACTCCAATGCATAAAGAACTTGTACTTTACACATGAGTACAAACATTTCATGCACTTGAGTTTTGACACAATCAAAAATAGTTTTGGTATTAGCATTACCCAAATGTTTATTGCTATAGTTTGTTACCTTTTTTATTTGACAAGTAAGAAGTTGTTTGTTTATTAAGGAAGGCAACAAAAATTTAATGTGCTAATGAGAATTATAATTATAATAATTAACGTAAAACTAGATGAAGACGGAACAAATGTACTTTCACTTGAACTTGCAAGAAGTTGTTATCTTTGCTCTCGTGAATTTGCAACTATGGGTAATATGGTCTAGACCTTTATCATGATTTTACTTTGACTAGGTTGGTTAAACGCGTCAAAACTAGATCTTGCATTTTTCTTTACACTCTTTTTTAGAAATAGTTTTAGGTCATTTTTTTAGTTTTAACTACATAAAATTTTCATCAATACCTTTTTCGTTCTTCGCCAGCAAGGAAATGACGCCAAAATATACCAAAATGTGACACATTGGCTTCTAATATGTTTCTAAATTAATGTTATAGTAGTATAAGATCTTAATTTTTTTACCAAAAAAAAGAGTATAATATCTTAATTTTAAAATTCGGATTGGCCTTTTGAGTAACAAAATATTGTGTTTTCTTGTTGGGTATTTCGGAAATTAAAATATGCCTATAATTTGTCAATTTTCTTTTCTTGAATTCCATCCGTCAATACAAAAAAAAAGCTATAACATCGTTCTGCAGTAGCTGAATTCCCGTTCTCTAGCGGAGGAGGTGAAGAAGGAGAAGAAAAAGGTTGAAGCTTGTCGTCGGTCCCCTCCTCCTCTCTCGCTCATCACGTCTCGTGTAAATTTTCAAAAACCCTAGCTGTCTCTTTCGAAAGATTAGATCTTGCACCTCGTTTCCTCTTTCGTTGCTGCTTGTGTTTGTTATTGCACTTTTTGTATTTTTATTCCAAGAAAATACCGATCCGGTACTTTGAATTTCGTGAAAATCTTGATGGGTTCTTGATTTTTGACTTTGATGGGTTTTGTTGTTTCAATTTTGTATGACTGTAGATTTGCTTACAATCCTCTTTGGTTGACTGGCAATTGAGAAGTGTGGTGCCAGAAGAGATTGCGTAGAGAGATTAGATAGATTTGGAGAGAGAAAGAGAAGAAGGGCAGAGGGGTTGATAGGAAGAGATAACAGGAGGAGGTGGGATGGGCGGTTCGAAAACGGTAGGAACCTCAGCCCCGGCCCCGGCCCTTCGTCGAGACCCATATGAGGTTTTATCGGTCACTAGAGATTCAACTGACCAAGAGATAAAAACTGCTTATAGAAAGCTTGCTCTCAAGTAAGTTTGTTTCATGTTCAAGATTCAGTATTACTTCCGTTGTTTAGAGGTCTGTAGCTTGAAATTTTTTATCTTTCTACAATATGTATTGCCTTGATCCTTTTGGTTTCTAAATGCCCATGTATTCAATTACAAACTCAATTATCTTAGTTTGTTTGGTACAAGAAATGAACTCTTATTGGAGTTGCAGAGTTGTTTTACAAAGTTGTAGTCTTTATGTACCCTAATATCTATAGGCTGATGCGGTTATAATGTATGGCATAATGGTCAAAGAGGAAGTTGGAATTAGAAGAACAATAATATATAGTTCTCAAACTTGCGGAGGCATGGTCGTTGTCAGCGGTTATGATTTTATTTTGGTCTTGGCTACTCGACGCTTTCCATTGTTCATGATGCTGTTAGTAAATCATACAAATCACAAAGGGGTCATTCAGAGAACACTTGTTTCATGTACTTGTACTCTGTGATATACTTGAAACTACAAATTATGAATTTGTTGATGGAATGATAATAATGATGCAAATAACATGGTGATTCTGATTGGGAGTAACCTGTGGAATCGTATATTTGAATTATGTTTGGCGAACTGTTGACCAAGTAATGGGCAGGTACCATCCCGACAAAAACGTTAATAATCCCGAAGCTTCGGAACTTTTCAAGGAGGTTGCATACTCCTATGGCATCTTATCTGACCCAGAGAAAAGAAGGCAGTTTGATAATGCTGGGTTTGAGGTCCTCTTCTTCCTTCCTCATTTGCTAAATATTCTTGGGTTAGAGATTAGTGATTAGTGATATTCTTATACCTTGAGGTTTGGTGTGGATCTTTTTCAATAACAAAATGCAATGCCTGCAGTTCTCGGTAAATTCAGATCGATTGGTTACTGAATTATCTGGAAGCACATGTTTTGATTTGAGGGCCCCAATACTAATGGAGACCATTTGGAAATTTAAGCGCACCATTCTTTTCTTTTTGAAACTATTGTGAACATACCATCTCGAAATATTCGACCAGTTTATTATTTTCACTGACAATAAAGTTAGAGACCCACCACCAACCACACAAGCCTACGTGGCACTGCATAATTGGTGGTTGCAAAGTAGTTTGAAAGTGCTTGTACTCCCATTACCATTCGTGCAGTGCCACGTAGGCTTGTGTGGTTGGTAGTGTGGTGGAGTGGTGTGTCTCTAGCAGTATTCTTTCACTGAATGAGGTACAATATATAGACTGATAACAGAGTAAATAAGGAAAGTAAATAATAAGAAAAGAAGGAAATAAAATCCCTAATTGATTCTTAATTATCCTAACTGCCTAATTGATTACCAATCTCCCCAATTACATTCTACCATATCAACTACATTAATTAGTAAAATGGGAATAGATAAGATGATGATACTAAGATGAGCATGTGGTAAGACCACGAAAGATAGAGTTATAAATTGAATTGTGTAGAGAATAATTGTTTATCGAAGTGCTATCGGAAAGGAAGACACAAGTTAGCATGGGCTGTTGTAATGGAAAAGGATGTCAAATTATTAAAGTTTGACGAGGCTTTTATCTCTTGGAGCTTGGACGGATCTGAATGGCAGAAAAGGACTCATGTAGCTGACCAAATTGAGCATGACAACAGGCTTAGTTTGGTTTGGTTTCAAATGAAATCCTAAGTGTTGCAAAGTCCTTAGCAGTGACTTAGAATTCTCACTACAACCTATAAGGGAAGAAATGTTGAGAACTATACAGTTTGATAAAGTCAATGGGATGCTCCAAGGACTAGGTCGAAGAACATTTGAAAAGGACGAATGTTGTTACGAATGTTAAGGTCGGAAGATGGAATCTAAATAATAAATCGTACGGAGAAGGTTTCCCTAACTTTTCATTATGGTAGTGGATGAGGGTCAATGAAATCTAACCACAGAGGGTTGCGTGGCAGATTAACTCCTGCATCAGAAAAGTTATATAGCAACAGTTGTTCAATGCCTTTCCGGAATTTCTTGGTGAAGAAGGCCTCTCTAAAGGCGTTGGCACTTATGCTTACCTCTTTTGTCAAAGATTTTGAGATTTAGGATAAGCTGGATTACCTTGGATGGTTTTTTAGTGCAACCATGTGTAAGGTAAAGTGGCATTTCTTTGCGTGAGATTGGCCTCACTGAATTCTTTTATGCTTGCAAAGGAGCAAAAGAGAATTTGAACCCACTAGTCAGCTGCCATCTGGTAGCAAGGTAAGTATGACCTATGCCTATTGTTCTTTGGGAGTTGGGACATTATGTTTATGCATAGATACGTGGATGGATGAAGTTATTGGCAGATGGTCATTACTATGTTTGTATCAGTAGTGGTGCATATGGAAGTTTTAAACCTACGTGTCTATAGCGGGGAAACATGTGCGTTTTTTAACATAGCTAGTTCATTTAATTTCGCTGTCCCTTATTACCTGTCAGTGACCCACCAATCATTTTGAGCACCTTTTGTTTGTTATAGCAATGCTTTGATTTCCAAGTTTTCTGCCTTGCAAGTTTTTTATTGACTAACTAATTTGACATTTTGTGGCATAATTTTGTATGACAGGCTATTGATGCTGAGGGCATGGATATGGAGATTGATCTTTCTAACCTCGGAACGGTTAACACAATGTTTGCAGCATTATTCAGGTAATTTCTTGTTTTTTACTTTTGAAGTGTGTGCAGTTTTACTGTTGTGGCCTATATAACTGAGTTTTCATCTTTTTTATAGCAAGCTAGGTGTCCCTATCAAGACTACAATTTCTGCTAATGTCCTTGAAGAAGCTTTGAATGGAACTGTCACAGTCAGGCCTCTTCCAATTGGCACATCAGTTAGTGGAAAGGTCCATTATTTGCCTTGCATCGGGAAATTCATACTTGTTTCAGACTTTTCAGTTTCATTCGTTCATTCTTCTTTAGTGTCACTGCAGGTAGAAAAGCAGTGTGCCCACTTCTTTGGTGTAACAATAAGTGAGGAACAAGCTGAGGCAGGAATTGTGATTAGAGTCACTTCCGCTGCTCAGAGCAAATTTAAGGTAAATTGACATACTGTACCAATTGGGCCGACTATCTTGCGTGCATTAACAATGTGATAGTCTCTTTCTTGAAGTGTTGTGTTATCTGGATTACTAAGAAACAATATTTGCCTTTATGTCACAGCTACTTTATTTTGAACATGATGTCAATGGTGGATATGGATTAGGTTTACAGGTATTCTAAATGCTTTCTTTTTGTTTCTCCTTTTGTTCTACTTGTACACATTCTTCTATTTGCGTTGCTTCTATTTTTTGTGTGCCCACGGATTTTGGGTATTTTGATGAGAGAAAAAACAGAAGTTATCTTTTTTCAAATGGTGTTCCAAAAAAGGGAAAAAGAAAAGGAAAAAAAATCAAAATGTTATGTTGTTGCTATTGATAGGCATGAATCATACTCTCGTTTCCATGTGGGACTGCACCTCCCCTTTATGGATTTCAAGGGATTCAATTCAGCTAACAGCTGGTGGTTGTTCATCTTAGAAGCACCCGCACGGCAATTAGGGTGTTTTACTGGTGTACAACAAGTGTTTGAGCATGCTCCGACACATTTGTGACACTTCTACTAGTGATGCTAGTTCATAGAGTTGCATCCCTACCCCTTTCATATCGCCACTTTCTGTTAAGGCAAGCTTCTCTTAACCTTCAATGATATCAACATACAAAGCTAAAATTCTCCAACCCATTAATTGCACAACTCCTCGACAACCACCTCACTCATTTGCAGGTGTTCAGTTCTTTATTTGTTTTATGCTCACTTTTCTCACTAGGCATGGACTATCAGCAGTAGAACATCCAAAATTTGCCACAATTGTTCTGCTTCGGAAAAAATAGTTCAAAACAGGGACAACCACTGGAAAGAACTAGGGCTAATCCATGAAAAATCCCCTTCCCATAGCATTTGTGAACACAAAATGCGTGACCTAGGGAGGAGGGGACTAATCAGACACGACGAGCTTCTTCATTCTGCTCTGTTCCAAGTCTATCTAAATGATCTGCACTTTGATTTACTTGTCTGAAGAATATGCTCCAGTGTGCTGTTGGTTCGTTAGAGGTGAATATTTTGTCCATTAAGGCTCTTTGTATGCAATTGGGAGGGGCTCCTTCGTGCACAAGTTTGACGGCTTGAAGAGAGTTGGACTCAATCTTCACCTGGCTCATTCCCTTCTTCAAAATGATAGTTACCCCCCTGTAGATAGCCCAAAGCTCTGCTTCAAGGCTGTTGATACATGTAAATTTTCCATAGTATTGAACACTCCATCTTCCTTCTTCATTCCTGAAAATACCACCCAATCCCTCGTGCCTATTGCTTTCATAACAGCACCCATCATTGTTTAACGTTCGGCTTCTTATTTTATTTAGTTTTGTGTCTAAATAAGTTGACATCAACTGGCTAACGGTTTCCAATTAGTTTCATTTGAAGATTTTTATTTGTAGTTTTGTTCAATATATAGGTTTCGTAGAGCATTTGGTAATCTTGCAATTGACCTCTTGTGGCTGGAGTGCTGGACTAATCTAGTATATCATGTCTGCATACAGGAAGATAGTGAGAAGACTGGTAAAGTGACGTCTGCTGGGATGTATTTCTTACATTTCCAAGTTTACAGAATGGATTCAACTGTGAATGCGGTATGCTTGTTGGATCATTCATTCTTCTCTTAAAAATGTTTCAGAACGTCATGGCTTTCATGCAATGAATATGAGGATGTTTTGGTGCAGTTAGCCATGGCAAAGGACCCTGAAGCCGCTTTTTTCAAAAAGCTGGAAGGCCTTCAACCTTGTGAAGTTTCAGAACTAAAAGCTGGAACTCACATATTCGCTGTTTATGGTCTCAACAAATTTAATGCTGCTTATTTGTCCTTTTTTTTGGTTGGAGATAAGAACTTTACGTGTGCATAAGAGGAATAATATCCTTACACTGAACTTCTTCCCTTATTGCTCAGGCGATAACTTCTTTAAAACTGCTTCCTACACGATCGAGGCTGTTTGTGCAAGGACATACGAGGATACAACACATAAGCTTAAGGAGATTGAGGCTCAGATTCTGAGAAAGAGAACTGACCTACGTCAATTTGAGACAGAATACAGAAAGGTAATGCTGACTTCCTAGGGTTTTTTATAATTTTTATTTTTTATATTGCATTTGGCATTGCACCTGCGATTTTATACCTTTCTGGTGTTTTCTTGTAGGCACTGGCACGATTTCAAGAAGTGACCAATAGATACAGCCAGGAAAAACAATCAGTAAGTTCTGTTTACTCTGACCAGTAATCATATAGAATTTTCTGGCCTTCACAGCTTGATATTTTTCTTTTCTGTTCTACCATGCATGCTTTAATTGAAAATAAAGCCAATCTTGTCCAATACAATGGCGTCCGCTCAGAGAAAGTGCACACACAAGATAGTGTGATGTCAAATGGGGGTTTCACAAGTGTCAAACCCACCACACACCTCCAAAGAACTAGCCTGATATTTAGGGAGGTGGAGGACCTTATCCACTTCTCATTGAAGGGCTCACAACTGATGTGAGATGAATGCAAAGCTATTTCTTTGGTTCTTAATCATGGTCTAGGACTTCATGGAAGGAATGCTCTATTGCTTACTGAGGGATTGAGCCTTTCATTGTGTGCATCTGACGGATGCTGGATTTCCATGTGTTTCCCTTTTCATTTCTAGACTATTTTATTACTGAATTTGGAAATGGAAACATAATAGCCTGTTATTTATGTCCTTATTCCTCCATGCCACTGGTTACCCTGATCCCATCTCATGTCTAATTATGTTGTACTTGGGGACACGTATGGCCTGTCCCTTAAATTAAATTATTTTTTTGGAGGGGAACACTCGGGGGGCACAGCATGGACACGCGTTTCCGATATATACACTCTCTAACTCTCGCGATCCCAATGTCTCTCCCTCCCTCTCTCTCAATGTATGTACGTATATATATGTATGTACTGGTATATATAGGATGTATATAGCTCTGTAGTTGTGTATCTTACATGTATATATGTGCGTATATACCTGTACATAACAATGTAAATATCTTACATATCAAAACAATAGTGTATATATTATGTATATCAATTGTTACTGCATACATATATAATTTATATACTTATATGTTTAATTACTTATTTATTTGCTTATTTGTTTATTTTTGCTGTGTCCCCCGCTGTGTCTGTGTCCATTGTTTTAGAATTCCCATGTCCGTGCCCGTGTTGCATAGCCCATGATCATAGCTCTCATGTTGCGTCTCTTTATATGATCATAATCTTAAATGTTACGTGAAAATTTTGCGCGATAAGTTTGGTTCAGTTGTTTTCAAGATCTTCACATCGTCGCGTTTTGATCGTCCACCCTTGCATAATCATATTTCATTTTATGTCCAACCTCTGTACAATCACATTTCATTGTAGTTATCTCGTTTCCAGGTTATAGGAGCGATTATCTTGTTTCCAGAACATTAAATTTTCTTCTGGAATACAGGTTGATGAGCTGCTGAAACAGCGAGACAGCATCCACTCCTCATTCACTGTTGCCAGGTCTGTCGTCATCGGTGGTGGGAGCGGCACTCCTGTTGGTAACGGAAGTTATAGTAGCAGTAGTGGTACTAGTAAAGTTCCAGTCGAAGATTTTAAACCTGAGAGCCCAGGGGAAGATGGAAGCTCGGATGGGAAGGATAAATCATCGAAGAAGAAATGGTTCAATCTTAACATGAAAGGATCAGATAAAAAGGTGGGTTAAGAAAAGGGTTTTCTTAGATAGTCTTCCATTGTTCAAGGGGTTTGGATTTTCATACCGTGCATACGTAAAGTTGGGCCACCGGTTTGCTGCCCATGATAGGCCCTCGCATTGTGTTACTAGTTCAATTTGTTTCTTCATTTTGGGTTCCCCCAAGATTGTTCTTTACAGTTTGTTGTAGTCTATTTACGGGAATATATACAGAGGTGCGTGCGTGCGTGTGTCTATATCTTGTTTTCACTTTTTAATGGAATTGCACCAACTTCATGTAGCAGCTAGAACAGAGTTTTGAGATTGCAATAATAGGCTTATTCCTCGAATTTTGTTGTAATATCGAGTTCTTCGTTTTCTACTGCTCTATGTATCTCCCGGATTACAAGATCTTGAATCCTATCTGACTGGATTGGTGACGATTCGATAAATGCTCTGAACTGAACAGCATTCAAATTCAGCATCAAAATATGAGTGAATCAACTTGTGATCCACATTGTACAAGTTACCACTTGTTTGAAAAACCAGAACATTGCTGCATTAGTGCGGTGAATGTGAAATTATATACGTTAAGGGGGATATAGAATACCACAGGATATAATTGGAGTAATAGTGACCCGTAAGTCTGTATGATCCGTAAGGAGTTTATTCTCCATCCTACTGGACTCACACTTAAATCCGACTTTGGTTCGGTTTGGTTGCGTATATGATATATTTACACCTTGCAATATTTGTTAGAGAGCAGATGCTTATGTCTGGATGATTGAGGTAGCTTTCTTACTCGTCTTTTGTTTCTGGGTCGTTTTTCTTGATTTTTATTAGTGTATTTCGGATGGAGTTCTTTGTAAGTGCCACTAAGCTTTTCTGAATATGCGAAAACTTCTCTCCTGTTCACAAAAAAAAAAAAAAAAAATCATACCAAGCCAAGCCCTACGTATCGTATAGTTTGTGAGAGTATATCCGAGAGATGCTTTAACCGGACGGTAACAATTTTAGCATGACCAGGTCCTCAGTGATTAGCCATCCTATATCCAAGCAAGGTGAGATAATATTTTCTCGGAAAAGATTGCGTAATTGACGTTGACAAATACAAAATTCCATTCTCACTATGTGTATCTTAAGCCTTATAGATGCCCGTAATTTATGGAGGTAAAAAAAAATGCAGAAGTCTTTTTTGATAATTAGGTGTTCGATCAGTTTATGCGCAACTCAACTAATCTTGGGGTTTCGAAGTTAACGACTTGGCAAACTTCTAGTGGCTCAGATAAGTTGATGGCACATGAGGATAAGATGCAAAAGTTTGGACTCACAAATAGAATAGGGTAACTTTTGAGAGACACATTAAATCGTTTTGAAAGTTTCTCATTGGACGAGGCAGAACCTTAGAGGGACTAAGGTGGGCTTTAGCCCAGGTGGAGTATAAATAAAAGGAAAAAAAAAGAAGTTTATCCGTATAATTTTAGCCTAATAAATTTTAGCCCACCTCATTTTTGTGTATAGTCCAATCCATTCTAACACTTGGTACAAACATAGCCCAACTTTAACTTTATTTTGTGTGTAGCCCAACCCATTTTAACCATTGGTCCAAACATAGCCCACCCCTAGCTTCTTTTGAGAAAAAAAAGATCCTCACTTGGCGCTCTCTCTCTCTCTCTCTCCTATAGCCAAGGCACTCGAAGACTCAAAGTTTTCTGTGGTAATCGCTGAAGAACATCTCACCTCGTCGGCATCATCTTCTTCGTCATCATTGGCCCGAGAACATCTCAACTCGAAGACTCAAAATTCTTGATCAACATTAATTGGATTTATATCACCGTTTTTATCTACAGAAATCAAAGTCGGTCATTGACTCATTCCATACTCGAAACATTCCACTGTCGGTGGAAACTGTGGGATTTCTGCCACCGTTATTGTGGACCCACCGTGCATGGATTTGTATTTCTCGGAAAAGTTTGTCCTTGAAAATATTGTAGGCTACTGATAATGCCAAAACCAAAAATGTTGCTGCCAAAACTCTCATCTCTTTTGCTTCCACAATTACCTACATGCCCTTTTACCATCATATACCATTTATTACAAACCTAACCCTTCAATCTCTTAGGGTTATTTTGTGATTTACCAAATTATTCTCCAGACGACGCTTTCTAAGAATCTCATGGACGCTTCTTCTCCTTCTTCTCCAAATGACGTCTTCTAGGTATTCCACCATTCTCAAATCTTGCTCTATTTTAATCATTGAAAGTACATGTGGGTTTAAGTATTGTATTTTTTTACATGAATATTTGGAATCAATTATTTTAATATGATTTTCGCTGATTATTTAGGGTTTTAACAAAACTGTAGTTATATATTGGTAACAAAAATACTTGTATGGCGATGCACCAATAGCGGCATGGGAGTGGGGAACAATTGAGGTAGTGCTGATATAAGTATCTAACCTTCTTGTTGATTGCTTCGCGATCCGTATACCCCCAAAAAAGGTCGTTTTTAATTTGTTTTTTCATCTACTGAAATACAGCCTTAGTATATATCCAATGTCCACTAGGTTCTCTTTTCCTTTGGCTACCCTGCTAATTGGAATTATATATCAAGTAATTGCAGTTAAAACCGACTGCATGATCTCTCTATATCCTATGGTTCTTTGATCCGCATCGGATGATTAAGCAGGAGAAAATCCTATGTAGAAGCCCCATGTAAATTCAAACTTCAAAAAAACCAAAGAAGCACCATGTTTTTGTTCTCTGTTAAATGCATGCTCTGAAGTTTCCCTCTTTGTTTAAATGAGTTTCCCTTGTTCTCCTTCTTTTTTTTTCATTATTTAGTACCACCACGTAAAATACCCTTTCAATTTTTCAGAGTGTAGATTGGATGAGCAAAAATCATGGAAGTTGAGCAAACAATGGATCTTGTTGTGCATGCACTTTGTTGGAATTATATTATATGGTTCTCAGGGGATATAAAAGATGAATGCAGGATATATGCTTTTTTTGATATTACTAATACAAGATCTTAGTTATTCTGGTGGCTGAGTTGGAAGTATTAATGATTAATCATTGAAAGTACTTAATACAAGATCTTATGGAACGAATGTAAAAAAACCACACTAAAGAGAGAAACATAAAGACAATTTGACCAGGGAATGGACATTTCTGTGGTATTGATCCAATTTCCCTTTCCAAAAAAATGAGAGGATGAAAGTTTTCTAAAGATTTTTTGATGTTCAGATTAAAATTGAAGGGTTGAGTTTGTAATAAATGGGATCTGATGATAAAAGGGCATGTAAGTAATTGTGGAAGCAAAAAAGATGAGAGTTTTGGCAGCAACATTTTTGGTTTTGGCAACAACACTTTTGGTTTTGGCATTATCAGTAGCCATATTGTATCATAAAACTTAAAAGTTCAGATTACGGAAGCTTTCATTTTTCTAACTACTATGCAAGAAATAATTGATCAACTCTAATATTTATAAGAATTCCTTCATTATTTAGCTTGGCTCACACTATTCCTAGGTCTGAATTAATTATGGGCTTCCCAACCCACGCATTAAGATATATTTAATCAACTAATACCTTAATGATACAACACATTGATTAATTAACGAAATATAAAGTACCATTAACGTGCAATGAAGGGTTATACTAATACAACAGAAAACCCCATCTTAGGTTATCTGTTCCATGACTTAAGTTAGCAATTAATCTTGGATCACATGATAAAGCTTACAAGAATAATTAAGGTGATGATGACCTAACTAATGTACACAAACATGAAAAACAACTCACTCAAACTACATTTCTTTAATTAAACCCAAGAATTGGCCTCAGGGTAGGACTTAAGGGTTCGCTCCTTCCTGATGTCTCAGGTTCAAAACCTCTCAAGCAGTATCGATCAACTCCTGTGGGGCCAATTCATATGTAGCTTAATTTGCTCGGGTTTTAATTGGGCTCCCCATAAGTGGACGGTGAGATAGAGTCGAATCAGGATTGGTTGAGGTGGGTGTGTGCTGGCCTGGACACCTGAGTTATAAAAAACTAAAACTTCATTTCTTTATTTCCAAACAACTTTGTCTTGACCTCTGTTGAACTAAAGTCCATTTGCAGGTTCCTCCTATGAGACTAATTGTCCTGTACTTAATTGGATTCTTTTGAAGGGGACAAATGCCTCCAAAATTCAAAGACAGTTTATCTGAGGCTCTTCTTTAAAGAAAGCCCCATCATGTTAACAAAGGATATGCCTTAATCCTTATTCTAAGGTTAAGTCCAATTAAACATGGATTAATTAATTTAACTCTCAATCTCAATCATACTTAATTTGTACATGCTTGGATTCCCAGTATAGTTACAAGTACGTGAATATGCTGCTGTACCACTGGTTTACAGATGGCCCGCCGACTTGTGGGTCCCCACATCACCCCTCTCCAACCTGTAAACAAGCGAACTTGCTTTCCAAATTTAAGGAGTTTTAAAATGCATTTAAGCTAGGGATGTGTAGGAGAGGTCAGCGCGTCGGATGACGGGACAATTGACTGACCTATAATGATTGACCACGTGGCGAATAGAGTCTCAACAGACACGTCACATAGCAATAGAAGATAATGACTAAGGTAAAACCTCGCCGCGAAAGTAATAGCCTCGCGGAAGAACACGACAAAATTACGAGATACCCTGAGCAAGGGAACCCCCCACCTAATTAGGAATTCACCCATCGCGGTACCCTCAATAAAGGGAATAGGCGCGATGGAAAGGAGTTAATACTTACGCGAACATGCGTATTGAGTCACAACTGCACCTAGCCGTAAGGCAAGGAAATAACCCGCTGCGAAGCCCATTCAACAGGGAATCGACGCAAGGGGAAGAGGATAACATTCACACTCGAGCTTGCGACTAAACCTGGCCACAAGGCAGGGGCAGGGAGGTCATTACAAGCTTTGAGTGAAGCATTGGCGCGAGAAAAGGGGCTCGCAGCTATGATCAACATCGCGGGAATATGGGAGATACAAGTGGCTTGGTGGCTTTAAAGGATTAAGGATCGCCGCGAGGGGATGGCGCACACTGAATTAGCCCAAGGAATCTTCCTAACGGCTAGTAACGTCACCCGCGTCGCCCGGGTATACGGAAAGAGCACGTGTCACCGTATTATTGGGGAAATGTCTGCAGCCCAATGATTGGGTGCAGATCCCTATAAATATGGGACATTCCTTCACAAATGAGAGAGATTGATTCATCCCTAAGGCACGAAAATCCTAGAGAAAGGAAGTGACTCAGAGCTCTGGAACTAAGAACATTGTTCTTGCTAGTCCTCGCGAGCCTGCTCTCCCTTCTAGGACTGTGATTTAAGGATGACGATGACCTAAAACGTGAATGGATTGAACACTACTGCCTTCTCTCTCTGTATATCTGGCTTAATCCTTCACCCCTACACACACTCTCTTATTCTTTGTTTGACCATTAGTTATTGTTTGTCTCTCTAAGTTAATTTTATTTGACTAACAAAGAACCTCTCCTACAGGATGTAAGTGATTCGATTTGGTCGATTCGTAACAAAATTCCGCACTGAACCACATACATTGGTTTTGGAGTTTTGTGGACCAATACAGGCCGCTAATTATAATCAATCGAGCCACACCATTCTGCAGAAGTGATTTGATTCTTTCGATGTTACCGGTTTGGGCCTCATAGTTTAGTCAAACAGTATGGACTATTTATTTGTTTCATGTGATTGAGAAAAAAGAAAATAACTCTTACAAGTCCAAAATTACCACATAAAAAAAAAAAAGAGAAAAGAAATGAAAAAACTAACATGTCCAGTTTCAATCCTAAAAAGAGCAGGACAAAATTGTAACTCTTGTCACAATTGTAAACTATGGTTGTGTGCCCAAGACTTTTAGAATTTGAGTTCAAGAATTGAAGGATTTGATCAACAATAAATAATATCCGATTGGGTTGATAATCAAAGTCTCACATAAAAGGAGTAATTTTTATTTAGTATTTAGATGGGGGACAGATTAAGTAAACCAACACCATATACGGGCTGATGTGGATAGTCATTATACACGTGACATGTACAATAAGTTTACCAAAAGGAAATGTGTAAAGGGATGACTCATCCACGTGGCACGAAACGATTGGTAAGGCAATGAAAAATTAATCCTCTAGTGGTGGGGGAGTAATATTTTAGTATAGCATATGTAATTACTAATTAGTGATTAATATAGTAAGTGATTCAATTGGTTTGTCATGTGGAAGTGTCCCCCAACTAATGTGCCTTTGAATCACATGTAATGGAGTGTTTATGTAGCCGTCTAAGTGTCTACTTTATTTTTGTCTCATTGATTGACCAAAGTCCCCCACCCTCCCAAAGTCCAAACCCCTTCTCCTATCTCACAATTCACGGGACTTTCTATTGTCTTATTTTAAACTAAAAAGCTAGGCACTCAAGAATTGTAAAGTGAACTTAAAAAGGAATTTAATGGGTAACCCAAATTCAAATTAATAGATCGATGTGAATCGCTTTCAAAATAAATCTGGAATACGTACACATAAATTTTGTTGCTTCGAATAACACAGTGATTATTATTTTTGAATTAATTTCTATAAATATACGAAGTATTAATTTAATTATTTTTGTGTACGTAGCACTGTTGCATACATATATTTTAAAACTCAAAAGGCAACCATGGGAATTCATGGCAATATGCTTTTAGAATCCTAGACATTCTAGACTATAATCTAGGCTTGTAGTCTTCATGTTGGGACTATCTAATTATGGGGGTTTAATATATTTACAAGTCACTTCACATGACTTAAAGCTAACTCCACCCAACCCCTCCACCTTTATTTGTTTAAAAAAGAGAAGTAGGTATTGTCACTTGGAATGCATTAGAGAGGGGGGGTTCTTGAGTCATACCCACATTGTTTGGATTGATTAAAAATGCTTTTGAAACACATATCCCTAAAAGGGATTTCAACTTGAAAACTAAGTCACTTTTATGGGGTTGTCTTTTATCTTTTTGAGATCCTTCCAAAGTAATGGTTATTACAAAAGAAAACAAAAGATTGATTAGAAAGTTAATGGAGTTGTATTACGAAAGGATCATGTCTGCAATTATATATTAATTCTTGTGCTTAATTTCTTATTATCTTTCGCTCATTGGTTGGTTTTCCTTGATAAGCACAACTTGGTGGGCCATAATCGCGATTTGGTCGATCTTAAGACGATAATATCGGCATCACTTCAATCAATTGCAAAAGAAAGCATAATTAAGGTCCCCTAAACAAATGTTATTATATTAGATGGTGGAAACCATTACAACAAGAAGACCCCATTATTGAGAGTTGTTGATGATTCAACAAAGGTTTTGAAAGTGCCATTGGACAACACCCATATATCACCCTACTTCAAATTCAACTAAATTGAGACTCAAAAGAATGGGTTTTGTTTAATCAAATTTAGAGGCAAATATCTGGACAATTCGATCTGCATCGGCTCAACATCTAACAATATATGCACCGTGTGGGACTCAAAAACTGACTACATCTGTGTTTGGACATATACAACATCGTACGTAGCATTTTTGAGTTTGTTAAGATGAGGCTGGTACCACAAATCTAGCTCATATGGTCCCAACATGCAAAGGTTGTACCAACCAATGAATTTGTTTGAACAGTTAGGGACCAACTGGGATGCACATTCGCATGTGTTTTTCCCTCCATCAATGGAGAGAGACCCATGTGCTTTGCTCTCCAAACAATATTATTCTTAGCTTTCCACGACCGCTGCTGCAATCTATAGTACCACTCTTAAGCCTAGCATGTTTCAATATCTAACGTCAAAAGAATTTTGGGTTTAGATGTGGGTCCCTCTTTGCCCTTCAAGACTGCCAATATCAAAAGAATACAACCACAAAAAAACCATTTAACTATTAGGGTTTCATATGTTCACCAGATCTCATGGTTTTTAATCCACAATCTTCGCCGGTGAATTTCTTTTGAGTGAACTTTGTTTTCTTGTGCTTGCATGTATGTGAGAATCAATTCTTGGATGCGCACGTCAAATCTAAAATTAATTGGCAACAGGTGGAATAGCCTTTAGATGTTGTTTTGATCATGTACATTAGATAAGCGATGTAAGACAAGTCGAACACTCCTCCTCACATGTGACCCGGTAGCAGAGGCGGAGGTATGTAGGGGCTGGGGGTGGCCACAACCCCCCGTCTATTTCGAGGAGTATATATATTTTGTAATTTTTTTAAAGATATATATTTTTAAAAATACTATAAAATTGAAAAAATAATCAAAAAGTAAGAATAATTTTTATTTCGAGAACACTAAATTATGGTGAATGACTGTGCAATAATGATACTACATTCGTCGAATCATATGATAACAACAATACTCGAGATTAATTTTTTAATTTATCAAAACCGTCCCATAAAAACTCTGAAAGACTAGATTTAGTCTTGGAAAAATTATTGAGCCAAGATTATTTTTCATAATTCGGCCCCCTGGGACTTCAATTCCTGGCTCCGCCACTGCTCGATAGCATGTGGAGATATGTGTGTGCATTGGTGAAGAGAGGGAATTGACTCAGCGGTGAGGTCCTCTACCATGTGAGGTGAGGTCTACTAAGACCTAACTTTGATACCGTGTGAGACTTCTTGTAAATTTGTCACCAGAAATCAATTAAAAATAAGTGGATTAGCCTCTAAATTGTACTTCCTTTGTCTCAAATTGCTGAACCCCTATAAAAGTGTCATGCAATTTTGAGATCAAAATATAAAACGCTTCCGTACATAATGTTTAAAATTTCTTTCTTTGCACCATATTAAAAAACTCATTAAGTACTTTAATTTAGTGTAAAATTTTTCAAAAACAATGCACATGAGTACTTTATGTTTTGATCCAAAAATTACACGTTTCTTCATATGGGGATGGGCAATTTAGGACGGAGGGAATATCAACTGAACTTGGGTGACTTAGTGAGCAACGTGAGATTATATATTTTATCTCATTTTTTTTTTTTGTTTTGGTCCAAACTATATAAGTAGATAAATATGGAATCTCAACACCTGAAAGAACTCAGCTGAGTTGTAGCTAAAACTTTATTTGATCGGCAGTTAAAACTTTATTTTGATCATGACCTTTTCACATATATGTGCTCTATTAGCTGCCAATTTGCTCACAAAAATACAAATAGACTTAAAACTCTTAGCTTGAATATGACCAGAGGTGATTGGGGTACCTTTTCACCGAAGATTGAGGCCAAGCTTCTTATGTCTCGATTAAAGGTCGGTGTAGAATTGATACTAAGTGTTTTTTTTCCTCTGCAAAAGAAATTGATACCGAGTGTTAATAATGACGCGATATTTGTAATCTAAAAGGCACTATAATTATAAAAGGCATGTGACAATTATATATATAAGATACTTTCTCGTCTTGTTGTGTGGAAACTTTATATCCAATTCAAAGCCAATTGGAAATGAGTGGAAAGGTCCCAACATATATTAAGTGATCACCCATTCCACTCCTAGGCAATGTGGGACAATATTTCTTAACACCCCCCCTCACGTGCAGCCGCATTTGAGGTCTGTCACGTGTGGCCACTTTTTGAGTCCTATCATCGTGCAGCCTTTTTGCTGGTCTGTCATCGTGGGTGTGGGATTGCGATTTTTTTTTAAATGTGGAGTGGAATAGGCCCCGCTCTGATACCATGTGGAAACTTTATATCCATCTCAAAATCACTCGTCATTTTGAGTTCTTAGTAGTAGAATTATTGTGTTAGACGATGCCTATGACATATGATACATGAATCGAGGCAATTTTTTTTTTAAGTGGTTGATGATTTATTCTATCGGTTTTAAGGGACTTATATGAACGATGTATCAATTACGTTCTTTTCAATTTTAAATTGTATTATGTTGCATTGATTATTATTCTCCAATTCTTTCGCAAAATAAAAAATACAAATACATAATTAAGAAATTTCTATGGTAAAATGTTACATTTTTTCAAAGATCTTTGTGTTCGTGTTCAGGTACTATTTTGTTTAGGTTTCATAATGCATGAATCGAAATATTTTTCAACTGATATTTTGCCACCTGATTCATTGAACTTAATTGACTAAAACCCTTGAAATGAAAGACAAATCAACAAGAGTGACTTGTAAAGCCAAATCAAACAAGTACTTATAATTGTTTAGCCAACACTTGGTTTCAACAAACACTATGTGACCTTCCCCACCCTTTTGTGAAAATGACCAGTCACATGTTAATTAACACTTCAACTCATTTTTTTCCTTTATGAGTCAGACCAAACTCCTTGAGCCCCATAGTGGGTAATTGTGGCCCAATCCCTACCTTAGCTTCTGACCTTCCCAAAGTGAGAGAGCTAGAAAAAGAAACCAAGGACAAGAATCATTGGATCCACATAATAAAGCAAAAAGGTGGTTAGGTTTTAGTAGAACATTTCTAAAATGATGGAGATATCCTAATCTATCTCCTAAATCTATAAGCCATAATTTCAGGTCTCCTCAGAGCCAAGTTTTAGAGACTAAAAATCCACCCATGGATTGGTCCCACACATATGATGCATGAACTGGCAATCATTCAAATATTAATGAATTTCCTTTTTTTTCTTTTGCCGTTCAAAAAAATAACCGCATCGCAAATATAATTGAAATTTATTGTCAAAAGAAAAAATATAAGTGCATAAAAAATTTAAATATGATGTAATTCGAATCAGACTGGTCATGCACAATATTTTTAATGACTTTGATCCACTCGCTAATTTTTCTTTCTCTGACGTATTTTTTTTTTAAAATTTGTATATTAACTATGGTGTCGATGGTATATATAAGAAATGATAACGAAATTTGACTTTGGAATTACCCATGTCATTATTCATATGTTCATGCTTATGGATATCCAAATTATCCTCCAATCTTGAAGCCCCACAATTAATCATTCTCGCGAATAATCTGTTGATCGTGGTAATAATTATGTTTAATTATCAAGGTTAATATAATTGTGGTAAAGAATATGAGCTTTCATATAAAGATAATCGAATCATAGAATATCAATTTTTCTTTTATGGGAAATTTTGACTTTGGTGAGAGAAGGTATGAAAACTATGAAGGGAGCACACATAAGAAAAGGGCGACAAGGTGGGCCATGTTGGGAGTTGCAGGCAAGACTTGTGAAAAGCTCTTGAATGATACAACTATATATACACATATAAATAAGAATTGATTTCTACACTCTTTTTTTATTTTATCGTTTACATTCATTTTTTTTGCTTTAATTCATGTGAATTAACCATATTAGCTTTTAATTTGCGAAAAAATAAACTAACAGAAAAAGAAAATTTCAAAATCATTTCAATAGGCTATCGTTAAAGTTTAAAAAGTGTATTAAATGTGTGAAACGTGTATAAAAATTTGTGAATGTGTTTTAAAATGTGTAAAAAGTATACTGAAATGTGTTCTTGTTTTTGTCTTTTTTTTTTGCTTATTGTCTGTCTAGTGGGATGACATTAGAAAGATTCATAGAAAATAACATGATCAAATTTTTTATGATAAAGACAAAGAAAACAAATTCAAAAATCGAGTGCGAAAATTGCTCCTGTGTAATACAATATTACACTGATGTAAATTATATAAATATATCTATGCTTTTTTAAGTGACCAATCTCTCTCTTTCCCTCTCTCTTGTAGTTAGTAAGATTCGGAGAGATCTCACACTTATAATTAAAAGCCACATTAACATAAAAATATAAGACTTCAACGTCAATCACGCAAACATCCTAAACAATCATTCATCATCAACATGTAATGGTGGGGTCCAATCTAAGTTGTAACACCTGAACATTCATGCCCCCTTCAAATATGTAATATTATATTTAAATTTAAAATTAGACATTATATATATGCCTAAAAGTTTAGCTCAGCTTACATTTTAATACTCCCATGTTGACTTTATTCACAAAACTGCCACTTATTGGAAATAAAATAATTAACACAAGTGAAAATAAAATACTGCCAATTAATATTTAAGTTTTTTTTTTTTGTTTGAAATGTGTATATATTTGTATATGTGGAAATCTAGCACTAGATATGCACCGCGGTTGTGATGTTGACACGTGGGCCAGAGAGAGATGATTAGATTAGACTTATGCTGTTGATTTAAAGTGTGTGTCTAGGTTAGATACTGTAGTAGTTAATGTAGATAATCATTTAAGAGAGACCATATTTGAAGTTTGAAGTGTTGCATGCATGGATTGTTTTGACTTTGGAGTTTGGAGAAAGAGAGATTGGTGGGTGGTTGTCGGCTCATGAGCTCATGCCACCACGGCAGGGTTGGAAAAAATTATTCAGTGCTTTAAGAGAGCAAAATACTCTTATATATGATCCCCTTAAATAAGTGCGTGGACCCCACATCTAACTTCGAATCACTTTTACGATGAGGGCGGAAGATAGTCTGGGGAGAGACGCAATCTCAAGTACGGTTGAGACTAATCGAGAGGGCAAGCAAAAATAAGTGCGTCCGTGCGTGGAACCCACTTCCAAATTTGTATCTGAGAGGGCGGAACATAGTTCTTGGAAATGTGGAGCAACGAATTATGATCTTGATCATATATATGATCCCCTTAAATAAGTGTGTGGACCCCACATCCAACTTCGGTTCACTTTTATGAGAGGGCGTAACATAGTACGTGCTGACGTGATCCTACGTAGGGTTGAGACTTTAGAGGGCAAGCAAAAATAAAAGTAATTCACAAATTCTCAATGGTGTAAAACATTTTTTGTATGTTTGTTTCAGCAAAACAGAGATAATCTTTTCCATATCTTATGATCTGTTTTCGATAATTTATAGTTTTTTTTGTTTAATGATTTCTGTATTTCTGTAAAGAGTAGTTATTAATTCCAAATAAATATTGACATACGAAATTTCAAAATCATCAGCCTAACAAAAGAGAGCCTGTAGAGTTTGAATAATACAAAGGCTACCTTCTGAGGCAGAAAAGAAAAGATCTATCTTTTGGCACATAATTAAAAAGAAATACACAAATAAACTACTGTGAGAAAAGAAAAGATTTGTCCCTCATTTTGTATACCAATGCTTTCTTTTGATGTTCGTGGAATGGGTATCCCATGTATTGGTGTAGCTCACTACATCGATCAGAACCTTTTCTTGTACTTTTGATTGGTAGAAGAACACGAAAAGGGCCTCTATATTTTCATTTTATTAGTATAATTGTACTATCTGAATTTTATTGGCAAAACCTTATATGTGGGTTTGGATAAATTTGGTCAACATATAATTGGCAAACTTATAATTACAAAAATATGTGCACATGCATGGTGGTATTGAGTATCTAATTGGTAAAAATCCTTTTCATGGTAAAAAAAGGAGAAAGAAAAATAAGCCTCTAGGTACATCAGAATTATTATTCTGATATTATATAAATAACTCAATAGATAATCCCCAAAGTTGGGGCATGGGATATTCTCTCATTTCTTCCCCTTTGTGTTGTAGTCAGTCACTGAAGTGAAAGGAAATGTACGATTTTACAACAATAATATTTGTAACATGTCTTCGGTAAATTCTAAAAATTATGCAAAATGAATGCGTAATATATTTTAGTGAATTACAATAAAATTAATGGCGGTAGATTAAATTTCTCACTGATTATTTGTTAAAATCAATTCAGATGTATTATAAGGGTAATTTGAGAGCTTGTGAGAATGTCAAAGGGGATTTATAAGAGGCTAACGAATCATTTTGTATCACAAGAGAATCGGTAAGGGAACATAGATCATGGCTTCATGTTAGCTCGTTGGGCATCGCACCATTGCATCGATCTGAAAACTTAATTTTTATTTTATTTTTAATAGAAGAATACATAAAGGCCTCGATCTATTTTATTTTAGTAGCTAGGTAGTGTGATTGTACTATTGAAATTTTATATATTGGCAAAACCTTACATGTGGTTTTGGATAAAACTTGTCAATTTCTAATTGATTGGCAAACCAATAACTGTTAGGATCATTGGCTAATGAGTTAGTAATATGTCAATTTTATATATGTTTTTATTTATCCCAAAACATGTACACATGGTGGGATGAGTATTTAATTGGTAAAAATCCTTTTCATGGTGAAGAAAAGGAAAAGGAAAATAAACATATAGGTACATAAGAAATATTATAATAATGTCATATGAATAGGCCTTGTTCTCCAATAGATTTTAGGTATATTTTATGAAAATCTCATAAAATGAACATTTTATGGAGGGGTGATAAAATAGAGTTGTTTTCCCAACTGATAAAATGTAGTGGTTTTCCTATAGATTTTAGGAGGATTTTATGAAAATCTCATAAAACCACTTTTATATTTTATGTGTTAAGATTGGAGTGTTATAAAATTTGAGATTTTATGAAACAAAAATCAGTTAAAGAACGAAGCCCTCTATAGATGAATCCCAAAATTGGGACATTGGATACTTTCTTTCATTTCCTCCCATTTGTGTTGTAGTCACTCTCTGAAGTGAAAGGAGAAGTACGACTGTATAACATCAATGTTTGGAACATGTCTTTGCTAAATTTAAACATTATGCGTCCCTTTTAAAAAGAGAAAAAACTTTATGCAAAATGAAATAGTTTTAGCAAATTACAGTAAAATTAAGGGTAAATTACATTATACCTCCATCAACTAGGACCGATTTTCGTATAACTTCTCTAATGTTCAAAACTCAACAGCTAACCCTAAAGTTTTCATAGACCAGGTGCACAAACGGGTCCTCAAACCAACTTGTCCTCCCTTTCTATTCCTCGGTAAGCAATTTCTTTTCATTGATTGATTGATTGATTCATGGTAGCTTTAGCTTGCTTCGAATATGATAAGATTTGAGTACGATAATCAATGATGCCAGAACGATCCTGATCATGGGTACAACATCTTCACTTACCCATATTTATAGAAGAGCCAATGAATGTGCCGATCACCTTGCTCGTGTTGGCGCTGAGTGAGCGAAAGACTTCAAGATTCTCATGAACAGCCCCCCTTTCCATAAAGAGTTTCTAATTAGGGACAACCCAAGTATTAGGCAGTATCTGGACTAACCTTTAGTATGCTTTGTAATATGTTTTCATGCCTGCAAGGTGGTGGCACAACTCTATTTTCCATAAAAAGCCACAGTCATACAGACAAGACGATGAACTGTAATTTTTTGTTGATGCCTTCTTTGAGATATAGGATTTGTAATATGCATAAGTGTTGAAGTTTAAAAACTCTAGGAAAGTTAAGTGAAAATGGATCATAGTCAAGGGCGGAGCAGTAAGGGTTGCGTGGGGCAATAGCCTCTCACATTTTTGCTTAATTATTGAATTCTGACTTAAAAAGAATCATTTAAAAATTTACAATTCAAAACGAAATCACATTTTGTTCTTCTCCGTATTTCCTCGCGTAACCTCCCTCACAGAACCATTAAAACTTACGAAGTTAAGGCGACAAATGGTTGATGAATTTGAATATTTGGTTATACAATACTTGTAGATCAGTATTGTGGGGTTTTTTTTTTTTTTTTTTGTGGGTTATTTGTTTTTCTTTTGCTAAGTTAAGGGGTGATGACTGTTGGGTTCACCATTAAATTGGTTAACCTATGTTAGGGAGACCTTAACCAGGTTGTTAAGACTAAAATCAAGATCAATTTTGGAAGCCATGCATAATGTGCAAATCTTGTTCTTGACTGATCACACATTTTCTTGTTTACATGAGCTAATTAACAAGAAAAAAGATTAGCAAGAAAACACACACAGAGAGTACTGTTCGATCTCAATCATTTTGATAGTTCAACTACCCTACATGCAGCTAGCAGAGAGTCACATGCATCACATTATTAGTCACCCTAATCTAGTTTATAATCAAACTTACAAAACAAATCAAAATCTATGCAAGTAAAATTAAAATAATGGCATTTCTCTCTCCAAGGAGAGCTCCTATCCACTAGCTATCTATACGTACTTCTCCGTAGCTTGATTCCTACTCCACACTCATAGATAAATAATGGCATTTCTCTCTACAAGTTGTGCTTCCTCATCTTATTGATCCTGTGCAATCAGGGTTTGTCAAGGGAAGGAGAATTGCTGATAACATATTTCTGACCCAAGAACTTATGAGAGATTATCACAAGCATTCTCCTTCTCCCAAATGTGCTTTAAAGGTTGATATTATGAAAGCATATGACAATGTTAGGTGGGATTTTCTTTGGGACATCCTCCTTTTCATGAATTTTCACCCTCAAATGATTCAATGGATTAAAGCATGCATAACCACTGCTAACTACTCCTTAAGTATCAATGGTGAGGTCACTGGATGTATCATGGGGCAAAGGGGTTTAAGGCAGGGTGATCCTTTATCCTCTTATCTCTTTGTTATTGTGATGGAGATACTTACACAGATTCTCAAGGAGAAATCACTTAGTCCCAATTTCCACTTTCATTGGAGATGTGAGAAAACAAAAGTAATAAACTTGTGTTTTGCAGATGATCTTATGATCTTCTGTAAGGGTGATTTAGACTCTATTCACTGCATTCAAGAGGCTCTTGCTGAATTTGAAGCATTGTCTGGTCTATCACCCAGTCCACCCAAAAGTAACATATTCTTCTCTGGTGTCTCCAATGCTAACAAACAAGCAATACTTGAAAAATTAGGATTTCAAGAAGGCTCTCTCCCTGTGAGATACCTTGGGGTCCCTCTCATCTCCACTAAACTGAAATACTCTGATTGCAAAGTTCTCATTGACAGGATCACCAGTCGTACTAAGTCTTGGGCAAACAAGTATCTCTCATATGCTGGGAGAATTCAATTGATCAAGTCTGTACTATTCTCCATGCAGACTTACTGGTCCTCTATTTTCTTGCTCCCAAAGAAAGTGGTTAAGGAAGTTGAGGCCATCCTTAGAGCCTTCTTCTGGACTGGTTCAGACCTTAGGAACACTGGTGCCAAAGTCTCTTGGGAGCATCTTTGTTCCCCCAGAAAAGAAGGAGGGTTAGGGTTTAAATCCATCCAATTGTGGAATAAGGCAGCCATGGCTAAGCATATATGGTTTATCATATCCGGAGGGGAGCAATCCATGTGGTGTCAATGGGTAAAATCCTATTTACTCAAGGGTAAAAGTTTTTGGAAGGTTAGAATTCCCAGTAGTCCTTCCTGGACTTGGAGGAAGTTACTTCAATTACGTCCACTCATCCACCCTCTCATCAAGTACAAGATTGGCGATGGGAATTCTACATTTCTTTGGTATGACAATTGGCATCCTTTTGGGCCATTAGTTGAGAAATATGGCAATCATATTGTCTATGACTCTGGCCTTCCAGATGATGCCAAGGTCTCCACCATTTTGCATGCATCTACCCATTGGAGCTTCCCCTTCATCCAAACTTGGGAATTGGATGAGATTAGATCTCATTTACCTTCTCTCACTAACCACAACTCCATAGTTACCGACTCTTGTTCATGGACCCTCACTCAGAATGGACTATTCACCATCTCTTCATTATGGGACCATCTTAGAGTCAAGTTTCCCACTATAGAGTGGAGCCATGTAGTTTGGTTCCCATCTCACATTCCCAAATGCAGCCTTATTAGTTGGCTTGCCATTCAGAACAGACTATCTACGGAGGATAGGCTGGTTTTGTTTGGCATTAAGACCACTTCTTGCTGCAGTTTCTGTCCTAGTGAGGAGAATCATGACCACTTGTTTTTTAATTGCCCCTTCTCCAAGCAAGTTTGGGATGATGTTTCCCACAAATCTCATCTTACTTGGCAATCCCTTTCCCTGTCTAGTCTGGTCAATCTCCTCTCTACTTGTAGGAGAAAAGATTTGATGACCACACTGACAAAGTTAACCTTTACTGTCTCTTTGTACCACATCTGGATAGAGAGAAACCTCAGGAAATTTCAAAGTATCCAACACAGTGTGCCTTCCTTGGTTTCTAAGATTTGCTCTGAGATTAGGTATAGATTATTGTCATTACACAAAATCCCAGCAGGAGCTAATGCACTTCTTGAGGCTTGGAATATTTCAAACGATTGATTTTGATATGGAAAGCACCTTTTACAGTCCTTGGTGAATTGAAAAGCTAAGCATGCTGCTCTGTATTTATCTATATAATTCTCAACAATTGCTCTGACATGTTTCAATGTAACAGGCTCCCCATCAGCTTTGCTTGAGCTGCCATGTTTCTGAAATTCACTAACTCTCCACTTGGGGCAGTTTGTTTTGCAGATTGTGTTAGTGCTTCCTGCATCCATGTGTTTGGAGGTTTAAACTGTCTATGCACTGTGATACAGAGCAGCAATAGTAGGGCTCTTGTGATGTGTGGGAGTGATCGACTCATATGAGTGTTCCCTTGTGAGATGTGAGCTTGAGCTTCATCCCTTCTTCCAGAGTGATATATTATGTTTGGTGATTTTGTGAGTGGAGGGAGTATGGTTGTTTGCCTCTGGACTCATTGAGATCTCAAAAGTAGAGGGGGAGGGTGAGGTTTTGAGGGAGACTGGCGTGTGAGGCCTTTTCCCCTTTTCCCCTTTTCCCCTTTTCCCCTTTTCCCTTTTTTCCCTTTTTTCCCTTTTTTCCCTTCCTTCTCTTTGTTTTTACACTGCATGCATACCTTGTTCCTAGGCAGCCACAGTTGGCCAGTGTGTTAGGTAGATTATACTTGTCTGCCCGATACACTCTTGTTAGTGCTATGCTTGTTACTGTTGATTCTCACTGCTACTGCACTTGTACTGCTGCACATGGGATTGATGTATTATCATGTGGCTCTTTGACCAAGTAGGCTCAATGCCTTGATGCCGTTAATTATGGACAGTGACTGCATGTTGTTGAGATCTGCCGTGTCTTCTGCATGTATTATTACTACTGTATCTGTGTTCTTGAGAAGCTCCTACTGCTGCTGTACCGATTGCACTGTTGTTGATATACCTGCTTTGTTATGCTATCACTATTGTTGTTACACTCCTGTTCTGCATTTTGTTGAGCTTTGCCTAGCAGTCATGCCGCTCATGCTCACGGTTGCTTACTGCTCAACGTATGTAGTTCATGCTCACGGTTACTGCTGCTCCTGTTGTGTGCTTACTGCTGTTTGCTTTATAGCATTCCAAGGAGTTATTAGTTTCTAGATACATGTGATTACGTTGCTACTGAGATTCACTGCTTGAGATTCACTGCTTGCTGTGTTGCTGCATATGTTCTTGAGTTATTAGTTTCTTGATTGTTCATCTCCTGAAACCAGAAGTATCGCCTAGCCTTGGGGGGATGTCCCTTGGCATGTATGATCCCCTTGGGGAGGGGGCGTCCTCCCATTCCGTGATGATGAGATGCATTTTGTGTTGATTCATCTCCTGCAACCCGATGTGATAAGTCACTTGGTTGCCATTGCTATGAATTGCTATTGGCTATGTGACCTACAGTGTGTGTGAGAATGAGTCAACAGGGTGATGCCGCTTGCTACTTGATCTAGCAGTGTTGAGCTGCCATATTTCATCCGAGGTGCTGCCCAATTTCTCAGAAAATTTCATGATTTTGCAGAATAGCCTCAAAAGTTTGAGTGGATTGTTGGTCATCTCACTGATTTTGGAGAATTAGCCTAGCCTTGGGGGGATGTCCCTTGGCCTTCAAGCCTCTTCATTGTCATAATCTAGTTATATAGTTTTGAGCTGTATTGTTTCTCTATTAGTGTTTCTGCTCCCTCTCTTAGATGGGCCCGAAACACTTTTCCCTATTTTCCTTTTGTAGCCGCTTGGCCTTCCCCATTTCCCTTTTGCTTTCTTTTCTTTTGTTTTGTCCTCCCTGGGGTATGCCCCTTGTAGGCTGTACATTCGTTTAGCCCCTTTTATTTTCAAGCTTGGTTTACCGAAAAAAAATATCTTTTTAAAATCCAGGAGCTGATGAGATTTCAATTCTCAAAAAAAAAAAAAAATTCAAAAACTCAGAGTCAAATTTGTCACAAGAAAGGACAAACTCATTTTTTGTCCCATGATCAGTTACTCCCTTCGTTCCAAATTGCTGGTCACTTTTGGGAATTCCAACTTTTTATGTAGACGTGTAATAACTGCATTCACATTAAACAGATTCATTAATTTTCCAACAATACACTTATATTTTCAACTTTGGAATGAAATGATGATTGTTGGTAAATGGGTTATTTTGAAAGATTGAATAAATTTTGTTTTGACTTTTCAAATAAGACTACCAATTTGGAACATCCCAAAGTAATATAAGGGACAAGGAATTTGAAATGGCGGGAGTATTTTTTTTTTCCAACTCTATGTAAAATGATTCAAGTGATCTAACGGACGTGCCGTCGTGACTGGTTAAGGAGAAAATTGGATTTGACACCATCAGAGTAATGCCAAAACTTAACAAAATACTTTGTCTATCCCATTTTGTTTGCTCATCTTAGAGATTGTGTCATTTTAACATCCACAAATAAATTATTACCGAAATAATTTTACGATTTTTTTATTTTTTTTTCAATTCAAAAGATCTCAAATGAATACTCCTGAATGGTGAAAAAAAATTCGAAAATTATTTTCAAAAGATCTCAATGAGTGGTGAAAAAAAAAATTCAAAAAATTATTTTGAATTCAAAATGACATAACTTTTGGTAAAAAGCAAATAAAACGGGATAGAAGGATTATAAGCAAGTATTTAGAAGTTCAAAAACAACTTTGGCCTTTGTAGGAGACTAGGAGTCAAGTATATTTGTTATTTTACGATCCTAGTAAGCAAAAGTATAGTGGATGATGATATCCAGTAGACAAGTGCAATCCATTGGGTCCCCAAGTGCTTATTGGGTCTTGTTCCCAATTACACTCATTTCCCTTCTCCTTGGGATGTCCGCAACCATCTCCCTCTCCAACTTTTTTTAACGCCAAGAGTGTTCGGGTCAGCTTAAGCGCAAATTGACTATTTTCTTACCCGGTTTTGTCAAGCACAGGTCATTAACGCTGGCCCGAACTAAGGGATTCACAATAAATTTCTCTCCTGTATGCACCTCAATAGGTTATCAAATTTCAAAAGTCGGAATGACTGGGTTTACGGCTCATCTTTCTCTCTCATTATTCTCCCTCTTCCTATGAGCAGTCCACAAGCCATAAAAAAACTCTCTTTAAACTAGTATAAATACCCCACACATGCAACGACTCCTCTCTTAACATTACCACATCTCTCTCTCTCTCCCCTCTTTCTGTCTCACTTTCATCACCACTCCCTCTCTCTCCTCTCTCTCTCTCTCTCTCTCTCTCTAAATGGAAGAACTCGAGTACCATACAAAACCACACAACACCAGTACTCCCACGCGCTTAAAACTCTTCGGCTTCAACGTTAACTCTTCCTCTGCCTGCTCAGAAGTCGACGAAGAGGTTGACTCATCCACCAAGTCAATCTCGCCGGAAAATCCTCCCTCCGATGGCCGGAAATACGAGTGCCAGTACTGCTGCCGTGAATTCGCCAACTCACAAGCCTTGGGTGGCCACCAAAACGCCCACAAAAAGGAGAGGCAGCAGCTCAAGCGGGCCCAGCTCCAGGCCAGCCGAAACGCCGCCGTTTCCTACATGAGGAACCCGATAGTCTCCGCCTTCGCCCCGCCGCCCCACCTCCTAACCGGCGGAGGCGGCGCCGTCATGCTACCCCCGCAGTCTCCGTCGTGGGTTTACGTCCCACGCGCCGCCCCACCGTTCAATGTTTCGCACGGGTGCGTTTTCGCGTCTGGAGGAGGTGCAGGGTCGTTACCGTATGCTGGCGGTGTAGGGGATCAGTCAAGTACTGCTGGGTCTTTACAGCAACAGCAGCAGCAGCAGCAGGGTCGGGCCCATGGGAGAGTTGAAAATGGGCCTTCCTTGAGTAGGTTCTCGAGAGGGGCCGATGGTGGGCCCAGTTTCGATGATGGGTTTGGGTTGGACTTGCACCTCAGCCTCGCGCCAGCCGCGCCGTGAGAATGAAAAATGGCTTGGGTGGGTACCACCAGGTTATAATACTGTGCCTGATGAATGGCTTCCGAGTCAGACGATGAGCTTGTAAATTTTTTTTTTCCAGATTTTATTTATTTAATTTTTTTTTCAGAGAAGTTAATTTGACTCCTACGTGGATTATTAGCATATAACAATGTTGTTTTCATTTGCCTCAACGCTAAATTTTGTGCAGAAAATATGGTAATTAAATGTGTTATTTGCTAGGTCAAATTAAGTAGCAAAAAAATAGCATAGAATTACCTTATCTGGTTCTCTTAATTTAAAAAATAAATAACAAGATGGGTGAAGAGAGAGGTAAGGGTAATTTTGTCTTAAAACGAGTATATCTTAGGATCATTATACTTCTGATTTCATCTTTGGATCATTTGTGATTAATGAAAATTTTCTTCATCATTCAAAGAAAAAGTTCTCATTCCACTTCGCTGTAGATGGCTTAGACATTTTAAAATCGCGAAATCTTTGCTTGTAATATGGTTAGATTTATTTATTATCCAAAATGGGTTTGGTTTAGGGTTTTCGATTTCGTTCTTCAAAACATCTCCGGTCCTTACCTCTTTTAATTTTCTTTAAAACTCAAATTCAAAACTTTGATTAAGACCTCCCTCATTTTCTCACTCCATGTTTTTGGATTCAAACCTACATCAAATTTAGTTTTTATTCATATCAAAGGAGGCTCAAACTTTTATTCAAAAAATTTATGGCTATTTTGTTCTCTTTAAATTTACAACTTTAAGTGAATCTTTTACACAAGTTTGCACTTGACTTTAAGTGTGTTAAATTGAAGCAAAGTGTGTTGTAGTGCTTCATAAAGTTAATTTTTACTAAAATTTAACCAAAAGTATGAGAAATGGTTAGCTAGAGATAATTAAAGTTCTTCAAATTTACAATGCTAGCTTCATGAGATTCCTGCCTATGTAGTGCCTTCTCATAGCCCTTCCATCACTTGCTCTTCTGTTTTTAATTTTTAATCAGAACAATCCATCACCAAGTGTAAAATTTCATGGATTATGATTAAGTGGTGAAACATTAAATGCTTCAACCCGAACAAAAATGGAGGGTTTTTGAAAAATATTTCAACGAAACTAATAGTATAAATTCATCATGTTACGTGTAACCAACAAATTAAAGGTAACATTGCTGATCACAAAACCAAATTAAATGCATTTTTTTAAGTGATTATCAAATATTTTTCGTCAAAATTTGAGAGTTATTTATTTATTTATTTATTTTTTTGGGACCGATTGTCATCATTTTGTAACCCAACTTTACAACAGATACGTCTAACATTAAATTTTCTAATTTCTCCCCACATCTTTTAAATTTCCTTATGCTTTAGAAACCCAAGATCCAAGAAAGATAAGATACTGATCAAAAAAAGAAAGATAAGATGCAACTACCATGTCGGGTACGAAAGTGCAACATTTGAGGAATAAACGTCCAAAAGTACAAATCACTTTGACTATTGACATAAAGCCAAAAAAAAAGAAAAAAAAAAGGAAAAAGCTTTCGTGTCGAATTCGAATATGTTTATAGAATCATACACCAAATTATTTTTCTCGGACGTTCGAAATAAAATTAACTAAATGTGAAGGATTTGCATGCCAAGCTATAATTTTTTTTTTTTATTTATCAAAAAGCTATAATTCCAATTGGCAAGATTTGTAACCCTAATTTGCTTGCTTGTGTCGAGAAGGGAAAAAAAAATCCTAAAAGAAAATCTTTATTAATTTTTTTCTCCTAAAATGGATTATGTACCTAATTCCTCTCTTAACATCTTTACAAACGATTAGTGCGTTGCCGCGCCCAGTGTCAACTGGTTGGTTTTAATAACCACATATTCAAATAAAAAAAATTTAAAAAAAATAGTTGTGAGCCACTGTCATAGGCCTTGATTTTCTTATTAATAATTAAAATTTTGACATTCAAAAGTGAACTCCACCATGCATTATGTTTTTCATTAAGATTTCCAGCTAAGACACAATTAATAACACATCTGAGAGCTTTAATATGAAGATAGTGGCAGCTAACAATTAGTAATAATGCTTTCACTTCCTTATGGCATACTCCACTCTTTATTTTATATATCACTAAATTATAAAACTTAGTACATCTGATTTATTACATCAATTCGTCCTATGAACTTTTATTTTTTTTCGTGGGACCAATCACATGCAGGCTAAAACCACTTCTTTGTACTATGGAGTAGTTTGAATTACTATACTTGTACAACTAAAAGTGTACGAACAAGCGGACGTACACTCTCGACTAGTAATTTTTACAGGACCAAAGCGAGGGGCTCGATTAGTGCCACGATAATGTTCCATATAAATTTATTCCGTAAAAGTTGGTAGGACCTGAGAAATTTTTAACCCGAGACTTAGAAATTAAACTCTTTTGAAGTGTTTGGTCTTTTGATCATCATGCCAACATCACATCCTAGAGTTTGGAGATGACTTCAAGTGTTTTAAGTCAAAACACTATTTGCCCTTCATTGCCTTCTACATATCATTACCTATGGAAATCTTGTATCTTTGATTTCGCAGCTGTCCAAAGATAACACTCTGAGAGAGAGAGAGAGAGAGAGAGAGAGAGAGAGAGAGAGAGAGAGAGAGAGAGAGAGAGAGAGAGAGAGAGAGAGAGAGAGAGAGAGAGAGAGAGAGATTTTGAAAGGCAAGGATGGAGGATAAGAGGGGAGGCGACACATGCCACTCCTGAGTATTAAAAAAAAAAAAAAACTAATTTTGTGTTGTAAAAACTGTGTTATTCTTCAAAATGTGTGTATTTGTTTTGGTATTAAGTATATTGATGAGTAATTAATCAATGAAAATGTGTAATTTTCTGGTATTAAGTATGTTTATGAATGATTAACATAGAAAAATGTATGTCATTTCGGCTACTCGAAATAATTAATCTTAAAACACTTGCATTTTTTTTATATACTAATTACTCCCTCTGGCTGTAAAGATATAGTCCACTACCAAAAAAACCTCCAATTCTAGGATAAAAAAATAAAGCAGGAACTGCACAATTTCTTATATTTCTCAACTCAATTAAAGAACTAATTGATATTTTCATTAAAAAATTGCACATCGTTTAAAAATAAAAAATCTTTATGGAACGGGAGAGGAAAAATATTAATTTTTGGTGCCACCTCCGAGTCGAAATCTTGACTCCGTCCCTATTTGAAAGTTTTTTGTTGGGAAAAAGTGGGGAAAGGGTGGGTTCCAAATTAAAGTCGTGTAGCTCTTAGAAACGAGGAACCAATTAATGGGTATGGCTTGTGTGATGAACAAAAGGCAAGCTAGAGCTTAGGTGTAACCACGAAAACTAGATAATATTGCATGCCGATCCCTAAAGCTTCATTTTAAAGCTATAAGCAAAATATATGATCCAATTTTTAAAAAGAAGCAACTCAAAACGGTCAAAAGAGGAAAAGAAGGAATGGAACCCTCGAAATGGTGGGCTTTTTTTCGGTGCAAAGTGATGAAGCTGCTTATACAAAAGTGTTAAATTTATGTTAAAGGTCGGCACTGTGGGGGCACCCCGCCCCCTTCACCCGTTTTATGGCTAATTGTGCAAACTATACATCAATATATATACTCTTATATACATATATATACACGAAATGGATCTATTGAGGGATCCTTGATGGAGTTTCCATCAACACCTCTAATTTCCCGTTAAAATTTTTATGATTCGAACCGTCCAATGTGTTTAAAACGTGTTTTTAAAGGTCCCCGCGAAAAATCATCAAAAAAAATTACTGGGAAGGACTTCTCCAATTAGTTTTTGATCGGGAAATTGGAGAATTGGAGGAGTCCCGGATGGAAACCCCATCGGGATTCCAATCAAATTTTCCGTCCACACCTCACTTACTCGATCAAATTTTTATGATCCGAACTTTTCAATGTGTTTAAAACATGTTTTTAAGAGTCTATGCTAGAAATCATCAAAAAAAGAAAGACCGGAAAGGGCTTCATCCGATCAGATGAAGCCATTCCGGATCTTCTTTTTTTTTTCTTTTTTATGATTTCTAGCATAGATCCTTTAAAACACATTTTAAACAAATTAGATGGTTCGGATCATGAAAATTTGATCGCGAAAGTGGGGTATGGATATGTTGAAAGAAATAGGGATAGAAATTTTAATGGAGAATGATTTTGGCACTCTACTTTCTTGTAATTGCACTTTAATTTGTCTTTTAATTAGTACTGATGTTGTGTGTATTTTTTGCACTAAAAGACAAATTTTGAAGTGTATTTATAAGAAAGTGGAGTGCAAAAATCATTATCCATTTTTAATTCTCGTTTCTTGTAATGAAAAGGAAGAGCTGCAGCGACCATCGGAAAATCCGAGTCTAATTTTGTTCATCCTCATTGATAGAGGATGAACGTTACTTTCACTCTAATTAGTGAAAAATAGTGTAGGTCCCACCACAAATTAACCCTATTATTATCAAAATGTGTATTGATCACGTGGATCTCACACAATTTCCACCAATGAGAGTGAGAGTAACATTTACCCTCTTTTAATGAGGGTGAACAAAATCGGACTACTTAATCATATAAAATTTGGTATTTTGTTGTAATTGTAATATTACTTAATTTTTGTTGTCAGGGCTTGCAAGATCATACTCCTTCCGTCCCAATTTAAATGCTCCCCACAATTATGCGTGTTTTTTAAAACTCTTATAGTTTTCATTCTATAATGTATTTTATATGCAATATGGATCTTATTTGATAGATCTCAATTAGTTCTATTAGACAAAATTTTTAAAAACTTTGGAAACCTTACCAATAAAAAGATATAGACGTTTGAAAATAGCACGGATATACGTAGGGAGCATTTAAAATGGGACGGAGTGAGTACTATCTAAACCAATGGCCGGTGGTGGAGGTATTGATGGGGTGGAGGAGCCGGCTGCATTGAATTTTTTTTTTATATTTTATAATAGTGTTTTTGTACATTTTTTTATCATGTTCTAAGAGAAAATAGTTAGAACTCATGATCTCTTGTGGGTTCAATGGGCACACATGCATGGTAGCTTACTAGTATTGTCCATGCATGTTTTGGTACATGTCATTGATATGTGGATTATGTGAACTTGTTTTTCTGTTAAAGTTTTAGCTTTCCGTAGCACAAAAAAAAAAAAAAAGTCATTGATATGTGGATTATCAATAATATATATCTTGAACTTTTTATTGTTTAATTTTTCCAACATTTTCAGTATAAGTAAAAAGAGCATAAACTAATTTTCCAATATCACTTTGCAAAATAAACGTTCTTTTCGGCCTTCCTCTAATTAAAATCCAGACTCCATTCCTAGTTGGAGTAGTCATGACTTTTCGGGAGCCTCAAGCAAAGATTACAGATGAGACCATTTTTTTGTTGGACTATTATAAGGAGCACTAAAGTAGGACGAATTCTTAAAATTTGTAAATTTTTGAGAGCCTAAAGCGAACGCAGCTGTAGCTCAGGGCCAACTCTGTCCCAAATATAATCCATCTACTCCATTAGTATTGCATGTGATGGTGCCCACATCTTGGCAATTAATATTAGGCCAAGAAATGAGTTATAAGTACCTTGTGGGGACTAATGGAGTTTAGGTCCTAAGAACAAACAAAGAGAAAGAAGAGAATACTAGAGTTTAGTTTGGATAGGTGGCCTTTTTTTCTTGTCTTTTAGAAAAATTTGATGATATGGAATAATGATGTAGGCAGAGTGAAAAGAAAAGAAGGGGGGGTTCACAAGCATCATCATTGATTTGAAAACTTGTGTTCTTATAAAAAGTATCTTCTTCTATGAATCTATAAACCTTAATTTTTGACATATGGGTAAATAACATATAAGCTAAAAATGCAATCCTCGAAAAGGGTGTCTAGTTATTCAGTATTCTCGGAGTACAATCACGTGGTGCTCCGGGACAACTTAATGTCACACATTCTATGAGTTTCACGACTAAGGATATAAACCCTGTATAGATATGCGACACTCAATGATTTGTAACATCACATGACTGTGCTCCAGGACTACCGACTAATTACTCTAAAGTGGCTGGCGAGAAAACCTGAGAAAAACTCCAATCCCATTCCCACAACTTTTCTCAAAGAAAAATGCTCCAATTATCTGTTGGTTGGGGGCCCCAATGGGTTCCTTCATTAGTGCATTTTATCTGATGTGGACAACCACTTCTGATTAAAATCCCTTAACCAATCAAACCCAAATCTTTAAAATTTCTCTCACTCTCTCCAACTTCGTTATTGGTGGGACTTGAGAAGTCACGGTCCAATTAATGAGCTCTCCAATGTCATACTTAACATAAAGAAGTCATTAAAGGGTGTATTCATCTGCCGACAGTCATGATTGTGAAACCTTACATCTGATGTCCAGAAATCATTGAGTTAGCTTGGTAGTTGAGCTTTTTTCCCTCCTATAATTCGGGTGTTCGGGTGAATTTAAGCACAACTTTAAATAGTAGTCCAATAAAAAAGAGTTCTATGAGAATTGAGACAAAGTCCTGTATGAACGGATCCCATGAGCTCGGCTAGCTAGCTTTACTCTTATTCAGCCACGCTTTTGCCTTTCTAGATGCCATAGTTGTCAAGACATATGGGAATTGGAAAAATAAGTAAATCCCCGTCTCCGATTTGCTAGTCTAGGATTTTATTTTGGTATGTTAAAAACTATTTATCCTTTTCGACAAACAACCACCATAAGTGATTAAAAGTAATTCAAGAGCAAGATATAATTGGAATGGTGTCGAAAGTCTAATAAATTTTTTTAAATAGATATACATTTACATGTCCTTTTAAAAAATTGCTATGGGACAGAGGGAGTTGTAAATTAGAATATTTTGCAATTATTTCATCTATCATATATTCTTCTTCTTCTTCTTTGACTCAAAGAAATTGTGTACATGCAGTTTTAGAAGTTATCAAGGGTTCTAGCTTTCAGCAAAATAATTATTTTTTCACATCAATATCTCCTTGTTTCAGTGATTGTGGAAATATAAGGTAAATTAGAGTTTTTTTTTTTTATACTTTTTGTAGGAAAGGTCAATATATTTACAGTTGACAAAGTCAGAACTTTGACCACCCTATCAGAAGAGGACAAGTGGCATCTATAGATTAGCGGCACGTGGCAGAATCATAAGTGGCCCTGCGAGAGCTACCTCCATGAGGGAGCGTCGCACATGTCATTCCCCGTGAACAGCAGAAATAAGTGCACAAACTCCATAATAAGAATGCATCTGAGGGTGGGAGAGCTTCTCGAGCCCTAGAAGATTAGCGCGAGTCCGAACTGGACGAGTAGCGCGATGGAGCAACTCAAATAAGAGTTAGCATTAGTCCGAACATGACACATAGCGCTAGTCCGAATAGGACAAGTAGCGCGAGACAGCGACTCAAATACGAGTCAACATGAGTCCGAATAGGACAGATGGCGCGAGTCCGAACAGGGCGAAGCGCAAAAGATCAACCCAGACATCCGTGTCTACTCAATTCGAAAGGCAGGATTTGAGGGGCCCTCAGGGACTCGGTTCGCGGTACTGGCATGGCTGAACAGGCTATGACCTTGCCCTCACGGGAATGGAGGGGGATTTAGTGGCTCGGTGGATTGAGGAGAAGGGATCGCTGCAGAGGGGGTCGCGAGAACATCGCCCCCGCAGCCGTACAGTACGGAAGGGACATGTGTCAAATATTTACTAGGCCACTTGGCGCCTCAGTACTGGCCTGAGTAGTCTATCAATATGAGGCACCCCTCTCACAATTCCTCTAAGATTTAGAGAGAGAGCTTCAGAGACTTATTTTCTAGAGGAGATGGAGAAAGTCTCCAAGTGAGGGCATCCCACAAGAGATAACCTAGAGAGATTCTGCCTAGGTCTCTTCCATACTGTTTGCCTTCTTCTCCACCCCACCAAATCAATCTTCCATTCTCTCCTACTGAACACTAACCATTATTTACCTCTCCAGCTCATATTCTTTCTTGAATATTTGACTAAGCAAGAACCCTCACCTACACTTTTTAATATATCTTCACACATTTTAATACATTTTTCACACATTTCAGAACACTTTTTAAACCCTAATGACAGCCCACTGGACTGATTTTTTAATTTTTCTTGTTATTATATATGAGTTGTGAAATTTCTTTATCTTCGTGGAGTAATATTCTAGTATCTTCTAATTTGACATTTTCAACTTCAGGGGTAAAAAACATGGTACCTAATTCATAGAAAATTAAAAATTAAAATTAAAAAGTTAGAAGACTAGGCATGTGTCTTGACCAAACCAGAACAAATTTGGCTTCCATCACCCAGGTGGGGAAAGAAATTGACAGCCAATTACATGATGCATTTAGCCAATTACATGATGCATTTGGCTTGACTCACAAACAAATACTAAAAAAGAAGATGTACTATATGAATTATGTATGCACTTAACAAGTCACGTGTATTTTTCTATTAATTATATTGTCCAATCACAGGTCATGGATGATCACATTGGGTGTTTTTCGAATTTCAACTTTCGGTAAGAAAAGGATAGATTATAACACCATGGCATTGTGTCAAACCTAAGTAGTAGTATACATTTTCAGTATTATTTAATTGGATTTTTCTATTGACAGTCCATTCAGTTGACAATAAAGTAAAGAAGAAGACGAAATACTATGGTGTACGTTTTTCATTTTTCTATACACTTTTACACATTCGTAAACACTTTTCACATATTTCAATACACTTTTTAAATCTTAACGACAGCTGAATAGTCTGATTTTAGAATTTTCCCATTATTTTAATTTATGCCACTATTGACCAAGCAAATTAGCTCCATTTAATAACGAGCTAGTGGATGATGTGAACCCCATTTTCTTGGCTACCTCCTCAATGGTTGCCTCAAAAATATAATTATGCTTCATTAGAAACCAATTAGCTGCCCACATATGGTGAGGCGCAAACATGCTTTTTAGACAAACATTACCAATATATTCCTCCTTTTGTTGTGACATTCTGTCAGTGAGACGCTCTTTCGTTGTCCCAAATGAAAAACACATCGTCAGGACGTCAAATGCAAGCTCACCTAATATGAGAGAGATGTGCCTGAATTTTCCTTCCGAACATTGCACAAACACAGACATACACACATCCATGTATATGTCAAGACCGTGAAGATTGATTTGGTAGGATGAACTTAGACAAGGACGATTCTCACTTTATATACTTTTGAGGAATCAGAAAGTCCTCACGTACAACTCCCTTGCTCCAATTCTATGTTCCATTTCCAGACACCAAGCTTTTCAAAGTAGCCACCATTGATCAAGACTTTTCAACTTTATTCCCCCTTTGCTAACATTTTGTCTTCTACGCATATAGTCACTGGTACGTAGAATATATTTCGATCCTGTTCACATCACCCAGGGGACTTTGTTGTCCCTTAGGAACGGCATGCCCTGCCAACCGAGCCATTAATTATTAGCAGTAATAATTAACTTTGACCAACGAGATTTCATTTGTCAATTTGAATCGTTGATTGCGGAGAGGGAGGCTAAGATCGAAGGCAAAGACTGTCGTCCCTAAGAGATAGCAAAGCCCCCAGATCTACTTAGTACCAACCCTTTAGTTATGGTGGATTAATCAAGATACCTACAATTCGCTCTAGCTGCAGTTCAATTCCATCTGCCATCCCTTAGGGTTTAACACCGGCTTGCACACCCCGCCCAACTTGATCCACTTTTATAATGATTAGGGATTGACATTTTATTTTTTGGGCGAAATAGAGAGAATTAATTTTATTGAATGATAAATGCTACTACAAACTACTGAAAAAGACAACAGAATAACAACATACAGACGAGAAAAACATCAAACAAACCAAACCAAACCAAACCAAACCAAGCCTTATGTTCCAATCAATTGGGGTCGGCTACATGAATCCTTTTTCTCCATTGAGCTCTGTCAAGTGCTGCTTCATCGCTTAAACCTAGTATACTCAAATCTTTGCGTACAACCGCATCTAATGTCAATTTGGGTCTTCCCCTCCCTTGTGCGTTTCTACCCAAAGCTATCATATCCATTCTCTTAACTACTGCATCCGCTGGCCTACGATAGACATGCCCAAACCACCTTAGCCTATTTTCTCTTAACTTCTCCTCTATAGGTGCTACACCTACCATCTCGCGAACTGTTTCATTTCTAATTATATCTCGTCTAGTCTTACCACACATCCACCTCAACATTCTCATTTCCGCTACACTTATCTTGTTCACTTGCTGCTTCTTAATAGGCCAGCATTTTATCCCATAAAGCATCGCTGGTCTTATGGCAGTTCGATAAAATTTTCCTTTCAATTTGTGGGTACCCTCTTGTCACACAGTACACCAGTAGCGCTTCTCCACTTGAGCCACCCCACTTGGATCCTATGAGTCACATCATCTGCAATCTCTCCATCTTGACTAATAATAGAGCCTAAATACCTAAAATGGTCCCTCTTTGGTATCTCCTGATCTTGGATCATCACTCTTTCCTCATACGCACTTCTGGTATCACTAAACTTGCAGACCATATACTCAGTTTTACTCCTACTTATCCGAAAGCCCTTAGACTCTAATGCTTCCCGCCAAATTACTAATTTAGTATTAACACCACTAGCCGTTTCATCCACAAGGACAATATCATCTGCAAACAACATACACCATGGGATATATCCTCCTGAATCTGCCTAGTCAATTCGTCCATAACTAACGCGAAAAGGTAAGGGCTCAAGGTTGACCCTTGGTGCAGTCCTACTGTGATGGGAAATTCACTCGTTTCTCCTGCTGGCGATCTAATGGCAGTGACTGCACCTTCATACATGTCCAACGAGAGCTTGCTTCGCTGTTAGATGTTCGTGATCAACGTACGTTGTTAATTCGTTGCTACCTTGGTAGCTCCACGAAAGACGAAACTTCCATGCAGAAACTATCCAATACAAACCAAGTAACTGTTGCACCTATAGTCGAGAGGATTGCCGAGGCCAACTACATAGCTCTAAAATCGGTAGAGAGTTACGGTGCCCAACTGTGCGCTAACCTAGAACCCACAAAGGGTGTTGGTCGATTAAGACAGAAGGACGGTGATCATGGAAGTCAAAATCCACTAATGAGTGTGTAATAACTCACCTATCGAGTCAACTAGCCCCGAAAATGGATGGCACTTAAGTGCACAACCTATACCCGGTCGTCGGGGCAAGTGCCAGGCATCGATGAGTAGGAGGGGGCAGCGGTTGCTGCAAGGCATTAATTAGGCGTGAGCCTGGGTAGAGCGGCTGTTGGTGCAGATCTTGGTAGTAGTAGCAAATATTCAAATGAGAACTTTGAAGGCCGAAGAAGGGACACGTTCCATGTGAACGGCACTTGAACATGGGTTAGCCACCATTGATCAAGACTTCCACCCCCCGCCCCCGGCTAACATTTTGTCTTCTACACATATAGTCCCTGGTACATAGAATATATTGCGACCCTGTTCACATCACCCGGGGGCTTTGTTGTCCCTTAGGGACGGCAGACTCTGCCAACCCATCCAAGCCGTCCATCTCGGCAATCAACGGTTCAAATTCGCAGATGAATTATTACCAGTAATAATAACTTCGACCAATAAAAATTCATTTGTGAATCTGAATTATTGATTACGGAGAGGGAGGCTGAGATCGAAAGTTGGCAAGTCCTGCCAGGTTCTACTTAGTACCAACCCTTTAGTTATGGTAGATTAATCAAGATACCTACAATTCGCTCTAGCAGCAGTTCAATTCCATCTGTTACAAAGCACAACCTCACCATTTAAGTAAGTTGGGTTATCCTTAGGGTTGCACCCGGCTTCCACAGCACGCCCCAACTCAATCCACTTTTATAGTAATTAGGGTTTGGTATTTAGATCTATATAGGTTTGGGTTGAGTTATTAATCATGTTCAATAAATGGATGAACTTAGGATTATCTAGTGAAATTCAATTCGGCCTGGCCCAACGTAACACAATTTGTCTCTATTTTATATGGTATATTAGTAATTAAAAAATATTACAAAATATATAAATATCTGTAGATGTTATCTTAATTTCTAGAATCTTTTTCCGCAAAGAAAAAGTTGCAGTATATGAGGGTAATTGGGATTTTGAAATTTTTTAATGTGAGTTGCTTAAATTAACAGCTAATACAAAAAATGAAGTAATTGAACTGGATTGGAAAATGAAATTTTAATAGGATTGGCTTACGAATATCAATTAAAATGGAGTTTATTACAAGCCAAGCCCAGCCCGATAGATATGCAACTTTGGTACTTATCCTATCCGGCTAGAGAACTTGTATACGGGAAATCTAAGGTCCGATCTCAAACTTGGTATATAGGAGACGATTGCATGCACTCGAGGAATTAAAGTTTATTTTTGGGAATTGATATTGACACTCCCCATTTTGATATTGGCACTCCCAATTTTGTCTCTATTAGATGAAGTTACAAAATCACCCTTATACTTTTAATTACATTTTTCTCTTGCTTTCAAAATACACGGGTGGTTTAGTAACTTCACCTAATAAAAACAAAAAAAGGGAGTGTCAATATCAAAATAGGAAGTGTCTATATCAATTCCCTTATTTTTTTTGTCCTAGAAATCCAAATTCCAATCACAACCTTATGGTACGCTGGGATCTAGAATTTATCTAGTGGAACCTAATATTCCTAGTTACAGAAATTAATTATGCAAGAGAAAAAGAAACTAATTGTCCCCACCTTAAAACGACTCTTCCTGATGGGGTTGTACAAACCGAGACCCAGGCCAGATTCTTGAGTGGTAGGATAACGAGAAAGGTTTCCCCCAAGTAAGGAGAAATCAACGGTTCAGATTCAGTTCAGGAAAGAGAAATTAACAGTTCAGATAAAATGTCCAGGAAAAACAAATCAACGGTTCAAACTCAGTGTCTAACGGTTGATTTCTCTTTCCATCTTTCTTAGACTTTTTCGGAAAAACTTTATCAGTATCCTAACATTTTGGCATCCACAGTCTACTGCCTACAGTACTACCACTAGAGGGCCCACCTAGATTGATTTCACGGCCAATGTTCCAGAAAACCAGTACATACTCTATTTCCTACTGGATCGGGAGCATGGTCAAATCCCAAAGAGAAAAAGACCGACAATTGTACCAACAATTGCACAAACTTTCACATGTGATGTTAGACCTACCAATCATGTGGGTCTCACATATCCTATGCAAGAGAATTTGTGTAATTGTTAGTACAAGTGTTAACGCCCGTAGCAAACCTAAATCAACTTGTAAACATTATATATGATGATATAACCGCCGCCACTCTTAACTGTCATTTTATAGTTGTGCTCATTGAGTGCTTCGTGATTGCATGTGAATACCCGAGTGCGTCAACCGAAAAAGGAAAGAATGCAAGGGTGTATACAGCCAAATTCTGTCTGCAAAATCAGACCCCAAAAGATAACAGGTAAATAATTTTCATTTCCTGCTGCTTCATGTCCTATAACCCTCAAACAAGACAGCCATATTGTACAGTTCAAAAACTGTTGCATTACTTTGCAGACCACCCGACAAGGGTTGTATAAGGTGAAAATCCAAATGTACACCATCGACGGTAGTGCATGTGACATCTTCCATATTTTCTCAAGAGTATAATTAACTTAATCGATCAAACGAAATTGATCCGAAATACAGTTACATATCATCAAGTGGAAACAGGCAACACCTGCTCTTCTTGTTTATCTGGCACAAGGGGCTGCTCTTTTTGAACAGGTAAAGATGGCTGCTCTTCTTGAACACGAGGTACGCATGGCCTCCAAATCATTTCATTTCCCACATCCATTAAAGCGATGCCCTTAGCAACTAATTCACTCCTAATCTCATCGGCCCTCTTGAAATCTTTGTTCTTCCTTGTCATTGCTCTTTCTGCAATCAGAAGTAAGATGCCTTCTTCCGTTAACCCAGCTCTCTCCAATGCTTTCTCTTTCAACTGCTGAAGAACCTGTCAAAGAAAGCAAACCAATTTGGTTAAGACTTCATCATTAGGAAGCAGATTGTAAACCAATATTATGCCAAAAACATCCTAATAATCGCCGCAGTACCTCGGAATAAGTTGATGCAGACAGCAATCCAAGGGTGCTCAACACTTTCTTGACTTCTTTCTCTAATTCTACAAGGGACTGAATCATCGATAATTGTTGTTGTTTTGGTTGCTTCTTCTAGTAAATATCAAAACAACACCTTGTTACAACGTAATTCAGGTACACAAGCAGCACACCAGGAAAATATCACATGCCAACATCATACCGGTAATAGAGATAGAGACAGAAGTAGACAGGACAGAAAACAAGAAGAAAGTACCTTGAGCAGGTTCATAGAACCGTTCATGAATTTCAAAGCTTCTTGGAGAGCAGCATTCAGTATGTATGGTGTGTGCAAATCATCAGACAACTTTGTCTCAAAATCATCGCGTAGTTTATTGATGCAGTCTTTGGCAGCCGGGGTAATCCGAGCTATTTTTCCATTTGGTTCAGTTCCCTCTTGGCTTCCTTGTTGGAATCGAGATAGAGCATCCTCACAATCTTGCAAGGTCTATCAATCAAAACACGATAACATAATTGTTATCAACGCAAAATATAAAGGGAGAGGTAATGAATAAATTCCTACAACCAAAGAAAATTATACTTGTTCTATCAAAGCACTACACTTTATTGATTAGAAAAAATTGAGTTCATATCTTCATTCAAATAAAGAACAAGAACAGATTCACACCAAATATACTTAAAAACATCCCAAATTTTACTAAGTTATGTCGAATAAATCACTTTTATTAAATTGACTCAATTTTTTGGTTATGATACTTCCATAGGTGCATAAGATTTGAAGCATTGGGAGTATTAAAAATAATGGTAACTAGTACTATTATCATAATGATGATGATGGTGATGTTTCAGTTATTGTTGTTGAAATAACGCCATGAAAAGAATATAGGAGTTTGATTCGCATCATCCCAGTTCCTATAGAACTTATCCCTAAAACGCACCTCGAGGGAATCGTGAAAATAAGGTTTAAGCAAAGCAAAAATCAGGTTTTCATGGATGTTAAACAAAAAAGTTGTTGCACTCCAAATAATTTTTGACAAAACAGAAACAACAGTAAATGTGAGATGCCAGATTCACATCATGCAAAATTATTGCTTCAGGGCGTTTCAGGCATCTTCTTGTGCTTCTGTAACTTCTGTTAGCTTCAATAGAACAAGCAAGATTTCCATTCTAGTCTCGTGGGCAATGGAACACAAATTCTGATTATACCAAATCGGCCTTTTTCTATCTCTTGGGTACTTGAATACAACCGTTTCAAATGTAAACAAACAGCAATTGAGCATCACCGCCAGCGAAAAAGTAAAAGCACTTGCAATTTCCTACCTGATATATGTAGTAAACAGCTTCTGATGCAATTTCCTACCTGATATATGTAGTAAACAGCTTCTGATGCAATTTCCTACCTGATATATGTAGTAAACAGCTTCTGATGCAATTTCTATCTGTGAAATTGAGTAGTTGACAGGAGACCTATAGTGTGTGCTCATCAAGAAATACCTCAAGGCTAGCGGGTGGTACAGTTTAGTAACCTAAGAAAAAGGAAAAATAAATAGGAATGTGTTAGAATTTGCAATAGACACTGCAAAGATCGGAATATAAGGCAAGATAGGTACCAAATGTATCACCAATGTCTAATTTACCTCACGAATGGTGAAAAAATTCCCAAGGGATTTCGACATTTTCTCCTCATTTGCAGTGACAAATCCATTATGCACCCAATATTTCACGTGACTCTCAGGGCATGCAGCGCAGCTTTGGGCAAGCTCATTCTCATGATGTGGGAATATCAAATCCATTCCACCACCATGAATATCAAAAGAATGAGTCAGATAACGAGCACTCATAGCACTGCATTCTATGTGCCAGCCCGGTCTTCCAGGACCCCAATGACTGTCCCAACTTGGTTCACCAGGCTTTGCAGCCTACACAAAAAAAGAATTTAATAAATCTAGAAAAATCACTGGCTCATAGATATAAATTCAAGTTAGGCAAACATGAAGAAATCTTACCTTCCACAGAGCGAAGTCAGCAGGATTTCGCTTTCTTGTATCAACAGCAACCCGTTCACCAGCTCTATTGTCCTCTGGTTTTCGTCCAGATAACTGACCATAACTTGGCAATTTTTCAACAGAAAAGTACACATCTCCTTCCATTTCATAGGCACAACCATTACTGATAATCTACAAGACAGGAAAGAAGACTATTCAGGATCGTACATGAAAGATATATCTGCTTCCCTTCTATCCTCAACCAAAAGCCACCAATAAATCTTAGAATTATCACATGAAGTAATTTCAAATGCATCAAATATGCATCTCAACATCATCTCCCACAACCCAAAATGTAACTCAATACTCAATAGGGAACTGGAACAGGTTATTTCATAACTAGACCAACATTTCCCAGGGCAGCACTTGAATAAGGTAATTCCATGTAGTGAAAAGACCATGTTCCCTCAAAACACTCCCTCCCAGCAAAAATAAATAAAAAAATACAGAATCAATTTGCTTTCAATACCTCCCCTAATAAAAAAACTAAAGCACTAACGAACATGGACTTCATCCTATATATATTAAGGCAAATCTGCAAATCTCCATTTTGTTTAAGTCCAGCCTCTCAAACTGGTCTAAGAAACGACATTGCTTAGTTGATTTCTTCACAATTGGTCATTCATAAAATGTAAGGTAACATAAGGAAGCTGAAGTTTGATTTATAACCAAAAGAAGTAACAAGCATAATTATACTTCTTTGTCGAAATGTTCTTAAGCATTTCTGAATTCCAACAGGAGTAGTTTAGTGTCATTGCAATAGGTCACTACAAAGACAATATCGGAGGCAGTCTATTAGCGTAATCTCGTGGAAAATATCTCTAGTTGTGCCTTGTGCAAGTAGGCACTCACGCACTTGTTTCTGTGCATACATGAGAGAGAGAGAGAGAGAGAGAGAGAGAGAGAGAGAGAGAGAGAGAGAGTAAACATATCCGGGAAAAAAATACCATGATGGGAAGAGAACCACCTGAGCTATCATACCCTTGATTTCTTCCATGTTGTCAGAAACACGCGGCTGATGCGTAGGAGGAAGGCACTGAAGATCAGACATGTCAACAAGAAATTCTTCGCAATATCGGCTACTCAAATGTATTGGATCCTCCTCAAGCTCGTTTGCTCTACGAATTATCTGCCAAAGTCGAGACGTTAAAGGTCACAATGTAATGCGACACATTAAAAGCAGGACCTAATTTCAAGCATATTAAAATGCATCTCAATGTGTTGTATGATAAGAACTAAAAAGATGCATCAACTAAACATCAATTATAAATCACATCAGGCTGAGTACTTCCTTGATTTGTAAACTCAGATGGCAATTAGTAAGAGAAACATAAGCCAAGCTAAATTTGATTGCAGTTCAGCCACTGATCAGGAATTAACCCTTGTAATCACTGTAAGTTGACCTTTTGAACTATATTCATACTGATTTAAAGCTTAGAATGTAGGTTAAGAACTGAAAACAAAGTCAACACATGAAACACAGTAGAACTTTTATAAATTCTCAGAACATGCATTGCAAGTATTCAGATACATTACTACTTCCTACTGAAAGTAGCCAAGTAGGTATCAAATATATAGTAAAGTGTAAGAGGCGTGAATCATTCAGAGCCGGCGGCAGAAAACATGGTGAGTGGGTTCAGAGCCACTACTGATACATTACTTTTGATCTACTGCAATTGCTAATATATGTCAATTCCTTGGATAAAGAAGAGAGAGGCACACTTGGGCATCATAAAATGGTTGATGGAGGAGAGGCCCACTCTGGTAATAGACCAGTGTAAGGAGCAGACAACCTAAAAATATTCTTAATAACGAGAAGGGTCAATTCAGTACTTCTGTTACAACAATTTTTTGCTTCTCCAATGCTACATTAAGTGAGGTGCTTTGAGGCCAAATACATAATTTTCCAAAGGCATAACCTCACCTGATTATGTCCCATTAGATGAATCGCCTTTAATTCTTTCACCAAATGATCAAGAGGGTTCAAGAGAAAAGTCAAGGGGGTCCAAGTGGGTATCACTGGTCAAAGTCCTCGAAATACCCTGTATCTAATTCAAAAATTTACAGATGTGAGAGGGTTCACTTGCAGTCCCTGACTGTATCCAAGCATATCTTGCTAAATCACCTCTCATGTCAGTTTATTAAGAGTTGGAGTGCAAAAGGTGGGCCAGAAAAAGGAGGCAAATAAGCATTGCGAAAGGAGATAACAGTTACACAAGCCAATGAATTGGTAATAGAGTGAAACCGATTTCAAGCAAAAAAGTTCAAAACGACCAAATAACAAGTGGAACAGCAAAAGCATGTGTTTTAGCAATATGCGGTGATGAAAGCGTTCAATGGGGGGGAAAAGTTCGGCAGGCTTCCGTCCATTCGGATTGTAGGCCTTTGAGGTGAGGAATCTATACAATGTCAGCATAGGGATGAGTTGATGACACACTAACACAATAGCATCCTCTTATATGTGAGCATATGACAGACGTTAGTTGCATGAAAAGCACGTGCAGGTGAGTGAGGGTATGTAGACGACTCTAAGGTTGGGAGCATCTCTAGGAGCGAGTGCACAGATACTTCGTCGAAGGCCACATACCGGTGTCAAGACACTTATCGGACACTCTCCAAACATGTGTCCGACACTCAAATCCAAAGTGTCCTATTTTTTCCCAACATTACTGGTTTGGACACTCCGGGCTCGGGGACACTCCAAAAAATGCTTCGGACACCCTCAGGACACTGGCAATACATGTCGGGGGTGCTAAACAATATACCAGACACTTGTTAAAGCTTGGACAAGTCCTTTTTTGTGTGACATGTGATGGTTTATTACATATAGGGACAAATAGATGGTGAAAAACTTTTCTTTTGGAATACTTTCGTGAATGATGTAATGATAGCATGATACAAAATTGAAGGTATACATGATATTACATATTTATAATTAGAGCCTTTTCTATTCATATAACGAACAAATAAATATTTTACAAAACATATCCCCAACGTGTCGTGTCCTCCAATTTTTTTAAAATTTGTGTCTAAGGGTCAGTGTTGTGTTGTGTTGTGTTGTGCCGTGTCACGTGTCCGTGTCGGTGCTGCATAGGTCCTGGTAAAGAACTCAATCCATATTTGCCAACTGCAAATACCAGTAATGTGGTATTTAGGTACTCGAGCAATTTGGACTTTTTATTTCAAGGGAACATCATAAGCTATGAACTTGTTAAATTACTAAACCACTGACTGAATCATGAAGGCATAGAATGTGGCATAACATAATATGTATGACTTCTCACCTTATCATCAACATCAGTGAAATTCCGTACATAATTGACTTCGTATCCTAAGTGCTTCAGGTACCTGCAATTTCAAATAGACTCAAAATACTTGAGATTACAGTTTAATGTCCCAGATGAAAACACGTCTATACATATAAGGACCCAATCCTCTATTTATGTTGCAAATGGACAAAATGTATATGCACAATGCAGACCTTCAGATATCAGATTTTCAAATGATAGTGAAATAAAGTAACAAATCCCAAAACACAAAGAGGTAGACAAATGCCAGAACAAGGAGATTCCTAAAACACTTTTTACACATTGGAAAACATTTTCCCATATTCCAACAAACTTCTCACTTACACCAACACAGTTTTGGTGATCTTATTGGCAACCCAGTGGACTTTAGCATTCATCTCCTTTCTAAATTGTTGAAATTCTCACTTTACAGGTGCTGATTCTAAAGCACTATCCTTGTACTTTGAATGTTAGATCTCATTCAATTCGCAGCTATGAAGGCAGCACGTGTCAAAAACAAAAGATCCTACGTTCTCTTGAAGCAATGAAGCAACTTTCCCACTGCTGCTGAAATTTAGCAAATGCAGTCAGGGCAGCCAATAAACAGCATGCAAATTATCCTAAGTTATGTAACAAGCAAATCGCAGGTGTCTATTTTAAAATCTAGCCAACCAGTGTTTTAAAAGGTGCGCACCTCGAGCGCTTAAGCGCTGAGGTGAGGCAAGGCGCAGGTTTTGTGCCCCACAGGGCTGAAGCGAAGCGCACAATGCTAAGGCGCAGATTAGGCGCAAAAGACGCGCTTAAGCGCAGAGGCACGAGGCGCTCGCCTTGTGCCCCTTTGTGTTTTTTCCCTCTAATTGAATCCTCACCCTTCATCTGAGTGGTTAAACATGTGTGCCAACGTAGAGGATAAAACCTTTCTAAGGGTTTTAACCCTAAGAAGAAGAGCAGCAGCCAGAAAAGAAAGAAAGAACGACAGCGATGACTCTAGATTTAATTGCCGTTAATCATTTTGTTGCGTCTCTAAAACCATTCCGTTGTTGAAATGTTATGTTTTATGCTTTTATGACATTTGAAAGTTTTATAAGTGTTTGCTTGTGTTGAAAGTATTACCTATATTTGAATTCTACTTGTTATAAAAAAATGTGCGCCTTGCATTCACAAGGCGTGCGCCCACCTTGTGCCTTGCGCTTAAAGCTCCAGGGGACCCTGGCACCTCGGTGCCCCTATTGCTATTTAAAACACTGTAGCCAACGCAAGTGAAGGATAATTCTGTGACTAACAAATAAAGTAGGTCTACATTGCCAATTAGGAAGTGCTAAATGCTACTGGAATTGAATCTGGAATAATCCCAAATACTAAAAAACACTGCCAATGTAAACAAAAAGGAACGCATAGGCTTAGAAGGACCGAAAAATTAATGAAGATATAGTACTACTGCAGAGAGTAACACAAAAATTACAGGCATTTGTCCAAAATACTCATTTTTATTTTGTTCACACACATGAAAAATCAGAGTATGCACAAATAATTTAGTTTCCCTTTCATCTTTTCTTTCCCTCAATTAAACATCAATTAGGCGGGCAAATTTCAAAACTTTTCACAGCGCTAATATACCAAGCATTTTACAAATCATCAAACACCGTTAAATAGCACGAAAGCAGTACGGTCCATGAAGAGTCCAATTGCTGTCTAATTAATGGACACTCAGAGTGAGAGAATGTGCGGCTTGACAATTTAAACAGGCTTTTCAAGTACTTAAATACAATTAAATCGACAATAAAGGGAAATTTACGAATATTACCTGTACAGGATATCGAATGCGACATAGGCGCGGGCGTGGCCGATATGGCTGAGGTCGTAAGCCGTAACGCCACAGACGTACATTCCAACCTTGCCTGGCTCTTTCGAAACGAAGATCTCCTTCTGCTTCATCATACTATTATACAACTGGAATTCCTGAGCTTTTTTCGCCATTTTCGAAGAACCCTCAACTCTCTCTCTCTCTCTCTCTCTCTCTCTCTCCAAATATCGCAGAAGCCCCAACCCTAAAAACTACGCTCTTGGGATTGCGTTTATCTTCACAATAAAGATATGCCACGGTTTGAGCGTTTTAAGTTTTGTTAGATCTGGGAAATCCTTGTGCACCCGGGATTCTGTACTGTTTAAAGACGAATATAAATACCCCATCCTTCCGATTTTGGCATTTTGGGTCACTAAACTCAAAACTTTTAAGGAAACACTTGAGGTAACTTTCCAATTTTTGCCCTCGATGGGATTTTTTAGAAACCCTAAGTTATTTAAAGGAACAGAAAATGAGGGGTAAAATTGGAATGTTACATTATTTTTTTGGAAAATTTTCAAAGTGGACAATTTTTATAAGACATTCCAAAATAGAATACTGGATCATCTTTGCGGGACAGAGAGAATAATAAAAAATGACTTTTTGGAATAATTTTTTTGACTTGTTTGTGTTTTTATTTAAAATTTTTAAACTTGAATCATAATACTTTAAATTTTTTACGTAAAACTAACGAACACGAAAAATATTAAATAAAGATGAAAAAATAAGTCAAGCGACTTATAAATCAAACCTGAGTTATTAGTCACGGTCTCGAAAATATTTTACCACTATTAATTTTAATTGCTATATTATTTAAGGTCTTGTTTGTTCTTCATATAGTCGTAATTTGAATGATAAAAATCTTGAATTTTAACGCAATCTATAGAAAATGGAGATTTTCTCTAGTCCATTATGCTTATTTTGAAACCCAATTATTTTCAAACATATCTAGTCCACTTTAACAAAAATACCCTTCCTCCTATCTTTTGGCCGGTAGCCTGAGATAATCGAAACCATTCATAATTTTAAAATATTTTGTCAAGTAGCCTTGCAAAATATCAGCTCAATGAGATATGTGTAAGCGGTTGATTTACTATTTACCATGTTTCATTCAGATTAGAATCCTAAATTCGAATGAAACTTGGAATATTGGATCAACCACTACACATATTCAATTCAATTATTTTTTTGCAAAGAGTTACTATTTCAAAATTAGTGAAGGTTTGGATTATTCCTACGGGACCCAAAAGTGAGTCCGCATGCCGTTGTACGTTTTCGGTACCCAACGTCGGCACCACAAACAATGGTACTCAAAAGACATAAAAACTCAATGAGATGCCGCCCAAATTAGCTTTATTTCGGAGGAAGTTAGTCGAGGAGGTGGCTTGTCCAGTTTGTGGTGAGGATGCAGAGTCTATAGAGCACTTATTTTTTCAATGTGATATGGCTTGTAGGGTGTGGAGAGGGTCTAGACTAGGTTTGGATTTCTTGTTAGGGCAGCCAATTGGCTTTGAGGAATGGTTTTTGAATTGGTTAGGGGAAGCTCCTGATAAGTTAGCCGTTTTGGAGTTTGTCTTTGTACTATAGTCAATTTGGTGCTATCGGAATAATTTTTTGTTTCAAAAGTTTTAGTTAGCCGGGCGGCCCAGCTTGCGAACTTTCAGCCCAAGCCCGCCTGGGGGCCAGGCTAAGCGGGCTTTTTCTTTTTAGCGGGCCGGGCTATCTCTCAAAAGTTAAAGCCCAGCCCCAGCCCACGGGCTTATCCTAGTCCGGTGGGCCAGTCTTCGGGCGGGCTGGGCTATTTGGGTGGGCCAAATGCCTTTATATTTTATTTTTTAATTGTGTTACAGCTGAACCTTTTGGAGCAATTTTTTTTTTATTACAGCTGAACCTTGTCTAGCCTACCATATGCTGTAACAATAATACACCATGAACAGTTGTTACCCATGCAACAAATGGATGGTCAAAGTTGAATACCTTTTAAAAGAGTAAACATTGTTGATATCTTTTTTTTTTTGGGGAAAATTTGACAATCAAACCATTGTCTATATCAAAATCTCCACCATTAGTGCATATGTTCAGTTGGATGGTCAAAATTGAATACATTATCAAAATTTCAATGCATATGTTTAGTTTCCTACTATAACTTTACTCCGAGATATACACACATTGTTACACACATTTGTCCAACTATGTGTATTAGACTTTTTTTGATACATTTGTATCATATATTTTTTTTGGGTACATTATCTATTATATCTTATGTACATTAGCCGTGCAATAATGCATTAAAAGTGTACTGGGCTACGGGCGGGCTAGTATCTCGGGCCCGCGGGCTGGGCTATCAAGCGGGCCAACGGGTGGGCGGGTTGTAGCTAAAATTCTTAGGCCCAAGCCCAACCCATGGAAAAGTCGGGCTGGGCTAGCCCGCCCATTTGGCGGGCTCGGGTAAAGCCCGGCGGGCCTTGCGGGTTGCGGGCCAACGAGCCAAATGATGAGGCTTACTGTGAAGGATGCTTGTTACTTGTTCCGAATGATTTGAGTAAGCAACGTGACGTGATAATTTTGGTTCGCTGTCTTGTGTTTCAGATGACTCTTCTGGGAATAGAAGGTGAATTTTGCAGAAGGAGGATCAAGATGATAATGGTTAGAAGGTTAAGAAGATCATGGCCAGTGGATGGTGCTTGGAAAAAAGAGTCTTGGGATGGTGCGACGGCTTGGTGTAGCACGGTGAACTTTGGGTTGGAGCAGCATGATGAGGGTGCAGCTAGAGTTATGACAAGCTCCGCTTTCATGGTGGAAGCGATTGCGGTGTTAAAAGCCTCGGAGTGGGCAAAAAGCAAAGGATGGACACGCGTGGAAATTCTTACGGATTGTCTCCTAGTAGTGAGAGGGCTTGTAATGTTAGATGGTGTGGATGTTATTTTCAAGCCTATTTTGGTAGACATTATGCATATTTCTAGTTCCTTTTCCTTTGTATTTCTAAAGTTCCAAGACATTTCGGCAAGGCAGCTCATGTCTTGGCCAAGCATTGTATGCTGTGATTTAGTGGAATGTATATATATGTTTCTTGGTCGCTAAAAAAAAAAACCGCAATGAGAGAATAATTCCACATTTTGACAAATAACAAAAACCCAAACAATGGCATCAAAAACAAAATTAGCAACATTATTTCCCATCTCTTCAAGCTGAGTTTCCACTATAATATTTTTTTGTATACTTGATATTTTTGGACTACAAGTTATCAAATCAACCAATGATTATACTCACATACATCAACTGATTTGACAACCTATAGTTCAAAAATACCAACAATACCGTAACACCTCAAGTCCTATAACCCTTTGGAACACTATCAAATTTCTAGCATTTCACGGCCGAGCTTTAATATTGATTCCTGCCTCTGCATTCTTACTTCTTCATAAAACCTCTCAATGAACCTCTCAGCCCTCTCATCAATCGAATCCTCATCACCTTCGGAATCCGACAAATCAGGAGTTTCCATTGCTACTGCAACTCCAATGTAAGGCAAAGCCATCAATGGGTAATCTCTCTGTATTCCCTTTTCACCTCTCAAACTACCCAAACACTGGCACTTCATAAAAATGGAACATAAACCTCTGAAATTTCTCTTTTTGAAGGACTTTCGGCGGTAACTAATGGGAGGAGTGCTTGAAGGAGAGAATTCGTATTCTTGAATGTACCTATAGTTGTAATGATGCCCGAGCTTGCGAGTCTTGAGCTTACTTGATTTCTTGACAAAAATGAGCTTTGAAAGAATGGGTTTCTTCACTTTGGCTAGGAACATGGAAATTTTGAGCAGGTTTGAGAGCTTTTGCATAATGGGTGCTCTCTTTCTGGGCATTTTTGGGGCAGCAGTTTTGAGATATGAGAAAGATTTGAAACTGATCTGCGATTGTGTGTTCTTGGCTTGAGAAAGATGAGGGGTTTTTAATGGAGTGAAAAGGTGGATGAATCAAGTACAAACGAGCAATTTTCTGCCGTTCAAAAAAAAGGTACTCCATAAGCAGGTCAAAATGGGAATGAGGTGGGGTGCCAAGCTGGAAAAAGGGTGAGTGGTCGGTTGCATTTTGGACTTGTTTTATACGGATAATCAAATAGCCGTTGTAGGGAAGCTCTTCACCATTCTCATTACTACACATTCCCGCAACGTCTTATCACAGCCGTCCAAAAGTGTATCATGTGGCATCTTACATGATACCTACAATGTCTTGTCATAGCCGTTGGGTGCAAATAGGGTACCATGTGGTGTGTTAAGTGAAACGTGCAACGTCCCATCACAGCCGTCCAAAAGTGTTTTGAACAGTCCAAATTTTAAATAAATTCTTACCATTCAGAATCTTTTGGAGGGGAGAGATGCTCGCTTGGTACCGCCCAGTGGTACTGAGCCGGCACCCAAGTTTTTCTCGTCAATAAGGCTATGGACACAATGTGTTTAGAGACCTATGCTGAATTCCGAAGTACCAAAAAAAAAAAAAAACAGCCGAATAATTCTCCTTAAAAAAAGGGGTTAGAGATCTAAGCTGAATTCCCCTAAAAAAAAAACATGAGGAAAAAAGCAGCCGAATAAAATTCCACCAGTTGTGTTCCCCAAAGACCCTAAAACCCAAACTCAAATCCAGACTTCCAGGTACCTGTTTTCCCAGTTGCCCAACCGCGACGCCTGAACTTAAGGATATTTATAAATTGCCGGAGCTCCGCCCAATGCCACCACTCGACCAGAAGAATTTCTGGGAAATAATGATGCAAATGCCAATGTGGCATTCAACGCAGCAGAGGAAGATGAGGTTTGTTTAGTGTTTACTCCCGGCCGGAGAGGATCCACTACTACGAGAAAAAAATAAAAATAAATACAAAGATCACGGTTAAAAACTGTGATCTTTAAACATTTAATTTTGGTTATAAAAGCGTAATCTTTGGAGGTGTGATTTTAAGTTGCCTATTTTTTATCATAGTTTTTACCCGGGATAAGAAAAAGCCTCGAAACTGCAATTGAATACTCAAAAGCGTGATCGTTTTGAGTATTAAGATCTCACTTTCTCCAAAAACCGTGATTGTTTTGGAGGTTATAATCACAGTCATTGTTGCAACCGTGATGATTAACAATTATAGATAATTCCAATATTTACTACAAAAAACTGGTGGTATAGACTGAATCCCGAAAGATTTTTTTTATAAGAATACTTCTAACAAAAAGATAAAAAAACACATCTATGATAGCTGAGAATTTACAAGTGATCAATGAATCTCCTTAACAAGTAATCTATTTGTGATAACAGGTCCATGTGCTCCAAATGATTCTTCCAACTAGCTTCCTTCCAACGATCATTCAATCTCAACGGGAGCGATAGGAAAGAGCTCTCCTTACTAGGAAGCGCTGATTTAAGCTCCCGTCTTGGGAGCACACCCACTTTGGATGCTCCCTGTACATCCACATGTACACGTAAAAAACCGGTGCATCAACAACATTCGAGAATAATTTTCTTTCGCTAATTATAAAAATTCCATAGAAAGAGAAAAAAAACATAAATACATGTATGTTGCAAATGTTCAAACACATGAAAGTAAGAAACAAACTCCCCATGTTCACAGATTCTCTGTCCTGCAAAAAAACACCAGAGCGACTAAATCTAAAACCCTTTTCATATCCACCCAATCTACCCAAAACTCGAACAAACCCCAAGGGCCAAAGGGTAAAATTGGCACTTACGCTTTTCCCAGAGAGAGTTCCAACACTGATTTCCTCTCGGCCATTGTCTAGGCTCAACCCCAGTGGAATAAAAGGATGCTGGAGGCCCGTTCCGCCAATACCCCATGACTGGACAATTTCGTCCCAACCTCTCTTGCCATAGATGGATTAGGCCCACCAATGTCGCAAGCAAAAACACGGCCACAAGTATTGACTCCATAAAATTGATCCTTGTAATAATAACTGATATCCTCTAACCAACGTGCACAACCTTCGAATCTTCCAATGGTGGTCCAAGTCTTATCTCCAGGTCTCCAGAAGCCCAGTTGTCCAAAACGTCCATGTAAAACCATGAGCACATAGTCGTCTTTTGTACTCCCAGCAGGACTAGAAGACAATACTACTTTCCTGATGAAAATAAAGTTAGTTTTCATGCCATATGTGAAATATCCTCTGAAAGTACTGACATGAGGAAGCCTGATTTCAACCCGAGACAAGGGATGAAGCAAATTCATCTCGCCATCTTTTGATATGGTTACTAACCAGCCTAGAGACTCCAGACACCGCTTCCCTCTCACTTCTGGTAGTGTCACTTTGCAAGTCATCCCGCACTTTGTGAGACTAACAAATCGACGTATATTAGTGTTGTCCACCGATTTCCCAAGGGACAGGAGAAACGGGAGTGGCCAACACCGGGTGGTGTAGAAGATGCGAGGGCGTGCCAGGAGAAATGTATCTCCAAGAGAAATGTAGAAAAGCGCCTGAATATACTGACTAACTTCTTTCAAGCAATTGAGAAACTCGAGCTAAAGTTACAAGGGTTCGTGGGGCCTTGAAAAAGGACTTCCACACTTGAAGAAAACTGTGTAAAAGAGTTCAGAGGAAGGGGGAAGAAAGAACGGGGAAGAAGTAGGAGATAGACATAGCTAAAAGAGATCGATCGACTAACTGCTAGAGTTAGGAGATAAAAACTAAATTTAATTTGCTGCTGTGAGCGTTGTTGGTGTTGGAACCTCTGCAATGTTGCACAATGACTTGTATTTATAGCTTCTGAGTTCCTTTGTAACTTCTGGAATGTAACCGCCCATGATCTCCTATAATTTCGCCATGTCTTCTTGAAAATGCATGAGGGTGTGACATGTGTCCCCTAATTGGCCGAAAATAACCAACCATGTTCTCAATATAATTAATCACATGTTAATTTCGGCCTTAACCGCTTGTTTTAGATAACCACCACTCTCCTATAATTTAGGTAACAAACTTTATCTCCTAAATTATAGATAATTCGGCTATTAATTAAAATCCGAATTAAAGTTAAAACAATTTCTAACCAATTCCTTTGCCACGTGTAAATTTTAAAATTTATGGTACAAACATTGCCCCCCATAAACTTTATTTTTTTTATAAAAATGAAGTTTAATAAAAATATGTTTCAGGAGATAAATGCAAACAAGAGTCCTTAATTGATAGGGGATAACGGCTAGAAGAAACCGAATCGTCCAGAACTCTTGTTACCGTTTAACCCCAACACGTGGCATAACTGGATTGGCTTAGGAAATGTTTCCGAAATACTCAAGATACGCCTTCCATACGTATCTATAAAAAGGATTTAAGAGAGAGAGAGAACAAATACGATCCACAGTAAAAAACAATTTCTCTCTCTCTACCTTTACCTTTTTCACCGCCATAGCCAAAAGCTTGCCACTGTAGCAGTAAAAGTTTCGTCATGGCTACACTTCGAGCACAAGCCTCCGTTGAAGATGAGAACAACACAGGCACCGTGATGAAGAAGTTGATTGCAGAGCACAAACCCGGCATTCGTGATAAGATTCTCTTCCAGGTACCTGACCAAACCGAACACTCTTCTGGATTTCCCAAATATGGCTTAGGGCCTTGTTTTTCAGACGAACTTCCAGATTATTTGGGCAAACATTACCCACACGATATTCCTCTTCCCTTGGCCCGATCTACTAAGGATTGGGCCCCTGATTGGGAAAACTATGCAAAATCGAGACCTTTTAAGGTGTGGGTCACCTCCACTTCTGAGTATAATGAGTGGCTAGTTAGGGTTGAGAAAGTGAAAAGAGATGTTTGGAAAAAAGCTGGGATCCATAATGCCATCCTTATGAGTTACGATATGCCACCCCCTGATACTGCCCTCATCAGTGCTCTTGCATTCTTCTGGTCTACAAGCACGAACGCCTTCCACTTCCCTTGTGGACCGATGACACCCACACTTCAAGATGTGGCATTCATTACGAGCCTCCGTCCCCATGGAATAGAGGCTAATGACGCTTTAGAGCCTCCTAAGATAAGTTTTGAATATCCGAAGAAGAAGGATATTACCTTTAATTATTTTCTGGAACAAAACGTCATGACAAACCCCAAGGTTGAAGTCTCCGAGATGGAGCACATTGCCTTCCTGATCTACTGGCTAAATAAATTTATCTTCTGCAGCAGCCATTTAAAGATCACCCGGTTTTACACCGACTTGGCCAAAGCTCTCTCTGTTGGTCAGGAGATTGCTTTGGCCCCAATATTTCTTGCCCACTTCTATAGGTGTATGAAGGAATTGGTGGACCACAAGATTTCTGGCTGTACGGGTCCTCTTTGGTTGTTGCAATTTTGGGCGTGGTCTTACTTCTCTGATTTAGCCCCTGAAGAGACGCCAGAACAAAAGCAGAGAAAGAAATCAGGGGATAAAGTCTTCTGCGGCCTGTACCTTAAGTCGCTTGTTCCTAAGGAGCATTCATTCGACGACTGTTTCAAGTACTTTTACTTCCTTGCAGAAGATCCATGCCCAGAATTCTGGATGCCGTTTGAGAGGAACTCCACTTGCTCTGATTGGCTGCAAACCCCTACAACAGAGTTATCCCCAGAAGATCCAGTCCATAAAGCAATATGGGCCAGCTTCTTGGTCGCGAGGGATCTTCCATATGGCATGGGCTCTGGTGGGCCAAATAACAAATGTGGGGTGGAATATTACAACCCCACCCAGTGCGCCAGACAGTTTGGCCTAGCCCAGTTCATACCCATTCCCCCTTATCAAACTATTAATTATGCTCTGAATGAGAGGATGTTGCTCACCTTGGATGACACCAAGAAACTTATGGAGAAGAATGCTGCTCTGATCTCCTCCAAATTCAAACTTGCTCCATTTCCAGAATTTCCTCTGACGACTCCGGCTTTTGACATATGGTGGAGGCAGGCTAGCTTTAGCCAATCTTCTGAATCCCTAGAGCTGATACTGAAGAGAATTTCTCCAATGGCAGTGGCAGAAGGATTGCCAATAACCAAAGAAGCAAAAGTGGAACTGTTGGTGAAGAAGACGAAGGCTACAGAGAAGGCAAAGACTAAGTCTTCATCAAAGAGGAAAGGTACGCCTTCTCATGCCGAAATTTATCAATCCATTCGTAGATTTGAGACCTTCTTTAAATGCAAATGGAACCCCCGTAACCCTGAAGCCATGGAAGAAGCTAGGAGAAATAGAATGACTGAGATTGAGGCTAGGCAAAAAGACTTAGCCGCTGCAGCGTGGTGGAAAATATTCCAGACTACTCCTCCAGGAGATCCTATGCCTACCTTAGAAGATTTAAAGAAACCGTTTGGGAAACCTATTCCCCCAACCCCTGACACTTCATTCGTTATTGCCGACACGCTAGCGTATGAAGGCATGTATGAACTTTTCCCAGAAAATAGAAGAGTCACAGTCGTTAAGACCGATGCCCCCCAATGGGAAATAGAAGATTTCTATAAGCGTGGGATAGTTAGGGTAATAAATTCCGCCCAAAGAGGTTAGAATTTGATGCAAAATCTTCTAGTACTTTTGCTTGTAACATCTGCTTACTGATTATTGCCTCTTCTTTCAGATGCTGCTCCTTTGGTGGAATTGTCTGATCATGAAGAGGAGGATGAAGATGATGAAGAAACAGAAGAAGAGGCATCGAAAGCAGAGAAAGCTCCACCCCAGAAGCCAAAACGGCGATTGATAAAGGTAAAGCTTTTACTTCTTCTTGCCATTTATTGTTTCTAGTTGGGCTCCTATTGACAGCAGCTCTTCTTTCCAGGAGACTTCTGTTTTTAGATCTAAAAGAACCCGATCCACTACTAGGACAGAAGATGCGCCTATCTTTGCTTCATTAGAGGAGGTATTGGAATTTCCCAATCTCCTCCTTCTACTTCTCTGAGTATAACTGATCATATCATTTCTTCAGGCTGTGGATAGCAAGAGGTTGAAAAGGAAGAAACTCCAACAGCAAGAGCAATCTGATGAGACAGGCGATAAAACCATCTCTGACTCAGCGCCAAAGACTTTGGCTGAGCAGAAGAGCACTGATGCAGCTTCTTCTGACATTGGGGTTTCTTCTAAAGAGAACGTACCAGCTTCTGTCCCAGTTGAAGTCACTATCGTTGATCCAACAGGAAACTTATCACAGAGCTCTGCCATCCCTGTAAGTAATCATGGCATTTTAATACCAAGATATATATGGAATGCTTCTGACCTGATAAAACTTTGTTGACAGGCCTTCTCCAAGGACTCTAGTCTGGCTTCCCCTACTCGCTCCACTACTGTGTCGAGCAAGGTCAAAATAGACACTCGGGAGATCCTCAATCGTCTGAAAGAGAAATTGAAGAGAGGGACAAGCAGTAGCCAAGTGTCTTCATCAGCAACATCTTTTGAGAGTATTCAAAAGAGTCCTTCTGTGGAAGAAGTATCCAAGGCGAAAGATGCTCTAAAGGCAGCCTTGAGCTTCAACTTTGAAACCATGATCCAGCCTGAGATTCTCACCAAGTTGAAAGGTGCTTTGGAAGTTCTCACCTCTTCTGAGGGTATCCCAGATGTGCCTCAAGATCAATTAAGGCAATTTAAAGCTGTCCTGCCATCTCTCATCCAGGATTATCAGAAGAATATGATTGAAATTCAGGAGACGAAGAACAGGCAGTCTCGCTTTACAGATCTGGGGCAGGCGCTGGTCATTGGCATGGATAAAATGGAGAACTTTCAACATCGGAAGGAGCAGCTCTCTCTCCAGAAGAATAAAGGCATTAAGAAGATCAAAGAGATCCAGGATAATATTGCCCTTATGCAGCAACAAATGGCCCAGCTCCAAGCAGAAGACATTGGCTATGATGAGAAGATAGAGGAGGTCACACATGAAGAAGAAGAAGTTGCTACTACTATCCAACCTTTGATAGAAGAGCACGACCTCCTAAATGCCGAGATTCCTCAGGTAGAAGCTCGGCTTGAAACACTGGTGACCAACTTGTCCACTTCTACAGCTCCTTGGGACAACTTTAAGGCTAATGTTTTGGAGAAATTGTAATCTCCTCTTGTCGCCTGGTTTTTGTTTCTTCTGTTATTGTTGAACTTTTAAAACTTCTGTTTTTTGGAGAGGTACTTGGCAAGCTTTAAAACTTTGGTTTGGAATTATGGTTTACTAATACAGCTATTTGTGTCCATCATCTCCCACATAGTAGGATACCATAACTTCAAATATTTGCCATTGATTGGATGCTTATGCATTTCACCATCTAAATCATGTAGCATGTATGTACCTCCTCTCAAAATTTGTGAGACTTGGAAAGGACCTTCCCACGTAGGAGACCATTTGCCATACTTGTGATCTTTCTTCTCGAATGGCAACACTGCCTGCCAGACCAAATCTCCTTCAGCAAAAGATTTCTCCTTGACTCTTTTGTTGTATGCCCGAGCCACCTTCTGCTTCTGGACCACTAGGTGATCTAAGGCAGAAAGCCTCAGTTCATCCAGATCTTCTAGTTCCATATACATAGCCTGATTATAATCTCCAAAATCTAGGCCATTCTGGAAAGCAACTCTAGCAGATCTAATGTTTGTTTCCATTGGTAAGACTGCGTCATGGCCATAGGTAAGAGCATAAGGAGTAATACCAGTGGCCGTTCGCTTAGACGTTCTGTAAGCCCATAGTGCGTCTGACAATGCTTCATGCCAAATCCTTGGTTGATCTTCTACCTGTCTGCTGATAATCCCCTTCAGGATCTTGTTAGTAGACTCGGCTTGTCCATTGCCTTGGGCATAATAAGGAGTTGAATGTGTCATTGATATCCCAAATTGTTGCATCACGGCCTGAATTCTATCCCCAAAGAAGACAGATCCTCTATCGGCCACTATATGTTGAGGAATGCCGAAACGATGTATGATCTTCTCTTTTATCATGGTGATAATTTCTTATTGAGACACAGAAGTCATAGGGATAGCCTCAGCCCATTTGGTGAAGAAGTCAGTGGCCACGACTATATAAGTGTGTCCTTTAGAAGAAGGAGGGAAAATTTTGCCAATCATGTCTATGGCCCATCCTCTGAATGGCCAAGGCTTTATTACTGACCTCATTAAAGAAGCTGGAATCCTCTGCACAGGACCGTGGGCTTGACAGGCTTGACATCCTTTAGCAAACTGAATGCAATCGTTTAGAATGGATGGCCAATAATATCCATATCTTCTTAAGAGCCATCTCATTTTTCTTCCAGACTGATGTGCTCCACAGATGCCCTCATGAACCTCCCCCATAACCTTTAGAGATTCTTGAGGTCCAATACATTTGAGAAGAAGATCATCTTCCAGACTCTTCTTGTATAGCTCATCTTCTATAAGCACATACTGTACCGCTCTTTCTCTGATCTTCTTAGTTGAAGAGAGGTTTGGATACTTCAGGAAGGTAATAATCTCAGCCCTCCAATCCTCTTCTTGCCCCCCGAGGTCAGTAGTGAAGGTTTCCATAGAAGCACTTCTTCTCCTGACAGAAGGTAAGCTCCTTCTTAGAATAGTGATTGTTCTCTTGTACCATCCTTGGGGAATCTTGATTCCGGTGGCGATCTGTGCCAATTCATTCGCCTCTTGATTGAATCTTCTAGGAATATAGAGGAGACTGGCATCATCAAATTCGTCTAGCAATTGCCTCGCCGCCATGTAATAAGGAGCTATTTCTTCACTGTTGCATCTGTAGATGCCCCCCAATTGGTTGATCACCAACTGAGAATCTCCAATGACTTCTATAGTAGCTGCTCCCATTTCTCGTAGGATCTCCAATCCAATAATTATCCCCTCATATTCAGCTTGATTATTTGTACATTGGAAATCAAACTGAAATGACATTTGAGTCTTAACTCCGGCAGGAGATATTATTAGGATTCCACAGCCAGAAGATAAAGCTGTTCTGGAACCATCAAATAATAATTGCCAAGGAGCATATGAAACAGTAAAACGTCTAAGCCGATTGCTTCTTCATCAACATCCAAACATGGATGATCTGCTAGAAAATCGGCCAACGCTTGTCCCTTTACTGCTTTTTGGGGAATATATTGGAAGTAAAACTCCATTAATGCAAGTGACCATTTACCAATTCGGCCTCTAATGATGGGCCGAGAAAGTAAGTACTTAATTAAATCGGTCTTGCAAACCAAATAAACCAACACAGGCATCATGTAGTGCCTAAGTTTTATTGCTGAAAAGTACAAGGCTAGACATAACTTCTCCACAGGAGAATATCTGCTTTCTACAGCAGTTAACAATCTACTAAGATAATACACTGCTTGCTCCTTGCCTTGTTCATTATTTTGAGCTAACAAGCTCCCAATAGAAGTTTCTGACGCTGAGATATAAAGTCGAAGAGGCTTCTTCTTGATTGGAGGCATAAGAACAGGAGGTTGAGTCAGATACCTCTTGATAGCTTCAAATGCCTCTTGGTGACGAACTTCCCATTTGAAATCCTCTTCCTTCTTCAGCTTCAGGAGCTCTGAAAAGACTTGAACTTTCCCGGCCATGTTTGAGATGAATCTTCTGATGAAGTTAATGAGGCCGAGAAAACTCTGCAGCTCCTGCTTGCAAGACGGAGGCTTAGCTTCAAGGATAGCCTTAGTCTTGTTCTGAGGTACTTCAATGCCTCTTTGGTGAACTAGAAATCCAAGGAAATTGCCTGCAGAAACTCCAAAGGCACATTTCAGAGGATTCATCTTGAGGCTGTATCTTCTTAAGCGCTCAAAACTAGATCGCAGGTGCTCCAAGTGTTCCTTGAATGAATCACACTTGACCACCACATCATCTATGTAGATTTCCATAAAACGGCCAAGCATATCATGAAACATTGAATTCATTGCCCGTTGGTAAGTTGTTCCTGCATTTTTAAGGCCGAATGACATGACAACCCATTCGAAGGCCCCCAAAGCTCCTGGGCATCTAAAGGCCGTCTTGTGGACATCCTCTTCTGCAATGTAGATTTGGTTATATCCAGAATGGCCATCCATGAAGGATAGCACCTTGTGTCTGGCTGCTCCATCGACTAAGACATCAGCAACTGGCATAGGGTATTCGTCTTTAGGAGATGCCATGTTGAGGTTGCGGAAGTCAATGCACACCCGCACCTTTCCATTCTTCTTAATGACTGGAACAATGTTGGAAAGCCATTCCACGTATCTGGTTGGCCTTATGAATCCAACTTTCAGGAGATGCTCCAGTTCTTCTTTAACCCGTAGGTTTAATTCTTCTGACATTCGCCTAGGCGCTTGCTTGAAGGGTTTGAAACCTTCTTTGATAGGGATCCTATGCTCCACAAAATTTCTTTGCAACCCAGGCATGTCTTCATACTCCCAAGCAAAACAATCTTTATACTCATGGAGGAGATTAATGTAAGCATTCTTAACTACTTCTGGAAGGCGTTGGCTTACGTAAATAGGCTTTGGATGATCTTCTGAGCCTAAATTTACCTCCTCCAGAGGATCCTGAACATCAGCCTTCAAATCGTCTAGTTTTGCTGGTGGTGCTTCCAGATCTCCTAACTGGATAACATCGTCAGAAGGTGTAGAATCTCCTTCAAAGAATAACTCGGTCGTCAAGACCGAATTATCTTCTGAATCCAATGATCGTAGGCTCTCCTCTGTAATATGGGCGATCAATCGAGCCAAGGCAGCCTGTAAAGCCGCCATCTTCTCACTGGCTGTTGGAGCTTGATCCATAATAAAGGGCTTGAAGAAGTGAAATGCTCGGCCTATTAATCTCTGTAAGGAGAGGGCCGACCAACTGTTTGTAGATGGCTTTGAATTCGTCTACAGAAGTTTGAGTGGACAAAGTAATTGCTATAGGCTTGCCATATTTATCAGTCCCGGTGAACTTGATTGGACTGATTTCATTGTCATACAACTTGGCGTCTGCATGGTTAGAAGAGGCCAAGAAAGGCCTCTTGTCTGCCCAAACCACTTCAATATCATCACCATGCCAGAAGATTAGGCATTGATGAAGAGTAGAAGGAACGGCCATGCAAACATGAATCCAATCGCGGCCCAACAGTAGATTGTAGCTTGATCGTGAATTAACCACAAAGAATGGAGTGGTCAAAGTCTTTGATCCAACTTGCAAGTTCATAATGATGATACCTTGGGCCGTGGTGATGTCTCCAGCAAAATCAGAGATGCTGGCGCTAGAAGGTAACAAATCTTGATCTCCTTTGCCCAATTTAACGAGCATGAAACGTGGCATGAGATTTGCAGCAGATCCATTATCCACCAATATATGATTGACGGGAATACCATCTAGATGACCTTGAATGTAGAGAGGACGGAGATGCTGGGTCATCAAAGGATCTGGCTTCTCAAATAAGACGCTGGCCACAGGAGATGGGCGATATGCAGTGGGCTCGTCTTTCAGAACCACAATGGAAGGAATCTGGGAGTCAGAAGATACTGGAGCAGACGCTTTCAGTACTGGTATAGGGGCAACAGGCGTGACAGAGCTGATTTCTGGGGTATCGCCTGTAGCCTCTACATCGCCAACCATAGAAGATGGCTGTCCTTCCTTAGCCATAAAAGCAGTGGGAAGAACAAACACCATGTTGCAAGAGAGATTAGCTAAAGAAGATGATACTTTTGTGACAGGGGCCTCCTCTTGCACAACCAGCATATCCTCTGAGGAACGAATGTTGATAGGACGTGGCTTTGCGAGGATATCCTTCCAAGCAGGCTTGCGAGCCTTTGGAATCTCAGTAGAGGATGGCTCTACATTTTGAAGAGTAGGTTTCTGTACTGGACGATATTCCATGCGAGGTTTCTTCTGCACATGCTTAGGAGCAGGATAGCGTTTTGGTGGGATAGGTGGAGGAGTAGGAATCCCCTGTGCCAACCTTTCAGCCTGACGGATCCTCTGCCGTCGCCGCTTCTGAGATTTTGATAGAGGAATCTCAGGCTGTGGAAACTTAGGATGCTTCACTTTGAACCAATGGTTAGGAGAAACAGATCCAGGCGGCTTAACCATCCTAGGCCTGCCTTCTTGTGGAGCTGTGATGACTAAGGAAGACATTTGCTTCTGGATTTCGTGAGTGATGGGTTTCAGGCGATTAAACACCGAAACACGCTTCTGAGGAAAACGGCGAGGAGAGAGTGATGGAGTCTCTTCCCTTGGGCGCTTGACCACCACACTTTGTAGACACTTTGGCTTCTCCGGTTTTCCACATTCACAGCAATGGTGGACAGATGGCTTCTTTGGCATAGAAGAAGATCCTCTACGACTTCTAATAACCTCCTGATCCCACCATATAGGAGAAGGGTGATCATCAGGAGAATCATCAGGGTCATGAAGGATCTGCTTCCCTTTAGCAGCTTGTAATGGTGCACCTAGAGAGATCTTTTGTCTTGGAACAGTCCTGGGTGCTCCTCTCATGTCCACATAGACCATGTTAGCTCCAAAGCCAGCAGGGAATGGATCTTCATCTACTGCCATCCCCTTCTTTGCAGCTTCAGGGAATTTGAAATCCCCTTTATCAATTCTGTCCTGGATAGCATTTCTGAAGATGATGCAATTGACCGTGGTATGGTTCCAGGAGTTGTGATACTTGCAATACTCCTTGCCTTTGATCTCAGCAGGAGATGGAATCTTGTGACCAACAGAAAAGCGTAGAAGCTTGTCAGCCATGAGTTGGTCGAAAATTTCTTCTGCTTTCATAATGTCAAATGTATAAGCCCTGGTAGTCTTAGGCGAAGCCATGGATCCTTGTGCTTTAGTGGGCTCGACTTTGACGAAAGCTTTGCAGGCGTATGGCTTTCGGTTAACAATTTCTGCAACTGCAACTTCTGAACTTTCTTCTGTCTCCGCAATGGCCACTTGGTAGTTAGGATCCCTGTAGTAGGTTCCCTTAGACGCATTGCGGCGATCCTGATCTTCTGTCAGCAACTGTTCATAACGAGTGGCTCTTGCAGCCAACTCAAACAAGTCCCTGAAAGCCACATCAACGAATTTCTTCTGTAATTCAAGACATAAGCCATTCTGGGCCAGACGAACATACTCGGTCTCAGGCAAAACCACTTTGCATTTGAATCGAGCAGTTTTAAACCGAGTAATGTATGTCTCGGCCGGTTCTCCAGGCATTTGGTAAAGCCTAGAGAGATCAGCCAGAGTGACCTCTTGCTCAGTCCTGTAGAACTGCTTGTGAAATAATTCTTCTAATTGAGCCCATGATTGGACCGAATTAGCTGGGAGATTTATATACCATGTGAAGGCAGTGGCAGTAAGAGAATTGGGGAATAACCTCATTTTAAGGAATTCATTACTTGCCGCCTCTCCACACTGCACGGAGAAGCGTGCCACATGCTCCACTGATGACTTGGTATCTTCTCCAGAGAATTGGGAGAAGTCTGGAACCTTGTATCCCTTAGGAAATTCCACTCGATCCACAGCCTCATTATAAGGCTTCTTGTAGATAGGCCTTCCAAACTTCTGCAAAGCAGGTCCAAACTGATCTTGGACATATTCAATGACCTGCTCTTTGCTCAGAAGCACTGGATTTTGGGCAGTTGGAGATGGTAGTACCCTTTCAGAAGGTGCGACGTTAGAAGCACCAGCAAAGAGAGGATTGGGATCCTTCCATCTTCCAGGAACTGCTCCAGGGTGAGAGGCTGTTCCCATCCTTAACTTGCCACCGACTGGAACATCTTTCTGTTCTCCTGGGTGGTTGAATTGAGAAGAAGAAGAAGATGCCTGGTAGTGAGGTAAGACGAAACCCTGAGGACCAGGCATCTTGAGTTGGTCATTGCTGGCGCCATTTCCAGTTGCTACAGAAGCGACTGGAGTTAGTTTTTCGTTAAGAAGGACTATCATGTCTTTGATGGACTTAGTGAGATCCATCTGTGACTCCTTGATCTCCTTGAGTGGACCAACGATAGAGTCAGTGAGACCTTGGGACAATTCAGCATTTGTCTCCAGAATGATGTCTCTCATGCCAACAGCCATCTCTTGCAAATCTTCTTGAGATGCCGCGAAGGACTGACCTTCTGCGGCTTCAACTGGGTCATCACCAGTTCCCGTACCTTTAGCTCCTCCTTTCTTGTCTTTTCCCGCCATCTTGAATCTTCAAAAATGTGTTATGGGTCCCACTGGGCGTGCCAAAAAATGTTGTCCACCGATTTCCCAAGGGACAGGAGAAACGGGAGTGGCCAACACCGGGTGGTGTAGAAGATGCGAGGGCGTGCCAGGAGAAATGTATCTCCAAGAGAAATGTAGAAAATCGCCTGAATATACTGACTAACTTCTTTCAAGCAATTGAGAAACTCGAGCTAAAGTTACAAGGGTTCGTGGGGCCTTGAAAAAGGACTTCCACACTTGAAGAAAACTGCGTAAAAGAGTTCAGAGGAAGGGGGAAGAAAGAACGGGGAAGAAGTAGGAGATAGACATAGCTAAAAGAGATCGATTGACTAACTGCTAGAGTTAGGAGATAAAAACTAAATTTAATTTGCTGCTGTGAGCGTTGTTGGTGTTGGAACCTCTGCAATGTTGCACAATGACTTGTATTTATAGCTTTTGAGTTCCTTTGTAACTTCTGGAATGTAACCGCCCATGATCTCCTATAATTTCGCCATGTCTTCTTGAAAATGCATGAGGGTGTGACATGTGTCCCCTAATTGGCCGAAAATAACCAACCATGTTCTCAATATAATTAATCACATGTTAATTTCGGCCTTAACCGCTTGTTTTAGATAACCACCACTCTCCTATAATTTAGGTAACAAACTTTATCTCCTAAATTATAGATAATTCGGCTATTAATTAAAATCCGAATTAAAGTTAAAACAATTTCTAACCAATTCCTTTGCCACGTGTAAATTTTAAAATTTATGGTACAAACAATTAGATCCGGTCTCTTCTTCTTCGGCAAGCATAAGCCATGGAATTTGTTGAGACACCTTAAAATTCTGCTTAACTGCAACCAATCGCCAAGATCTGCAAACTCCACCAAAAGAAACAAAATCCTCGAACACTGCAATTCGTTTCGCGATGAGAACAAGTAGATCTTCTTGGAGTTCTGACCAATTCCCCATCTTCTGCAACTCTGCTGCTATTTGACCTAGTTCTTAGATGACGATCTTAAAAAGTGAGCAGTAAAAAAAACACTACAACACATTTGATATTAAAAGATGAAACATTTTCGTCTCCAAGAAAATGGATTTCGAGGCTAGAGGTTCTAGAAATGAAAATATTTCTTCACTTAACACATACTCTAGCGGCCAAAATTTTTGTTGCCTTGCATCAACATTTTGAAACTTCACTTCACACTTAAGCCGCCTACTCTCTTCTGGTTGATTGCAGAGTAATGTTCAAATATCAAAACAACTATCGGCCTTCCTAGTAGTATGACTTATACGCACACGCAACCACACATAAACGCACACCACGTGTAAATACTTATATCTGTGATCTGAAAAGGGTTAAGAACAATATAAAAAAAAAAGTTTCCCACCACAAAAATCATCCTTGTTCAGTTTGGATCTCGAGACCCACCCTGCGACCTACCCTGCACAGTCCCCAATAAAATTTTCGTTCTATCTCTCTCTAGTCATTACCCCCAAAAACCTCCCTCAAATACCAAACCGAACAAAGCCACTTGTAAGACTTTGCAATAGTTTGTAATGAAGATCACAAAGATATATCTGGATAATTCCTATCGATGATATCCACCAATTTTTCCGGTACAAATGAATACTCCTTCAATGACCATAAGTCTACAACTGTATATCAACCAAATCCTAAGTATTCATACATTGCAACAGAACAAGGAATGCTTAAGTGCATATATTCATGCGGGCGCAAGGGCAAAATCAAACTAAAAAACACGGCAGTTCTCCTTTTGACCATTAGGCTAAGTTCTCCAATGGATTTTATCAAGATTTGATAAAATTAACCCCTTGATTTTATCCATTCGTGAAGACATTTGATAAAATCTGTGGATTTTTGCATTCAAAAATCTCAAAAATTTACAAATTTTATCAAATATTTTCACGAATGGATAAAATCAAGGGGTTGATTGTATTAAAATCTTGATAAAATCCATTAGAGAACAACCCCTAAGCATGGAGTATATCAAAAGCAATAGTATAAAGACGCTTAATTACAACTAGAGCCCGGGCACACGCAATGTGTGTGCAAGTTGAACTTTAAAAAAAAAACGTGACAAAAAATATGCACAAAAGCTTTCAGCTTGTCGTTTAATCTCATGTGTGTCACATTATTTTATTTTGACAGATAAACAACAATAGATATAAATATCACTTCGAATAAGTTTTGCATATTTTCCCAATTTACAAAGTGTATTGTGACAGATTGTACGCAAGAAAATCATACATTACCAGGCTAACGCCGTTGACGCCGCCAATTTTTTTCACGATCTTTGATCTTTGATAAGTTTTGTATATAAATTTAGGTGTACCTCACTTCCTCTTTATAATTCAGTCCAACTGAATACCCCAAAAAAGCCAAACATCTGCGTACTGGACAAAATCAATAGTACCTAGAGTTTGTGAAAAGTGAAAACCAATCGTACTGGACAATTAGCTAGGCTTAGAAAAATTGAGGGCAATTTTTTTTAAGGAGCCCATATGTTCTTTTACCAATTTTTTTTTTTTTTTTGCATTTTTCCATTCCTTTTTTATTATTATTATTATACAGAGCACCAAAACAAAAATGTTGGATAAAAAAAATATCACGTAATGGCCCTCAAATTTTTTTTACTTCTCCGTAATTGAGAAAAAGAAAATGAACTCAAGACTTTCGTAATGGTAATCCTGTGGGAAAAATTTGGTGTTTTCTCCCACTTTTTTTTTTATTTTTTTATTTTTGGATCATCATCGTTTTTCACCATACGTGCATAACATAAAAAAAAATCTCCATTGAGAACACATCTGACGACCCGCATGCCGCACTATAGAACACCCTTCAGGAGCGCCCTATAGCACCCCGTTTCCCCCTCTAACAATGCAAAAACAACGTAGATGGAATAATTTATTGGGGGCATTATGGGCTTGTTTTGATTGGTTTCGTTCTTTAACTTTTGCTAAAACAACAATAGCCGCACTAAATCAACCACAAATAGGAGACTCAAACTCACACATTCATGGAAGTGGGGGGAAAGGTAGGATTTTTTGAATTTATTACGCTCACACACAAAAATGAAAAACAGAAGGGATGCAAAGAAGGAGATGGCCCAAAAGTAAACCCGAAGCAAATAAAGGTCGAAGTTACCTGATACGGTGAAATGTAAACATTCAATGCCGCTCGCGAATTGAAGGTGTAGGAATGCAGTGATTGTTGAAAGATGGGAAAATGCCGCTCGCAAATGGGAGGTTTACACCCAGAGATTGTTGAGGGATGGAATATCTGTGCATGGAGAGATGAAAAATTGTTATGAGATGAAGACGAAAACTGAATGTGGAGGAAGTGGAGACAGAGTGAACGTGCATGAGGAGCAGTTGAAGTGTGATGCTTGTCTTTTTTACCCCCATCAATTATTGGAATTAACTGTTATTCGGTGCAGTTATATGGGGTTAGTTTTGGAATTGGAAATGTATACACACTCTCAAATTGGAGGGCACCAAACTTGTGCTCCCCTTTTCTGTATTAGAATAGATGTACGAACCACACGCTTGGTCGTCAAAACAAGGGGAAAACAACAAATTAGAACAGACAAACAAGGATGCAAATCTATTGCATAATCAAAACGAATTTCACACAAGTTAAACCTTGTCAGAGGGTAACTGGCGTTAGGGGAGAGAAATTAAAGCAGTAAGGGTTTCCGTATATTGAGAGAGAGAGAGAGAGAGAGAGAGAGAGAGAGCGCCTGACAGGTGGAGGTTGAGGGAGGAGAGGAAGGAGTGAGGTGCAAAGCGAAGACAGAGACCACAAAGAGAGTGAAAAAGTGGGAAGACCAGTGGCGGAGCCAGGACTTCACCTTGGGAGAATAAAAAATTAGATTCACATGCAAGTTATTTTTTCTATTTATTTGTACAAAAAATAACTAAATTAAGATATTAACTATAATATAGATATACAGTGATACATATATTTTTTATTTATAATTGGTCTCAATGACTTGTTATATTTCAAAAATAATGTACGATAACGGTATTTGTAACACTCTGAACTCTCGAAAAGAACAAAAAAAAAAACTTTAGATTTCTATGCATTTTAAGCAAGTTGGGGCAATTTATGAAATTTTTAAGGGGTCAAAATTATAAAATTTAGCTCCAAATTAAAAAAAATCCTTGTAAGAAATTAAAGTGAGAGGTGTCACTTGACCCCTTTTGTCCCTTCATGGCTCCGCCCATGGAAGTAGCAGTAGCAGTAGTAGGATTGCTAATCAAGCCAAACAGTACTTTAGCGTGCACTTGAGCTTGAGTATTTTTTAAGATTAATTGTTTAAATTTGGCTCACATTTGATATTTCTGATCGTGATAATTTTGGCTTCGCTTGACTTGTGAAATATCTAAGTCAATCTTGAGCTTAAGCTCATGAAATTTCGAACTAACAAGCCTAGGTTGTGACGTTCCAAAATGACAAAAGTTGGGGGAAAAGCTATATATACACGAATTGTTCCATGAAAGATATTTATTGGATTAGATGAAGCCCTAACTAATCTATATCCCACTTAAGAAGTTCCCAATCTAAATTTAAAATTATTACTATTCATTGGTGGAAAGATGTAAATAAGGGAATATCTCACATATTTTTGGGATATTTATTGATTTATCCTATTTTTACAGTATTTGCAGAATTACCCCTTGTTCATGAGGCTATCATGCCAAATACTCATATGCTCGAGTTTGGCTTAAATTTACAAACAAAAGAAAAAAGGATTGAGCTTGGCTTAGAATTTGTTTCAACAAGCTAAAAATCGAGCCAAGCTCAAACAGTTTATTTCATTTAACAGCCCTAACGGTAACACTTTGGCCTATCTTAACTTTTTATTTTATTTTCTTTTTTTTGAAACTTTTAGTTAAAATATTTAGTGTCACACCCTCAAAATTTAAAAGGATAATTCATTAAGATAATCCACGTGGACGGTCAACAAGTCCACGTGCCACGTCAAAATCCAAATTGGATAGTCAAAGTTTACATCAAAATATACAAAGGTCAATGGGTACCCGTACCCCAAAATGAGAAAAGAAAAATGTATAGTTATTACAACCCCCATTGTCAAAAACAAGAAATTTACTTAAGTGACAAAATCCTCTTAACAAAGTACAAATTCTGAGATGATAATATAACTCCTCCAGTGGCTTTCAAAACAATGCATGCATGCACTCCATGTCATGCTCCTTGGTGAGAAATACCTGAAATTTGTAAGGTTGAGCTCACTAGCCCAGTAGAGAAATTTCTAACAATTCTAAATGAAATGAAATATACGTGGGTGATAGATAAAATATCATAAGTCATGTAACAAGTGTTTAAAGGGAGTTCGAATAGTCAAAGAACTTGAAAGAAAGCACATAATCGATTAGATTTCATTTACCCCCGTCATTCGTGCCCAATTAGTGCCTGACTCACACACAACACGTCTCATATGTTTCACACAATATCCATATCCATCTCATTCATTTCCAAACATTAGATCATTTTCCGGGCATGCCATATAGGCCCCGTGTCACTGCGGGCATGCCATAAAGGCCCCGGCCACTCCAGGCATACCCTTTCGGGCCCCGTGCCATTCCGGGCATACACTTTCGGGCCCCGTGCCATTAATACCACATTCGTACTTCATTTAATGCTCATTAATATCATTTCAATATCCACATGTCCCATCACCTTAGTTTAAAGTGTTAGTTTCACGCCAACGTAGTGTCTCGTATTACCCGAACGTGCCAATAAGGACATTTCAACCCGAGTGTCAAAGGTAGTCTCCATGACCCTTCCGAATAACGTTGTACAACCAATAACTTCGAATGAACAAGACTTGATAAGTGAAATAAGGTCCAAACTCTTTTTCATGAACAAAAGGGGTCCTATGGATAGGAGGTCAGGTACTATGGATAGGACCGGGATCAAATTGGCCACCTTTTGAAACAACACAGGCTCCTATGGATAGGAGAAAAGTCCTATGGATAGGGCGTCTGAGGCTCCTATGGATAGGAGAAAACGTTCTATGGATAGGAGAGCCATCAGATTGGCCAAAACGCAAGGAGACACGCTCCTATGGATAGGACGTGGAGTCCTATCCATAGGACAGCAGCAGAACCAAAATTTTTCAAGCCATGAAATGATCAATTGGACTTCCTTTGGGCATTTCCTTGGTTCCAAATGAACATATTATGATGTAAATGAAGTTCAAACACATAGCAACACAACATACCATCACTCTACGAGATTTAAGAGTTTTTCCCCAAATTGGAGCAACCAAACAAAACATGAATGGGAGATTGAGCACCATGGCTAACAAATTGGCAAATGGATCACATAAGAGACTAAATAACAAACACTCTTTCAAGAGAGAGTGACTAGAAAGCATACTTGCTAAGTGATTAACTAAGATATAAGAGGAAAAATGATTTTTCTCAAGAATCAACAAGACAAGTAGAAAACTATGCAATCAATTGTCTATACACACATATATACAACATTTACACTTAAAAGAGTAAGAAATTTCCCTACCTCAAGTGTGGATGCTTGAAACCCAACTCAAAATCAAAACCCTAGTCTTCACACTAAGCTCCAAGCCAAAAACCCACCTCCTGGAACGAATTGAGCACCACCCGAGCTTCCTAACGCGTAGAGGAGGTGATTTTGTGAAGGGGTTATGAAGGAACTTTGAGGATTGAGTGAGATTTGGAGGTGTGAGGAGATGAAAATGGAGAAGGAGAGGGAGAGAGAGGGAGTCGGGCTGGGGAAGGGGAGAGAGAGGGAGTGAAATCCTCTCTCCTCTCACACACCACACATTTAAAGACATATCAACTAATTGCACTCCAAGTCCAAGATTTGCTTGTGTAATGCAAATGCGTCCCAACTAATTTCAAACACAAATTCACGCAACACTTAAACATTTTCTCACATTTAGTTACGGGTCCTCATACACTGTGCCAGCAAGGCATATTCCAGTACAATACTTATTTTCAAAAACCAAACTTAAGTAAAGACTAAAATCTTGAGTTTTCTTTACTTTAATTTATTTATGAAAATAAGGAAGTACCCCCCCATTTGGAAACAATGGCATTTCTAGAATTTTGAAATTCAGTTCACATCAAAATCTCATCCCCCCACTTTTAGTACAAAACCGAAAAACAACACATTTTTCTCCGAAGAAAATGGACAAAAGGTGACTTTGCTTTACTAAAAAATAACTTCCAATTATACCATTGTTATTAGAAAAATTCAAGGAACAATTACCGGGACTTTTTTATCGGCCAAATCGAAACTTTTCCAAAAAGTGATTTTTCACACGGGTCCTTACATTTAGCTTTTTAAATTTTTCACGAACAGAGAAATTTAAAATATATAAAAAAAATTGTAAAGGAATTTAAAAAGAAAATATATTTCAGAAACGTTATCATGTCTAAATTATTATTATTTTTCAAGTGATTTTATTTTTCAAGTGGTTTTATAATTTCTAACATCATATATTCATCTCATCAATATGAATATTTATTTTAGAATTTTTTTACACTGCAGCAATAATAGTTTACAAAGACGAAAATAATCTCAAATAAACATGCCAAATGAGGCCTAATACACAAGTTGTGCCATAAAGTGAACTTACTGGTCTTTGCTTGCTAATCCTTTTTTATTATATTTTTTCTTTATTCAAGAAAATTGTGTTTAGTTTTGTGTCATTGGTTAGTCTCGACAAGGGAAACTGAAAATTAATAAATATAAACCAAAATTTTAGAAAAAAAAAAAGTAATTAAAAAAATATAATGTTTGATGATATTGTTTTGGATTAATTTTGTATTTTATGAATTTTATTAAGATTTTGATCAGAATATTTTACATTTTATGTTCTTCTCATCTAGGGAAAACAATAATTCACAAAATATTGGCACAAAATTAATAAAGGTAGAAAAAATTGAACAAAAAATATCCAGCAGGATTATTAAGCCGAAGAAAACCTTAGATCATCTCGAATGGGACTCGGGGGAGGTGCTGTGCACTCCCTTGCCATGCACCGTGTTGTGCGCTTCTCGGCCGTCCGATTATGTTTTGGACGGCTTGGATGTGTTCGGCAATTATAATTTAATTTTTTATTTATTTTGGTCAGTAAAAAACAAAACACATTTGAGCCGTCCAAAACACGATCGAACGGCCGAGGAGCGCACAACACGGTGCACGGCATGGGAGTGCACAGCACCTCCCCCGGTTCCTCTCGAATGGGTTGCCATTCTAGTGGCCAATGCCATATTTTGGCTTGAAGATCAGAATTATCTCTTCCAATTGGATCCATTGATGGAGATACTTATATTACTGTTGAACTATTATTTCGACATGACATAAATATTACTCCATGCATCTCAAATTGCTCGCTTTTTATTGGGAACTCATACATTTTGAGTACATAGTGTAATGCATTAGCATAATTTATTTTTCAAATTTTCTTACACCAATTTAAAAATCTCATTGAGAAGAAAAAATAGGTGTAATTTTTTTTTTCAAAAAACCCCTCATTAAGCTATTATTTTTTCTTTACAAAATGCATGATTCCAAAAAAAAAAAAAAGCATGAGCAATTCGTGACGGAGAGAGTACATCGGAGATTGTAGTGTTGATAATATCTCACTAGGGGTAAGATAAGATGTGCCTATTTTGAGTTTTGATTTTTTTACTAATTGTTTATCATGAGGCATTGGGCAAAATGTTGGGGGATAGTATTTTGCAACAAAAAAAATAATGAAAATTCAACGGTTGTTGGCAAGGATTGGCTGAATAATTGTCTTGGAGTATTCTTTCTAAATTTATTGAAATTTTTTAATTTTATTAGTTTTGCGTAAGTATTTTATGGATTGTTAACTACTCTCGACGAAGGAAACTTAAAAAGAAAAAAATGATGTTCAAAAATATTTTTTTTAAAATGAAGAGAAAAATAATTCAAACATTTGTTTGTGTTAGATTATTTCTGTCTTTTATTCCAAAAACAGAATTTGAACATAATTTTTAAAAATTTTAAATTTCTCTCATAAAAAAAAAGTTACTATTATTCATGAAAAGATTAACATAAATTTAACAAATACGAAAGAAGAAAAAACAATGCGAACCACTTTTAAGCCAAACCATGGATTTGGGGAACCCGTAGTGACCTCAATTGTGGGCCATCTATATTCTGCATCTAGGATTGGAACTGTACAATGTCAGGAATGTTAAGCAGATCATTCATGTAACAAATTAAATTAATTGGATATTTGTTGCAATATGTTCAGATACTATTTAAATGGACGACCAATATCATTTGGAGAATGCACTGTTAGAAAAATTTGTCTCAATTGTGTATCTACCAATCTTCGATGATTATAATTTTTTTTAGCCATAACGTGTTCAATATTTATGAAAAAAATTAATGGTTCCAATCTCAAATAAAGATTTCAGAGGATTCACAATTGTGGTCACGACTCACAAGGAGAACGCAAGTCCCCAAACCTTTCCTAACCGCAGATAGTCTAATCAAAGAAAAAAATTTCAGTGTCGAGTGGGTATTGCCCACACGGTATTCACTCGGCAATCTCAGCCGTCCACAACGGGATCCAATGGTCCAGATTTTAGAGTGAGAAAAAGAAGAGAGAGAGTGTTTGGGTAAGAGGAGAGAGAGGGATCAATCTGAGCTGCCCAAAACACATTTGGACGACTCGGATCATGCTTGGGTACCAAGTAATTTTTTCCTAATGAAAACATTACCCTTCATCCAACCATAGCCGGAGGCAAATATAAAAAGTCTGTAAACCGCGAAAATACCAGCAGGTATGTGCACAGCACCCACCAAATAATCACAACACAGAAACCCTCAGCCTCGGCGGCGTATCTGAGGATCTTCCAGGAAAATCTTCGAAGAAGTTCAATAAATTTGCCCTCGTTCGGTGGTATGGTGTGTTTTCAATCAACGGCGGATTTGGGTAAACGAAAGAAAAGAGAAGCGGTGGAAGTGGAGATGGATGTGGGAACGGAGAGATCGAGGCCTCTGCACAATTTCAAGTTGCCGCTTTTGAAGTGGGGAAAACAGAAAATCCTGAGATGTATGATCGTGCAGGATCCCAACGGCGGCAAAATCGTCTCTTCCGATCCTGGGTATTGTTCATCTTTGGGAGTGGAAAGAGGTTTGATCAGGCGGCCGAGAGAGAACGAGCGGAAGGAAAGTCTCAAGAAGCCGGCGGCGGCGAGTGTTTGGGTGAAATCGAAGGCGGCGGCGGAGGGAGACGGAATCGAGGCGGTTATGGGGAAACTGATGTTCGATCTCCAGGAGGCGGCGGACAAGATGAAAGGCGCTATATTGAGGGAAGGTTTGGACGGGGAGGAAACGGTGGAGGCCGATGATGATGCGAGGCCGTGGAAATTGAGGACGAGACGAGCTGCGTGTAAAGCGCCGAACGGAGTAAACGTTGATATTGACGGAGGCGGCAGCGGTAGCGGTGGTGCCACGGTGAATGTCGGCGTATCAAATGGTTTGAAATTATGCAGAGATCTCACGGCGGAGGGTTCGATAGGCGAGAAGAGAGAGAGGTCAAGATTTTCAGTTTCTCTTTCGCGGCGAGAGATTGAGGAGGATTTTAGGGCCTTGACCGGAAATAGGCCCCCTCGGAGACCCAGAAAACGGCCCAAGATTGTCCAGAAAGAACTTGATGTAAGTAAATATTTTACATCATGTATTTAGATTTGTTCTTTTTTTATTTCCAGGTGTCTATACCAGCTTTTGCGCACCTTCAATAATCTAGAGACAACAATCACACCGTTCACTAGCAGGGGCCCAATTAAAGTGTATTTAGATATGTTAAAACTTTATATGTGTGCTTGTAGGTCTCTGTATTTGATCTTAATGACTGATTCACTGTTCTATTGATTTATGCAGACTCTATTTCCTGGTTTGTGGCTGACGGAAGTTACGGCCGACATGTACAAAGTTCCCGATGCTCCCGAGACTTGATAAGTAATTACTTCAATTTCTTCCCTCTTGGTGTAAAGTTTCAGACTTTCTTCACTTCATTTGTTGGGTTAATGCTATTACTGGACCTTTGAAAGTTCATTGAGCTAGTTATTTGTTTTCACAGTAATACGTGGAGTTGCTGTTGTTTGAAGGTTTATCTATTTGTGGATCTTTGATGATTGGGAATTCGTTGGAATGGTCGAATTCCCTGGTAAGATATGGGGTAAGCCTTACTTGACTTATGAGATTTAAACTCGTTAATTTTAATTACATTTAGTCATATTTCTTTATGTTGATTGTAATAAAAATGTATAGAGAACAAGGGGAGAGGGATGGTTTTAAGAGAAGCAAATGCTTTTAATGTATTGAGCTTGTTCCAGTCGGGTTTTGTCACATTGTTTCATCGGTTCAAGCCTGAGGAAGCATCTCATTGTGGATTCTAGTTTATCTTATGGAGTTTCTAACAATTCAAATGTTTAGCTGTTTTTGTCTAATTGGGAATTTGTGAGTCGTTCTGCTCATATGGTTTGTGTTCGACATAAGTTCAAATTTTTGTGCTATTTCTCTTTCTGGTGTTCCTTAGATTACCCTTTTTCAGTTCTCAGAAAGGTCAACCTTTCTCCAGATGCTGCTGGAAGAGCCAATACGTAGCATATTGTAACCGATTAGCACCCGTTTTCAAAATACCAGTCCTGATTGCTGCTGTAGCTCGCAAACATTTGTGACTACATTCTGTTGGGACTTATAGACTTAAGATATGTCTACCTATTGTAATAGATCTCTGTAAGTCTTGTTTCGAATAAACAGGTAGTTCCCTGGATATCTGTAGTTCGAAAAAACAGGTAGTTCCCTGGATATATCTAACTTTTGTAATAGACCTCTGAAGTCTCGTTTCAAATAAACAGGTAGTTCCCTGGATATCTGTAGTTCGAATTCCAGTTTATACAAAAATTGACCTCTGAAGTCACATTTGGAATAAACAGGTTCGCTGGATTTCTTTATTTTGAATTCCAGAGAGGAATTTCTTATTCTTTTGAGTTGCAATCATCAATGATATGTCTAAATCAATGGATGTTAATGAAGCATCATGGACTTGTATTGTATATATATCCAGGGAATGTACAATACGGCAGATTATCAAATTGATTTATTTGAGTTTGCCCGGGAATAATTGGTCAGGTTCACTTGCAATTGTCGAGATGAAATCATGACCATTGATCGCGCGAGCAGCAGATCGGATGCCGCACTACAACCCTGTAGTGCGTTCCGTTTTCTGGAGGCATTTAGATGCTTTTAACTTATACTGTGCGGTGCAACTAATTCTCATTTAACATTGCTATGGACTTGGGTTGCTGTTGTGCACATCCAGGCCGTCCGTTGCTCAGATGGACGGCCTAGATTTCATCTTGCCGACAGGACAACAAACGGTTCAGATGCAAAGGTGACGAGGTGAAATCCGGGCCGTTTATCCGAGCAACGGACGGCCCGGATGTGCACAACACTTACAGCAGCAAGCCCAGATTCCATTGCTATGGCCTACAAGGTTCTTCCAAGTTTGTCTTCATCATCAAACTTGTTTGAAATATAGAAGTTCCAACGGTATACTGTAAAAGGGGTTGAGAGAAGCTCTAGAGAGAGAAAGAGAGAGGAGATGAGAAGTGTGGGAGAAGCCTCTCCCTAGGGTTTCTCCTGGCGGCCGCCCACTCCCCCTCCCCCACCGCCCTCTTCCATCTTCTTCCTCCTGCTCCTCCTCTCCTCTCCTCTATTGCAGCCCTTTGGTTTCCGGCAACCCCCCATGGTCGTAGATCTTCTCTCCTTGAAGCTTTGGGTGGCCGAAACCTTGATTTTTGGGCAAGGGGGAGCCGGATCTGGGGATTCTAGATCCGGGCTTCTATCAATCGGCGACGGCGGCGTGACAACTCCGGCGGAGCTCCGGCGATTTTCTATGTTTTTGTAATTTTCAGTATTTTCTTTGTTTCTTTTGCTTTTTTGGGTTTGGTAGATTGTATTAGGGCTTTGTTTTGTTGGGTTTAATGGAGATTCTTTCTTTTGGCAAAAAAAAAAAAAACAGTATACTGCTTGCGTTTGCTCATGGAGTGTTCGATATTTCCCAGCCCATAATAAGTGCACGTGACATTCGCTTGTTCTGTTATATTAATGTGATATGATGAAAAGTGTATGTATTGAATGTTCCAGTGGAGATAGAAATGCTGCTTGTATCAATAATGATTGCCACATTTTAGTACGAAATTTTTAAAGACATTGAATGAATAGAAAATTTAATACTTTTTGAACCGATAAAACTTAAGTATTATTATACTAAAAAGGACACTACTAGTCCGAAAATATAATAAAACAAAAAAAAATACAAAAGCCTATTTACCACATTTTAGTGACAGATTTTTAACACCGCCTGAGTTGTCTTAAGACCTTGTATGAATAAACTTCATAATCACATATACATCAATAGATCAGTAACACGTCAGATGATACTCAAAATATGATAGTACTTTAAAATGTGATCAGTCAAGCATAATTATTACTCCTATCAGCTAGTAGCATTGTTGATGATATTGAAATGCCATTCTTAGATTAACAAGCTATCACTGTCATCTACACTTTTACCCCTTGTTGATTTGAAATTCTAATTTTATGAAGGACCTTGCTGGGGATACAGAAGTTTTGGGACAGAAAATGTACCAAGCCCTCTCGGGGACTCACTTTTGGGTCCCACACGAGTGATCCGAACCGTTCATTGTTCTTAAAATATTTTTTCGAGGGGCCCCACAAAAAATCAGCTCAATCGGACGGTTAGAAGTGTTTGAACCAAAATCCCACTGTTTCAAACAAATTTTGAAAAATGTTTTAAGAACAATGAGCGGTTCAGATCACTCGTGTGGGACCCAAAAGTGGGTACCTGAGATGGCTCGGTACATTTTCTGTCCCAATTCCTCTGCACCCGTAGGTTTATCCTTTAATGAAAGGGAAAAGATTTTCACACATTTTTTTTTCTTTTAATAATTGCACACCCTTTCTTGTCTTTTAGTGAAAAATTACACATAACAAGTGCACTATGGAATACAAGAAAGGGTGTGTAATCATATATAAAAAGGGAGAGTAAAAATCATTTCCGTTTATGAAATTGGATAATGTGTACTTCTAACAACACGATGGTGAGTAGGGTGTATCAAATTGCAAAAAAAATTGTTGTATGACATTTCTCAACGGTAGTTTTACAATATAAATATTATGGCGTGATAATATGATTTCATGTTGAGACTGTGGTTAATATGGCGGAAGGAAATTTGCTACGGTAGTAATTATCCCAAGTGATTTCATATCTACCCATAACAGATTCCATATCCCATCATTTTATATTCGGTCAAACAAACGAGCCCGGGTTTCGCGGTAGCTATTTTCCACACTATAATAATTGTGTTGCATAATGGAAGACCATTGTTTCCCATATTTATGATCTTGTTTAAGCCATTGACGTTCTATAACCTAATTTTTCGTTCCAATTTTGATATGGCCATAGGATTAGTTTCCAATTGCGAGTAAATGGTTCCACACAGGAATCATGTCCGCTCCATTTAGGCTACATATGTTAGGAGAACATGGGTTGCCGTTTAATTACAGGTTTGTGTATAAAACTTTTACAAATAGTTTAAAAAGATGTTCCTTCATTAAAAAAGAGATATTGAAATCAAAATAAGATTACCATATGATCATTAATTGTTTGATGGTCAAGGCCTGACATTTAGGGTTTGCGCATTGAAGTTTTGGATTCGAAATCTCACCGTTTCTTTGACATTTTGAAAGACCGATGTGAACTTCAAAGGTTAGGCTCCTTTTACGCGCTTTTGCTAGTAAATAAAATGAAAGGTAAATTAATCTCAAAATGGGAAAACAATTAAAAGCTAGGTTAAATTGGTCAAAATAAGGATCATTACAAGAAAATCATTATTTTTTGCATGAGTATATCCATAATAAACTTATTTTTTAATACCCAGTGTAATGCCGAGGGGCCTAATTTTGAAGAAATTTTGGAATACACATTTGTTCGCCCTCGCTTAACAATGGTGAACAAAACCCTCACTGTGATTAGTGAAAAAAGTGTGGAGTCAAAGGAATCATATTATTATTTCGTAAGCATGACATTATTTTGTCATGGACCCCATCACTTTTTGGGAAGCATGCATGACATCAATTTCTGGTGGACCCCACACTTTTTCCGCCAATCAGAGTGAGAGTTTTGTTCACTTTCAATAGGTGAGGACGAACAAATTTGCACTCAAAATTTTGGGGGCCCAAGGAGTCTTTCTCTCATTCTATCAGGGACGCATTTGGACCTTACAAGTGCTATTAACTCCTTTGGAGCCAATTTATAAAGTGATGAACTCCGACTTAAAGTAAGCCCCTTTAGTGACCAATACTATTGATCACAGTGGCGGCTCTAGAAAATTTGAATAGGATGTTCAAGGTTTTCCTTAACGCTACTAGCCTAATTAACTAATACATATACAAAAAAATTCATATATTAGACCGAATAATATGAAAATACATAAGATGTCAAAATTGTCGGTGAATTCTATATTTTGGGCCAAACAAAATTAAACCGACACATAAATACGCTAGTATTTATTATAGAAAATTGTGTGAGGAATAAGTTCACACAGATCTTTTTGAACAAATTAAAGTACTCCTCGTGTACTTTAATTCGGTGTGAAAAATTCAAAAACTAATACGCGGAAACACTTAATTTTTTTATTTGAAATACTATGATTTTAGCACCTGCTGAACTCATTTGCTAAAATCACCATGATTTTAAAACTATGCACTTGGACCCGATTTGAGTAAAATGATCTAACGGTAGGCAAAGGCTCAAATCACGCTCAAACATCAACGTGTTTAGCCCGCGAAAACACCAGGCAAGTAAGTGTGCGCACATCGCACCGACGCGCACCGTAGCGACCTCAAGCAAATCCTCCCCTCAAAAGGAATAGCACCCCTACCCGAACGTTAAAACCGCTCTCTCTCTCTCTCTCTCTCTCTTTCTCTCTCATCTCTCAGTATATAAACTTACGTTTCCCGGCGATTTCATCACACCTCACAGACGAACGGATAGAAACCAAGGAAAATCCTCACGGCCTCTGCGATAGGAAAAAATCTTGGAAGAAGTTAGTGAGAGAAGTCGGAGCCGATGTAAAGAGAGAGTTCCGTTGTGATCAATGGTGGATTTGGGGAAACGGAGGAGGGAGAGAGAAAGAGAGGAGTCGGTGATGGAGGTAGGAGGAGCAGCGGCAGAGCGATCGAGCAGGCCGTCGCTGCACAATTTCGAGATGCCGGGTTTGCAGTGGGGGAATCAGAAACTCCTCAGGTGTATGAACGTGGATCAAAACGACGAAGGTTTCCTCAACAACAAGTCTTCGGTTTTGGGTGTAAACAACAGGGGATTGAACGGTCGTAGGCAGTCGGAACACGAGAGGCCGCGATGGATGGAGAAGTTAAGGAAATCGCCGTCGGCGGCGGCGGCGGGGATTGGTGGGGTGTCGGGGGTGAAATCTGGGGCGGCGGGGGGAGATGGAATAGAGGCGATTAGGGAGAAACTGATGTTCGATCTCCAGGAGGCGGCGGATAAGATGAAAGACGCGATTTTGAGGGACGGTTTGGAGACGCCGGCGGTCGAAGCTCCGGCGCCGGAGGAATCCGATGATGGCGTTAGGCCGTGGAATTTGAGGACGAGACGAGCTGCGTGTAAGGCTCCGAATGGACCAAACGGTGGCGGTATCGGCGTAGGCGGTGGCGGTGGCAGTGGTAACGGCGGCGTAGCGAAGGGTTTGAAATCGGATGAGCGGAGGAAACCTAATTCTTCTCCGTTGAGGACTGAAGGCAAATCGTCGAGTCCGACAGGCGAGAAGAGAGAGAGGTCGAGATTTTCAGTTTCACTTTCACGGCGAGAGATTGAGGAGGATTTTAGGGCATTGACTGGAAATAGGCCCCCTCGGAGACCCAAAAAACGGCCCAAGATTGTCCAGAAAGAACTTGATGTAAGTAATTATGTTTTAAGCATTCTTTTCATACATGTGATTGTAACTCTCTGATCTCTGTATTTGATTGTAATGACTTAAATTTACTATTCTATTGATTTCTGCAGACTCTTTTTCCGGGTTTGTGGTTGACGGAAGTTACGGCTGACATTTACAAAGTTCCTGATGTTCCTCTTGAGACTGGAAAGGTAAATTACTCTGTTCTGTAATTTTTTTTTTTTGTTTTTTTTTTTGTTTTTTTGGGTTATGCAATTATTGTAGCTTCATTGCTGAATCCTGTTAATTATTCTTTTTGTGCAGAGGTAGCAGTGAGTGGAGTTGCTGCAGTTTCTGGAAGTTCGAAAATTGAAGGTTTATCAGTATGGTGACTTGCTGGTGTAATGGGACCTCATATTAGTGGTAATACTGCACCCCATCTTTGGCAATTGGGAATTCGATTGAAGTGTCGAATTTCCCGGTAAGATATGCTGTATGCTTCAATTGAATTTTCAAGTTTGCTTGTTCATTAATATAAGTATTTAGTCCATTTCTTTTAGGTTCATTGGAATAAATCTGTAAAGAGAAAAGTGCTCATTTCAAGCTTGAGGAAGCATCTAATTGTGGAATGTATTCCCGTTCCCGGCTACATTTTTAGGTTATATTTGACATTTCGAGCTTTTCCTAATTGGGTTTTTATAGGTTTCAAATCTGCATATATTCTTGAGCTTGATCTTGCTAGCAAGTACCTTAAGATATTCGAATTGGTAGTGGCATTCTATCTTTCTGAAATGAATTTCAAGTTTCTCTGCTGTTTGTCGGTAATGGTGTATCTCACGGCTGATGACAAGTTAAGCCTGATGATGTTTATTCTCAATTCTCATAACGGTCAATGTTTACTCGTACAATTGTTCAGATGCCTTTGATTTACAGTGAGTCACACAATTATGGTTAACACGACGACGCCATTACAGATTTATCAGCATTTCAAACTTGTTTGTCTGTTTGATATGCGCATAAGCAAATGTTATATCACTTTGCTGTTGTTTGTGGTATGTTTGATTTTTCGGAATCCATTTTTGGTGCATGAGATGTTCCCAGTATTTCATTTACTATGCAATTTGAAATGCTGCTCATAGGTAACTACTCTCTTGGGATACAAGAAAGGCATGTTATTCTTATGCTCTAGTAATCTGTCAGATTCTGGCATTCACTTTTCTTTTGGGGTCAAGACTGTGACAAGAAAATGAGCAACTTTCTTTTCTTTTTTGGGAAAAGGTAAGAAACAGGAAAGAAAACCCAGAAAATGAACATGAAAAGGCAGTGGAGTGCCTTCGGCTCAGGCAGTTGTATCATGCTCTTTGAAAATGAAAGAGTGATGAGGCTGGAGCTGTTTTGGTGCTGGAGCTGCTGCAAAATGTCTAGCCCTATTTTCTGTTCCTAGAAATTTAAAGAAATTTGTTGAGTGCGAATGAACAAAGACCTTGTCTTTAAGGAGGCCGAAGGGGGATAGTGGAATTCTAGAAAGTGGGACGGCATGGGAATGAGTAGACGAATTCGAAAGGAGAACCGGACTCCCTTCTGAGAGCAAAAAGTAGAAACTACATTTAGGGAGAGCAAAAAGGAGAAACTACGTTTAGGATTTAGGGTTTATATTGCCATTGAATTCCCTTTTTGAACGATCAGAATGAGCGCTATACACCCACGTAGTACCTGGGCACTTTTAATTTGAATTGTCGGTTACAATATTGGACGGCCCAGATGCACCGAGAGGGTACCACGTGGTACCCTCCCCGTATCCAAATTCTTCTCGTAAATGCTGACTTGGTAGAAATTTGAAATCTGGAATGTTGAGTCAGCGAGTTGACTAGGAACATAACAACAGGAATGTTGAGTCAGCGAATTGAACGATTCGATCAATTGATTCAATTACTTATATTTATAACTGAGAAAAAAAAAACACTAATATTTTTGCTAGTACTTCCGAATAATTATTTTTAAATTATTATACGGCTTAGATTATCAGTGTGGGACTCGAAGTGGCCTCAGAATGCAAAAATTATTAAAAAAGATAAAACAAAGATAATTGATTTTGTAACTTCACTTTTTGATAACCACTCCAAAATTTGTCTTTTAGTGTGCAATATACACATACCATGAACACTAAGGGTCTGTTTGGAACACGTGGAAGGAAAGAGAAAGTGAAAGAAAATAAAATGAGAGAAAAGTGGGAAGAAAATTTCACTATTAACAATACTTAGATTTTTTATTTTCTCTCTTCTTTCTCTCCAAACCAAACAAGATAAGGGAAAATTTTCAATTTTCCTTTCTTTTCTCTCACTTTCCTCAAGTTCCAAACACACCCTAAAAGTCTAAAAGAGAAATAGCGGAGTGTGGTTAAAAAAAATAGAGAGCTAAAATCATTTTCCTAAAACAAATCAATAAGCAAGCACACCCAAAACACGTGACTCTCCATTTTATATTGCTAAAAATAAAAATACTTTCTCAATTCGTTCCATTTTGTTGATTTCTTTAGTAATTTCTAACATTTTTAGGGGACGCACATTGCCACATTTATTAATGCATGTTTCCTTAAAAGGTTAGTTTTATGAAACTAAACACATTTGTTTTTTTAATTTTGAAGAGAATTAATATTTTGAGACATCTCAAAATGAAATAAGGGCTCAACAAAATGGGGCGGAGGAGTTTTTTTTTAACCCTTACCATGGGGAAAAGAAAAGCTTGGGTTTCAGTTGGGTACCACGTGATACGCGTAATACCCTAGTTATTCATCTCTGTAATCATTGGTGCGGATTTCCCTAAAAGAATTTTTAAAAAATTCGGACCGTCCAAAACTTTTTTGGAATTGTTTTGGACGATTGGGATGTGCACCGGATACCACCATGTGATACCTGCCGGCACCCAAAAATTTCTCCATGGGAAATATGAATGCTCATTAAAACTATTTCGATAACCAGATGTCTGAGCTAACTTGTTTGCACCTCGACTAATTCCGAGGCCACCCTAGAGGTAACAAATGGGTATAATTAACCCCCAATGGCCCCAAGAGATTGCTGACAAGGGAATCAAACCTGAAGACCTTAGGTGGAAACAAAAGGGAATAATTAGTCATAAATACATAATATTTTGCCAATTTGAAGGCAAAGACAATGAACTTTTGCAATCAAACATAAAGACATTTTTTGTAATTATGATTTAATAAGAGGATAAAACAAATCCACTCTCCCTTTATTTTAGTCAACCCTCACTCCCTAAAAGAGACTCTCTCTCTCTCTCTCTCTATATATATATATAGGTAAAACTTCTAGTCCACACCTCCCGAAAATAAGAAACAAATTATTTTTTTGTGTTGCAAATTATTTTTGGAAAATCCGAGCCGTCCAATGTGTTCAGAAGGTGTTTTCAAGGGTCCACGCGTAATATATAATTTTTGCGAAAACTGCTTGGATCAAGCCCTTCCCGGTATTTGTTTTTTGAAGATTTCACGCGTGGACCCTTGAAAACACCTTCTGAACACATTGGACGGATCGGATCGTCAAAAAAATGTTTGGATCTTCTCTCTCCTCTTTTTAGCTTCTACGGTATTAAAATCTGTACAGACGTACAATCGTAGAATCTCTCACTCTCTCCGTTGGGGTTGGGACAGTGGAGATGTAGTCTCCCATTGGCTGCTGGGGTTGGGATATTGGAGAAGCTTTCACCATTGGCTGCTGGTAATACTTGGCATTGGCTTTCAATCCAAATGGCAAGACTATGGGGAAAACGAATGACTCATAGGCATATAAGTATATGTATGTAACGTTTATAATTCACCATGTTGAATCACCATGAGTTGACATGCCAACGCCATCTTAGGGCTCGTTTGGTTCTTTAACTCTTACTCATGTCTTATTGTTTATTTATTTCTTAATTAATAATAATTACAAGAAAGTCATGATCCAATAATGCTTATGTTACTTTTTTGAATTTTATGTTCGAAATTAGAATTTTTAAAAATTAGAGACATCTCACTAATTTTTTTGATCGCCAAAAGTGGTTGGCCAGAGGGTGGTCGGCCAGAGGTGATTTTTTCGAATTTAATGTTCGAAATTGAATTTAATGGTCGGCCGGAGGTGACATCTCACTAATTTTTTTAAGCGCCGGAAGTGGTCGACCAGATGTGGGGTTGTGGTTGGCCGAAGGTAGGGTGGTGATTTTTTTGAATTTTATGTTCGAAATTAGAATTTTTAAAAATTAGTGACATCTCACTAATTTTTTTGGTCGTCGGAAGTGAACGACCAAAAATGGGGTGGTGGTCGGCCGGAGGTGGGGTGATGATTTTTTTGAATTTTATGTTCGAAATTAGAATTTTTAAAAATTAGTGATATCTCACTAATTTTTTTGGTCGCCAGAAGTGGTCGGCTAGAGGTGGGGTTGTGGTCGGCCGGAGGTGGGGTGGTGATTTTTTTGAATTTTATGTTCGAAATTAGAATTTTTAAAAATTAGTGACATCTCACTCATTTTTTTGGTCGCCAGAAGTGGTCTGCCAGAGGTGGGGTGGTGATTTTTTTGAATTTTATGTTCGAAATTCGAATTTTTAAAAATTAGAGACATCTCACTAATTTTTTTGATCGCCAGAAGTGGTCGGCCAGAGGTCGGGTGGTGGTCGGCCGGAGGTGGGGTGATGATTTTTTTTAATTTTATGTTCGAAATTAGAATTTTAAAAAATTAGTGACATCTCACTAATTTTTTTGGTCGCCAGAAATGGTCAGCTAAAGGTGGGTGGTGTTTGGCAAGAGGTGGGGTGGAGATTTTTTGAATTTTATGTTCGAAATTAGAATTTTTAAAAATTAGTGACATCTCACTAATTTTTTTTGTCTGTATGTTCGATTGCAAAGTTCCTTGTCATTCCCTTTAAAAATGTCAAATATTTTTTATTTTTATGTTCGATTTGCAAAAGTTCCTTGTCATTCCCTTTAAAAATGTCAAATGTTTTGGATTTTTGGCTAAATGGCCCAAACAAAAGGCAAGACTACTTGGCTAACCCTCAAGGTTATGTTCATTCAAACTTTACGCGAGCAATTGTGGGGATTGTGTGGGAAATAAAGCATGTAGCGAAATAAACAGAATACTCCTATGTTTTTCCCCCACAATAATTTTGTGGTTCGCGCATTCGTTCGAGAATCTGCCCGATTGAGATGATAAGGGCCTTGTTTGCTTCCCTGTTTTGTTTTAGTTTTAGTTTTGATGACATCATCATTTCCCTCATTTCTCTTTCTATCTCTCTCCACTCATTACACCTGCTGACATCATAAAAACTAAACTAAACTATCTAACCAAACACAACCAAGATAGTTTCCACTTTCCAATGCCTGCCAGAGTTCAATAACCAAAATGAACTTGATCTTTTTTTTCTTGGATTGTACTGCATGTTCTCAAAATTTATACCCGAGAGTTGCTATATGTTTCAATCATGCTAATCATTTTCAGTACTTTAGTAGCACTCTCTTGTTTCTACTAGATTCTTTCATCTTTCTACTGTCATTAGAAGAAGACGTAATAAAATTTTGACTCTTAAAGACAATAGTGGCACGTGGATTGACAATGAGGAGGATATTAAATCTCTTATTAATAACCATTTTATGGCCCTGTTTTGTGTTAGTGAGGTTAATACTTCCATTCATTAGAGTAACTGGATTCATAATGTGATTTCTTTAGAGGATAATGCTAACCTTGCTGTGGTTCCTACCCGTGAGGAGATTTTTTATGCTGTTAGGAACATTGCAGCTTATAAAGCTCCTGGTCCTGATGGCTACCAAGCCCTCTTCTACCATAAATATTGGGATATTATTGGGGATTCCTTTTGTAACCTTATCCAATCTTGCTTTTCCAACATAGCTATTCCCAAAGAGATGAACATTACTAATATTGTCCTTATTCCTAAAGTTGCTAATCCTGAAACTATTACTTAGTTTCGTCCCATTGGTTTGAGCAATGTGTCCTTTAAGGTGGTCTCTTAAATTATTGTTAATCGTATTAGACCCCTTTTGGATAACATTATCAGCCCTTTTCAACCTAGTTTTATTCCTGGGCATCAAACCTCTAATAATGTTATCATTTGCCAAGAGATTGTTCACACTCTTAAGAATAGAAAAGCTAGAAATGGAGGGATGATCTGGAAAATTGATTTTGATAAAGCTTATGATAGAATATCTTGGGATTTCCTTCCTAATTCTCTTAGGTTTTTCCACTTTAATGAAGAATTGATAGCTCTTATCATGAGTTGTGTGACAAATATTGAATCTTCATGTGGAATGGACAATCACTTCCATCCTTTAGGCCTGAAAGAGGACTACGGCAAGGTGACCCTCTCTCTCCTTATCTCTTTGTCATTTGTATGGAAAGATTGTCTGCTTTTATTAAGCAAAGAGGAGCTAACAACCAATGGGATGGTATTAAAGTATCTACAGATGGACCCTGTTTTTCTCATTTATTTTTTGCTGATGATATCATGCTATTTGGGTCTGCTACTGTTAATCAATGCAATATCATGAAAGAGACTCTTGATATGTTTTGTGATCAATCTGGGCAACTTGCTAGTGGTCATAAATCCAAAGTGTTTGTTTCCCCTAACATTAACTCTAGATTTGCTAAGAATCTTAGTAATTTGTGTGGCTTTAGTCTTACCAAAGACCTGGGAATGTATCTTGGTGTTCCCTTACTCCATTGCAAAGTGTCTAAAAGGAATTATCAATATATCATTGAGAGACTTAGCATGAAACTAGTTGGTTGGAAAGCTGACTCTCTGAATCTTATGGGTAGAGCTACTCTAGTTCAATTTGTCACTTCCACTATTCCTTATTACACCATGCGAACTTCTATTTTGCCTGCTTCTGTCACCAATCATATTGATAGAATCAACAGGAATTTCCTTTGGGGTGATAGGGCTGAGAAAAAAAGAATCCATCTTGTTAATTGGAAAAGTGTTTGCAAGTCTAAGAAACTTGGAGGTTTGGGTATAAGACAAGCTGGAATTTCCAATTTGGCCCTTATATACTTGGTTGGAGGATTTCCACTGAAAAGAAACCTTTATGGATCCAAGTTCTTCATAACAAGTATTTAAAATATCATAGTTTTAAAGATTGGCCTGGAAATAAAAAGGCTTCACACACCTGGAGGAGTATAATTAAAGTGAGAGATTTTGTGATCAAGAATATTAAGTGGATTGTGGGAAATGGTGAGAATATTTCTTTTTGGCACGATTGGTGGTGTGAGGATAAAGCTTTGTGTAAGAACCGAAATCGGATTGCCTTTTGATTTACTATTGCGGTGAATAAATTAATTAAACCGATTAATTTAATTAAACCCTAATCTATGTGATTATGCAAGATAATAAACGCAAGAAATAAACAGCAAGCATAACACACAGATATACGTGGAAAAACCCCAAGGCGGGGAAAAAACCACGGGAGAGAAGAGAGCACTATACGCAAAACGCGAAAACAAAGTTTCTTACAACCACGCTATGAACTCCTTCATTATTGGCTAAGAACTTCTTTCCTGACTCCTTATGAACCGCTCTAATAGATGCTCCTTCGGATTCGACTCCCCAAATCCTTGATCTATGCAGGACTCCTCCTTTAGACCAATCTCCAATTGCCTTTGAACTCCATCAAAGAACTCCAAGTGGTGTAGATGATGAATAAACCAACTTGAGAGAAATTAGGCGAGTGTATAGATCCAAGACTTCATCCAATCTCTCAAGGAAATAACCCACAAGTGTTTTTTTCTTGCTCTCCCGAACTTTTCTCTCTCTATTCACGTTGTGGCTGCTAGGGGTTTTTTTCCAAGCCTAATGAGGTTGTATTTATAGACAAATGAAATAAAACGCCACTGTTGCTCGACTAACTCGCTCGAGCAGAACCAATCCAATTGCTGACGCTCAACTACTCGCTCAAGCGAACCTGTTGCTTCTTGATTGGGCGAATTACACATCTCCAAATATTTTGTTTCCTTAAACAAAATGATCATCTCCAATTACATTGTTTCCTTATTCTTAATTTCCTTTCCCCCAAGATTCTTGCTTTTCCCAAACACAATAAGTCCATAATTCTTTTCGAGTAAAATCTTCACAATCTTCTTAATCTTCCCATAATGCTTCTGATCTTTGACTTCACACCAATCAATCAACTAACTACCATATGCATAGGATTTCAATTACATGGAAACGTCACGGAATTAGCCAATCACAAATAAGGAACTTACACTTTGGATACTAATGACCATGTGATTATCAATGATAATGCTAAAGTGGCTGATTTTATTAAAGACACCAAGGAGTGGGATGTTTCCTCTCTCAATTAGACTTTGAACATGGAGGACACTAATAGGATTACTAATATTTTGATTCCTAGGAATGCTATTGTTGAGGATACTCCTCACTGGACCTTGAACAAAAGGGCAGTTTTTCTGTTAAATCCTCTTATAATCATTTGTCTGAAATTTCTGATTCTTATGTTAACTGGAGTTGGATTTGGAAACTCAGGGTTCCCTCTAAGTTGAAAGGTTTCCTTTGGACGTGTATGCATGTCAAATTACTGACTAATCAACAGAGAACCCTTAGGGGTCTGACTAATTGTGATATCTGCTCTAGATGCAATGCTACATGTGAGGATATGTTTCATCTTTTCTTTACTTGCCCATCTAGTGCTGATGTATGGTCCAAGATTCCTAATATTCAAGTACCCCTCACGGGTGATTCTAATGATTGGAGACTGTGGCTTCTGGCGAATGTCAAACACACCAAAGCTGATAAAGGGAGTTATCCAAACTCAGTTCCTGTATTAGTTACTTTGTGGAAAATTTGGAATGCTAGAAATAGGAAAGTTTTTTATGATGTTAATGTTGATCCTGACAATATCTATAGACAATGCCTAATATTTAGATCTGAAATCGTGTCTGCTTTTATTGATAAATTTCCAGCTTCCATTCGACATGTTAAACACATAACTTGGAACTTCTCAGGTACATGTAAGTTGAAGCTCAATACTGACGGTAGCAGTAAAGGAAACCCAGGTCCTGCTGGGTTTGGTGGTGTTTTTAGAGAGGAACGAGGTCACTGGGTAATTGGCTTTTACGAGCGGCTTGAGGACTTCACCAGCTTGGAAGCGGAGCTATGGGGAATATTCAGAGACTTGGAGATGGTCAAAAGCCAGAACATGGAAGCTTTTGAAATCGATTCTGATTCGGCTTCAGCCATAGCCCTCATCAAAGGAGAAGGCCCTGTTAACTCTCCTCATTTGATACTCATCCAGGAATGCCGAGCTCTTCTTGAAGCCACTGGATGCACTTTGAATCACATTTACCTGGAAGGAAACCAAGTTGTAGACAAACTTGCTGATATGGGAGTGGAGCAGGAGCAAAAGTGGGTCTCCCACATAGCTCCTCCTATTGAAATCACCCCCCTTCTTGAGGCTGACATGAGGGGGGTGGCCTTCGAGAGGCTGTAGTTTGCTTGTCTTTCTATTTCCTTTGTACAAAAAAAAAGTGGGTATACGCTCCTTTACTGCGAGTCCAACTCAGGGTGTAAAACTGGTTCTATACCTATAATAACTCCCTCTGTCCCAAAAATATAGTCCCTTTGGGAGTTCGTGCCACTTTTCAATGTAATATATCTTATAATCTATAATGTTTTAGGTGATTTTAAAAACATTGTATTTTAGATTTAATTGACATCTATCAAACAAGATCCATATTGAATATGAAATGTATTACCGATTGAAAGATATAATCGATTTTTTATCCGGTTAGAATGGAATGAGGGACTATATTTTTGGGACGGAGGGAGTAATAAGATTTTGCAACTCAATGCTCTGATGTGGAGTTAAAACCAGATGAAAAATGCTTCAGTTCCATAGTTGGTGCCGAATCACTTTGTTCATTTCACATTTCCAAAAAGATTCTTTCCCCATCTCTCATCTTTCCAATCATTAATCATATTTCTCTCTCTACTCATACTCCTCTATCTAATCATTATTCTCATTTCTCTCTCTATCTCTCTCCAATTATTACACTTCCCTCTAATTATTACTTTTTCCAAAAACCCATCCAAACACTATCTCAAAAATATTTCTCAAAATATACTTCTCAAAACTCTCAACCAAACACATCGATAGCCATTCTTGCCACATCACCAAATTCCAACTGCCATTTCAGTATATGGACTGTAGAATACCTGAAACATGCTGAAAAATGGCTGGAATCTGCTGCTGTCGCCGGATAGTGGCCAAATTTAAACCGTAGCGTACCTACTGTTGATGCTGAAATATGCCATTTCAGTTCGTCGTCTCCCTTGGAAGTTGAAGTGAGAAATTATATGGGTGTGTGAGAGAGAAAGAGGGTTTAACCGGTGTAAGTTTGATGGGTGTGGATTGATTGGCAGAGGAGAATCACAGAGAGAGAGAGAGAGAGAGAGAGAGAGAGAGAGAGAGAGAGAGAGAGAGAGAGGTCTGGTCGTAGGCCGTATTCCTTCTTGAGGAAACAAAGAACACTGGTCTTTTAACATTTTAAGTGCAGAATTGCACTTTGGACCTTCCACAAAAATGACTATTACTCCATACTGTAATATGTAATGAATCAATGCACTAAGGGGTTGTTCTCTAAAGGATTTTATTAAGATGTGATAAAATCAAGCCTTTGATTTTATCCATTCGTGAAGACATTTGATAAAATCTGTTGATTTTTGCAATCAAGGGCTTGATTTTATCAAATCTTAATAAAATCTATTGGAGAACAACCCCTAAGGCTCCCAGAACCACCAGTTAACTCAATTTATAATGAACTCTAAAGATTTGTAACCAATTAACTAAATTTATAATAAACTCATTAGATGACACGGGGCTTAAAAATGACGTATATAGTTGAATTGGGGTTGAAAAAGTAAAGAAAAATGAGGTGGACGAAAAGTTAGTTAAATTTAAAACTATTTGGTTCTAAAATAGAACCAAACACTGGAGAGGCAGTTCTATATTTTGGCCCAAAATCACTTTTTGGTGCCAAATTATGGCAATGGCTATAGCCATTTTACATTTAGCATTGGACTTGCTCTTACATTCAATTTGTTCCATTCGCACACCCTATACTTTGTGAAAAATTGCAACGACACCCAATGAACAGAAATAATGCAAAATTCTCATTGTATTGATAACGAAAATGATGAAAAATGCAATATGCCATCATCTTCTAGCTTGATTCTTCTAAGGCAAACTTCACTTTATGCCCCCTGTAGTTTGGGTGATATACTGATCCACCCCATCATAGTCACTTTTATTGCTTCCACACCCCTTGTATAAATCCCAATCTAAAATCTCAATCCAAAATTAAACCAGATCGCCAATCGAACCAAAGCCGAGAATGAGGACGATGACATCGACGAAGATTCGACAATGGAGTTGGAGTGGCGGGGGAGGAGAAGAAAAAGGGTATCAGCATACCTTCTGGGTTTGTATATAATCTAATAAACCATTATCTATGAATTATTGATCATTACTGAACTACGAGAGTTCTTAATTTCAAAACTAGAACACTTTCTCTTCTATAGTTTAGATTTAGTTGAGAGTACATGACTACATATACACAAGCGTTGTGCCAAAGAAGGAAAACACTCTAATTAGAATAGAGGCAGTTGTGGTGGATATTCATGCTTGGTCGTGGCGGGTGTATCCATTAATGAACATGGAAACAGGGCCTGGTCTGAGATTTATGGAGGCCTAAAGCAAACTTTTCGAATGGGGCCTTAAAATCTCAATATACTTTGCATAGTTAAATATAGTTAAGATGAAGTCTATACTATTTTTGGACCATACATGGACAACCCACATTCCATGTAAACCTGTGATAAGCCAGATGCAAAACTTTAATTTGGCGCTCAAAGTAGCGAGCGAATAGAAGACTTGGGTAAGACGCTTAATTGACGACTAGAGCAGGATCCATACTGTGTAAAGAGTCTAGAGAAACACTCTTTCTTAAAAGAGAGCTCCACTATAACGTGTATTTCATACTACATGTGCTAATTCGACTAATAATAAAAGTGAGGGAATAAATCCCTACTTTTTCACAGTGTGAGTCTATTGGGTCATTTAAATGACTTCACATTATGCCCCTTATGACTTTTGAATATGTCACAAGATAGAGGAATTGGTGTCTTTTTCTTTAGCATGTTATTTATGACCATGATTGAATCGGTCTAAAGGGGCATTACTGGGTAAGCGGCTGCCAAAGTTGTAGCGCTAAAATAAAGTAGCGACACAATCGTAAGTACATTATAACTGTCGAACCGCTTTTCCACTATCTCTTTTAAAGCCAATTAGTACACGGAAGGGCTTTAATAATGTCTTTTATGAGATTCGACATCGCACACGCAAGTTTGTTTTTAGAGTAGTGGCATTGTGTAACCAAATCCATAGAGGTATTCCGGGCACAACAATCTCAACAATGACATTTGGTGGGTTAAGCATAACTTTGAGTATTTGTACTCGAGAGTAGTGGCGACTCCAAAATATCATTTCATGGGTCAAAAATTGTCTCAACCAAACACACACACACACACACACACACACAAAATCAGCACTTGACCTACAACAAATTAAAAATTGCCCTCAAATAATATGCTAAATGATTAAATTGGTCTCAAACAAGTAAATAGGAAGACAGGATCGATCTTGATAGCATTACATTCTACTAAAGTGCATTTTTTAACCCCAATTTTTTTTTCTCGAATCTCAATTTTTCTCATACAAACAAAAGAGGTGTATTGTTCCCACATTAGTTCGAAACTTCCCTTGTTTAGTGGTTTTATCAACTTTTACGGGTAGTCCTTACAAGGCATTGCCCTTACACTTTACTTTGATCAGCTCCGTGATAGTGGACTGTGGAATTGGGTACCAGGAATTGGACAGCATGAGCATAAACTGACACAAATATCCTGAATTATCAAAAAAATTAATTGTGTATCTTTTTGACAAAACAATTATAGTACTTTGCAGTTTGCATAAAAGGCTGGGGTCATTAACAATTTCCAATGGGTTCATTCATTGGCCAATAGCAATGTAATAGCAGTAGGATTTTAATTTCCTCCCATGGGGTCAACCGACCCCACTAGTTTAGCTATAGTGTCGCTCCTGCTCGAGAGGGATTAAAGATGCTTAAGTCGATGTGGTCGAATAAGTCTAGGGCATACCGAAACGTCCTTTTTAGGGATGTTACGATGATTTTCTTTAAATTTCTGAATAGAACTATCAATAGTTATCCCATAGGATATGAGGCCGTACAAGAGAGTCCTTGCAGGCTTAAAACATCTTTTAGGATGGTTATATACAGTGGTGTTGATAGAAAATTGTACCAATGAGGGGCACAATCTAAAAACGCCATTACTTTTGTTGTGTGAAAAAAAAAAAAAAAAAACTCTCTTCTAATAATCTAACATGTCTTGATTTTCATTTCAACTTTTCTTTAAGATATATTTCTTTTTGAATAGTGCTTAACTATCGCATTATCTTCAACACAAAGGAGAGGAGTTATTGATAGATTTAAGAAGAAAAGGAGAAATAAGGGAGAATGTAAAAGGAGTGTTGCTTGACTTACATTTTGTGGTAATATAGTAATTATAATTTTGTAAACACGTAGTAATAGTTTCGAGACAAAAATTCAGTGAATTGAGGCTTACTTGTGAATAATTAATTATTTAGTGGTCCTGAGCCCTCACTAATACCCTTCTCCATCATTTTTTTAATATCGGCCTTCATTATAATATATTTAGGTGAAACATGTGTTTAGTCTTGAGTCCCACACAAATTTGTGCAGGAGAATGACGTTACAACACCATGTGGTCGCTCCCTAAGGCCACTCAATAATTTTTTTCTATAACAAATGCGACAATGAAACTTTATTATATTTTTCCACAAATGCAAAAATAAAAAAATAAAAAATTGAGGGCTTGTGCCCTAACGGATCCTCATGTTCCTCCGCCACTGGTTATCTCGTCACCATGGTGACTCCTTGCGCTCCGCCGCATATGATCCGAGCAAGTGTATCCCGAACTGAGAGGGGTTTTAGTTTGTGGTTGGTTCGCACTTATCGATTTCTCCGGTGTGGGAGGTTTTGAAGAAGGGTTAGCCATTAAAAAAATCTGACCCAAAAAAGGGAGAAAATATTAGGAGGAACCAGCTAGATGGTTAAGTGGCTTTCTAAAAAAAAAAAATTAAAATTGAAAGCCATGTTCTTCTGGTAAGCGTGTGAGCTATGATGACCCAACCAACACACACAATAAACAATAGTTTGAATGAGAAACGACATATACTACGGTGAAGCCTCAATCATTGGATTAAATCTATAATCATTCCCTTGATCCAGCTCTACCCATTATTTTTCTAGATAAACACAAAAAGAATTAGAGAATAATCATGTTCTTTTTTTTTCAAGGACAGACATATAAGCAAAGGAAGCCTCCAAAAAGAATCGGAAATCATAGCACCAGAAGACATAACCAACGCAATTATTTTGCACCCCAGAAAATTCAAAGACAGAAATGAAAACAAAGCGTGGGAGGGTCATGAGAGAAAAGCATCTTGTTCATTTATCCCCTAAGTACTTGTTTTATTGCTAAGGTAATGGAAGTGGTGTACCAACCAAAGATTATACTACCATTTAATGATTTCATCCGGTGCAGGACTTACCATTGGTAAGGTTGGCTTCTAAATCACCCAAATTGGTTACGTATAGTCTAGAGACTGCTCCACCTTTAAATCGAATGTTTGAGGCTCTTATAGTCTTACTCCGCTCCATGCAGTCAATACGCAAGTTCATGATCGATTCAACTACTTCTGAGTTTGAGGTCTTACTATTCTATTTGAGAGCTACATCTTGGGTCGCCTCACGACCAAGTGTCCGACTCGGGTTTCATTTATTCCTTTGGTTCCTTCCTCTATCACCTCAAAATGGTAGGGAATTGTCCCATATCAGATACCTAATTCACCATCCACTTGGGCATAAAGGGAATTCATCCAACACACAAGATTTTTCACTGATCCTGTAACATGGATCCGGGGACCCTGCATCGCACTAGTTGTGTTATAAGGTGTAGCGCAGCATTCCAGCCATCGAAAAGTGTTTTCAACGATTCGGATTTAAAACAAACTCTTCGCGCGAAGAGTTTGATTTAAATCCGAACCATTAAAAACACTTTTGGACGGTTCAGGTATGCGCTGCACCATTCCCGCGGCCCTTGTAACATTGCTCCACCCCTCCACCTTTTACAAAAAGCGTGTGGGTCCCACACACATGATGTAGAGCAATGCTGCTGGAGCACCGAATAATTATCCCATCAACAAAGCACCGAATAATTATCCCATCAACAAAGCAGTGCCAAGCGGGTACCACGTGGTGTGGTACTCGTAGCACCCCATCACAACAGTCCATCTCAGGAATCAATGATTTAGATTTTAAATAATCTCTTTCAGAGAAGGGTTAAACTCTTCTGGCATATTTTTAGACGGTTGAGATGCGCGCTGAATACCGCCACGTGGTACACGCTCGGCACTAATAAATTTCTCCTAATCATGCTACCTATCATTGAAATGGCCACATCTATTTATCATTGAATGGCCACATGCAAAAGATGATTACTGGAAAAAGGACCAAAACCAGTGATTCTTACCTGTGATTAAGCCATATGTGTACCTGGACAATATTCCAGCTATTGATCTGTCTATTATATAAAGCTTAACTACAAAGTTTGATATGCCGCTAATTAATCTCAATAAACCGCACTTTCTTTTGATAACTCGGGTGTCCGGACAATTTTGCAAGCACCTCGATAAATCGCACTTCAAAAATTCAACAAAAACACATAAACATGATTATAAGTTATTTTGAAAAAAACAGTCAAATTGTAAAATTAAGAAACGTTACTTCTTCTTTTTAGACTTACCAATACAAATCAATGAACTAAATCCGAACAAACCTATACTTCCTCCGGCCATACAATTAGGTGGGATATTCAAAACAGGACTAATCCGAGCACCATTACTGTAAGATCTGCTGCAGCTCTTCTTTCGCGGAGGCCTTTTCGACGAATTATACGGATAATACCCATTTGAAGGCGGCGATGACTGCGAATAGGCGGCCGCCGGTTGTTCCTTCAACGAATGCAGCCTCTGGGTATCCTTCGAAACCACGATTCGTTTGGGATTCGGTGCTGAACCAGTCGAATGGCTTCGCGAAAGAAACTGTAGCGATCGGAGTAAGCTTTTGTTTTGGCCATTATCACAGTTCAGACTAGTGCTTCGTCTGAACTGCCAAAAGGATTTCGGCATTGGTACTTTTGGCTCTTCTTCATCGAACTCCATCGACAAGAACTCTATCAATCTTTTCTTCTTGGTATCCTCGATCACACTTTTACTAGCACTTCTTGTGATTGTACCAGGCCTAGTGGGGAAAATAACTGATTTGGAGTGATGGGTTTTTTTTGTTGTCGCGGCGACGTTCTTCTTGATCTCAATTGGGAGGATTTTGCCGTTGGAGAAGAGCTCATCGGCGGATGGAAGTTCTTGGTTGAATCTGCAATTGCCAATGCAGAAATCGAAATCGAAACCGGGATCCAAAAGAAGGGAACCGGATCTTTGCAGATCGGTTTCGCCGCGATCACGAGAGAATGAGAGTCTAGGACTGGTGCCTAGACTAGAAATCTCTGAGCACACATCAACTGCCATAGCGCCGGATTATCTCGAAAACTACCAATTTTTTTGTTATTACAGAAGATGGATATACAGCTTCATGGGGAAATAATGTCGGTGGTTTAAGATTTTTCGAGTTGAGAGAAATTGGGGATCAGAAATTGCAGTGAAGAATTAAGAATTGGCAGATCAGAGCATGTTGATGGTGATACATGCTCTGTTTTAGAGGGGCAGAGAACTGTGGAGATGTACATTATGAATGAAGGAAAGAAAAGGAGAGAGTAATGAGTGATTATCACTGGATTGGGCACCGAAAGGCTTTGAAAAGGATTGCATATATAGGAGAATTTTTTGGGTGCCGAGTGGGTATTGCCAACGTGGAGAGAGAGGGAATCAATTCGGGCCGTCCAAACACATTTGGACGGTTCGGATTGCGTTTGGGTACCAAGTGGCAATACCCACTCGGCACCCAAATTTTTTTCCATATATAGAGGTTTCCAAAGAAACTTTTGATGTGAGAGAGAGAGAGAGAGAGTTCACCTTGAAGACTTTAAAGTGAAAGCTGATGAATTGCTATGAAGAGAATTTTTAAGGGATGTGTTCTAACAAATGGTTAGAGCATCCACAATAGACTCAATAAATTTTCTCTTATCTCTATTTTACCAAGCCAAACATCAAATTTGAGCTCCAAGAGCCTCCCTAAATAGGTTAACAAAATACATAGGTGAATAGTGCCTCCCTATATCATCTCCCTTTTAGGGAGCCACTATTCACTCCCTAACCCTTTTTTTAATCTTTTTTTTTTATTTTTCTCTCTCCTCTTATGTATGTGTATATATATTATATGAATTAGTTTATATTATTTAATTGGTATAAAGAGAGTAATAGAGAGGATTGTTGGAGTGTTAAAAGAGATGTGAGTATGTAAAACACTATTCACCAATCTTTTTAGAGAGGATTTGTGTTATCTTTGTTGGGGATGCTCTTAGTACTCCTATTTATTTACTAACTTTTTTTTGAACAGGGAAGGTGGGAGGGGCAACCAGTGTAGCAGCTCTTTAACTGTGATCATAGTGGCTCCTGATTCACCAGTGGAATGTCCGGTTCGAGTCATAACTATTGTTCGCGAGGACAGACCAGCACCATGGCACCACCTAAGTAGAAGTGTGTACCCTCATAATCCTCTGCCATTGGCAAGACTTGAAACCTAGGCTTTCTGGGAATGTGAGACACCCTACCCACCAGGCTACCAACATAAGTGGTTTTATATATTTATTACACTTGGGCATTGCTAATATGAAACACGCAACTTTAAAGGACACGTGTATGCTAACCCGGACAGCCTGTTATAAAGCAAAACTTTAAAATACAACTCCAGATACAATTGTGTCTACGACCTGCGACCTTTTGATGTATAAGTCTATATGCATGAGAAAGTGTATGGAACATGAAAAGAAAACATGAAAATGAACATGAAAAGACATCCAACGGATGAGATCCGTCCAATACATTGTGTGGATCTCATCTGTTGAATGCCTTTTCATGGTTATTTTCATGTTTTCTTTTCATGTATTGTACTAAGGCTCCTATATGCATTGATCCAGACACAATAGTCATTAATGTACGCGTCTCGAGTTGCGTAGGTAGATTTTTTGATAGGAAAAAAAGTTTATCTAGGTAATGATGCTGGACTATCTAGGGGGGGGGGGGGGAAACCTATGGGTACACCATTTTGGTGTACACCAATTGTACACCACCTTTGTGGAACCCATTTCGGGTCCCGCACGAATAATCGGAGCTGCTCAATATTCTTAAAACGCTTTTTTAAGGGTCTCTATAAAAAAAAAATTGATTTTAACATCGGTAAGGTCTCGATCGATTCTGCGCCTAGTTTCCTGTCAGTCAATTGGGCGCAGAATCGATCGAGGCCTTACCGATGTTAAAATCAGTTGATTTTTTTCAGAGACCCTAAAAAAAGTGTTTTAAGAATATTGAGCGGCTCCAATTATTCGTGTGGGACCCGAAATGGGTCCTACAAAGGTGGTGTACAAAAAAATGGTGTACATCTAGCAGGACTCATCTAGGGGTGATGTATCAAAATTTTGTACTCCCTCCGTCCATTTTTAAACGTTTTACTTCATAAATCCAACTTATTAAAGAAACATCATCATTACACTTTTCACATCAACTTTTTTCTCTACTTTACACTTTTCACATCAACTTTTACCTCTACTTTCCAAAATTATCCTCCACCTTTTACTCATTAAATTTTTACCCACTAACTTTTCAAAAGAGCAAAATGATAATTGTACAAATTTTTACCCATTAACTTTTCAAACCACACACTTATTTAGGGACAGTCCAAAATGAAAATGCCTACATTTAAAGAGAGACGAAGAGAGTATTGTTTTTCCTAATTAGACATTAAGCAAATCGAGTTTCACTATGTAGAAGTAATATTTAAAACCATCCTTAGGTAGACCTAATCAACTGCGGACTATCCTTAGGGTGTTTTTATTCAATTTCCGTTAATTTTCACAGGATTCAACTGTAATTGAGAAAGCCAGTAAGTTCTCATGGTTTGGAATATTTTGATCATGCTATCATGGCTTGAAGTTGAGAACTTATTATGATAGTATCATTCTATCATAACTCAGTGTGCTCGGATTAGCTTATACGCACATTACCTTTTTAATTCTTACACTAGGTTTGAATTATGGAGTCGTGAAGAAATTTGTAAAACCAAAAGTTTTTGCCATGTTGATTTCCCCCCTTCCCTTTAACTAATAGTACAAAAGATCTACGAACACAACTTCAAAACACTACAACCCCAGACAGAATTGTGTGTCTGGAACTGTTATATTCATGTGAATTCATGTAAATCGAACCGCAACAAAAATAATTGTGTCCGGAATTATTTTAAAATTATGTACGTATATAGTATTACGCTTAATAACAACACACACAAAGAAGAAAATAATCTCATGAAGAATCAAGACAAGACTGCTCATGAGTGATGAGTGTGTTCAATCTGTCCAAAGGTGTCAAGGTGAGTAAAAAACATCTTCTGGGGGACCCTTGAAAATGCACCCCACATGGAACATCACATAGATTGGACATGGGCTCTCTGTCCCTTGTCTTCGCTGGCATATGATATTCCTAGGGCATAACTTAGTACTACTTTTGACCACTCAATTATTGCATCCCAATTGGCTTGGCACTTTTGGAATCTCCTATAATTTCCTGTATCTCAATTTAGTTAGATTTAATTGACCTAATATGCGCCCTGGTGTTTACTTCTTGTCGATATGTTTTTTTTGGTATTTCGGAAATGCAACTTGTCGATATGTTTGCCACGAGAACAAATGGAGCATTTGGAGAACAAATGGCGTGGGCTCAATCATCAGCCGACTGAGAATCAATAAGACCGGAACAAGACGAGGACTGTAAGCAATTTATTAGTATCCGAGTTAATTAATTTGAAAGAGAAGGTTCTCTACCACCCTTGCCACGGTAACAAACGGAGCTGATCAAGCAATAAGACCAGAACAAGGAGGATTGTAAGGTGATGCAGAGTGGGTAGGGGATGTACGTTGGAAATTTCTTGGAGATTTGGTGTGAATGAAACGGGGCATTCGGAGGATCTCTCGAGGCAACCGAAAGGATCCACGAAGTGGATGTTACACATGGTTAAGGCTGGCTAATACATGTGATAAAGTTGGTCAACACACTCTATGCAAGAGATTGAATGGCAATTCAAATTTCAGAATTATTGTGGGAGTTATATCCACAATTCAAATGCAGCATTATGTTCGGGGTTTTTATTTGCAGAATTCATTTGTTGAATTCAATTTTTGTATTGAATGGGGAGGCTCCCAATTGATGCTCGAAGTTAATGTGAAGGCTCCTCCTTCACCTATATAAAGGAGCCCCTTCCATTGTTTCTTCATCAAATTTTCGTGCTCAACATACACTCCAAAAATTCATCTTTGAGAGAGAAAGGTAGACGCTAGTAAGTTCGTCAAGGCTGCCAACGGAGGTGTTCCGGTGGTTAGTGGTTCAACCCTTTTTTATCCTGGGACGAAGATGCCGGTGTATTCTACAACACCTGCGGTAGCTTGCGAATCTTTTTTAAGGAGACTGTGGTTTCACAGGACTCGACTTGTATTTCTACCTACTGTTTGTATTTGTTTTACTGTTTCTGTAATTTTCATTTTGTTTCTGTTCATGTAATTATGTTCACAATTATCAATGAAATTGTTTTCTTGAATTCTTTGATTGCCACTGTAATTTTTCCAACAAGGGATGGGCATGAGAGGGTAGGGGTGGATACCACTACCTGCATCCCCAATCCCCGAACCTATATCAATCCTCATCCCTTTCCCAATCTCCACCGAGGATGTTTTTTTAACCTCCAGCCCCGCCCTAATGCGGGGATCCCCATGGGGAATCGGGGATCAAAACCTTAACATCCCGATTCCCGCTTTCTAGATACAATATCATCTACCAGGACGCCAACTGAATATGAAAGGTAAAACTCCACTTCATATGGTGGTTGAATAGCACATATTTAATAGCATAACATAACCATTCAACATTTGATAGCACATATTTTCCGTCTCTTTTTTCCCAAAATAGCAAAAGTCAACTTAACATTATTTTTAACTCATTGTAATCCAATAAAAGGGGGTTAATTAGGAGAAAAATAACTACATCCCTATAGTGCAGAAAATGCACTACACGGTGCAGTGCGCACCATCCGGTCATCCATTTCGACAATGGACGGCTCGGATTTAATCCAAACAATCGACGGTCGGATTCAATTCACTACTCGGATTAAATCTAAACCGTCCATTGTCGAAATGGATGGTCGGATGGTGCACTACACGGTGCAGTGCATTTTGTGCACTGCACCATCCCCCGAGCCACATAAGTTTAGCTACAAGATGCAACAGTTTTCAACCAAACTGAAATCATAAGTAGTTTAAACAACAAAACACTAAAAACCTAAAGAGTGGTTTAAACATCAAACACCAAAACCCACATATTATCAGGTTTCGCCAAATTCTAATAACCAATTAAAGTTTGAAAGGACTCTGATAACATATGCATTTTTTACTAAGATGACTCCAAGTCTCCAACAATCATAACTTATACTCTCTCCGTCCGGATTTGTTAGTCCATTTTGGGAGTTTGTGCCACTTTTTAAATGATTATATCTTATAATTTATAATGTTTTATGTAACTTTAAAAATATCGTCGTATAGAACTAATCGAAATTTATCAAATAAGATCCACATTGGACATATAATTATTTGTCAATTTAAAGATATCACTAATTTTTTTATCCGGTTGCAATAGAACGAGGGACAAATAAATCCGGGTGGAGGGAGTAAGTTATAATACACATATGTGTTAACGGGGATATGGGGCGGGGCGGGGATTAGGGCGAGGACTGGCTATATCCCTTACCCGATCCCCAAAATTTTTAAAAAAAATTTCCCATATCCTACCTGATTCCTAACAAATTTCCCGAAATCCCCTACCCATTCGGGGAGGGGATGGGTTGGATCGGGGCGAGTCCGCCGAGATGGCCATCCCTAAGAGTGGGTTTCGTCCACATTCCATCAACGTTTGGACCAAATATAGCCTAAAAGACATTAATAAGACGTGTGACTCATAATTGGCGAAAAGGCCAAGCTCTCACATGGTTAAATGGAAACGGCTTCTGATCAATACTACCATTCTGGCAATGATTGATTATGGATTTTGATCGATCGATGTCATCTAGGCCTTCTTCAAAAGGAGGATTTTGTTGTTTTAGGAAATAATTGATTTGCTTATAACTTTTAGTAGGAAATTCCGTTTTAGTTGCCGTTTGTTTTGGCAACATTATACTTCTTTTTAGTTTTTGATTTCCTAGTCAAATTAGTTTTTTTTTTGTTTTAGTAATTTTCGTATTTCTTTTGTTTTCAGACTTTTTTTTGCAATGAAGACTTTAATCATTTTATTTCCTTATTAGCCTAGGGTTTCTACGACCCTATAAGTACTCTTGTAAAGCCTTAGGGATAATGGATTTTTATTTGATTAAAAAAATTGAGTTTTACTCAAAATTGGTTGTTCAAGGAGAGAGTATTTCCAGCTCAATCATTGTTCGTGATTGTCCACGTGTAACGACCCTGATTTTTGCTAAATAAAAATTTTGTTTATTAATTGATTTTCATAAATTATTTTCTTTAATAAATTACTTAAATATTTTCTTTGTTAATAATTATTTTGTGTCAATAATTTTTTTTGTATTAGTAGACATATGTGTGTACTAAAATATATATATATTGGTACTTCGAAAATTTAATAAACGTTAAAGAAAGCTAGTCCACATCAAGAGTGCAGGAGACAACAAACATAAAACAAAGAAGCAGAAAGGCTAATCAATCAAGAAGCTGGCGAAGATTTAGCCCATCCCTAATGAGAAATTCCCTTAAGGCCAGAAGAGGGGTAGTTGTCACTACAAGTTCTTCTTCTTGCTCAGCTCCAATTCGGGCAAGACAATCTGCACACTCGTTGGCGCTCTAATATATATGTATGAGATTACTTCCCGTGCGATTGAGGAGATACTTGCCATCGTTGAGGATCTTGCTTTGTGGGTGGTTCGCACTTGGGCCGTCATTGAAGAGGATCACTGTAGTCTAAGAGTCTGATTCAATGTTCATGTTTTTCCAACCTTTCTCTAGTATTATTGTGAGGCCTCTATAAATGCTCCAAATTTCTGCTTCCAAGCTGGATGAAGCCATCATGCATCTGTAGTACCCCAACTCCCAATCTCCTTGATCATTCCAAAAGACTCCTCCGAACCCTGCTTTGCGGTTGTTATCATACCAACAGCCATCCGTATTTAACTTGAGTGTACCTGGGGGAGGGAGTATCCACGGAATTAGTCTTCTTTGGTGGGTCAGTAATGAGAGAAGATTGGAATGCTTCCACAATTTCAGTCGCATAAGATATCAAGATTTTGGAACTAACTTATGGCACCACCTCAAGGTTATCAAAACTCTTTCTATTGCGATCTTTCCAAATCTGCCAGAGTGTGGTGCAGAAAATTACGTTCCAAGGAATCTCAGAATCAATGGGTAAAAACTTATGTTTCTTCAATTTAAAAGTGATCCATTCCGAAAAAGAGGAAGCAAATCTATCCCTCATTAACCGGCCCGATGGTATCTTGTCCCATAGCACAGCAGCTTTTAGGACAAGATTTAAACAAGTTCTCAAGGGTTCCAGGGGTATTATTACACCTAGGATAGATATCCGTGGTGATAATATTTCTCCTAGCCCTAAGATCATTAGTTGGGAGTTTATTTTGGAAGATAAGCCAAATAAAATTTTTGAGTTTTTGGGGCAATTTAATCTTCCAAAACCACAACCAACCCTTCACATCACTTGCTTCTCTATTAAGAAAGTTATAAGCAGTAGCTGCGGAACATTTTCCATTGGAAGACTCCACCCAAGTAGGTTGATCCACATTGCTCATGTACTCAGGAAGTCCAGTACCCATAATAGCATTTCTGGTGACATCATCCACAATATGGTCAATGGAGTCAAGTTTCCAATGACCATTATCAATGATAGTTTCCACCTTGGTGCTAATACGGGTATGATCACCAGGAAATAGGTCAATCGAAGGCCCATTTCCACACCACCAATCATTCCACAAATCCACACATTTACCATCTCCAATGGTCCATTTGGTTCCTTTTTTCAGAATATCTCTAGTATGCATGATACTTTTCCAAGTGTGTGAAGCATTTCTATTGCATGGCCAGGAGTGCAAGGTGTGGTTAATTAAATATTTGTCACGGAGGATCTTGGTCTAGAGGCTGTTATTATTACTAGTCAAATTCCATCCAAGTTTAGTAAGGAGAGCCAAGTTTTGGGTTTTAGCTTTCCTAAGCCCCAATCCACCATTGTCCTTGTTTTAACAAACAGTTTGCCACTTGACAAGGTGAATTTTCTTCTTATCCGGAGTGTCTCCCCATAGGAAGTTCCGATTAAGACGATCAAGACTATCACAAACATTAGTAGGAAGATGCATAGTTTGCATAGTATAACTAGGGATGATAGACGAGGAAGCTTGGATAAGAGTGGCTCTTCCCGCAAGTGCAAGAGTGTTCGACTTCCATCCCGCTAGTCTACTTTGCACTTTTTCAATTAACTGCTTAAAGTGGTCCTTGTTAACCCGTTTATGCAAAAGGGGAACTCCTAGATATTTTCCAAGATCATTGGTGATAGCTATACCACAGAAGTAACTCAACCTACGAGCTTTGCTCCTAGGGACATTAGGGGAAACATAAAGCTTGGATTTAGACAAATTCACAGTTTGACCAGATAGATAGCTAAATTCATTAAGGACCTCCATGATGTCTCTACAATTCAAAATATTGGCTTGTCCGAAAAGGATGAGATCATCCGCAAAGAAGAGATGAAAAAGGGCCTCAGAGTCCTTAGACACTTTTAGCCCTTTCCAATTTCCTGTCATGCATTTATTGTCAATAAGAAGGGAAAGTTTTTCCATATAGAGAACAAATAAGTAAGGGGATAGCGGATCTCCTGGCCTCAATCCCTTACTCGGAGAGAACTCCTCAAGAGTTTCACCATTCTATAGAATGGACGAAGTAACAGAGGTGACACAACTCATGATAAGAGCTGTCCAAGAGGGATTAAAGTTAAAGAAGATAAGAGTATCCAAAAGGAATTTCCAAGAAATCTTATCACATGCCTTCTCTAAGTCTATTTTAAGACGGATTCCTCCCTTTTTGCCTTCTTTAGACCTAAGAGTGTGAAGAATTTCTTGAGTGATGATAATATTGTCATTAGTGGATCTCCCAAGTATGAAGCTACTCTGGAAAGGACTAATGATTTTCTCCAAGAGAGGGCGGATTCTAGCAACGATGATCTTGGCGATAACCTTGTAGGAAACATTGACTTATGGGTCTAAACATCTTTATAGTGTCTGGGTTGTGCGTCTTAGGAATAAGGGCAATGAGAGTTTTATTAAGATCAGCAGGGATATCACATTTAGAAAAGCAGTTTTTAACTAAATGGCAGACATCCTCACCTATTATATGCCAATACTTGTGATAAAACACAGCTTGAATCCCATCGGGCCCCGGAGCTTTGTACACAAGAATACTTTTCACCATGTTCCAAATTTCAACATTAGTAATTGGCAGGCAGAGATGTTCATTATCTTCTATGGAAAGAGTATTATGAGGGTTAACAACAAGGTAAGAATCCAAAGTATCCTCTTGATTTCTAAAAAGATCTTTATAATAATTCTGAACCATATCCTTAATGAGGTCTGGGTTTTCAATCCAGTTGTTACTATTATCCTTAAGCATGTTAATTTTGGCTTTACGTCTTTTGATAATAGTGGAGAGATGAAAATAACGAGTATTACGCTCTCCCATAACTATCTACTTAGATCTAGACTTTTGGTACCAAAGAATTTCCTCTTGGGCAAGGACATTATTATAATCAGAAATTAGATCCTTTTCCAAAGTAAGCAAATTATGAGAAAAATTAGTACTTTGTGATTTTTGGACACCATTGATTCTAGCAAGAATCCAACGTTTTTTCCTGAAAATGTTACCGAAGACATTTTTATTCCAATGTAAAGCAGCTTGAGAGAAATTAGCTATTTTCTCTTGGATCTTACTCCCTTTCCAGGAATTAGAGACAAGGTTTTCAAACGTAGGGTCTAGAATCCAGGCTGCCTCAAATCTAAGAGGTCTAGTTATGGGAGAGTTAATGACTAAGCCATGCAAATGAATAAGAAGAGGAGAGTGATCTGAATAGGTACAGGGGAGGTTTTGTATCATACCTTCAGGGAAAAGAGCTCTCCATTCCTCATTGCATAAGCCCATGTCCAGTCTTTTTTTAGCGTTGGGTGCGCCTTGTCGACCATTGGACCAAGTAAATTTAGGTCCAGAAGCTCCTATATCCACCAGGTTACAAACGTTAATGTTATCTGCAAATTTCCTCCTTTGCAAGTGTCTTGTATCAGATGCAGAGCTTCTGGTTTCTTCAATCCTGGCTGTGCCGTTGAAATCACCCACAACTCCCCATGCAAGTTTGTTTGAGTTAGCGAAATCTTTCAGACCTTCCCACAGAATATCCGTGAGTCTCGGGTTGGGACTGGCGTATAAAGCAGAAAGAATCCACTCCTCATACCCATTTTTCCTGATCTTAACATGGATGACTTGTCTGCTCACTGAGATAGTAAAGACTGAGGCTCTAGTGGGATCCCAAAGAACCCAAATACCACCCGATCTACCATTCGGGTCTGAAAAGGTATCTCAGGTGAATCCCATATTCTTGGAAAATAAACCCATAGATTGTAAAGTAACCTTGGTTTCAAGAAGAGCTACCACATCAGGTTTATGCGTCCTGACCATATCCCCAAAGTTTTGTTTGAAGTGGTCGTTCCCTGCTCCCGTACAATTCCAGACTATAATTTTGAATCTCTCCATATGAAACTCAAAATCAATAGGAGGTAAACCTGGAAGATGGAGGTTATTCCTTAGATCGACCAATGTTGGGCTCCGCATCCTGCATGGCTTCATCGACACTTGTTGTGGCTCCAGGCTTCCTAGGAATTGATCATTTACCTTGATTTTCATGCTCACTTCCTCTGGCCACCAAACAACGTCTGCCTTGTGAAGGGTTTTTTCGTTGGCTTCCAACCATAGCTTCACCTTATGGTAGCTGATCTTGGCTAGTTGAGTTTCTGGCAAACTCATGATATGTCTGAGTTGGGAGAAGGTTAATATCTGGAGGGACTTTGGGATTTGAGGAAGAAGAAGGACCCTCAGAAGACTATGAGGATGGGGCGGTAAAGATATAAGAAAGTAAGGGGTCCTTAACATTTAGGTCAATAACAATGTTATTGGTAGGCTTAAATATGGGTTGGGGGTTTTGGGCCATTTGTTTAAGGAGGGGATTGTCTTCAAATTTGTAATCAGGTTGGGCCGAGACCCCTTTTGTTTTGTGCACCATCACACTATTGGGGCGATTTTTGGACGTGTTGGGCCTAGTGTTAATTTGCCCATGATGGGTCGTGCTCTCTTTGGTTTTTCCTGCCTCTGTCTTGCTTGGGCCATCTGTATTGGCCCTATGATTCGAAGAAGGAATGTCTAGTGTTGCAGTTTGATTTCGGCCTCTATTCTCTCTGTTGAAACTTTGTTGGGCTTTTCCATTGGACCTTTGCTTGTTATGGTTCCTCCTTGTGACTATCATCCACTCTCCATAGCCTAGTTCGGTGGGCTCATCTGGTACTATTCTCCCGTTGAAACAAACAGCTTTTGGGCCAAGGGTGTCAGCTCTATCAACGGTCACTGCAGACCCCTCATTCTTCTCCAGCACCAGTGATAAATTACAGTTCTCTTTTCGATGGCCGACCCTGCCACAAGAGAAACAAATTAAATGTATATGTTCGTATTCTATAAGGTAATCATACTTACCTACCGCAACAGAAATTTCCAGCGGTTGACTGAGATCAAGTTCTACACACACTTGTGCATAGCTTCCTCGAATACCGTTTATTGTGTTAATATCCACCTTGAGTGGTTTTCCTAATTTCACCGTAATGATCAGGAAACTCTCCTCATCATAGAATTTGTAGGGGAGATATTTGAATCTCATCCACACTGCTGTCTTGATCGCTTGCACCATTTTCGCCTTAAATTGGGGGTGCCATTTACGGAACGTCATATAATGGTCCTGAATGATCCATGGACCACCTGTATAAACCTTGTTGTAGTATGCCTTTGATTCAAATCTTATGAGATAGAATCCCAAACCCAAGTCTACGAAGGTGAATAACCCTTGCAAGTCCCAAAGGTTTGAGATTCTATTCATCAAAGGTTTGAATCCCATATTGCGTCCCAATAATTTGATGATGAGGCAGCCCTTATGGTTTTGCCTAATCATGTGGAGGTGTTCTTTGGTGAATTCTACTTTGATTTTGGACACTGTCTTGTGCGTGTCAGTCTCCTTCGTCCTCATCGCTTTCCTCTTCAAATTCTGATTCCCTCTGTTTTTCACATTCCATAGTGGCAACATGAGCATTAAGGAGTGCAACTTTGAAGGATCTAGTTTTCTCCAGAGATTTTCCTTGGGTATTGTATTTCTGAGCTTTCTCCTTAGTGGGTTCTTTCGTCTGAGTTTACTGAGAGAAATTGTTGTGATCAGCTTCCATAGGGCTGTGATTCTCCGTTTGTACCTGGTCAACAATAGTGCATTTGATTTTCTTTGTGCTCCTCTCAAGATGGTCTTTCTCTTCAGAGGTCAGGTTCTGAAATTTCAATGGACATATTCTAGAGAGAGAAAGTCTCAAAAGGTTTGATACTACTATTGTCACTAGTATATTTATACTACTAGATTTCCTACTAGTTTCCTTCCCATTAATTCCTAGATTTTCTTAGGGATATTAGTCATGTGCTTGCACATGTAGGAAGGAGGGAGGAAGCTTTTAGCTTACTTAGTCACCAAGTATAAGTGCATGTGCAAAACCCTAAAAAATCTTGGCATTAAAATGGTGGCACATGGGGGAGATTGGCCGGCCATTTAGAGGGAGGAGGGGTTCCCAATTTTCTCCTATAAAGAGAGACCATGTGCTCTCATTAACCTAGATTTTACTAGATTTGGGGTTGTACCCTAACCAACTAGTCTAGTGCCTAATTTAGTGCACATGTGTGTGTATAATCTAAAACCCTATTAGGAAGTTACTTTCCCTTCAAGTAAGAGAGCATGTACTCCATTAATGAGAAGGGATATTGGCATGTTCTTCATTAAGTAACCTATATTAGCCTAAGCTTAGGTAGCCTATTAGGCACATGGCTCCTAACTTTGTCTAAGTAACCAAAACTCCCTAAAACAAAGGGGGTCATGCAAAATTATACACTACTTGAGACTTAGGAAATTGTCTAGAAATTTCCTCTCATTAAAACCCCTAGATTTCTTACCTCACACCCTAAGATTTGCTTGTGTAATGCCTAGGATTTCTAAGTACTAAACCTAGGGATTTTATTCTCCTAACTTGGTACTTTGCATGTGCCATAAATGACACAAATTAATGAGCACATGGGAGAGGGGGAGGCCGGCCAATAAGAGGGGAGGAGAGCTCTCACTTCTTGCCTATAAATACCCATGCATTCCCTTGCATTACTCACACCAACTTAGAGCTCACACCTCACTCTTCAAAGTTCTTGTGCTTTCTTTCTAGTTCTTCCACCACCACCAAAAACAACCTCACTCCTCCACCAATAACCACCCACCAATTCAAAGTTAGTAAGAAAGTTAGAAGTTAGTGTGTTCGTAGCTCACCGGAAAACCAACCTACCTTGATCGGCTTCCGGCTAATAATCGGAAAACAAGGTAGATTACTTACCCTAACTTTAAGTAGCTTTTCTACTTTAACTAGTAGATTATTTATACTAAGTTTATGCATGATTTACTACTAAAAAGTTCCCTAAGGATGCGTACTTAATTAGCATTTTTCCGGAAAATTGGTAATGTTACGGTAGAAAGTTTGCATGACTAAAAGTAACTTTTCCATAATCATGCATAGTCATTACTATGTCCAAAACGAGATAAACTTTTCAAAATTATGTAGTCATATTGCCCGATTGAAAATTTACTTTGCAAAAATACGCGGTTATAATGCTCGGTATTTGGACTATGAGATAACCCAAGGCTAACACCCTTGAGGGTCTGTAAAAAAGACAAGCTTCGTGCTGTTTAAGAAAGGAATGGTGATTCTAACTGGACTCTTCCGACCATCCGGCCTGGGACTCTCCTGGTTATCTCATTTGTCTAAAGAAAGTCACCAACGAAAATTAAAAGTTTTGAAACGACTTCATAAACAATCAGTAACGATTTTCTATTGGAACTAGACTTCTTGGAAAAGATAGCGTGTAGAAAAGCTATTATTTCATGTGACATTTGCGCGTAGAAAGCTGTTATTTTGTATGACACGTTTATCGAGAAATATTGCATTGACACGTTTTGAGTATGATTGGGCATACTGCATGATCACGTCATGATACTGTATTGACACGACACGGTTTTCAAGATAATGATTGAATAGCTATTGATGAGAAAAGAAATGAGAACGAGAATGGGTTGATTAAATGAAATTGAAACAGTAATGCAGTCTTAACGCCGCCCGTCATGTGAGTGTGCGCCATGATGTGGTTGGTGACCGTCAGTTGAAAGGAGATGAAAATGGCCCAATAACTTTCGAGTGGTGGGAGATGTTGCCATTTGTTGAAATTTGAAGAAGAATGCTGACACTGAAAAGATATTACGAGACACTGTTTCACTTGCACATGTTATACTCTGATCTGCACTGACATTGACACATCTGCATTAATGGGATACACTGTTTTCGATAAACCCGGTTTTACTTTTCTGGTTATATATATATTGTTCTAGAATTGCTAGTTAACGTTTGGGTATAATTGCCTACTGGGCGTTATCGCTCACGGTGTTGCACTTGTGTAACCCTGGCATAATACCAAGATGTTGTTCTACAACTCTGACGTATTATGCCAGACTATAGAGATGAACAAGAGGAGTACTATGGCTTGAAGGCCTACGGAGCAGAGCAGGATATTGCCGGGATGGACGGGCGTGCAATGGAGTAGAAAATCCCTAGTCAACCTTGTAGAGAATGAATGTATTAACAGGGAGATCTATGTAATTTTATTTTGGAATATTGTTGTAAACCCTATTTATTATTTATGTATTCTTCATTAACAAACCCAAATTTTGGGGGCGTTACACCTCGATTCACATATCTTAATTCATATGCTTCGCTGCATCAAAAGGAATTTATTCTACGCGTTAACTTGTAAGAGAAGGTCCTCTATTCAGTGGTGGAGACAAGATTAATGGTGGAGTCCAATATGTGAAGCACTATTTGGAGAAATTGCAATGGTTGTAATTTAGCGAGTTCCTTGAGGCAATTTGTTAATATCCGTGGGTCAAATTCATAGAAATAAGTAAAATTTATAACCCTATTTCATGATTTTCGCAAGTGGTCAGTGTAGTCAAGTGACCCATTGCCACAATGTGGCGCTGCCCTGATATGTTTGTAAGGCTTTTTTTTGTTCTGATCGTTTACATAGCAGGTCTTTTCAACTTTCTAGGGATTCATGAAAAAATAATATTGTTTACACCGACTATAAAAATTTACAATTAACAGTATCGCTAATAAATAAAAAATGGCTAATTGAACTCAAGAGATTCAGAACAGTAACATGTTTCCAAACTGATATTAATATTTTTTGTAATCTTCTTTCAATCTAGAAAGATAAGCTTTCTGTCACTTTTGTTCCAAATTTACACCCAAATCAACATACATGCAAGAAACTAGTTCTATTTTTTTCTCCTTTGGATCACTTCGCGATTCACTTCACGGTACAATATTTTCACAATCCATCGTCTTCTTCTTTCTAATCAAATGAATTACCTCAAATGATCTAAAATGGAGTATATAGGAATTGGATTAAAGCACAGAAATGAAAGAGTACTTCGAATGAGAGGGGATGCAGTGCATGCTTGTAAGTTTGGACTAGGGATGGTAATGGATCGGTTTGGTCCGGGTTTTGCGATTACTATACCCAAACCAATATTCAACAGGTATGATTTTTAGTGCACTATAACCAAACCATATGGATTTGTATCTTATCCGAACCGCACCAAACCCACATTAATATTCATTCCATTAATAAACGGAAAAAGGATTATCTATTAAAATAAAAAAAGTAACATCAATGCCTCCATTGTCTTGGAATGAAGTCTATTAAGATGCGGAGTCACCAATCTACGATTAGTGCTAAATGCTGACTCAAAAGCAACAGAAGATACGAAGATAGTTAACATATTCTATAAGTAATATTCTATGGATCGTTTTGGATTTGGTTTCGGTTTGGGTTTAGGTTTGGCAGAATACTTGCTAAGACCAAATCCAAATCCAAACCCGTCGAGTATCATGTTTTGAAAACCAAACCCGTCCCATGGGTAGAAAAAATAAATAAAACCTCCCCGATAGGGTCGGTTTGGTTTGGGTATCCATCGGTTTTGGGTAAAATTACCGTCCCTAGTTTAGACTTGATATGGTCAATATCCCTTGGAGGTAAAAATAAAAAGATGGTCTAAAAGGAGAGGAAATGGTGAGATTTGCCAGGTAATTGATGTATGCGAGGAGAACGATCCTTCTCGAAATTCGTGTTTAGAAGTTTTAGGTGTTTAAGAAATAGGAAACTCACGTAATTTTTTCACTTTTTGTATCCACGTTTTATATCTGAATTTTGTTTTGCATGTTGCTATATGGCTGGAAAATTTCTTATTCACCTACCGACCGGAAGATTTCATCTGTTTTCCTACTATTATCACTTGTCTTGGGGCACAATTAAAATAGTACTACCTCCGTCGCAAAATATTAGTTCGGCTAGCAAAACGAGTACTAAAATATCACATTTTTAAAAAAAATCAAACTTTCTTCCTAAATTAAAAGAACTAATTGAATATCTTGTAAATTGTTGAAATAGTTTCAAATTTTTCTTGAAATGATTGTATTATTTTAAGTTCTTGTTTTACAAACCGGACTACCATTTGGGATGGAGGGATTATGTAAAAAGCATTCTCAATGTAACAACCCGAATTTTCGTAAATAAAATTTTCGTTTAATAATTTGATAATTAATTTTTAATTTTCTATTAATTGGAATATTTTCCTATTAAATTATTAATAAATCCTTTTAATTTGAATAATTAGAATTCTAGCCATGCATGCGAGCGTACGAGACCGAGTAACACACCCGTTACACTACCGTAGCACCCGGAGCCCGTTTTTAATACCCGGAACCACCCCAACCACCACCTTTATATCTCCCAACCAAACTGGTACTTCTTAGTTACACCACACATGAACCTTGGAACTTGGTACTTTGACCAAGTAAGAGAGAGAGAGAGAGAGAGAGAGAGAGAGAGAGTGGAGTGTGTGCATGTGATGTGTACTCTTGCACATGCAAGAGTTAATGCATGCACACTTGTGCAAGCAAGTGGATGCTTGAGGGAAGTTTCCCAAGCTAAGGTTTTGCACCCAAAACTAGTTAAAATTAGCCTTGCTATTTTAGGAGCAACCTATACATGCCCACACAATACATGTATTAGCGCACATTCTACACAACCTAGACCTCCATAGGCTAGACCTTGGCCTCCAAGTTTCCATGAAACATGGTTCCATGTTTTAAGGGAGAAATTCTCCCTATGTATAGCCCACTAAGGCTACCCCTAGCTACATCTTGCATGCACATGCATATTGTGTGTATAAGCCTCTAAAAACACCCCATAACAAAGGTGACCATGCAAAAACCTACACAACAAGAGACATATTTTCCCCCACCATTGTTTCCCACGTTGGTTTCCCTATTGTTCCCCATAATTTCCTTAACTTGCAAGTATTGTACCTAGGACCTAGCCTAAAACCCTAGAGTGGAAGTTGTAACTTCCATGTACTTTCCCATGTGCACATTTAGTGCACAATTTAACACTCCCACATGGAGTAGTTCGGCCAAGGAGAGGGAGGGAGTACCGAAATTTCTCAAATTGCTATAAATAGCCCACTCTTTTATTCTTTGGACCACTCTATACTTACCCCATTTGTATGTCTCCATTATTCCCAACAAACTATACACTTTAACCACCACAAAGTCAACCTATTTAGGCCCTAATTAACTTCTTACTAAGTTAATTAGTAAGAAAGTTAGGTATATTAAGGAGCCTCCACACCAAAGGATTGCTAATCGGCTTCCGGTTTACACCCGGAAATCAAGGTAGTTTACTAGACTAACCTTCTAATTAGTTATTTCTAGTTTCATTATGATGTTCTAATTAATTTTCTAAGCATAGTTTTGAAGCTTGATTGGGTTAATTTATGCATGTATTAAGCTAATAAGCATGTTACTTAGTGTTTAAGAAAGAGGATTTCATGTTGAAAGGTGAACAAGAGTGTTAATTAGGTTATAATTAGAATAGTTCTACATAGAATTAGAAGTTGGTTTAATGAGATTAAAGTGATTAGAAGTTGATTAGAAGAGATTAGAAGATGGGTATTTCTAAACAAGGTTCTAATATTATTTTCTTGATATTTCTTGGGAGAGCTAGCTAATACTAGTTGATTAAAGCATTGGTTGTTAATTAGATATTTCTTCTTAAAATAAATAGATTAACTTTATTTAATGTGGGACTTGTTTCTTACTAGAAAGAAATTTCTATTGTCTTATGAATTTTTTTTTTGTAAGAAAATGTGAAGTTTTTATCAAATAAATATGAGGTAGAGTTTTTAATAAATTTCTTCTAGAAAGTTTTTACTAGCTAATTAGTAACAAAATATTTTATTATTATGATAAAAAAAGAAGAGTAACTAGAGTTGATTAAAGTTTTTCTAGAAAGAAAGTTGTGATTTTACTAGATATAGAAAAAGATGTTTTATTTAAGTTTATTAGAAAGGAAATTTTCTAGAAATATAAAGAGTATATTTTTGGAGAGATTTAATATTTTTTTTTTAGAAAGTTCATAATTAGTTGGGTTAAATTCTTGGCATGAAATTTCTAGAAAAGAAGTTTTTGTTTAAATTATTTTAGAGAGAGCAAGTTGACTAGTTTTATTTCTTTTAAAAGAAATAAAATAGTTTTGAAAGAGAACAAAGTGAGAAATTTGAATTTTGATGAAAAATAAAATTTAGAGAGAAATTTTTAGAGGAAATATTATTTTTGGAGAAAGTTGGTGCTTTAAAATGCATGATTTTATGTGGGAAATGCTTATTTGGGAAAATATAAATAATTTCAGAAAGAAAGTTTATGGGATATTGCATGTGCATGATTTTGAGCATGTGGCATTGAGCACGTACACAATACGTTACGACACTGGACTTGAAAATTTGAATAACTGTTGATGAGAAAATAGAGATGAGAATGAAAAATGAGTTTTGGAAAAGAGAAATGAGATTTTCAGGAAATGAAATGAAATGTGATGAGATGAATTTGTTGCCACCTCAAGTTCGCGGAGAGAACTTGGAGGAATGGTTTTGATGCGATAGTGCAGCGAGAGCGCCACTTCCAGTTCGCGGAGAGAACTTGGATGTTTGGGCTAAGCATGCACAACACACGGTGAACGGACCTTGCAAATAGGCTGTTAAGTTCGGTGATGCAAGGCGGCCGAGACTATGTCGTGTGAGTCGCGAGGTGGACGGACTGTGCAAATAGGCTATTAAGTTCGGTGATACATGACGACCGGGGCCTCGAGCGGAAAGGTTGGTACCGTCAGCTGAAAGGAGGCGTAAACGGACCAATAACTTTCGAGTGGTGGGAGATATATGAAATTTGAAGAAGAATGCTGAAAGAGACACTGATATGAGAAAGATCGATTTTTGGGAAAACTGTTGATAAATTAGTAATGTTTTGAGAAACTGAATGAGAACTGTTTTGAGAAAAATGACACATGGCACCATTTTGAGATACTGAAAGGGAAATACTATTTTCTGCGCATATTACTCTGATCCGCATAGACACGCTTGATGCATTGCATGATTTACTGTTCACAAGTTTCATATACTGTTTTTGGACTTATTGTTCTAGAATTGGTACTTAGAAATTTAGTATAGTGAACTACTGAGCCTTACTCATGGTGTTGCACTTGTGTAACCCTGGCATAATAACACGATGTTGCCTGCGCGACTCTGACGTATTATGTCAGATTATCTAGATGGACAAGACCGATACTGTGGAGATCAGTCCTATGGAGCAGGCAGTGCTGCCGGAATGAGGAATGACCAGGCGCAGGGATAGACGAAGACCTAGAACCACCCCGGTTGTTGTTTATATAGTAATTGGAGACATTATTATTTGTATTAAAGTTGAAGCTTAAACTTATTTATGGTTTGTAATAATAATTAACGTGCCCAAATTTTGGGGGTGTTACACTCAACCTTATATTTACATAGATACTTGCATTCCAATTAAGGCTTCTCCGAAAAAAGAAAAAGAAAACAAATACTTGCAGTCCAAGAAAAATGAGCCATACAATTGACTTCAAACTGAATACTATTCTTCTTCAATGCCGTTTAACTAGTAGGCTTCCTAAACAGAACGCAACCACGTTTTGGTCGTTCCTTAGGAAATAACGGACGTACCTGACTCATGATTTATTTTATTTAAAAAAAGGTCCAAAACCCACAAAGAATTGGCATATATTGAGTTGAGGAATCAACATATATAAATTCTCTCTCCTAGACCATTTCGGAAAAACTTTTTATGTTTCCCAACATGTTTGTATCGAGTTTGATGGAAAAAAAAGATGCCAAAATTTCACAGGATTATTAGTTAAGTACATGAGAGGATGCAAATAACAAAGTCTTCTACAAAACATAGAAGGGAAAAAGAAAAAGGATGAGATACTCAACCGTAAGCATTTTCAAATAAATATAAATACAAATAAAGAAAAAATAGGTATTTGATTCGTTAATTAATTAATTTAAGCATTTACAATTTCATATCCATTTTCAACATACTTCAATTTGAATTCTTCAAATGAATTAATACAAATTGTTACACGTGGTATACTTATCGATCTGTCTGTACTTTTATTGGTAAATTAAGATATTGTTGCATCATGGAAGAATACAAACCAGATTATTTTATGAGTGATTGCTTGCATAGCTGAACTAATATCACTTAAATACGCTGTATTATTTTTTTCACAAATAAAAAAGTATAGAGAACGTACCATAACAAGTGGTTGTGTGGTCGGGTCAAAATGGTGGAGGTGGGATCCTGTTGAGGCACAACAGGCTGATGTGCCGTTTGTACGGGCTCGTCCCGAGTTCTGAAACATGATCCGACTTGTTCGCTTTGTGAAGCTCAATGCTTTTGACAGTCCATAAGAAAAATCAAGTATATCGAACATGTGCAACTTACTAAACAAATTGAGCCTGTTTTCATAAAATGAAGCTCAATGCTTTGGATCATATTTTTGAGTTCGGGACGAGATCCGTAACAACGGCTCAAAAACCTGGTGTGCCGCAAGCGACACCACGTCCCGTGCACCCAAAAATGATACTAGTTGACCTAAATGCCCAATCAAATCCCTAGCCACCTCAGTGGTTGCCAAGTTGAGTCTCCCTAGGGTGAAATAAAAACTAAACAAATCGAGCCGAACAAATACTCCGTAGGAAAAAAAAATTGGTTTGGTTTGGTTTTGTAACTCGATCGATTTGGTTTTTAATATAAGGAAAAAATCAGCTCGGTTTCGGTTTCCGATTTTTTATTTTTTTTTGTCTACAATGAGACCGAAACCCGAAACCGAGACCGAGTACAGGCGAGTGTCCATATGGATTGTGGGTACGGGTTAGGCCCATTTACACTCGAACGGCCCCACGAGGCCAAGACGAAGAAACGGAGATACGGCTTCGAAAGAATCCGCCACCCAAAACGCTTTGACAACTGTGAATCTTACACTTGGCTTTCCCAAAACTAGGGTTTTATCACTTCTTCGTCCCTTTCACGCATTCACTCCAAATCAACAGATTCACCAGCACACACTGATAAACCCTAGCGTCGTGAGAGCTACCGAGGGAGTTAAGGGGGGAAAACAAATGGGAGTGAAGGATGATAACAGCAGCGGCGGGAATCCGGTGGAGCTGTTTCTGAAGATTGGATTGGACGAAAGAACCGCCAAGAATACCGTCGCTAATAACAAGGTCACCGCTAATCTCATCGCCGTCATTCAAGAGGTACTTTGGCCCAATCATCTTCACTTGCTAATTTGATAATTCAAGGTTGATTTTTTCACTCGCAGTAAATTCTCCAATGTTTTGGCTTTACAAATTCTATCATTTGCTTCCTGGTTATCATTTTTCTTATTATGAATGATTTGGTAGCCTTTCGAGTTTTATAGCCTTTCTGCTTTGGTGTGTATCTAATATGTATCTTTAATTGCTGTAATTTTTTTTGTTTTTGTGGTTCTATTTTCAGGCTGCTGTGACCGATGGTTGTGCTCGGCCCGTTGGCAATCTTCTTTACACTGTAAGCTGACATAAACCTTGTCTTCATTGAATTTAATTTGTTTTAATCAGAGTTGCATGTGATTTCAACCCATTTTTTTCCTTTTGGTGTTTTTGCAGAAAAGTATAATTTGTCTATTGGATAACAAATATCAAATGTGTCACACATATACATAATACATATACTGATATTCATATGCATATATACACATGAATCGTTTTAGCTCCATTTCCTTTCTTGGGGATTCTGATACAGGACCTTTTTCCCTCTGTTTGACCATAAACTGTCAAATTATCATCGAGCCTTTGAAACTATCTCTCTCTCTCTCTCTCCACATGGGCACCATTGATTGTTTTGTGGAGGTTTTTTATATCGGTATTGTTAGTATTTGGTAATTATCATTTTTGTGCAAATAATTAGTTTGGAGAGAAGTGAAGTTGGTTAACGTTTTCTTTCTACTATTGTGTAATGATAGTTCTTCCCTGATGGTGGCAGGTTGCTACAAAGTTCCCAGCAAATGCTATTGTGCATCGCCCAACATTGCTGGAGTACATAGTCTCATCAAAGGTTAAGAAAATAATCACTCTAATTTCTCGAATTATCTTGCACCTGTGCCTAATTTTAAATATTTAAGGCTTTATCGGATGGTAGGATGCCTAATTGATCTAGGAAACTGTGATTAGTGGTAGCATACTTGCATGATATATCAAGCTGTGTAGGTAAGATAGTAGTTTGGTATTCCTGTATTTATAATAGTTTATGCATGTATGTACTCTTGCAGATTAAAACTCCTGCCCAGTTAGAAGCTGCCTTTTCATTTTTTGCAACTACTGGTTCAGAGAATTTTAAGATCAACGAATTTGAAGAGGCTTGTGGTGTTGGTATGATGTTAAAAGTTTCATTCTTACGCTGACTATTGGTATCGTACATTGTTAATTTCTTGTTTTTAGTTCTTGAAGTTTATGTTATTGCAGTTTGGAATGGTGGTCTGTCCTTCTAATTCCTTGTTCTGTTTGTTGAACCTCTGTCCGATATGTTGGGCTTTCATATCCCAAGGGATTTCATATCCCATCCATTTATCTCCGGTCAAACAAACGAGGCCTTAGTTTTATAATTCTGTACTTCACTTGCCAAGCTAGATGATTTCATTGTTGGGTTGTGGCTATATATTGTGCCACAGCCAAACCAACCTGCTTTCTTCCCCACTTCTTGGTAGAATCAGAAGATGTGCTGCTACAAAACTAGCTGTGGTCTGTGGTTTATTGCACTTTTTGGTGATATCTGATGCCAATTGTTTATGTCTCCTGCGTAAGCTGCATTAACAGGCCTCCTACTTGAATGATGGAGGTGCAATCTGGGTTTGTTTGTGCTAACACTTTATTTGAATGTTGTAGCTCTGAATATAACATGCATTAGAGTTGTTTATACAGGGGGATGGTCATCCTATTGTCTCTTTATGTATGTTGACGGTCCTACATGTATGGAGAATTTTGTTGGTCTGTCTTAGTATTTGTTTTTATGCCATTAACGATTTTTTCATGATTCATGTATGTTCCGACTCTGGAATACTGTCTATCTGTTCCTTTTTCTAGAGTTCTGGAAATTGAAATTTCGATTTGCGAACAGGAGTTGAGGTCTCCGTAGAAGATATTGAACGCACTGTAACTCAGATATTTGAAGAGCATAAGGATGCAATTTTGGAGCAGCGCTATCGGACAAATGGTTGGTCTTTCGTTTTTGCAATTCTTATAGGGGAGTTAATGGTATTGTTTTCACTATGTCATGGCCAGGCATACACAGGGAAATCTTATTGGTAGCTGGATTATAGAATTTGAATCACGCAGGGAAATCTTATTGGTAGCTGGATTATAGAATTTGAATCACGCAGGGAAATCTTATTGGTAGCTGGATTATAGAATTTGAATCACGCAGGGAAATCTTATTGTTAGCTGGATTATAGAATTTGAATCCTTGCTTTCGGTACCTTGTTTTAGTAGTGGCTGAGAGCATTCAAGATTTTCCATCCTGCTCAATTTTTAATATGAGGTCTCATCTAAATTTATCTACGGAAGATCCATAAAAGTGAGTTAGAGTGGGTGTGACCTTTTACTCCTGAATTCCTTATGAGTGCAGTAATTTATTACTATGCTTTAGTCTTTGGTTGACCTGGAAAATTGTGTAGGCGGGAATGAACCCTAAGCCTCCCCTTGCGGGGTTGCTGTAGATACTACTCATGCTACCAGTTGGTACTAGATAGAAAAAGTTCTTCATATGCTTCATCATTTTTTTATTAGCAACTGTTAGAATTCACTGGCAAGTGATAAAATGAGAATATATGCTGGTAAATATAGGAGTCCATGATCATGTGATACTGGTGCTAGATATAAACTTCACACATGAATTTGCTGGCCTGGAAGTCTCTTATTGCAATTACTTCTAATGTTTTGGGCTTGATTTGCAGCTATGGTGAACAGGTGAAGAGTCATATGTTATTGGTTTTGACAAATTTGATCCTATTATTTGACTGTGGGGTCCTGAGGGGAAGTGGGTGGGATGGAACATGCACAACAATCAGAAGAAAATTATTTCCGTTTGATACATCCATTGTCCTTGTAATGATTCTTGTTCTAATTGTTTAAATGCAATGTTTATTAGTTGGTGAGCTATTTGGTCATGTACGGAAGATGCAGCCTTGGGCCGATCCAAAGATTGTCAAGGTAAGACTCTGCATATGATTATATTGAAAGTATTTGGAGGACATCGATATGTTTTTTCCTGAAGTCTTTCAATAAGTGTTCTTCTCTATTGCCATGTTGTCTTCTGGAACAGCAACTCATGGATACAAACTTATATGCGTTACTTGGTGAAAGGACTGCGGTAGATGATGAGAAGCTTGTTAAAAAGAAGAAAGAGAAGCCTGTAAAGGTCGAGGTGCGCTGAGATTGCATGCTCCTCTTCTGATGCCCCTAATGATTACTTCTGAGATGATTTGAAATACTTGTCTCGCAAATTTTATTCAATGTTTATATAATTGTTAGGAACCCATTGCTGTTGTGGACACACCACCAAAACCATCTGAGGAAGAACTCAACCCATTTTTAATATTCCCTTCACCAGAAGAAAACTATAAGGTAACTGGCAGGTCTTCATATCGGTTTTTGTTTTTCTCTCATTTTTACTCTCCTTGTTTTCCAAATAACATTTATATGAGTTTAGTTTCTGAATTGGTCAAGGCATCTTAATTTGACTATATAAGCGTATTCTTAAAACAATGGTGTTTGAAGCTGCATTGTGGAGGCTGAGATAATGCAATGCTGAAGTTTGATTGTGCAATTATCTGTTGGGTCAAGTTTTTTAAAGTTTCAGTTGGCAGAACCTTTTACAAATGTTTTTGCATTCAGTCCACTTCTTACTTTGGGAATGAGTTGGATACTGTACTTCTCAATGCCTTATGTGTGGATGTATCTGGTTTTGCTGCTTCCTGTCAATTTCGTGGATAGCCATTACTTTTACTCCAATTTCGTTGATCACCGTCAACATATTCTGAAATTTCTGAATTCTTTCTGACATGTCTGTAACCACTGTAATCTGTTTAGTTTCTTTTTTAATGTGACATGCTCATTAGTCATATTTGACTCTTTGGGAATCTTACTCGTCTTTAACTTTAGATGTTTGTGCTTATTTTTTGTCCTTCCAAAATGTGTGAGTGGGATATGAGAATTTGTTGTGAGTGTATTTATCTTGTGTATCAGGTGCACACTGAAGTTTTTTTCAGTGATCGCCCTGTGCTTAGATGTTGCAACTCAAGGGAAACACTTGAAAAGCATTTGAGGGCAATCGGAGGGAAAGTATTTACACGCTTTCCACCAGAACCAAATGGTTATTTACATATTGGTCATGCCAAGGTAATTCATGCCTTCTAGGTAAAGAGTTTGGGATTACTATTTAATTTGAGACTTCAAGTTCTTGCACTTCATCTGGTAACTTATTGGCAGGCTATGTTCGTTGATTTTGGTCTGGCAAAAGAAAGAGGAGGATGCTGCTACCTAAGGTGAGGCTGGTTCAAAAGTCATTGGATTTATCTGCCAGTCTGTTAGTGGCAAACTTGTATGGAACTTGTTGCGCACGTGTTTGTTGCAACTTGTATTTGGCATGAATTGAGCATATCCTGCTATATAAGGATAGAGGAACCGTGAAATCCAGAGCAAGAGAGTCTTCACTTGCTTTCATATATTGTGTTCTTTCATCAATTTGTGCAACTGCAATCTAGATCTTTTTCATGGTTCTTTACAACGTCAGTAACAGTCATAGTCCATTTGGGATTTGTTTTCGACTAGATATGCATATGGAAGATTGTAATCCTCTTTCCATAGAAAAGAGAGAGAATGGGACTCAGAGAACATATACTTTTAGAGCAAGGTAAGAACTTGACATGATTTGGGACAAGCCAAGATGTATCTGTTGGTAGAAATTAAATCTTAATGGCCTTTACATATGTCCAAAATCTCATAGTTTGACTCAAAATTTTAATGCGAGGACTGAGGCTATTACTTTAATTTTACCTGGTATACCTTTCTAAGTAGTCAAATATTTTGCATAATTCAGTCTTCATATGTGATAACAGAAACCAATAACTCCAGCAACCCTTTAAAAATTCAAGCATTAATAAAAAAAATTCAAAACCTGTATTATGTGGATACATTTTCTAGTGCTGTGACCTCCATGTCCTATACTGCCACATTGGATGTGTTCCTAAGAAAAACTGAAAAGAAGAAATTTATATTGTGGACTACCAAGACAATCATGCAAAAGAAACTGATATGCATGGGATAAAACCATGTGTTTGTTAAATGTAATATGATGAGAAATTAATACTAGTCTGTCTTATGGCCAATGAAGAATATCATAATATGGAATTCCCAATAACTTATGAGCACTGACTTTAGTTATAGGATCATTCTAGTGATTTTAATGAGGTTTTAGAACTCAAGACTCCCTATCATTTACTTGTCAGCACTGACTTTGTTAGTGGAATGAGTTTTTGCTGGTACTCTTTAACTTGTAACACCTAAATGGACATTTGATGTTCGTGTCAGTATCTTAGTATTGGTCCATCCTAATATCTAGGCCAGTAACTTGCATAGACATTGCAACTCTCTGTTTTATTAAAGGTCAAAGTACTTTCTTGGAACTTATGAGTTGAGCACCATTTTATTTCCACTGCTCATCTTCAACTCTGAAAATTGAAGTGGATAAAGAAGCCTACAATGGCTGTTTTATTCTATTTTAACCCTGATCTTTGGCACTGGTAGGTATGATGACACAAACCCTGAGGCCGAAAAGAAAGAATATATTGATCATATTGAAGAGATTGTAAGCTGGATGGGCTGGGAACCTTTCAAGGTATACAAATTCAATTAAAGGTAAATATTTCATTCACATAATCTGTTCCTTGCAACATTTAATGTTGTTATTTCTTTGCAGATCACTTATACAAGCGATTATTTCCAAGATCTGTATGAACTGGCAGTAGAGCTAATACGGAGGGGTCACGCTTACGTTGATCACCAGGTTGATATTTCACTTAACAAAACTATTAATTGTAAGAGAGACATAAGTTTCAGTATTTTATCACAAGATTTTACAGTAACTTTTCAGAACTGTGGTTTTAGTCAGATAGCTGGATATGCATTGTTGGTGTTGTGAAATTTTATTGTACTCGCAAGCGCATGAATCGTATTGAAGTATAGTTATGCAAGTGCGAGGTCGAACCCACAGGGACTTGTGAATTTTTATAGGAAAATTAAACGACGAAAAGTGATTGAACCCTAACCTAGTTAACAAAATTTGTGATTGATTTGTAAACTAAGGAATTAAATAAACAATTGCAAAAGAACAATGAAATTAGCACACAAAAGTAGTGGAGATTAACGGTTGAGAAAAGTAACTAAGGTTTCGGAATCCGTAGACATAAACATTTGTCAATGAATCTTATGCTTTGATTTTTCCTTCGATTCTACACAATGATTTTAGAGGTCAATTTTAACCACAGTGGTAAATATTTCATTAAGCCCTTTTTATTTATAACAAAAGTATGTTCCCTCTGCTTCAAAGCTTAAGTCAAAATCATCCACTGTATCTGTAGTAACAAATCACAATGGATATCCCGTACTTAAATAGTAACTTTAACGAGCCAAGCAATTCGATTAATAAGATGAAATCAAATCATGGAAACAACCTATTCTGATTGAATCCATATCCAATTTTTGGTCAGTAAAATCTCCTAAGAGATTGCCTTACCTAATTGATTTGGTTTCCAATACTACTCACAATCAAATTCCCTAGTGCCAATCAGCTTTCAAGTCTAACTTATTGGTCCATAAATCAATCTGTTGCTCTAGATATGACGGACCATGTTCCACTTCAGTAGATTTTATAATATGCTATTGGTCTTGATTTTCCATGCTTTCTTGTAATTTTGGGCTCACCACTAGATTTGGTTGGTCACGGGCTTTGCTTTGACGCCAAATAAAATCGACTTTCCGCTTTTTGAATCCAACAGCTGAAATATAAGCTATTATCTTATTTTTCCCTGCAAATTAATAATTTAAAGTGAATTACAAAAACGATAAGATCAATATCTACTTAAGCATAAAAGACTAACAATATGCGATATAGGGATTGCTACATGTCAATATTTTGGGCTTATCAGTTGATACCGTTGGTTATCTAACATTGTATCAAACCTTTAGTTTCTGGGAGATATTGAGTCCAAGTCCTTGAATTCTTGTTGTATATTTCAATTCTGCTTCTCAATATATTTCCATTTTGGCGTGAAAGACCGGGTTGCATGTGAGGGAGGGGGACACTTCGTGACTTTACAATTTAAGCCCTAAAAAATGATCGACTGCCATGCGTTGTTCGATTGTTGCTACTTTGGTTTTTATTGATTTTTAGTTATGATAAAGAAAGAAGTTACATGGTCAATACTTGAATTTGAACATGAACCAGACGCCCGATGAAATAAAGGAGTATAGGGAAAAAAAGATGAACAGTCCTTGGAGGGATAGACCAATTGCAGAATCATTGGAACTGTTTGATGAAATGAAACGGGGCATGATTGAAGAAGGCAAAGCAACATTGAGGATGAAACAGGACATGCAGAGCGATAATTTTAACATGTACGACCTGATTGCATATCGTATCAAGGCAAGTGGCCACCATGAACATAGTCAGTTACTTACCCTCAGGGGTCGTAACATATCTCAGTCCTTTAACTTTTTGTTGTCCAGTTTACTGCTCATCCACATGCTGGGGACAAGTGGTGTATCTATCCAAGTTACGATTATGCTCATTGCATTGTGGATTCGCTTGAGAATATTACACATTCGGTATGTATACTTCATCGAATCTTTAGTGGGTACTCTTTTTATGTTGCAGTCTTCTTGGTGATTCAAGAGGTTATATTTTTTACACGTGAGTTAATGGTTAATATCATTCATGTATGTCTTTATGTGCGAAGCATATGTTTTGAAGCCTGGTTTGAAGCAATTAGAAGTTGCTTATTGAGATTTAGTATATGTTATTGATTCTATCTTGGATATCATATCCCCATCGTCAGATCATTGTGCTTATTTCCTACGATGCGGTGTAAGTTTAATTAGTTTGATGAAGCCGATCCCCATAATATATATTTGGAACTTAGAAACTTAGTTGCACAAAAGTGGGAGCGCGGGAACGAAGGGTATGTAGAAGATCCTAAGTTGGGAGCGGCCGAGCGCCGAAAGGAGAGTTTATATAATTACTTATTATATATAAATATGAGTGAGAAAAAGTAAAAAAGATGGATTTATATCAAATATAGTTAAGAAGTTTCCTATGAGGGCTCCCTCACAAAAAAAGTGCGGGAAAACAGTTGTTGGCCATTGGATCCTATGCCCTTCACACGATCCAACGGCTCACAACTGTTTTCACGCACTTTTTTTTGTGAGGGAGCCCTCATAGGAAACTTCTTGATAGTTTATATATCAAATTTATGGACTAAACACATAGATAAGTCAAATATAAGACGAGAATCTAAATCTTTTTTACTTATTTTATCCTTTCTTCTATCTTGCATATGTTTGTCCGAATTTCTTCCTTGAGATTAGTGTGGAAGCTTGCATCCTATTTAGAAGCATGCTCCCGTCTCGATGGGAGCGCGCTCCTTACTTGGGAGTGCCGGTTCAAGCTCCCGTCTCGGGAATGCACCCACTTTGGAAGCTCCCTGCAACAATGCTTAGAACTACCTTCAGTTTCTCAAGTAATTTGTCTTTCTTCTCCCACTCTTGCTTGAAAGTTTAGGGTCGCAACTTGCAAGTGTCTTTATTGACTTGGTTTTGGGTAATGCAGTGATTTTCGGCTTCATATTTCTATATATAGTTCTTCTTAGACTCTTCTATTTTTTTTCCCTTTTAAAGCAGAGTTGGTACAAAATGATACACATGTTGATTGTAGTTCTAAATTGCACATATGTTGACCATTTTCATCAGTATAAATCTGAGGTGGGGATTGAATCGGACACACCGAATTTTTGTGTTTTATAACTATTTCCAACCCAAGGAAATCTGTCATACATTTCCAGCTGATGGACGCATTATTCTTATTTCGTAGGCTTGTAGTCGATGTAAATATAGTTTTTAAAAAAGTTGTGATTACAAAAATAGTCTGGATTGGTTGAGTGCTTTGTTGTCCTTCAGTAAATGTGAGTAGTAGGCGAGAGTACTGAGTAGTCACTATTTTGTTTGATCTCAAGTAAAGGGAGAGATATCCGAGTATTGTTACTTTCATCGTCCCTTCCAGTATTGATTGCCATATTGATACTGCAGTACTTAAGCTTAAGAGGATATTTGCTGAATTTTTTATTGTTAACATTTAATGCAGCTTTGTACGCTTGAATTTGAGACCCGTCGTGCTTCATATTACTGGTTACTGGATGCATTGGGGCTTTACCAGCCTTATGTATGGGAATACTCACGCTTGAATGTCACTAACACCGTGATGTCAAAACGCAAGGTGAGTTGACTTTTTGAACGTTTGTGTATTCACGGTATATTTGTAAATATTAGCAAAAAAAGGTATATTCTTCGCATGCGATCAACTAATATTTCTCTCTCTATTCTTGCTTGACTGTGGTATGCCATGGCAGTTGAACCGTCTTGTGACCCAAAATTGGGTGGATGGTTGGGATGATCCCCGTCTGATGACATTGGCTGGATTGCGACGTAGAGGTGTTACTCCAAAATCAATCAATGACTTTGTTCGAGGAATTGGAATTACTAGAAGGTTAGATTGTGTATCTGCTGTGGCCATGGATTCAAACTTACAAATATGTTGTGCTTGAAATGTTTTGTTGATGCCAAATTACCTTTCATGTCTTGTGTGGCAGCGATTGTAGTGTGATACGTTTGGACCGCCTCGAGTACCATATAAGAGAGGAACTAAACAAAATTGCACCTCGAACGATGGTTGTACTACATCCACTCAAGGTACGCCTCTTGTTTCATTGGTTCAATGTTTTCTTCACGTGTTAATAGTTGGCTAATCAGTTATTTGTTTCAGGTAGTGATTACCAACCTCGAGGCTGGATCACTGATGGATCTTGATGCTAAAAAATGGCCCGATGCTCAACTAGAAGATCCATCTTCTTTCTATAAGGTGACTTCTTGTTATTTGAAAAGTTATAACCTCAATGACGAACTTATAGGTTCTTTAAGTAGAGCCTAAAACTCTACTTACACCAGATATACGGGCACAGGTGTTGGATGGGTAGCTTCCTTTTCCCATCTTTCTATTTTACTTGTTTGGCTATCCCTTCCCAAAATGAATTCTAACAAAATGCATTTTTGTTTTTTGATGAAGGAGAGCAAAAGGCAAAAGTAGGGGGGAGGAGTTTTTTTACTTCTCATTTTTTACTTTTCCCATTTTGGTTAACAAAAAGACCTACAAAATGTACTCTGCACATATCTCCCAAACATTACCCCCATTTCAAAATTTATTTTGCACTTATCTACCAAACACTTCACACAATAATACATTCTCATCACAATCCAAAAAGTCAAAAATTCAAAATGCAAAATGCAAAAAGCAAAATAGAGAGGCTTCCAAACACCCCCTTTAACAGATTTCTATTTCCTCTTTTTTTTGTTCTTTGATAAGTAGATTTTTCTTTGTTCCTATTGTAGGTTCCTTTTTCGAAGATTGTATACATTGATCAGTCTGATTTTCGGATGCAAGATTCTAAAGATTACTATGGGCTTGCCCCTGGGAAGTCAGTACTACTAAGGTGTGTCCGGATTCTTGGTGTTTTCTTTCTATGCAATGGGCATTAGGTGCTGAGTCACGAGTTTCTTCTTTTTGTCTGTAGGTATGCCTTCCCTATAAAGTGCACAGATGTAATTCTTGGTGATGATAAAGAGACTATTCTTGAAGTTCGGGCCGAGTATGACCCTTCCAAGAGGACAAAACCGAAGGTTGTTTGACATTCCAGAATTGTCAGTTTAATGGATGAAAATGTTTTTTAATGATTGTCAGTCAGATTTTCTAACACATTTTTAATCATGCAGGGGGTTCTTCATTGGGTTGCAGAACCTTCTCCTGGGGTTGATCCACTGAAGGTGGAAGTCAGATTGTTTGACAGACTGTTCCTTTCCGAGGTTAGCCATCTATTTTTTTGTGACGCTTTCTTCAGTTCTTTCACTATGAGGACCGTGAAATCTTACAAGTTTTTGATATGACAATCAGAATCCTGCTGAACTTGATGATTGGCTCGGTGATTTGAACCCCGAGTCCAAAGTAGTGATACCTGGTGCATATGCTGTATCTTACCTAAAAAATGCTGCAGTGGGGGACAGATTTCAGTTTGAAAGGCTTGGTAAATTCCAGAACCTCTGTAGTTCTTCACATTGAAACCAAATATCATGCAGAACTTTGTATTGGATGTGACTGTTCATGAGTAGTTTGCAATGCCTTGATCTATTAGTGAAGATATGTGCTGATGGTTCGTAGTGTAGACCCATGGTTCCACAAAAGTTTTTCATGTCTGTTTAAACTCCATGAAGCATTAGTAAGTAGTCTAGAGTCCAAAACACATATTAGTGAGTTCTTATGTGTCCGTTAATAAGCGTCCAAGTTGGTTGAGGTCCTTTTGTGTCTGGTAATTACTAAGCGTCCAAGTTGGTTGGTTGAGGTCTTGCCTAAAATTTTGATTATGTTGTTAGGTGCAAGCTCATTTTTCTTTCGACGTTGGTGATTTCGTTATGTCTAGTTTTTCTTGAAGAAATCCTTCACTCTAGCATCTGCACTATTATCTGTATGGTTGATCAAGTGTACAGTCTTAACTATTGTGATTTCAATTTGTGATTCAGGCTATTTTGTGGTTGACAAGGACTCCACACCTGAGAAGCTCGTCTTCAACCGGATAGTCACATTGCGAGATAGCTATAGCAAATCTGGGAAGTAGGTGAGCAAGTACAGTAATGTCTGTCAGGCAGGCAGCAAATCGGCATTTACGCTTGCGAATGTTCTGTGTAAGTAAATTATTCAAGTACTTGCCAAAAAATATGTTGTTGCAACTGATAGCAGACTAAAATATTGTACATCATATATGTTGAAATACTGAATAGACAATAATACTGCAGTTTAAGATTTTGCATCGTTGTATTTTGTGGTGTTTTGGCCACAAGGCACGAACTATTGTGGTATGATGACCAAACTGCATATAAAATTCCAATGGTAGTGCCATTTTGGCACAAGCCATTCCCAAAAAATGGGTGCGAATAATGCCCACAAATCGGCAATTTTTGCAATGGGTGCCATTTGCCCATTTGGCCAAAAATTGGCACAACCATTGAAACAGAACGACACTGCAAAAAAATTAGAACTAGAACTCAGATTTTTCTGGGGAAAATTTGGTGGTTATTTTGGTGAGGTGGCATAAATGGCTTAGGCCATTTTTGGTGTATTTTTGGGTAAAAATAGGTGGAGAAATGGGTGAAGCCATTTTTGGGTGAGGAAATGGCACACCCTTTGGTTTAGAGTTTTTTGCAATTTCCAGCCAAAAATGGGACGCAATTGGCAATGCCTCGTGCCATTTTTGACCATTGGAACTGCTCTAAGAGCATCCACACCATAAATGCCGCCATTGCCATTCACACTTTTTCCCAATAAAGTGTCATTGTGCTAAAAATAAAAATAAAAAAAATTGCAAGGGTGCTACACCTATGTATGTCATTTTTGTGGAAAATGATATGGGTACAACATTTTTGCCTTTGCCATGCTCATCTCTCTCTCTCTCTCTCTCTCTCTCTCTCTCTCTCTCAGTGGAAAACTTTGCCGTAAATTTTGTCATACAGTGTATGACAAAGGAAATGGCATTTGTCAAATTCGAGTTTTTTTTGTTTGTTTGTTTGTTTGTGGGTGTAACACCTAATTTGTCATTTTCGAGAAACGGTAAGGAATTCTCCCAAAAATGGCTGTGGGTATGGATGCTCTAATATACACATTTTTTACGTGTTCCATTGCCCATTGGTCCTGTAAAAGTTTAACTTTTGGTGAAGTAATCAGTATCAGTGCATGCATAAAAACCTAAAATTTGGGACGGCTGGAGTCAAATGTGAATAGGTACCTTATATGCAGATTTCCATTACACTATTCAAACTGAACTAGCACTGGAGTTAACTGTATTTGAAAATACTCCCTCCGTCCCATTTTAAATGCTCCCTACGTATATCTGTGCCGTTTTCAAACGTCTATATTTTTTTATTGGTAAGGTTTCCAAAGTTTTTTAAAATTGTCTAATAGAACTAATTGAGATCTATCAAATAAGATCCATATTGCATATAAAATACATTATAGAATGAAAACTATAAGAGTTTTAAAAAAACACGCATAACCGTAGGGAGCATTTAAATTGGGACGGAGGGAGTAACAGATGGTTCCTCAAAGGACAACAAGAAAGCTTTTCACTTAAGGGGACCGCACAGCGATTGGTGGTTCCATTGTCGTCGTTGTACAATTTTGTGGCTTTTGTATTTTTTCTTTTTTTTTTGTTTCTTTGTTTTCTTGTATTTTGGACCGGTAGTGTCCTTTTTAGTTAATAATATAAGTTTTCTCGGTTAAAAAAAAAAAGGGGGCCGCACATGCACTTCAGAAAAGGGGCAGTTGCTGTATTCTTCAATCTCTAGGGATTACAGAACTAATGGGAGAACCAAGAACTCCATTCAAAGAGTCTTTATGGTGAGAGAGACAGAGAGTTCAGTCTTTTCACGTTTATTGGGGTGAGAGTGAGAGATGCGATTAGACTAAGATTCGTAAGGTGGGAAGTACCTTGTTTTTGTTGCTTTTAAAGAACCAAATTCACATGAAAACTTAGCCTGTTTGATGGGCATGCCGAGTTGTGACTTTGTGGAGGATAAGCTGAGCTGTTGCGAGTGCGATGCTTATACGTACGATATTACCTGAACATAGAATAAGATGCGCAACACTGTAGTCTGGAGAGCAACAGTAGAAGTGACTGTTTCGTAGATCCAATAAGATTTGTTTGTGTTTGACATGTTTTCTCAGCGAATTATTCAAAACACCTCTAAACTTTGACCTCAATGTCTGGTTGTCTATGGCGGCGGATGGGATCTTGGTGGGCTGTTACTCTTAGACGTTTGTGGGGTCTGAAATGGTGGATCTCGACGGTTGATCTTGGGGTATGTCCATGAGTGGGATTCACGACAGCGCGGTTGACGGGTGCTTCTCTTTTTCTTTTCCGGCATGCCGTGGTGCTGTCGTGGTGGTGTCCCTCCTCTCATCATTTCTGCGTATTTCCATTTGCTTTCTATGTTTGAGGCTTGGTCCACCCACCAGTTTTCATTGTCGGATGATACCGGCCTTGGGGCTTAACGGCAAGGGGTGGCCAGTCTGCTGATGGTGGTCTCTGTCGTGTTTGTAGTGTTGTCGATGTATGTCAGACGCCTTTATGGTTCTTAGATAAGAGCTCTTGGATGTTTCTTGAGGCTCTGAAGGTGGCGTTTCTTCTCGGTAGTTGCGACGGTGGAGGTTCTAGGGGTGGCGTGAGTGGCGGTGCCGTCTCTTGCTAGTTGTGTAGTCTCTCTTTTGGTCTAGGGTTTGGGTTGAGGTTGGGCCTTTTTCAGCCTAGCATTTAGGTGTTTTTTGGGCTTTGACTCATTAGGTGTTTTTCTTTATACAACCATTGGTTGTATTCCCTCCCTTCTCTACCTAACTTGATGTACCATTTGTCAAGTTCTCTCAGTAAACTTTTTACAACAACAATAATAACAGAACTTATCTAGTCTCCAATTATTGGGGGTATAGGCAGGGAATGATTGGAGACAGATCTAACCATTGACAATATGCACAAAATGGTTGCTCTTAGAATACCATTGAAACAATGGCCCCCTTAAACCTCCAAGAACCGAGAAGCTACGGAGACGTTTTGATGCAAAACCATGCCTAAATCAAAGCCGAAAATTATCAGGGAGGGCAGACCTAGAGATCCAATGCTGATAAGAAAAAAAAATCTATTACCGATTGAATAGATTTATACGGTAGGGGGTTAATTGAATAATGACTTCATAGTTGAAGGGTTTAATTGAAATTTGAGGGTCTATTAGAATAAAGTCAAAATTAATCCAATAAACTGGTTTATTTCGGCTTTATTAAAATAAATACTTTTGACCATAATTTTATACTTTTTGAATTCCTCTCGATCCTCTCATCGAGAGGAAGCAATAAACCACAAAAAATGGACACAAAACTAACAAATATATATATTTTTTTGAATAAAGCCAATGAATAAATCAAAAAATCAATTTTTGGTTTTCTTGCCAAAGGAGGCCTAAAGTGTGGGGATATTTTGAAAATTTCCTTTAGAATACCCTCTAACTTTTGGGTTTTTTTTTTGGGTGTGATTTATGGCCTTGTTGGTGGAAATCTTTCTCAACTTATAATATTTTTAAAGATTCTAAAAACTTTGGGTAATAGAACTAATTGAGATCTATCAAATATCAAATAAGATCTATATTGCACATAAAATATGTTATAGAATAGGGTTAATTTCACTAACCTCCCCTGAGGTTTGCATAAATGCCACTGCCCCCCCTCTGGTTTCTGAAATTCCACTGCGCTCCCTTGCTTTACAAACTAAATGTCAGATACCCCCTTACCGTCTATTTTGGACTAACGGGGTTAACTTTGTCGCTGAAAAGACCTTGTTGCCCCTACATATATAACTACAACAGTTAGCCTTTCCCTTCCAAAACGTATTTTCAATTTTTTTTTTTTTTTAAAAATGTTTATCAGAAACTTCTTTCACAAAACTTTATTTTTATAAAAAAATGTTTTCCAAAATAAGTTCTTTTTAAAAAAATGTTTTTCTAAAAACAATTTTCAAGATTAAAATTTTCAAAAAAAAAAAAAAAAAAACTGATTCGGATTTTTCTGAAAAAAAACTGATATGGCCTTACACACATAGAATTTTGTTTTGAAAAAAAATTTCAATTTTTTTTATTAATTTTCAAAAAAAATTAAAAAAATAATTTTGATAGTACTAATTAAAATCCGAATCAGAAAAATTAAAAAAAACTGATTCGGATTATTCTGAAAAGTACTATCAAAATTATTTTTTTAATTTTTTTTGAAAATTAAAAAAAAAATTTGAAATTTTTTTTTCAAAACAAAATTCTATGTGTGTAAGGCCATATCAGTTTTTTTTTCAGAAAAATCCGAATCAGTTTTTTTTTTTTTTTTTTTTTGAAAATTTTAATCTTGAAAATTGTTTTTAGAAAAACATTTTTTTAAAAAGAACTTATTTTGGAAAACATTTATTCGAAAACAGTTTTCTTGAAATTAACCCTATAGAATATTGAAAGATATGAACAGTTTAAAAATTACATCAAAATCCGTCAGGATGAACAATTTGGAACGGAGAGAGAGAGTACAATTTTTTTTTTCTCTAAAGCTACCGTTTGTGAAAGAGGAGAGGGCCTTGATGAAGTATTTAAGTTTTGGGAAATGCGAGAGGTACCGACCAAACCATGTACAAATCATATTGACTGGTTTGGGGACCCACTTGTGGCATGTGGGTCTCACGCGAACGATCCGAGCCGTTCATTTATTTTAAAATGATTTTCCGAGAAGTCCCGCGAAAAATCAACCCAATCCGACATTCCTAAGTGCTTGGTCTAAAATCATGCTGCACTGTTCTTAAGTTTTGGTGCTGTCATGCCTCTGCACAAACGATGATATCGATTATCGAGATCTAAATTATTACTCCTATATTCAAAAGCTTTCTAAGTTTTTCACACAAGTTATTCACATGGCAGAAACGTATTAGTGGTCTCGCAATAGTGAAATACAATTTGTTACTCCAAATTCCGAAGTGCCCCGAAAATAAAGAAAAAAGGAAATACAATTCGGTAGTGAAATCGATGGATCACTTCACAATGATAACTGAACCAATCAGTACATGAGTCAACAGACGCAGCTCCATATATTATATTTAAAATATTTTTTTTTAATAGATTTCTTTGTTACACAAAAGCTTCTATATTTCACCCTTAGCTAGTGTCTTAAAATATCCCACAACGAACCTTCGTAATTTAAAAGCGTTGAATTTAGATTCATTATTAACACAAACGAACATATTCTTGAACATATTCTTGTCAAGAAATCGAGGCCTAAACTAAATATAATCAAGATGTGGAAACAAAAATCAATTGAATACCTTGTTTTAAGTATTAAATTGTTGATCAAATAACTGGCTTGGTAACATGCCACGTTGAAATGTTATGGAGTACTCAACGTTTCATTTGATTCCTTATTACGCTTGTGCTTTAGCCAACAACGTGAGATCGAGAGAGGAGAGAGAAGGCTAGGTTCTTTTGTTTAATTAATAATTTTAGATTCTCAAAATTTATTAGGTTGGACTTATTTTTTTTGTAGGCTATATTGTTAAGTTATCCAAATTTAATTGGAGTTTCATTTATTTTAACCCCGCTCATTGATCCAGTGTTAACACTTAACACTAAAAAAATTTCACTTTATTTATACATAAAAAAGATATTTTTTCTAGTGCATTTTCCGACGGTCGCTTGACACCTCGCTGGAATCAAGGTAGAGCCGCCCCGTGGGTCAACACTTTCCTTGTCCGTTTGCTTCTACTAGAATGTGCCTTTCTTTTTTTTTTTTCTTAGTCAAATGATTTCAAATTACCTTAATCTTCCACTTGGTCACTTTCATGCCCCTGTGGAACAAGAGTAGTCTACTCCACCATGATCGTTGCAGGCTGCTTCCTTCTGTTGATTTCAACTTTTTTTTTCTTTTTTTCTTTTCTTATCCGGTCCTCCCGGATTTAAGAAAAAACTGATTTTTTTCGTGTTGCAAATTGTTTTGGTAAAATCCGAGCCGTCCAATGTGTTCAGAAGGTGTTTTCAAGGGTCCACGCGGAAAATCTTCAAAAAAAAAATACCGGGAAGTGCTTGATCCAAGCATTTTTTTCCGCAAAAACTGTATTTTTATAGTTTTGCGAAAAATGCTTGGATCAAGCCCTTCCCGGTATTTTTTTTTGAAGATTTTTCGCGTGGACCCTTGAAAACACCTTCTGAACACATTGGACGGCTCGGATTGTCAAAAAAAATCTCGGATCATGGAGGTCCGGAAGTCCGGATCCCGGACTAGAAGTGGACTATATATATATATATATATATATATATATATATATCAATCATGTTATTCTTTTGAAAAACGATAAAGAGTCCCTTCGATCCGGACTGAAACCATCTCTAACCACCCTAGCATGTTGCAATTGCACCCACCCTATATGTTGTATTATCAGGATAATTTTAAAATGTCCGAAAGGGCGTTTAAGGTATGATTGAACTTTTAATAGTGACATTTAGGTGAAGAATATTATGCTGCATAATTGTTAGAAATGATGTCACAAGGTGCAACATCAGGAGCAGCAGGAGATTCTTACTAGCCGAGATTGAGAAAAGTCGTCTGGTAAAAAGAGGTTCAATAATGGAGTATGACAACACTTTTCACAATGTACTGCAATTTACATACGTTTTGATACCTTGATTGTCTTTTTTTTTTGGAACTGTTCATACCTTGATTGTCTGACCATGAGCACTTTTTTTTTTTTTTTTTTGGGAATTTGTACTTACACCCTATGTACTTTGCCCAATTTGCAGAGACACCCCATGAACTTCATTTTTAAGCACTTACACGGTTACACCTCTCGTACTTTCGACTAAAGTGCAACTATGGATGCCGTTAATGGAAGTAATGAAAATTCTAAGAAGCTCATTAATTCGTCAATCCATTTCTCTCTCTACACTACACAACATTCTCTCTCTCTCTCTCTCTCTCTCTCCATATTATGATCATCTACGAGCGTCTTGGAACCTTAATGGAATTTCGATTGACGATGATAATGACGTACTGAAGCCTTTCATCATCTCACTGAACAAGTGATTGGGTTCAATCGTGAAATCAAAGGGATCTAGGGTTTGTAGAGGTATTCGTTGAACCCAATACATGCTAAATCTTGAAAATTGCCCAAATCACAACATATCCGGTGTATAGTTTGATTGAAGCAGTAGATTACGAATATCAATTCATATGATCATGATCAAACTATTACATCAGGAAGAGAGAAAGACTTGCGATGCCATCTTTCCAAACTTGATAGATCCTTTTCGATTTGGCCATAGCTTTCTTCGTTGAAGAAGAAGACGACGAACCACCCAAATCTCGATTGTTATCTCCGATCATAACTAATTCCTTCTTCTTCTTACAGTGTAATCTGTGTAATCCATGGGCGAGAAAAAAACAAAAACAAAAAAAGACAAAAGCAAAAATTGAAACCTGACACGGATTCCTCACTTCAACAACTACAGAGTTAAGCAGTAGGTATATTATATGTATGTGAATTGGGAATTCTAAGGGTTTTTTTTTTCTTTCTTTTTTTTTTTTTTTTTTTTCAATCAGGGATTTCTAAGTTGAACGAGAAATTTGATGGGTTTTGGCCACAATGTGATGGAGAGATAGGAGAGATAGAGAGAGTTAACGAAAAGGAAGAGCAACAAGACATGAAATGATCTCTTTTTAGGGGATCGATAAAAACCAACTTAGTCTTTTAGGTAAAATATTTTCTGATTTTCATGGTTATTCAAGGTTATACCATACGTAGTATAAATCTAATTGTTACATTTGATGACCCTTTGGTTGTGTATGGAAGGGAAAAGCTGGCTTGGCTTGCTCCCTGGATGCTCAGTTTCTTGCTGTAATAGAGGTCTAAAAACCTTATAAATGACTTCCAGGGGTATTTTAGGCATTATATAAGTAATTTTGGAGAGAAGACTCCCGCCTTTCTCTTTTCCCGTCAATTTTAACAATTTCTTAATAGTTGCACTTTAGTCGAAAGTATGAGGGGTGTAAGTGCCTAAAAATGAAGTTCAGGGGGGTGTTTTTGCAAATTGAGCAAAGTACAAGGGGTGTAGGTGCAAATTCCCCTTTTTCTTTATAACAAGGTGTCCAAGCCATCTTTTTTTTTTTTGTTTTGCTAGGCATAGAAATATTAATCCTTCAAAGAGATACAAAGATTAAAAGGACCAATGGCATAATGGCAAAACGCGAAACGCCCGAGACCCAAGAGAAACAAAGGAAAGCAACAAGCCAACCAAATCCAAAAGCAACAAAGAAAAACACTGCCCTAAGCGACACCAAAACCCTAAAAGCATAGGCAAACACACCACAAAGGAGGACCCAAAAACCAGCTACCAACACAAAGCTAACACTGAACCACTAACCAAACAACCTAAACACCAAAGATCCAAAAAACATCAAAAGCGGAGCAAAACTAAAACAGCCTCACCAAGGAGAACAAAGAAGATCAAAACTCCATTTCAATGGAGTTCTTGATGAATTGGAGGAAGGTACCTCCATTTCAATGGAGTTCTGATATATCCTTTGTTGGTGGTGGAAGCTCGAGGCTGCGGCCTTTTGGGGGTTTTTGTATGGCTTCGGCGTTGTGGGGTTTTTTGTTTTCCAGGTTGGGTTTTGGTTCTTTTGGTTTTGCTTGATCTTGGCTTGGTTTGGGATTGGTTTTGGGACCTTTCAGGAGTTTTGTTCTTGGTTTTTTGTTCTCTTTCGGTGCCGTGGCTGGTATCTTGCCATCCTTGGTGTTTTCTTGTTATTTCCCCTTTTGGGTCCTTCGCGTTTCTAGTCTTGGATCCTTTTAATCTTTGTAATTTGTTTCCAAAGATTAATAAATTCTTTTCTTTACTTAGCAAAAAAAAAAAAAAAAGGAGATCAAAACTCCAAAGAAAGTGAGCCATCGTCCTCCATTCAGCAAATTCCCATCCGCCAAATAGCGCAGAGTTCATTTTTTTTTCTCGGCAATATCATCGGTCTCCAACTCTATATATTTTTTCAAGTTAAAGTTCTTGCCTTCATAAAATTTTACTCCGAAAGAAGCTCCAATATCCATCGCATTCTCAGCTTGTTGAAGTAAAAGGGAATCTTACGCTCCAATGTTCAGGTCATCTTACGCTCACTTCAACTAATTTCGGGGGACCAATCCCACCTTCTACTAATGTAACATGAGCTTTTTCTGGTATGAGAAGACTAGTCAGGGGAGAATGGCTGGTGTGGCTGCTTACTTAAATAAAAACAGACAACGTAAATCAAAGTTTAGTGTGGCTGGTTACTTAAATGAAAACAGACAACATTAATCAAAGTTTACACAAAATTGGACAAGTTTGGATAAAGAGTCTGATTTTTTGAGTTTTTGATAAAGTGGCTTGCTAAATTGTAAAATGTGTTTTTGTGGTTAAATTTGGTCCAAAATTTGTTGAGGCTGATGAGGATGCTCTTAGTTGTTGAGCAGCCTTTGATTTGTCTATCATTGGTTTTAATTACATACATATGTCAGCCAGTGAAGTCTTTAATGTCTCTATCACTGATCCTATTGAATAGTCATTGCAGAAACCCAAAGAAGACTAGTGAACCAATAAGTTTCATTGAAGTTGGGCACATCAATGATGGAAAATAAGTCCCCAACTAGACGACAGGTCTAAAGGAATACAAACATATGTGTACGTACATATATTGCATACGTATCTTACTCCCTCCGTCTCAGTATTTAAGTCTAACTTTTTATTTTGGGATGTCCCAAAATACATGTTACTTTTCAAAGTCAAAGACGATATGTTTGTAGCTTTCCAAAAATATCCTCCCCAAAGATCAAATACACAACATACTGAACCTGAATAGACTGGCACTATAGTAATCTTCCTAGTGTAGTTGTTACTTCCACTTGCGTTCCTGGAATATTTGAGTACACCTTTGATCACTTTGTTTATCATCAGAAAGTCAAGAAACTAATGTTTTCATTCTCCAGAAAACACAGGCCGTGTTCGTTTCCCAGTTTAGTTTTAGTTTTAGTTTTAGTTTTGATGGCATCATCATTTCCCTCATTTCTCTCTCTATCTCTCTCCACTCATTACACCCGATGACATCATCAAAACTAAACTATCTAACCAAACACAGCCACAATGATTTTCAAAAAGAGATTATTCACTTAATGCTGCTCGGACAATTCCCAAGTTATACATTTGTGTAGCGTTCACAGCCAGCCTATCAGAAATTTCAGGAACTTCACAGCTCTTGCAGGATGCCCTCAACGTCATGGAAGATGTACTAGTGTGTATTGTATGTCCGACTCATTTTGTGGTCATGGATAGATAACCCGGAAAGTTTATTGGCAGCTGATAGGCACACAACATTGCATATTTGGGTGCCTAATTCCCTTTGTTTTGGCACACTCGCACGCATATAATCGTTGTTTTATCTTGATTTTGCGCGAAGGGTGTTTTTGTTGAATTATAGGAAAATGGAGCAAATGGAGTAGCCAGACGCTCTCAATAATCCCCGGAAGTACCCGGAGGTACCCGAGTATGTTCAAGGCTGAGGGGAACCCTCCCCGAGACATATTTGAAGTAATCAAGCCTTTGGAAGATGACCCGAGACAATTGAAGGCCGAAAAAAGACTCAAAATCAAGCCCAAGTCATTAGAGCCTACTGGTATTTATACCCATAAATGGGGTATTGATACCAGTTGATCAGGGAAAAAACAGAATGACCTGGTATCGATACCAGATCGCACGGGTATCGATACCAGCCTCCTCCGGGCAGCTTTTGACAGACTTTTTAGACAACTTGTGTAACTTTTTGGGAGACCTATATATAGCCCTTTTGCACATGTTTTAGGGCATTTTGACCCAGACACTTTCTCTCTCTACCTCCATTTCATTTCTTTTGGGTTTTGCTCTAACTTCTCTCTTAGATTCAAACTTTTCTACCTAGATTCAAGGTATTTTGCTCTTAATTAATGTTGTAGTACTCTCTCTAATCTATATAAATCTGTGTTTTATTTTCATTTTCGTCATGATTTTCATTTCTCTACGTTTTTCTTCAATCTTAATCATGTGTGAGTAGTCTATTAGGCTTGGCATGGGGTGATTTCTACCCCCATGGCTTGGGGAATTTCACGTTTTCTCATAATTTCGGGCTAAATATGGGTTTGTGAATGGATAGCTCTCTCTTATTTATGATCAAACGTGGTGTTATTTATCTCTTTGATTGGGTGTAGACAAAATCTTGGCACACACAATGCTTAGAACCTAACACACTAGGTGTTTGATCAAATGCCTGAATGAGATTGCTTTCCATTACCAAACCCCATCTTATATTAAACTTGATTTTCACTGTTAAATATTCTGAATGTGAGCGAGGAAATCGACTCTCATTTGAGTTATCCTTGAGAAACGTGAAAGAAGCTAAGTCATGGGTGGTTTGAACCCCTAACCAAGCCCTTGTTTAATTTTCTAGTCAAATTCCGTTTTCATTAAATTAGGAGGTAAAGAGAGAATCTCACCAATCAAATCACACCAAAAGTTGGCCGTCTTAACGCCAAAAATCTCATCGCAAGTCAATCTCATGCCGGTTGCATTTGGTCCCTGTGAAAATCGATCTCGGTCTTGCCGGGTTACTATGCTTTCAACGACCTAGCCCTACGCTTGGGGCGACGCTAACTACAACAACGCTAGGTCGCAAGCAGCAACATATTGGCACGAAATCATTCATCATGCTAAAAATTCAGCCGATCGTTTGTTAAGAATGGTTTATAGATCATCAAATCTCCACAAATAGAATAAAAAGGATGAAGAGAGCAAAATCACGAGGGCTTAAAGAGAAGCCAAATTTCTTATTAGTAGCCTGTTGATTGAAAATGGCTAAATATTGCCAGCAAGAAATAATGAATTCCAAACCATAGACAGAACCTATAATTAGCTTTTCGGGAAATTTCCAAACAAATAATTTTAACGAAAACTTTCAATTTTTTTTTAATCTTACTATGTTCAACTCTCTGTGTTCCTTACGTTGAATGTATAGAATTAGCTGTAATAAAGTTTCTTTTTTTCGTATTAACAACTACTCCTAGGAGGAATGTTTTTATGCGGGACTAAAGATTTAATAACTATATCTTTGTAGCGCCAGAATGTTTCAATATTAATTGCCAAAGATCATGGAGGAGAAGAAATCAATGGAATCGTCGGATACTGGATGAGAGGTACCCCGGGCAACAAGGATAGAGGGGGCATAGGCGGTCATTTTAGGTCCCTGAAAATTTACAAAATTTAGGAGCTCCTCCTCTTACAACAACCAAGACATCTTTAATAATTACTTTAGGCCCTGAAAAAATCAAGGGCGCATCCTATGTTATTGGTTTTGGTGCAAGAATACTATCCAATCAATACAAATCAGCATTAAAAAATGTTACGATTGCCGATGAGGTGACACAATCTGGACCATACAATAGGTGCATATGGTACACCCAAATAAGGGGTGTGTATCGTAGCCATTTCCATTCTTCATTCTCTCATCGTTACTCGTAGAGTATCAACAACCAAATTTCTTTTCAACAGAATATTAAGCAAAAGAAGAGGCGTTGACATCATCAACATGCAACATTATATCTTCAACCCAATTAAGTACTAAGTTCTGGCCCATCGATATTCATATATATGTGATGAGTCATGTAAGAGACTCACTAGTAAGTACAATTTGTCATGATGAGCATTAAGCACTAGGCAGGCCACTCAATAATGTCAAAGCCCGATCTTTTTACACGGATTAATTATTCTATGCTTCTGGTCTACCGTGTCATTTTTTAGTTACTCGCGCGATCTAACATGAAAAGACGAAGTACACGAGGACCCAATTTCCACCTTCCCCACCAGACTTTACAAATTCTGAGGTGGTTCTCGGGTAAATACAAACTTTAGTCTCACTATATATGACGTAGTCTATGATTTTAAATAGTAATAGTAGTAGATCAAGGTATCTTGGTCTCCTACGGTTACTATTTAAAATCATAGGCTACTACTGTTACTATTTGCCCCTAGATGCCCAACTCTTCTGGCTTCCTGAATTGCCACAATTCACCCATGTTCCATAAAGTACCTGACATGTCATCACTGATCCAATCACCTCCTGCCACCTGGCTATTTGAAATTTCACCGGGCCCCACTGCTGACATGGGATCCAGGTTGAAGCCCTCCATATCATAGCCCCTTAAAATGTCCACATAGTAACAATCATCCACAAGTGAACTAAAGCCATGAGATGGGCTTGTTGCTTGCTCTGAAATTTCAGGCATCAATGTAAATTCCATGGAATCTGAGAAGCAAATTTCAGGCTTTTCATTGGGTTGATTTACACTCTTCATTTCGCTGGGTGGTAGTGAAGAAACAGTAAATTTTTGAGTTTCCATGGTTGAAGGGATAGGCGAAGAGGACAGTGATGATGATGAAGTTTGCTCTATCTGCTCAACTAATCTTGGCATCCAATAACATCGAATCGCATCCAGGAACCTCTTGCTATTTGACTCGATTTTAAGGTGGCGTGCTTGTTTCTGCACCCTCGTTCTCCAATAGTTCTTAATCTCGTTGTCAGTTCTTCCCGGGAGATGTTGTGCAATTTTCGACCACCTATTACCGCAAATTTATGAGTATCAATTTGTTAGGCTATGTTTGAATCTTGATTTTGCGGAGATTCAAGAAATGCAAAAGGGAAACAAAGGCATGCTGATGGATTCTTTTTCCCTCCATAAATCTTTGCACAAAGTCATGATTCAGTGGAAACTTTATATCAAACTCAAAGCCAATCGACAATGAGTACTGTAGAGGTCCCAAATATTATTAAGTAATCTCCCATAAATCTTTGCACAAAGTCATGACTCAAACATGTTCTTATACGCAACTCTCTTCTCGTTACGACATGTTAATGTGATCAGTTAAATCTTCTCAGATTCGATTTCTCTTGCCAGCAAACTCTTGGGGCCATCGGGGGTTATGTCCAGTTGTTACCTCTAAGGGTCAAGGTGCATATAAGCTGGCCTTTATAAAAATAAAAATAAATTAAAAGACCTAATCAGCATTACTGACCTGTTACCCCACTTGGAATGGAGTTCAAGAATCAAGAGTTGTTCCTGAGGGGTGAGGTTTCCGCGCTTAATGTCGGGTTTCAAGTAATTAAGCCATCTCAATCTACAACTTTTTCCAGTTCTCTTCAACCCTGCAAAGTAAGGATCATGAATCATGAAAATATCAGTCAAAAACAGAGCAAAAGAGTGGCAATTAATCAACCAATTGTCCTTCATGGCATGGCTTAATTTATTTTCTGTAGTGTCATTACCTGCAAACTTGGCTAACAAATTCCACCTGCCTTCTCCATGACAAGCAATGCAATGGATAAGAAGAGTGTCTTCCTCAAGAGTCCATGGCCCTCTTCTCATCTCTGTATCTTCTTCACTATCATTCTTTGCACTTTGATTCACGGATTGCATACCTGTTTTTCAGAGAGAGAGAGAGAGAGAGACAGAGACAGAGATTTTTGTGGGGGTTGAAGCCAAAGCAGTGAAAGTGAATGTAAACGCAACCAAAGATTTATAGACTTTTGAAGCTTGATTTGTCAGAACCCAAATGGAATTTTTTCTGAGATGGGATTGGTCGGCTTAGAGCAACGTGCTATTTACTTTGGAAAATGATTCAAGTACGCTCCACTTTTGACATTTCGTAAGACAGAAAGATTTTTACAAAAAAATAAATAAAAATTAGAGAGAGGGCATAAGAGTCTCTTTAGCGGACAGAGGGGCACTGCTGTCCCTAGCAAGGGACAGCACCTGCTGTCCCCGGCAATTCCGGGGAGTTCCGGTCTCGTGTCGATGATCGGAAACGTTCACGTTGAAGAGCTTGCCGAGTAGAACAAGTGTACCAAAAATTAGCTCAATCGGATATCATTTAGTACCTGATCGGTACAGATATAACTCGGCAATAATGGGTTTTAGTGGGTATGATCTAGTGTTTTGGATGCATTCTCTTCAAGATAAAAATGTTTCGATTAGGTACTAAATGATATCCGATTGAGCTAATTTTTGGTACACTTGTTCTACTCGGCGAGCTCTTCTACGTGAACGTTTCCAATCATCGACACGAGACCGGAACTCCCTGGAATCGCCGGGGACAGCAGGTGTTGTCCCTTACTAGGGACAGCAGTGCCCCTACTGTGAAATTGAAGCAAAAATAGTACTTTGCATTTTTTTTCCCCGATAATAGAATGTCTAGGTCGGTTTGTGCGCACCTCCATAAATTTTGAGGACTTGAAGTTAACGATTGGGAAAAAAAAATACGTTGCTAATCTACTTTGCAATTTGATGAATAAAATTCTCCAAGCAAACCCTTCAAATACAACAACAGATTCTTGAAATACCAACCACCTTTCATAGTAGGATATAGTATTTGAACGAATTATCTTTTACAATAAAATTAGTATTTGAAGGAATTCTCTTCTGTAGTAGATATTAGTAGTTCATATAAATATTCAATCTGAACCACTGATTTCACTTTTGGCATAATTTTCGGGGTACATTTTCTTGGTACCTAGATACCGAGATAACCTCTTGCTTCTTGGTGTGATCTGCTTCATGCCATCATTGATGAATTAATGAAAATGGCTCATACACTGATATTAAAGCAAAGAATGCCAGTCAAATCAAGTGCTCTAATTAGTTATAGGGTTACTAATTAAAGGGTATTTCACAAAAGCCTTTGATATGGAATGATTTCCTACGTATTTGTCTCTATTCACTGGAAATCGAAAAGCCTCAATGTGGTTGATAAATGGAAAAAGGGCTCGATTACATTATTTTGTACAAATTTTTAGTGTAGTGAGTTCTAACATATTCTCACCAAGTGACGGGACGAAAGAACGGGGAAAGTGATAAAAAAAGAAACACGGGATGAAAGACACAGGGAAAGTGATAGAGAAAAGGAATAAAGCAAAGACATGACTTTGTAATTTCCAAACTGAATTTTTGGGTGTTTCTTAGGGGAATAATTCCTTCAGTTTATGTGTTTTTTATATTTACAGATTTTTTATGTCAATAAAACGTGGTTGACTTGACAACATATTAACTTAGAGCTTGTACACTAGAGCTAACTAAACGAGGGTTTGGTAGGTAGTTCACATTAAGCAGCCAAAGACTAATGACGTCTGATCTAAGCCACACTACGAGAAAATATTCGGCAACTAAATTTTTCGTTTTGAGAAATGGCGAGAAACTCGTACAATACATGTTGGAAAGTTAGTAAGTTAGTAGACGACTTGAACTCGAGACCTTAATAAACTTGGAACAACCACACAACTAACTGACCGGCTTGCCATTTCGGCAACTAGTAGTTGCCATTGAGAATAAACCACTTCCCTGATCTTAGCTTTAATTCCTTTTTACTCACATGCATATTTTGTTAATAGCCCACTGATATGATACTTGGCATAGAGAAGTCCAAATAAACACATTCCTCTAATTAGCTCAAGTCCTCTTTACTCTCTCATATTTTGTTAATAGCTCATTAACATGAACAAAAATTGAAGAACTAATTGAAATTTCTATCCCCGCCCACTTCCAACCTCTTATGTCAGGACATCTGGGGCTGCCACCTAGCACCCGTTTCACTTCAGGAGTCGGCTTGCATTATTGAATGCACGATATCATGAAAAAGAGATAAGCTATCTACCTTAACTTGTCGTTTAGTTGACTAAGAAAGTCCTGCTTTGAGTTGGTACACAGAACACATATTATAGCACCAGCTCTTCGTCTTCTCTACCTCTTCTTATATGAATGATGTTCCCACGGTTCGTCGATTACCGGATTTACACACTTGCAAGTGCCATATAATAGTAATAGATGCCCATATCGGATCTTGTTCAATCTACATCTGCACTCTGTCTATTAGTGAAAGGCTCCATTATCTGATTATGTGGATGTCCCAATCTTCTATGCCATTGCTTACCATGAAGTAACGTCGTCGTTTTAAAATAGACTTCTGTTCGTAATTTCTTCCATTTTTGACACAAAATTGAAGAATTGATTTAAACTTTTATTCAAAAATTGCTCGTCGTTTTCAAATAGACTATCTTTATGGGGGGGGGGGGGGGGGGGGAGAGAGAGAGAGAGAGAGAGAGAGAGAGAGAGAGAGAGAGAGAGAGAGAGAGAGAATATTTTTGGGTGTCACCCCCGAGTCAGAATCTTGGCTCCGTCCCTGTATTTTGTTAATAGTCCACTGATATGATACTTGGCATAGAAGTCCAAATAAACACCTTCCTCTTAGCTCAAGTCCTCTTTACTCTCATATTTTGCTAATATTTCATTGATATGAAAACAAGAAAGGCCACCAAAGACTGGAATTGTGTTCAAGGGTATATAGACTCTAGCTAGCTATTCAATCTAGATTTGCACAAAGTGAGAGCTGAACATATAGTGGAAGAAGAACCACAAAGTTCTCAGAATAGTGGAAAGAGTTGGTTGGGGATAGGGTTTGGATAGATTCAAAAGACACAGAATGGGAATTTCAATTATTTGATGGGAAGAAGATTAGTAGTGCATGTACTCTGGGAGAGTTCATTTTGGGTGTAGGGGGTAGAGGTTTCCACATTTAAGAGTCTATATAGCTAGTTAGTGGCCATGGATGCTTTGTAATTTATCTTATTTTGGAAGCTAAAAAAAGTTGAAACTACCCATGTGGCCATGTGACCCAGAGAAGACATGTAAGTTCTCTTTCATAGTACACATTCCTGCATCATTGTGACTAACATGACATACCAAATTGTGCTCATATGCTTTGAATATCAATTGTGAGGTGGGGGACTAGTGGTGAGATTGGATCCTCAGAACTCCACTTGGAGAAAAGAGATGATGTGATATGGTGCTCATAACATATCATGAACAGTTATTATCATTCGTTAGAGCATCTCCAATCCATGCTCTAAATCAATGGTGATGTCACTTTATTGGGAGTGGGGTCAGCTGACCCCACGAGATTTTTTTTTATATTATAATTTTCTAGAAATTCATAAATGAACCCCCTAAATTTGGTGGTAACACTACCAAAATAAAACCTAAAAGTTCATAAAATTTGATTTTTTTTTGTGTGTCTTGTTTGAATCCTAGTCACTCGTTTTGTTCTTTGATAAGGAGAGGTTGATCTGTCTTGCAAGATTGAGCTTTAAATGTGATTTTTGTTGGAACATGATTTTTAGTTGCCATTACTGTGATGTTTTTTTGATTTATGGTTAGTAAAAGTATTTGATGTTTATGAATTCCCCCTGCTTCCGAACTCCTGGAGTCGCCACTGCTCTAAATATATATGTATTTGTGGATAAAATGGCAAAACCAGAAAACACCCAAAGCGCGAAGAATAGTCGAGTAAAGAAGGCAACCACAAAAGATTAAAAAAAATATTTGAGTGGTTATCCAGTTGTAGAACTGAGCATATGGAAGATTGTCCGGCATAGTCCGCTTAGTGGCAATCCAAAGCCAAAATAGGCTTCACAAACCGCGTAGTGTTTGCAAATGGTTCTCCATTTTATTAACTACCTAAGACAGTGGCTTGATGGAATGACCCAAAAGGTAAGAATTGCTTCAAGGCAATGTTAAAACAAGAGCCAAAATAGAAGAGAGTATAAAGCAAAGGAAGTAGAATAGCTTACTTTTGCCACCATGGTGAAACAATAGCCACAAAGGAACATAAATCTGTAAGGAAGGAGATGAGGAAAGGGTTTCCTCGTTTTTTTTATATCCTGTTAATAAGGGGTGCCGGCCTATATATTTCAACGGTCTAAGATTCAATATTTAAGTGCCTAAGATTGTGGCTTGATTTTTAGGCCTTTTACTAGATACTCACTTAGTCCCAAATTGCTCGTCCCTTTTGGGGAATTTAACTTTTTAAAGAGACAATTATTATCTTAAAGTTCCAAAATTATCGGATGCGGGGGGGCTCTGCTGGGAGCCAAGTCCAGCAGGCCCTGCTGGACCATAAAATGGGGTCGTTTATGGTAAAAAAAAAGGAGACCCCTCTTCTGTTGTTTTTTCCTTGTTTGGCTGCCAATAATGGGAAACAAAGCAATGCATGGTGTTCATTCCTCCTGGGGAGAGAATCAGATAACAAACCCAATCTTATAAAACAAAACCCAATTTCATTTTTTCACGAGCATTATAAAACAAGACCGAATTTCATAAACCAATCAACTAATCATCTAATTAGTAGCACATTGGGACCAAATAAGAAGCAAATTGCTTAGAACCATGTAACAACATCAGTTCAAAAAATATATATATCAGCGCCCAAGTACCTAAATTTTTGTCCAAAAAACAATTCCGAACAAATTTATCCTCCAAAATTCTCCTCTAATAACTTAATCATCCCCAAAATAATTGTGCGTGTAACCCAAAAAGTAAGACGATACAATTATAAGTCAATATTGTGAGATGGTTATTGATTCATGATATAATCAATGAACTCATCATTTTGGAATAATGAGTCGGCCTCGACGTTAAAATGTCCAGCTCGATCGAATGCCATCTCCTACAAAAAAACAAAAAACAAAAAAAAGGAGAGAGAGACAAGAGTATAAGATGTAAGATTTTAATCAAATAATTGGAACCAAATGGTTATCAAAATTTAAATACACTAAACACCTCTGACACTTGTGCACTGCAAGATGCTTGAGATGATAAATGCGTCGTTTGTGGATAATAGGGTGTTTCGTCATCTACATAAAATATCAATTACAATATAAATCTTTATCAATTTTCCGGGTATACTTTATTTATCGGCAATCTTTCGGGTATATTCTCCAACATAAACACAGGAAAATAAAGAGAAAAAGAGCATACCTTTCAATGGAGGAGCAGCAAAAATAGAAGGAGAATCAGGAGGATTTGATGATGGAACGATCAAAAGCAGGAGGATTTGATGATGGAGAACCAACAGAAATCGATGAGGGAGAAGGTGGGAGCTATTGGCGGGAGAAACAGGAGAAGAAGAGAGCTCTGGCGGGAGAAATAAGGGAGTCCTGTTAGGGCTTTTGGCTTTTTATCAAATAATCTGAAACAAGAGATTTGTTTGAGCCAAACAGGGACCTTCTCACTATTTTAAAATGACGTCGTTTTATGGTCTAGCAGGGCCTGCTGGACTTGGCTCCTAGCAGAGCCCCCGCGTCCAAAATTATCCTTCAATATGGATCTCAAAAAATATGCAACATGAATCTTGTTGGACAGATCTCAATTAGTTGTTTTATGTACTCGTATATATTTAAAAATCATTAAAAATATTATAAACAAAAGATATAAACGATTAAGAAATGACACAAATTTCAAAAAATGTGAACTAAATTGGGAGGGAAAGAGTACTTTTAAGGGTAAAATTGAAAGTTTGACATATTTTGATAGTTGTTTTTAGAAATAAGACCAATATTTTGGGACATCCCAAAATTAAAAGAGGGACTAGTAATTTGAGACGGAGGGAGTAGAATGGGGCTTGTAAATACTCATTCAAGCTCCACTTTGCTCATCTGATTGCTTATGCATGTTGTACAAGTTGGACATATTTATTGGGTTAAGATATAACGAGTTACATTGAAAGGTGCATCTAACATGAATTTTCATAAAGTTTTTGTAATGTATCACTTAATTAAAAGATAGAGACGAGAAAATAAGGGTTATGGAGGTTTAGGTGTGTCCATCCCGAAGGCCTATCTCCCAATCTGAACCAGTTCATTGTCTTGAGATTGATGCTCTTTCTAAGGCTCTCGTTTTTATCAATGAAACTTTTGTCCTTTTAAAATAGTTCCAATCAGGACATTGTCTCTCTTTGAACCTCTCTTTTCTGCTGCTAGATCTAGGGTTCTCGTCGCCCGGAAGGGGGGCGGCACCTCCCCCCTCCTCCCCCCAGGCGCTCTCTCTCTCTCTCTCTCTCTCGATCTTTCTCTCTCCCTCTCCCATTTCCCCTTCCCCATCCCTCCTTTCTCCATTCTCATACCATCTATTCCACCTCCCCTTTCTTGTGGTGTCTGGCGCCGTCACACCGTTGGGTGTCATGGTTTTGCCTAACGGTCTATCATTCTGGCCGGTGCTCCCATTGGTTTGCTTTGTTGGAGGCTTTTCGGTTCTTGGCCTAATGGCTGGTGGAGGTGTGATGGTAGGTGTTGGGTCAGCGTTCCAGGTCTTCGGTTGGCGGTGGTCCTCTCGGGCGACGGGTCCTCTCCAGTTGTTAACCGCCGACGGCTCTCCTTTTTTTTGGAGGTGCGACCGCTGGTGGTGGGGTTGGTGTTCAGTGTATGGTCGTGGCTTTTCTTTGATCGGCGTCCGTTTGGGTGGTGGTGATGGCTGTGCTGGAAAAGTTTCTAGTGATGGGTTGTGCGGTGGTGCGGGGTGGTTGGCTGGGCTACAACGAATCTCTCTGTCGGCATCTTTTCAAGTGGTGGTTGTTGGTGGTATCTTTGGTTTGGCTGGTGCTCTATTTTTGGATGTGCGGCGTGTGGTTTTGGCAGTGCTGACTGGGCTTGTGGGAGGCGTGTTTATGGAGTTTTTGGTTTAGGGCTTGCTTAAGGTTTTGTTTTAAGGTTGTGGGCTTTGGTTGGTGTCACACCCTCATTTTTAATAACCAAAATACAAATTTAATCCACGTGGGATAAATCATAAGTCATACATTTCACCATTGAAAAGTCATAGTCAAATACACAATCTCAAAGTCTACGTTCCATGTGTCCCTAATCAACGAATGCCAATGCCCAAATTCTTAAGTATCAAAAGATCAAGGTTATTACATAATTTGAATATTGTCAAAGATTGAGGAAATTTAAAGTTACATAATCATCTTCCAAAAATACTAGGTATGAAGATGGGAAAATAACTTCATGATCATATTATCTTCATGGCATGCAATCACACTCCAAGCATCCAACTCATGAGCTTTGCCGAGTACCTGAAAATGATAGGATGAGCTCACTGGCCCAGTAGGAATAATCTCTACTCATGCCATATATATTCATGTGGAATGACAAATGCATCGACACAATGAGGTAAAAAAAAAATGAAAGTCACTGACGTGATTGATGATTGGAAATATAGAATTCACACATGTTCCCGAAGTGTTTGAAGTTAGAGAGTTTTAACCAATTGATCATATAGTGTTCACAAGAAATCACAAAGTAACCAACATGTCCATGAACCACCCGTTGTATTCCCAAGTGTCCCAGTGTCCTAAGTGTGTCCACGTTTCACCATTTTCACTCTAATAGCTTCCAAGCTCATTTATTCATCAATTTATAGTTTAAGAATCTTGAATTTCTCTTCCGAGTCTTGTGGGCCTCGTGGAACCCATGTTCGAGTCTTTCGGGCCTCGTGGAACCCATGTCCGAGTCTTTCGGCCTCGTGGAACCCATTTTAAAACATTAAAGCACGTCTCATTCGTTAAACCATCACCAAACTTCACATTCCGTTCCAATCGTCACAACTATCGTCAAAATTGTCAAACCGACTCAATTTAGTGTGTGTCCGATACGTATAACAAAGTGTCCAATAAAATCACGTGTCACAATCTTATTTTAAAGATTTCAAAGTGAATTCGAAGGTCATCTCGATGCCAAGGGTCGATTATACGAAGATATGAGCGATCGGGGGTCAAACGGGCATCAAGGAACGAACCGGGACGAAACCGGATGAAGTGGTGCTTGCTGGATTTTCCGCCCGGGCGGCCCTCAATCCTGCCAGGGCGGTCGGGGTAGATTCTAGGCATTTTAAAGTTGCAGATTTTCACCCTTTTGAGTGTGGAATTTCAACCCAAGCCTTAGAAACATGAAATGGGGTATCAAGGTGCATCAAAACAAGTCATAAACTCTTTGAGGGAGTAGAAATCAACTACATTTAACAAGAATCAACAAGAAAATTTATGGATCTCAAACCAAAATCAAATATGAAGTAGGTTTTCTCAAAACCAAGAATGTGCAAGTGAGATATGTGAGATATGTGGATATGTGCATCCAATCAACCAAATGAAGATAGAATGAGGAGAGAACATCCCTACCTCAAGAAATTATGCTCCAAATCAAGTGAAAGATAAAGCCCTAGCTTCCTCAATCAAACCCCAACCAAAATCAAGCCTCCCGGAGCGATTCCAAAGCAAACCGTGTTCCAAAATGTGTGTAGATGATGAATATATGAATGTATCTTGAAGGGATTTGAGTTTGAGTGAGAGATTTGGGAGGGAGATGGAGAAAATTTGAAAGAGAGAGGAGGAGGAGTGGGTCGTCTGATATAAAAGAGAGAGAGAGAGAGAGAGAGAGAGAGAGAGAGAGAGAGAGAGAGAGAGAGAGAGAGAGAGAGAGAGAGAGAGAGATCGTTGTGTTTTTGAAATAAAATCACCCTATTACACATGTATATAAACACCCCTTATGCAATTACACCCCCTAAGTTTCAAATGCATTTTAAAAACACCTAAATGCATTTTACTACTATCACATTGGCCCACTTTACCCTATTTTCAATTCCTCACATTTCCTCAATATTATTTCCGGAATAATGCATAAAAATATGGGTCCTTACAGTTGGATTGGTCTAGGCCCATTTATTTGGCCTAGTCCATTTTTGGTGTCCTCCTTTGTTGGTTTCTTGTCAGCTTTGGAAAGTGGGTCATAGGTGGTTTTTTGCCGGTGAACCCAAACCCCTTTAATCTTTGTACTTCATGTTTAGGGATGGCAATGGGGAGGATCGGGGACGGATTTGGCCATCCCCGCCTCCAATCCCCGAACCCCATATCTACCTCCGTCCCCATCCCGATCCGAAAGTTACCAAACTAATAAATAAAAAAAATCTAGACAAATACCCCTTTGACTTTACCACCATATTTGATATCTAAACCACCAAATAATGAAAAACATGGCAATAATTTACAATTTTCCACTAAAAATCTCGACCAACTAAATAAAATTACATAATAGTCAAGGATTCGAACCTTGAAGGCTGGAATCACCAACTAAATTATGTTTGGTTGTGTTTAAGAATGTGAAGAATGAAGTGTACTTATGTACTAAACTAATAGTCTATACATTGAGGAAATCCTACCAACTAACAATAATTCAAGGGGTCTAAATGTGAATAACATAGTAGATAAGTAATAAAAATACGGATCATAGACGGGTCGGGGAACGGATCGGGGGTATGTAGAATCGCCTCCAATCCGATCCCCGATTTTATTTTTATTTTTTCCTCCAAATCCGACCCGATCCCCGAAAAAATCCCCGGATCTCCAACCTGAATGGAGCGGGGACGGATCGGATCTGCCGGAATTGCCATCCCTATTCATGTTCAAGATTATAAAACAATTTGCCGATAAAAAAAATAAAAATAAAACACAGAAAATAAATCCCCAAACCAATACCTACGCGCAAAACTTCCCCAAATTACAAGGCCCATCGACCTAACCCAGAATTGGGGGACTTACGTGCCCAACCCAAAGGAAATGGGGGACTTACTGGCCCATTCTATTCTCTGTGACTATGGTTTTAAACACTTGACATTGACAAATTCTTCGCCACACCTCCCAAGTCAATAAAAATAAAGACAGACCTAACAATTTGTTGCATTGGAAGAATTTTACTTGTATAACTGAGAAGGTTTTGATTTCCACTCAAGAATTTCCCAAGCTCACAATAAAAGTGGATTTTTCTTGTTAATTATAGTTGGAGAGGTTTGAACCTCAATCAAATGTACGAGAGTTCATGGTGACTACCACTGAGTTACCACTCCACTTGCCACGATAAAAAAGATTTTGACGTACAACAATTTTTCTTCATCGCATAGTGAGGTCCCGAAAATAAAACTGGGCCATAAGTTTACAAGCAATGAAGGAAAAGTAAAATTCTCCGAGGATCAGTGTGTAAAAGTCAATTAGAATATCGTAAATGTGATTAGGACTTGCATTAAGCATAGCCATTAGGACAAGTTTATAACCCAAATTAGCTATAGCCGAAAGGTCAAAGTATCGATTTATTTACCAAGACTAGAAACACTTATTTTGGATGGATCCGTTGGTCTCACATTATTGGTAAAGCCGAAATGGTTGGCATTAGGTTTTGGCTTTTCCGCGGTCTAAGTTTTGGATTGAATGAGACAGTCCAAATCTAGACCGCATAGTCGAATAATCAATAATTCGGATTTGCTCAGGGAGTCTTATTGGAAAGAGTTGACTTTAGCTTGTTACAAGTAAGACTCTCTGAGCAAATCTAATCCAAACCATTAGTCGCAACAAATGGATGATCCAGATTTTGATTGTCCCGTCTAGTCTAAATTAAGGACCGGGAGAGGATCCAATTTCAATTCCTTGGTTTTAATAGCAAGATCCTTTTTGCATGACTTTTGTTGGTAATGACCCATTTTAGCAAATTTTCAACTTTTTATAGCTGGTGGAGTAACTTCTAACCCAATTTACAGGACTATGTCATTTTCAATGGAACTTAAATCTCGTATGAATCCACCAACATCTTCAAGTCTTGGCTTGATTGTGTTCAACTTGTGTGGGCAAGCATTTTAGCCAGCTCACACGTACGATTAATCAGGACCTAATTGCATGATTGGAGGTATCTGATGATTAATCTCGTTTTCGCATAACGAAATCTGTATATATCATTGGAAAAGTCTACAATACAAACACCTAATGTGTGATCCAAATTGTGCCACCTTATAAAAATTTATACTAACTTTTTGGTGTGTCTCGTAACTTTTTAGCAATATAATTCATAATATTTTCACTAAGAATCATAACATTTGCCTCTTGTAACTTAATTTTCAGCAAAAAAATTCATTACATTTTCACTAAAAATATATATGTTGGTGTGTGTCGCAACTTTTACACTAAAAACTCGTAACATTTTGTAGGTGCATCTAGTACACACTCAAATTGTGTATTGCATCCTTTTCCATGATTCAAATTTTGACGAAACAAAAGCAAAAACAGGTTTTTTTTTTTTTTTTTGTGGCTAAAGGCAAAAACAGATATAGTTGATTTAGCTATATTTGGGTGCACGAAAACAAATCGAATTCTTTAGATTTTATTTTTATTTTTATGAAGCACTCGAAAAGGAACTATTTATTCTGAAAATGTATAGATACATTTAATTGGCTAAAATATTAACAAGGGCGATTGTATCCAAATATAGCTAAATCAACTATATCTGTTTTGCCAATTATATGTTTTCATGAACAAATTAAGCTCACCTCGTTTAAAGATTGTTTGAGTTCCGTTGCTTTAGTGAATGGACAAGCTTGGATCAAAGTTTTAGACTTGTTTACTAAGGTATCTGAGTCGAGCGAGAGACACGATTACTCGATTTTACTTTTTGCAATGCATTGTGCTTGTACAAAATTACCAATTCGATTGGTTGATGAAATATATCAATTGCATGAGCAATCTTTTTATATTCCAATCACCTAATGAATTTTTTTCATGTGATTTTTCAATTTGATTTTTGATATCTTTGTTGAGTGAACTTTTTTTTTTTGTTGAATTCAGAGTTGATACTTTGTCACAAGGTTTGGCTCAACTCCTATTGCAGATTTTTTTGACTCTCATGTAATTCTTTTATTTAGTTTTTGACCTTGGTTAGTATGTTATCAAAGATAATAATTTCATTGGATTAAGTAACATTTTTCACAATAAATATTGGTAGTAAAGGTGTGGAAAAAGTTTCAAAGGTTCAACCTAACCAAATGTCTCTAAGGAGAAGACAAACCATTTGTGATGTACATTAATTGAGCAAAAATGAAAAAGGGATGGTGGCAGTCTTCTCTCGCGCATCACAAATACAAATAGGGAGATTAATTTTAAAATCTAAATTAACCACCCTCTACCTATCTTCTAGGGTGGTTGAAAATAGAAAAAGAGGTACAATATGCTACTTATCGAAAATCGATCTATTACGGTTATCAAGATCTCTTTCTTCTCTTCGAGTTTGAACATCAATTGCAACGATTTGATAGATGGCTTGATGTGTTAAACACTTTGGAATAGATCCAATAGGAGCCTTCAAATCCAATGTGGACGAGTAAACAGTCAATAAAGCCAAATCTCACCAAGATTTGGCATGCAACTTCCGCCATTTTTGATTGACAAGAAGGCTTATGTCAAATTTTCCATTGTTCGAAAAAGTAACCTTTTTGGGTATGAAAATTACAACTTAGTACTCGTTTCACTAAGTGGATTTTTGTTATTTTTTTAAATGTTTTACGAGGCCTAATACAATTGTTTTTGGACAGTGATACGGGTACAGAAGGGGAGGGACAGAAAATGTACCGATCGCGTTCGGGGACCCACTTTTGGGTCCCACACGCGTGATCCGAACCGTTCATTGTTCTTAGAACATTTTTCCGAGGGGCCCCACCAAATTTCAGCTCAATCGGACGGTTGGAAGTGCTCCAACCAAAGTCCCACCGTTCCAACCAAAAATTGGATCACTCGTGTGGGACCCAAAAGTGGGTCCCCGTGTTGCGATCGGTTCATTTTCGGTACCCTTTGTTCGGTACCCATATCTTTATCCATTGTTTTTTGTTTTTTTTACACCAACTTGATACAATTGTTGGAGGTCCTAAAACTTGATACGCATGGAAGGAGGGGGCAGATTTTTAATTTGATGTAAAACTTGGAACAATCAAATTACTACCTAAGCCTTCAAAAAAAAATTTAAACATCTCAGATCTTTATCATTGTTTCAGGTCCGGCTACTATTGGGGCACCGATGTCGCAGTTTTACTTACCATGAACACTGGGTTTGCAAACTACAAAAACATATCACACATACCATAAACATAGGATTTAGTAAAGTCTGTGTTTGTGGTAAGTAAAACAATGTGTTCATAGTAAGTACGATTGCGCGGGAAATGAGCAAAACTACCCTTCTTCTTGTGATGGTTTTCATCTAATGGCTCAGATTCATCTATTTTTTGATCTAATGGCTTAGATTTAGAGGGGCACCATAGAAATATTCAATGAACATTGGCCAGAATGCTCTCCAAAAACAATGAGAAAATCAATCCGAGGGCCAAAAAGGAATTTCACTATAATTTGATGATTGCCCATTCGATGTATGGATAAAGAGTACCAAAAAAGAAATTCTTTACCCTTTTTCTTATACGAAGATTTGTTCATAAATGACAAGATCTCACTCTTTTCTAAGTTTCCAAAACTTAGTACCCTTGGAGCCAAGCAAGACCGTATGTAGGTTTGAATGTGGGGATTAGATATTCCTAAATGGGAAACTTATTCTTGAATTGGGGTAGCTTTGAGTAAGAGCTGCAATTCCTTTTGTGCAGTCATAAAGACTTCAATGTGTGAAACAAAAAACTAAGGACTCTTACAAAGAGTGATTGATTGATAAAGACGAAGAGAGTGGAAGAAAATTCTAAAATGCAAAAGAGAAAGAGAAATCACTTTATGAGCAGCTTAGCAGAACTGAATAATTTTTCGTCAGTTCCAAAGATTAGTCCGGTTATTTAGTGGGTTTGTTTCTCATATAATTGACCAAGATTTGAATTTTGGGGTCAAGCCACAAGAGAGATTGAGTAATTTCTTTTGAATTTTCTAGTTCTAACGTGTGCCTTTAACCGTTCCGGAGAGGAGATTAGTCGAGGTGCGGGTATGTTGGTCGGGACACTCTAGATTGTCGATGATGATGATGATAATAATAATAATAATAATATTTTGTCCACCAAATATATACTCAATACGCTATTGGTGAACAGTAGCCCCCGAAAGGCTACTGTTGAGACTCCGAGTAGCTACTAACGTAGCTACTCTACGTCTTACGGCTTCGTTTAGCTACTCGAGATGTAACGTCCTGTTGGAGGCAGGACGTTACTCTCTCCTAGCTAATCTACGCCGGTTTCTTAGGTTAGTTATTAGCTATCCCTCCACTCCACTTTTACTAGAGCTGCTCATATTTATTTGTGAACAACAAAAAACACTGTATTAATCAATTATAAAGGATATATATAAAGATTACAAGAAACAAGAGCAACCGACATCATCACAAGAGAATAACATCCCAACTAAGTTGACACCTTAACCCCAACGATCATATGCTATTTGAGCCCCAAACGGTTACAGTGCTCACATTCTTTTGGGAAACAAGATGCATTGAACGAAATTAAGTGTTAGAGAGTCTTGGGTATGCAAGTGCAACCCCATTAGAGTCATCCTCAATACAAGCAGGAGCATCATCCAAAATATGGATATCTAAACTACCATTTCAAAAAATATTAGCTACCATCCCCCTACTTGATGTACCCTAACTTTGATAGGTTTCTACGATAAACTTGTTCCCGATCACAACAAAACATATATATATATATATATATATATATATATATACCGAGAGCTTCTAATCCGGGATCCCGGATTAGAGGCTTTTGGGTATGTTTTTTGTGTTGCCAATTGTTTAGGGAAAATCCGATCTGTCCAATGTGTTCAGAAGGTGTTTTCAAGAGTCTACGCGGGAAATCTCCAAAAAAAAAAATACCGGGAAGAGCTTCTGAACACATTGGATGGATCGGATCTTCAAAAAAATATCGGGAACAAGGAGGTCCGGAATCCCGGATCCCGGACTAGAAGTGTTACCTAATATATATATATATAAGCAAATTTTCTAGTCCAAACCTCCCGAGAATAAGAAAAAATTGATTTTTTTTGTGTTACAAATTATTTTTGGAAAATCCGAACTGTCCAATGTGTTCAGAAGGTGTTTTCAAGGGTCCATGCGGGAAATCTTCAAAAAAAAATATCGGAAAGGGCTTGATCCAAGCAGTTTTCGCAAAAACTATAAATATAAACACATTAGTTTTATCTAACAATCTAATTTTTGCATCATACTGACTATCTGTTGAAAACATGTCGGGTATTATTGCTTTGGATATCGTATCTATAACAATCGGAAACCCTCTAATGTCCTGTTACAAGAAAAATTTCCGACGTCCTTTGTAAAATAGACAGTTTAGGTAATAATGATGAGATCTCAAATAATCACGTAGCGTGTACACGAAATGTTCTCCCTCCTAAAAACAAACCAAGTTCTACTAAGGAGAATATATGCTTATATAATGATCATATCATTCATAACGATCATATCATACATGCTTCTGCAAGACAGTATTTTGTCATTTCCAAAGAACCATGCCAACACCTTTAATGCATCCTCAATTTTCACCATGCTTAACCAAAAAGCCCTAGGTGGTCCCAATTACCGGATATGTCAAAATGAATGTGGACCCACCAAGAACTCACCACCACACAATCTGGAACTGCCACGTGTCCGTCCAAACTCCCACTTTTCTCCCAAACATTTAATTCAACATATCCAAAGTTGAATGACTATAACCTAACCATCCAATCAGAATCCAATATCTTTACTTATAATAACCTAACCCCTCTCAAAACCCATTTGTGCCACTTACAAAAAAAACCCATTTGCGTAGCAGCTTCTGAATGAATGATCAGTATCCTTGTTCCATGGCTAATTTCAATGCAGATTTCCAAAACCCTAAACCTTCTCATAATTTCTCACTCATGAATTCATCAAACATGGAACTGTTGAACAACTTGGGTAAACTTGAGAGTCTTAACTCAAATGTTCATGGTCTTGCGGGATTATTGGATCCTATGACAAGTAATTTCATGGGTGATAATATCCCAAACTCTTTCGACTCTGATGGTCCATTTTATTCTCCGGTCGATAATTTCATGCCGTCGACAGAAGGTCCAGGCAGTGGAGGAGAGACCGCGAAGGAGAGAGCTCAAATGGATGCTTTTGGGATCTCATCTCGCCCAATTTCCGGAGTTTCAGAGAACAAGAGAAATTATGTAATATTATACATGGACATATACCTATTCGATGGCTATTTAATCGTTCTAGACTCAAACGATGATTTTTTTTTTTTCCCCTAATATTTTGTGGTTGTTTATTCATGTTTGCAGAGCTATGGAGGAAAAAAGAGGAAGAGAAGCAATGTGAGGGAAGTGGAGAAGCCTAGAGAAGTTGTTCATGTGAGAGCAAAGAGAGGTCAAGCTACTGATAGTCACAGCTTGGCAGAAAGGGTAAGTTTGTAAATAACAATTGCTTTGTTTAGTTCTCATCTCAGAAAATTTATATTCTAATTAATCTGTGTCTTTTCATTTTTAATGATTTTTTAATCAAATTATTAATTTTTTTTTGTCCTTTTGGATGCGTACCTCTATTCAAAAAAAAAAAAAAAAACTTGTTAAAATGTTAAAAATATTAACTAAAGACAGAAAATTACACGACTCTATATAACTTCTTTATCTCAAAAACTTATCTCAAAACTTGTTTTTCCTCCGTCCCAAGTACGTACTTGAGAAACAAAATACAACCTATGACCATGATTTTACTTACACATTCTATCAATTGTACTGCGAAAGAAACTTACATGGCATATTTATGCATCACTTGGTATTTTAAAGAAATCTAAAAGTCTTTGGCTTTATTAAATTTTTTAATTACTTTTGTTCTTTAATTAGCTAAGGAGAGAGAAAATAAACGAAAAATTGAGGAGCTTGCAAGACCTGGTTCCAGGATGTTACAAGGTACGGGTTAATCTCATGCCTTTAAAATATTACAGTTTTCTACAAATCCTCCTCTTTATCATCTCCAATGTCATAATACTCGTGTTCTTGTCGTCGTTGATGTCATTGTTGTTCTTATGAATTCGCAGACAATGGGAATGGCGGTAATGCTGGATGTGATTACCAATTATGTTAGATCTTTGCAAAATCAAATTGAGGTTAGTCATGATTATACAAAATATCATCTCAATTGGTTGCACTTCGAAATTCTATGCAACGATACGCATTCTTTCTCAATAGGTTGTGATTACCAATTTTTTTTTAATGAGGTTTTGTCTTTTGTGGCTATATTATGAATCTACGCGAGTATTTTGGATGCAATGCTAATGCTATGAATTTTACTTAAATGATTCATACCTCACACTCTCCAAATGGTGGTATTATAGCAATCGACACTACAAGATACTCATGATAGAATTTACTTAGGGTTCATACCTCACTATCTCCCTCTTTCAGTTTCTGTCAATGAAGCTTTCAGCAGCAAGTTTGTTCTATGACTTCAACTCAGAGATGGATGCTATGGAAACAATGCAGGTACTCTTCTCAAAGTTATAAATAATAATTAAATTATGGATTTTACTTCTCTTGATGTGCCATCAAGAAATAGCTGGCATGACCATATGAAAAATGTTGTGGGCAACATAAGTCATGTGAAATAGTAGAAATCATATGTTAACTTATAAAATGAAGGAAATTTTTTTTCATGATATTACGAATAACTTCAACGTACAAGAAAATAAAAAGGAATGATAAGCGTTCTGCGATTATGGTAGAACGCATGTAGAGCCTTTTTCCTTATTGTCCTTCATAATGTAAGGGGTTTTTTTACGGGTTCATTAATTTCTTAACTATAGTATTAGTTTGGGACACTATTCTGCACACACGGAATTGTTTTGGATTACAGATTTTTTTTTTTTTTTTGTCATTGTGGATTTGATGCCCATTTTTTAAGCAAAAACTTTTTGAAAGTAATGTGTGAGGAAAACAAAAATACTGGCTTTTGCCGAGGAAAAACAAAAGAGTAATGTTTGAGTGGTGGGTAATGTTGATTAATGCAGGGGACAAATGGGTACGAGGCACAAGGGATGGAGCGGATGGTAGGAGGAGATCAAGGGTATGGAGGTGGAGGAGGCGGAGAAGGAGAAGGAGAAGGAGGAGCAGCCTTCTCTAATTACTTTCCTTCATCGGCATGGCCTTCTTTGACCTAAAAGTTTTTGGTTCTATATCACTTTCATACCCATAAATCTATAGACTCGCAATAACACCACCTATATATATATATATTGAAGCATATAAGGATACATATTCCAAAACACTACTTGTATAATCCTACATCCCACACAAAATAATATCTTATATTAATTGTTCACTTACAGTCTATTCTCTCTGGGTGTTCTTTTTTTTTTTTTTTTTGAACGGGAAAGAAAAATTTTATCACCACAAATTATATATATGATTGTATTTGACTAGTCGCGTACATGTGTTTTCAATATGAATTTATTTTACACACTTTTGTATGTTACTAGGTGGCACGAGTCTTGTACTATACGAGAAGTTGGGGTCTAGTTAGCTTGATTCATTCAGTTTTTATTCTGACAAATTTAGGGAGAAATACCGACCAAACTTTTACCGATACATAGACGAATACTCAAACACCACAACTACACACATATATATCCTTTTGGTATAGATGCAATGATGGTGATAGAGAAATCAAATAACTGTCCGACAGTATTGATGTATAGATTGGATGCCACTATGCCAGAAGTGTTAGTGTCAACTCAGATCTTGAAAGAATGAGAATTAAATGGAGAATTAAGTGGTAGCTATTGAATTAGCTAGGAAGGTACAATGCATCCTTGCATGCATGATTGAGATGAGCTAGCCCAATGAAGTGGACAGCTTGATATTGTAATGATAGGGGGCCATTTTAGTGTCCAGGAGGGGTGAAAGTCAATTAGTCATAGACCCAAATCAAGTTGATGAGCTCTCCTTGACCACTTCCATGACCAAATCTTAACCCTTGACTCCAAATTTCAAGCTCTGAATGATTTATCCATACATGCGTTAAGGATTGTTAGAGAATACAAATAATAATGTTGCCCCTCTCTTTAATAGCTTAAGCTTTTAGATGAGTTGGGGATTAACAATCTAATATGGTATTGAAGCAGGCAATACATCTTGTGTTTAAACCTCGCCGTCTACCTAACGATTAAAATTTACACATGTTTAGCCCGCTTATGGAGTAGAGTTTGGTAACACGTGAGAAGGCATGTTAAAAATATAAATAATAAAGCTACGTACCCTTCTCTCAAACAGTTTAAACTTTTAGATAAGTTGGGGATTAACAATATAATAAGGAGTCAAGGACCCGTTGGACATCAACGCAGCTAAGAAATAATACGAGTAGGACTTTTTTCTAACATAGCTTGGAGTTTATGCTGCCACGCACGTCTAGCGTCATAGTGTGTTTGGCTTAACATTTTTTTTTTTTTTGGTGACGGCTAAATTATTAAATTTTATAGAAGAAATTTTATAGAAGTACTATTTTAATTGTTATTTTTTTTGTTAGAGTAAATTAAATCATGATCCTAAGTGAAGCCCTCATGATCGTATGTTTTCATCCTACTCCTCATTTTGACTTGTGTTTAAAAAAGTACACAGTTGAAAAAGTCCATCCAGGACAGAAAAAAGCTAGAGAAGAGATAATGAAAACGTACTCAACTTTTCTTTTTTTTTTTTCTTTTTACATCTTTAGTGAAGTTCGAACTTTTCATCAAAATTTAACGCATTTTCTATTTTTCAATTTGAAAAAATTCAAAATCCCATGACCAAAAAGACCTTGACAATAATATCTAAAAATTCAGTATGGTTGGGAAAAAGGTCAATTTTGAGACATCTATCAAATTCTAAAAAAAATAAAATAACATAACACATAAACTTCGACTAATATCCAACTCTAGATATGCAGCTGGTTTGAACTCGCACTCGAATTTGGGCATGTAAAGGGAGGACCTTATCCGCCAAGCTATCCATCTCTTTGCAATGAGTTCAATTACCAACACGAAATGAATTTCTTGCAAGTTGGCTACATTTGCATTCATTTTGAATGACAGGGGTTTAGTGCTGAGTTTTTGTTACTAACGGGTAAAAACCTCCACTAGCTTGGATCTAAGAGGGATGAAGCTAGGGTTAGAATTAGACTTCTGCCTATATAAGATATACAAATATTGATCATCTTCAAAAAAAATATATATACCCGGTATAGTAAAAGAGGTCAAATAAATTTGCATGAGGAGAGTTTTCCATGTTGAAATAACAAGTTCAATCTTTGAGAAGGCCTACGGCTTGGAAATTTGTTCTTTTCTAGTTCTCGTATTCAAAACTTCTCCAAGATGTTGTAATAGCTAGGGTTGGTTTGTCCGTACATAACTTTCTCTCTACTTCAATTGGGTCATCTACTGTACATGGTAGTACTGGTATTCTTAGAATTAGTCGAGGTACACAAGTGCCAGACCATGTGAGTTATTGGGAAAAAAAAAAGTAATTAAGAAACTGAGATCTATATCTGTTTTAGGGCTAAGGTATTAGCATATATAGACATGGAGTGGCTACCTAATGGAAGTGCAAAGATGATTTTCACCCAATGACCTTTAACCAAGGTGTTCGACGAAAGAAAGGGATGATAGATGTGGTTCAATAATATGTAACAATTGTACATCTATAAACTCAACCCAACCATGATGTCCTGATGCTGGACGGAACAGATATACCATAAAAATTGGTGAAAAGGTGCAGAGAGATACTTGAAAAAGAGAGCATACAATTCAAAACTGTAGCCCCAATAACGATTAATGAGTGCATTCCCGATGGATTCACATCAAAATAAGTTACAGAGAAAATGCCGCAAGCTATTAAGTACAAACCCAAACGCCAAAGCTCAAACCAACATAGAGGAGTGTGATCTCACGCTAAAAATAGTATTTTCATCGTCCCTTTCTCACACTCGTTATTTATTTTGGGATGTCCTCACTAAATGTCCCTTTTTGAAAAGTTAGTGGGAAAAAATTGATACATTTCTCATTTTTGCACTTCTGAGTAGATTTCAAAAGGACATGACTCATTTAAACTCACTCTTAAACACGCTTCCATGCACACTGAAGGAAAATGCTAAAAACAACCCATTGAGTTGTGGATATGGAAGGAAGATGACAAAAAACATAGTTTTTTATTTGTTAAAGTGTATTGAAAAGTGTTAAAGGTGCATCAAAAACTGTATATATATATATATATTTTATCTTCTTCCTTCCTTATTCACAACCCAATGGATTGTTATTAGCATTTCCCGTCCTATTAAGCTAATTTTTGGCGACCAAAATAATCCAAACTTGATCCAAAATATGAAGATTATGAAATTAGGACCAATATCAAGACGCAAAGGGATGAACTGCATCCGCTATAGTATTATAGAAGACATGCCCATTTCAAAATATCACATTAGAATTCTATTCGTGGAGGGCAATTACGGAAACTTGCAATTTTGAAAGTGTAATGATATTGACTCCATGAGAGATTGCATTTACAAAGTTAGACACTTATAAAGGGACGGACGGAGTACCCAGAAAGATATTCAAAGCAAAGCTAATAACTGTGACAAAAATTGCATTAGCGCATCTAATTAACTCTTCTACAAACAATAAAAAGCGCCTTGCCAAATTTCTTTGATTGGTTCTGCCCATTTTCAGAAATGCAGATATAAATTGCATATCAGTGCCACTACTCAGCAATTTATCAATACCTAGGGTAGAATATCCCTTCACTTCAGCTTAAGAAACTTGTCAGAATACAACTACTCACAGCTTCATATCCAGAAAGGGAAAGATCAAAAGAAACAAAAAAAAAAACATTTTAAAAAGGAGAGAAATGAATAAAACTTGACAGATACACAATTACTACAATTATCTTTCAATCAAACGCGTTACAACTTACAAGCATAACCTAAATCCTTTATCTTTGTCCAGAGAGGCAAGCAAAGCTTTATTTTCTGGGTGGAGAACATCATACACTATCTAGGAAGCATGAGTGGGCATGCCTCGTCCACGACCCCTCCCCATGTAGCCATAACCCCTTCCATAATAATTCCCTCGAGAACGACCACCACCACGGCCAGGCCACCTCCCACCTCGGCCGCCGCGATATCTGGAAAACTCGCCAAACGTCTGTACCCCAGAAGCAGCCAACACCATGTTATTAGGAGTAAACAAGGGATCAGGGGTCCGGTTTAGGTACAACACGCATGTTATGAGGGCTATCCAGTCCACCATGGGACCTGATTTGACATGAACTGTTCGTTTTGTAGGGCTCATTGAGCAGATCATCCATGTAAAAAGTTCATATTGGTCCAACATTGTCACTATATAATCGGATCACATGTCTTGAAAAAAATGAACAGCTATAATGATTTTGAATGTGCTCCAACCATATGGTTATCAATGATTGATCAAAATAATCTTTCCCCATCGGATACTTACTTGATGAGGTGGAGAAAATGAACAATTCCGATCAAATCACCAGACCTGGAGTGGGCCAGATAGAGCACTCACAGCATGCGTTTTGAGCAATAGACAACTGATTTGGGAAAGAGTTCCCCAATCTGTAAGTGTGAAACAAAACAATCTTACCTCTGTGTCTATCTTCCTTTGCTCAGAAAACCTAGTTCTCCCATTGTTTGATTCTTGATCAAGTGCATTGCAGGATAGAGTATCAAAAAAGTCATCCTTATTGTAAACGGGCTACATTACACAGAAGAAGGGCCAAATGTGACATAAGAATATCAGAAAAGGTGAATTCACTAAAAAAAAAATTGAATCTACCATTAAAAAGTACAAAAGGGGATGATTATCTCACTTTAGTCTCGCATTTCGGTGATTCGGCATCCTCATCATCTTGATAAGCATCTTCATCACTGCCATTCCCATCTCCTTCCATGTCCTTCAGATGGGATCTATTACTTTTGCCAAGATGACCCCATACTTCATCCTTTTTGAATTTCTCATTCATTGCCATAAAATCAAAATCCTCAGCAAATTTGGTCACTGACCGTGAACTCTGCACGCAAAATGCAATTATTTCATGTCATCAAAAACCCACAGCCGCAGTGATTACAGTACCATACAGGTTTCACAAAGTAATTGCCAAGAATTAATCAAAGCAACAAATCCAAAAGGAGGACGAATTATGCATGGAAAATTACAAACTGCTCAGTATGTCTAATAGTGATGTAGGACAAGATATATACCCCTATTATTTTAGTAATAATTTTTATTTATGATTAGTATTAGGAGATTTTATTTGTGCTGCCTATTTTGCACGTTTTTAATTTAGTTTTGGTAAGATTTGCTTTTATTCCCTTGTCTTATAGTCATGGTTTCCAAGTAATAGTTTGCTTGGTCTCCACTCTAGGTAATTTCCTTATTGATAGGACTCCTATTAGTATAAATAAGGGTGTAAGCCTATGGCATTAGGCAGCTTTTAATCAAATATAATTCAGAGTTATTTCTCTTTCTTCTTGTGGATTCAAGAACCTCGTGGAGTCGAGACCTATTATCGTTTGAACTAGTACGCAACTAGTTTCTCGTGAATTCCGCTGCGTCAAATAGACTCGGGTACGGATGTCAGGTGCAGGTCAGTGCCTAAATATCATATTCATCTAATTACCTTTTCAAGAATATGGGTACGTGCCGGAATATTCAAAAACCTTAAACATAGAATTACTATTTTTCTAGCTTAAATGGTGTTTACTTTTTCTCTTAGGAGTTCTATTCATGGCTCGTGATAAGATGCTTGATAAGTTATTGTCCAACAAAACAAGTTCTATATAGATCCTACCACCCTAATACGATCAAGTGTCCGACATGGGTACTTTATACATTTTAAATGATCCATTTACATCGGGCTATGCATGGGATATGAAGTATGAACCACCTCATACGCTGAGTAGCTTAGGGGATAATACAGAGGTATGTGGCTGATAAGTAGAGCATCTTAAACCAACATCATTTTTGTTGATTTGCATCCTCAAGAAAAGCTAAGCTTTTAACAGAAAAAATAACTAGGAATTCCATTTTGTGTTTGAATGGACATGGAATTTGACCCAGAACACACATCGTAAGAAATCATTTAGTTCTCAAAGCACATATAACTATTTCCAACAAAATTGAAAAATGGTTTGAACCTATATTGGATCAAGTAGATAAGACAAAGATATCATTCGAGCCCATTAAGCAAAACATATTAATGCTCCCTCTGTCCCCCTGCCTCCCCTGTCTGTGTGGTAAGAGTGACATATGAACAGGAAAAATATTGACTCCTCCAAAACAGAGTTTGGATGGCATCAAAATTCTGGTAAATCTGATAACTTCCTATCAGCCCTATCATTTACAATATCTGCACCCTAGGATAGTTTAAAAATACAAACTGCTCCTCATGAATCAAGTTTCCAACGCTCAAAGTCCTGAAGGGAGAGGAACTACCAAATCATCAGTTTTAAGCTACCACCACAAAGTACTTCAGTCTGTTATCTGTATTCTATAACTCAACACCCTAATAATGGACCCACAACTGATTGTTTAGAAACTACTAATATATTTAAAAAAAAATGAAAGTGCACCGTTAATAGTACTCATATGAAAGAAGCGTCCTTTTTACATAAGAAACTTTGAAGGAAACTAAAACTAGATTTTCTTTAATAAAATAATAGTCATTTGTAGTTAGCCAACCGAACTGTACCAAAATCAAAAGTACTAAAAACTCATACAGAGACGGGTGTATATGTTGTCACGTCACACTAGTTAAGATCGAATCTTACATGAGACTACTGTGACCACTCACTACTCAATCATAAAGTTCACTACAGTTGCTGGGGCAGAGTAGAGAAATGAAATTATGGCCGCAGCCTGCTTATATATAATGTATATTGACTCTCCATAAATAAAGGGAAAAAAATACCCAAATATGGAATTTTAATGGCTTGATTTTCTGAAAGAGATGGTTAGTTCAAACAAACAATACAAAGACTTCTGTAAAATAATAACGTATGCGCAATAATGTATGCCCAGACACGCTTTCCATATGGACATGGGTTATAATTGCACACCTAACTTGACTGAGTTAGTCCACCTTAAATCATAACATTACCATTGGAGATTTGTTTGGACAAACAAAATTTAACGTTAAGGAACTTCACCGAAAACTTCAAGTTGCCAACTTGGTTTTTAAAAAACAAAACAAACTCCTTGTCCAAATTCCAAGTAGAAACAACACATTACCACAGGTCCTCTTCCCCTTTCACGCCCTCGGTAGTAGCCCTGACGACTTTGAAAAGGAGCTCCATTGAACTAAGGGAAAAAGAAAAAAGACATGTCAATAGCCTTATCAGCACTGATTACGCAAATCTCAATCAATTCTAAGGAGATCGTGTGCTCTCATTCTGCAATGAATAATTTTTATACTATAAAAACATGAATTTAACAGAACTCAATTCCACAACAAAGACTTTGTTGTAACTACGCAGGCGCACACAAAAACTTGGCACAAAATAGTAAAAATAGAGTATTGAAGAACAAAAGAACAATTTCATGTCGACATGTTAAATTTCTAGGAAAGGTGGTAGCAAAATGTGCCAGTTTTGGAAAAGCAAGGGCATGAAGAGAAATTCAATCATTTATACATCCATATTGCTATTAATGATTGGAGTAGCCAGTGGGATAGTGTTCTTGCTATGTTGAAATGTGGTTTATTCTAATAAAAATGGGGCTACAGTAATGAAAAGTATTCCCACTTGGACACAAGAAACCAGAACCAAGGAAGGAATTAAAAAAAGGCAAGGATTATTAATGTGACGAGGACACCTTTTGGCCAGCGCGTGATGTTTGAGGCAGTGGTAATAATGGTGGTTGAGCTTCTGTCGTGACTGGTGCTGACACTTCAGATGACGAAGACACTTGAACAACCTCCACATCCTTCTGAGTTGTTGGTGGAGACTGAGATGACGAAACTGCAGTCAGTCCAGACTGCAAAAACTGACCAGGGGTAACAAGTGAAGGTGTTGTTGTTCCTGTCTGACTTGAACTGGAACTCCCTAGAATAGAGGACATGGGTTGAGAGAGGGCCTGATACGGCAAAGTTGGACCAGAAGCAGCGTTGGGCTTGTTAGAAATTGGCAGTAAAACAGCATGTGTTTCTGGAGTTGATGCAATCAAAGTAGAAAGTGCAGGCAAATTAGCACTCAGTGTTGTTGTAGGCGGGGCCACATTAGGAACCTTGTTTTGGGTGGAAATAGGTAATGTTTCAAGAGAGAGAGTACTACTACTAGATGGCGCTGGGGGGAGGGGAGATGAGAGAGTTGAAGGTGGCAATGATGTAGATGCCAAGTTAAGTGAATTGGTATTGGCAGCAGTAAACAGAGGTGAGGGATATTCTGGTAAATTTGAGCCTGGTAAGTTAGAGGCTCCAGGTGGCAAAGACGAATTGAATCCAGAATACTGCATTGGTGGCTGCATCGAAGGAGGCATTGATAGTGCAGGTGGCGGTCGAAGCAAAGATTGCTGGTGTAACTGAGGTAGCCCATTTGGGGGCCCATAAAACCCTTGCCAATACATTGGCATAGCTAATCCGCTGCCATTCGCACCAGGAGTGGGTGATGGCCCCCAGGACCCTAGATTCCCCCCAGGCTGATACAAAGGCAAACTACCTTGGAAACTTGACCCTGGATGTGCCAGCAGTGGAGTATGGGAGCTGAGATCTGTCAAAGACCCAGTAACTGCAGGAGGCAAGCTGGTAGATGTAGAAGCAGGTCGGGAATAATGAGACTGCATCAGAAGTCGGGAAGAGTTTAGAGACTACTTAACAATTTAATACATCACAAATGCAATCGGCTTCATTCAGATCACCTGAATAATTGCTGGATCATTGTTTATCGGTGGTGAAGTCTGAACAGGAGGAGAAGATTTAACCTGTAGATCCTGCAAACACACAGAAAGTTCACGCCATCAATATGCATAAAGGAAAAGAATCCTGTCGAGGCAAACACTATGAAGGTCAAACTCAACAATAAATTCGTAAAAGCAATAGACCCAGCGTTTAAGCACAAAGGTCAGAGACCAGAAATTAAAATTTAACACATTAACATCGACTAAGGCCATTGATTTTCTCTCCCAGATATTGCTAGTCTATTACCTCTCTTGCCCGTTGCACATGTTCAGTATTTGACCACAATTCACTTTTAAGAAGTTCCAGTTCTACAGCTAAAAAAAAAAAAAGAAGAATGGGAAGGGTAATACATGCTAGTTCTAATCGTCTAAGCATCAGATGGATTATTCGCAGAAACTTTCAATTGACTGAGATTTTTGTGGCCAAAAAGCTAAATGCCATAAATAGGCTTTGCTTGGTTTGGAATGCAGCAACATATAGTCCAAACCAAGCAAATACTATTTATGTTGAGGTCGATGGTGCCCACTAAAAAAAATTGATCGAATCTCTGACTTCAAGAGGCACGAAGCTCTGGGCCTCTGCCCCAGGTGCGCACATCATGCGCCTGCACTACGCCTTTTCTCAGTCGCCTCACCCCTGCAGCCTCCTCCAGGCTCCATACCTGCACCTCATTGCGCCTCGCGCCTTGGCGCGCTTTACAACTATACCTTGCCCTTTTTCACAAACATAAAACATAAACTCACTGTCGATTGCGATGGCCATTAAACTAAGATGAAAAGTCACCAGCCCAATGATCCTATTTGTGATCTAAATCATTATGGACGATCCCAAGTTTTACATTTGTGATCCTACTTGTGGTTCTTCTAAAATACCTATGATACTAATTTGGATTGTTTGAGCAATCTAAGATTGAACTAGTAAACCAACCAACTCTACTTGTGCTTCTTCTATAGTACATATTCTACTGATTTGCATTGGCGATTCTAGTTGAAATCCAACCAATCCTACTTGTGACTCGTCTATGATACCTATTTTCTGATTCGGATTGCTTGGGCAACCCGGTTTAGAGCCTGCATTAGCCTTCTGCAGGCATTCCCTGGTCTCCATGCCTTGCAACGGGTTAAACAATTCTGGTGCGGACCAAATTTTGCATAACCATATTGCATAAAGCTAGTGTTTTATCGCAGTATTTGAACTGTGATAACAACATCAAAGAGATAGCTGGAGAATAATCACAAGAATTATGGAAACGTAAATGGTAATAGATAGTTAATATTGTAGTTCGCATCATGGTTAGAAGTTTCTAAGTTTGTAAAGTGTAGCAACTTTATACCAAATATGAAAAGAAAAAGTGTTGGGGCACATGAGAGGATTTTTCATCTCTATTTTACTACTTTCTTGTGCTTATGTGCTTTTTTCAATGATGTAAATGAGAACAGAATTTGTTGCGAATGAACCAGATGGAATGAATATTGCCATTGAACCAGGCAGATAAGGTAATTAGGGAAATCCAACCAAAGGTACAACAAGAAGAGCTTCTCAAAAAGGAGAATAACTCAATAAATGCCATCCTAATCAGGCATAAGTTCCACCAAACTACCTTGATATCACTTCCACGGAACAGTATGTACTCATAAACCTTGTCACTAGGAGGAACTTGTGGACCATCCTTCTTTCGTCCTTCCGTTCCAAATGATCTCACTGCCTCAACACAAAAATAAATTAGTTTAGCAATCATAGATTCATAATACGAAAAACTTACACAACTAAGCCAAAAAATTTACAGTTGTCATCATACGCACTATCTCTTCAAACTTGCACGACTAACTTGTAGATTTTGGCAATCCATGGTTTTAAAAAGTTCAAACATGTCTAAATCTTAGTTGCAGGAACCCCCTCTCGGAATGGCGAATCCACCTCAGAATCTCGCTCTAGTTCTCCCAAGGCAAACTCTCCTAGGAACCTTGTTCCCATTGAGAAGGAGTCCCCGCTACCGAATAGGATAGAACCTCTTAGGCATATTAATTCCAAAAGAAACAAAAGTAAAAGATACCAAGTAAGAGAGACGATATGAAGTAATGACAAGATACTAGAAACAATATAATGTCAAATTTGCTCATGTATTTAGTATAAACATGATATTCACTTAAATTCCCAAAAACAATATTTGCAGTTGACACGAAGTCCGGATAATTAATATTTACTCGTGAACATATTTATATCTTTATGAATCATTCCAAAACGCTCCCCAACGCTCCCCAACGAGGAGCTTCTATGCTCCTTCGCCCAGCCTACGTCTTTAAACTAAGGTCTAACTTAACCAACAACACTACTTACAAGTTACGACGCAAGTAGTAAATACCATATATTCCGCATATAAACCGAGGAGCAGCAAATTCCAAACACTTCAAAATATAAGGCAGCATTTGGATGTACCGTGAATTCCAAATGAAGGAGCTTGACACTATCATTTGATGTCCATATTCTCGAATAAGATTTGGTAGTTTACATCTGAATTACGATAATGAGTTTCAAGCTTTTGTTATGATGGATGTGACATGACTATTTATTTAGAGTAATACGAAGCTCTTTGTGTTAAAGATTGTAGCTTTGCATCTCTTCTAATACATCTTCTCCTCTAGTTTCATAAGCCACCTATAGCTAAAAGCCTTATTTGCAATCCAGGGTATCACAATGGAGGCCTAATTCATCAAAATGATAAGTGTAACAAATACAGAGCGATTACATCAACACACAGTCACATTAATCTTTAGCGTGCAACTAAAAACAGCAAGAGCAACCAATGACATCATCTCAACCCAATGCCAAAAACTTCAGAACATGCATGTATCCACATCCAAGCAACAAATTCATGGGACACGAGGACAGCAAAATCTTTTTTTTTTTTTTCTAACAATCTACAGCATGCGGTTACAATCAGGACTGAGACTTATATGAAGACTCTTAAAAAGTTAAAAATAAATGAAATCCACATAAAAATAAGAAGAAAAAAAAATACTCCATACCGTTTTGCAATCCAATACTGGACTCGTCGGTGTTGATGTTGTACAAAACGCCCTCGTATCTCATTTCACTCTTGGAAGTCAAACTAATTAAACTTCCGATGTACGAATCGGCTGATGAACTAGATCTAGAACTCTCTGCCGCCATAGTTGCAGCAGTTGCGTTGGTCGTCGAGCAAGAAATCTCTTTTCTTGGTACAAATCGAGCAGAGAAATCGAAACAGCAAACTCCTACTACACCTTTTTAGAGAGAGAATGGAGGTACTCTCCTTCCTGGAGAGAGAGAGGGGGCGGGGGGAGAATATTTGGAATTTTGTGGGAATAGGGTTACCGATTTCTAATTATGTGAACGAGTTTCTGTTCCCAATTGATTTTTTTACGTTTAAGTTTGCTGACTGTCGGGCCTACTAAAGCCATCTGTTGGAGGAATTATCGCTTACTTCGGGAGCACCGCGAACGCAAACTTATTCTACCACACACTTGTGAAGTTGGGTTACCTCCACCACTAAAAGAGTGGATCACACACAAATTATGTATGATGGAAAAAACTCTGGAGCACGGAATAATCACTCCATGCGTGCGTTCATGTCTCAAAGGAAGGAATAGACCAATTTAGGCATGTTAAAAAACCAAAATGGTTTTTTGTTTTGTCCTTATTCAAATTTTTTTTGTATGTGTTAGTTTTCGAATTTTTGGTCGATTTTTTGTGGTTTCTTGGTTTGTCTCGACGAGAGAAATCTAAAAAGTATAAAATTATTAGTCAAACTTAAAGTTTTGTAAATAAAGACAACAAATAAACCAAAAAACCGGTTTTTTGGATTATTATTATTGTCTTTATTCACAAAACTTTAAATTTGGTTAATAATTTTATATATTTTAGATTCCTCTCGTCGAGAGTAGCCAAGAAACCACAAAAAAATTGACATAAAACTAACAAATTTTAAAAAAAAATTGAATAAGGACAAACGAAAAAACCAAAATGATTTTTTTAGCCAAAGGAGGCCTTACCTTGGACAGCAAGCTCTGAAAAAAATTTGCCATTGAAATCGAAAACAAAAATGATAAGTGTACAATAATCCAACTCCAACACACTCACATGACACACACCATGTGAGTGTGTTGGAGCCATGTTGGAGACTTTTGTTGTACATGTATCATTATTGATTCCAAAAATCATTATTCAAAAAAGTATAATACTCAAGATCATAACATAGAATATTAAAGTCCCTATCCAAGAAGATTACATTAGGAATTCGATATTGGAGAAGGTAGGGCATCAGACCAAATCATAGTGCCCATGTAAATGAGTTTGCAATATGATAATAAGAACGTTTATAACAAAAATATAGAAGATTCTTTCAATGTTTTCACCATAATTTGAATTTTGGAAGAGGGTGAAGATTCATGTAGTGTGAACTTATAGTCTTATACCGAATATATTGAAGAGTCTTTGAAAGTTTTATCACAAGCTCTCATTCACTTAGAAAAAATTCTCCGCGCAAAAAATATTTTAGTATGCTCTAATTAAATGATTAAGTATTTGAGTGGAATGATGGGCAGGATTTGTGTGATACACGGTCTTGAGGAAGAGATCGATGGAGGACATATATAGGAACATCTTTCAAATTTCGTTTGTTCTTCCAAAGGTAAATTAACCCTTTGCTTGTTTTAATTTACACCCATTTTTCCTACTGTTGTTTCTTATCATTTCAAGTTGTAAGATGCCAAATTAAACCAATTTTAATAAGCGATTGACCCTCACCAATTCTATGACTATTTCCAGTAACAACAGTTGATGGTTTTACGATTTATAAATGTCAAACTGTTGAAACTCCAAGTGCTATAAAAGAGTTTATAATCAAATTTGAGAACCATGGATTAACCATCATCAAGTCATCTAAAGTAAAATATTCGTTTATGACTGATGCTGGGTTGGTGTATCTTAATTGGAAGAGATATCTTTCCTAGCTGAGCCAATATCTCTATTGATGATTCCTTATTTCTTCGAACACTTCAAATTAATTGTGTTGGGCTTCATTTTTATTTTGAACGAATTATAACATGATTAATCCCCGTTAGACTATATCTTTGACAACTCATAAAAATGTTTTCCTTAATGTTTCACACTATACATTGGTAAACAAAATGGAAGTGTAGGTATGGTACCTCGTCACGTTTGCCAGGAAGTATTGTTTCGTCACATCACCTCATTATCTATAGGAGATCCCACCGCACCTATGATGGTACTGAAGCAAAGATCACACCACGTGTTCAGGGGCGGACTTGGGGGGTGCTAGGGGGGTTTTCGTCCCTGCAAAGTGCAAACCCCCCCAAGCTTCTTACTAGTAATAGTACATTTTCAGTTTTTCTATATATTTGCTATGGAGTGGTCCCCCCGCAACAACAATCATGTGTCTGCCACTGCATGTGTTAGTGGTGTTAGGAGTATGTTTAGCTCCAATGAGGGGCTATGGAGACTTGAACCTGAGCTTTGTCCAAACAAATCCAAGTTTTCAACTACTGAACCAACCCCTCATTGGTAAAGTAAACTTTTGGTATATAGCCAATGTGCCTTGCATAGGCACGAGTTCATTGCTAGTTAAATAAGTAAAATTGATAATATTAATGGAGTTTTGGAAGAGATGTAGAAGAAAAAATTGGAACTAAGTATTGTTTATGAGAGTAGCATTTTTTTGCTCATGCACTTGCTCTTTGTTATCCCCATATTCGGATCCGAGGATGCTGCTGTGCAAGGGGAAAATAGCGTCGTTTCATGGCCTATGCACACGGGGAAAAAACCCACATTCAGTAAAGAAATCGAAGAAGACGAAGGAGAAGATGAGAAGAAGAAGAAAACGAAAACGAAGAAGACGAACTCAAGAATCGAACCAAGGTCTCTCTCTCTCACTCTCACTCTCTCTCTCTGGTTCGATTTCTCTGAGACTAGGTTTTATTTTTCTTTTTTTTTTGTGATTTGAAAGAAGGATGCTTGAACTAGGGTTTCAATCTTGTTCTGAGTTTTGCTATTATCTCTCAGTTGTCATGAAGATTTGTTGTTATTGTGTTGATTTGGATAAGTTTCTGAGTAATGGGCAGCGACGCAGTGGCTGTTTGCTGTGGAGGAACGACGGCAATCGGCAGCTGTGGAAGGTCCATAAGTGTCGGCTGTAGAGGGTCCATGGTGTCGGCCATTCAAGGTTTCTTTTGTTTCTTTACTGACCATAAGTTTTTTTGGGGGTTTTTTTCCCCTGTGCGAATAGGCCATGAAACGACGTCATTTTCCCCTTGCACAACAACTACTGTGCACTCCTTGCACAATAGCATCTCCGGATCCGTTTTACAGTGGAGAGAGAAAGAGTGAGAACTGACAAAAACTTAGTTGCTAAATCTAAAAAATGCCCAAATGTCATTTTGGGTTTGGCTAGAGGCCTAGTTAACACTCTATAGGCAGTACTGGGAGTACAAGTATGTCTTTTTAACACCCCAAGACTATTTATGTTTAGTTTTTTACAATATCGTTTTTTTTTTTTTTTTTTACCAAAAAAAGGTCTTTTTGGTTCCGGAGTTACACGTGTTCTTGTTGTGGTCCATATTGGCGCATTTTACAAGTAAGCTGTACGGCTGTCTCTTGTTTCTACAAAATGACTAGTTTAACCTTTCATCTTTTAGGCATTTTCAGATTCGTGAACAAATTTTCTGTGCAGAGTTTATCAGTTCCCTCTCTCCCTCCACTTTAATACTCCAATTTTTTTTCTCATCTTCGGTGGTCTCATGCGCACTTGTCTGAAGGTGTGAGAAATTGGAAAAATTAATCCTTATTTGGTAATTTTGGGACACCATGCACTATCGTTAATCACCACACATTTATGTGGTATTAAATGCATTTATCCTATAGAAATATATGGTGAATAAGGTTGTTAGGACATCACGTGGCAGTGCCTTAATACCACTGAATAATAACTCGTCCAATTGTACTTATGAAAGTGGATGAAGTTCAAAATATCTTTGATGTCCCTCAACTTTTCTTTGTGACAGCTGACAATCTATACAAATTTTTTGGCACGTGCCGAACAAAAGGAAATTCATATTGGCTACGGAGAATGCAAAAACAGTAGTGCCACATATCCATAAAATGTGCCCATAATTTGTAATTAGAGAATTTGAAATTTTAAGTGCTGCTGATTTCAAATTCTGGATAATTTTATGGGTACTTAGCATTTTCCATGCAGAAATGCCATGGCTACTGACACACATGCAGCGTAAAGATTTTAAACAAACCGGCGTGAGATTCCATATATATAAATGATCCAAGCTGTTCAGTAATTTCACAATAATTTTTTGAGTGGCCATGTTAAAAATCAGAACCATAGGAACTTGAATTATTATTATTTTTTTTTTGAACGGATAGGAACTTGAATTGAATAGTAAGTTGGGAGTAAGCTGGGTAAAAGCTTTGCCCAGATTCAACCTCCTGTAAGTTGGGAGTAAGTTGGGGAGAAGCTTACCCAGTTCCAACTGTAGGCATGTAAAATTTCTGGCCTATCACAAGCTACCACGTGTTGCAGGGCTAAACAAATAAGGCACAATAAATGGCCAATCAGATGCTACCAAGTGTCCATAGGTCAAAAGTCAAAAATGTGCGAAGGGCCCAATCAAATGAAACCACGTGTCAAGACGATGCAGTTATTAATTTATCAAGTCCAACCAATCAAATTGTGCCATTTGGTGAAATAAATTATATATCTCATTATATATATAATTATCTTTCTCAAAATAAATAAAAAGAAATATATTTATTGAATTTTAATTATTTTCCTTTAAATCAAACAACGAAATAATTAGATAGATATGTAGCTATGGAAAGAATTGCAATCTGCCATAAACTCTCCATCCCACATCCCTATAAATAGAGGTGTTTTCTCTCATATTTTTCCATCAAGACACTGAAGCTTCAATCAGGACATTCAAACATTAAAGCTTCAGAACTCGAGCTCTGAAGATCAAAGCCTCCAAGCCCTTCAGAATTCTCTAAGTCCACATCCAACAAGACGGTTCTTCGATCAAAGCTTCAAAGCTCCAAAGAACATTCAAATCAAGTCATCATCTTCTTCACAAATCTGAAAGTCTGAAATTTAGGTTTGCCATTTTGACATTTAGGTTTGCTGTGAACTGATAATTGCTTTGTAAGTGCTTAGAAAGTCGAAAGTTTTTCCTTGATGCTTGGTTGGAATCGACTCTTTTCATAACCTTCAATAATTTTAACAGGTCATAATGAGCTACTGGAAAAGATTGGTATAAGTGTAGACGCAATTGCCCGCAAGGGTGATGCAATAGCACTGTCAGATCTGTCACTCAAATTCCTTGGACCATTACGAGTAGGACGTTCCTCTTCTCATTCGTTATACTGCTTATGTCATGTCCAAATTCTTACTCTGTGCTTTGCTTGCAAGCATCTGTTTCCAAGCTAATTAATCTACCTCATGAATGCCTGTAACCTATTGAAAAGGTCTGTTAAAATCTTGGAGTGTTTAGGAGACTGTTACTTTGAATTTTTTTTTTTTTTTTTGATTTATTTGGACCAAGTGTTTTTCGGTCCTTTTTAAGGTTTTGATAGCCCTGGGTTTGGTTCCTTGTGTAATCAGAGCGGAGACAGGTTTGTTAAGAAGGTGAGGATATCCGACTCTTCAGCTGCTCGACTATTCTTCGAACACTTTATCTTCAAGCTACCGAATGAAGAGGTTTCTACAAAATGACTAATTTAACCTTTCATCTTTTAGGCATTTTAAGATTCGTCAACAAATTTTCTTTGCAGAGTTTATCAGTTCCCCTCTCTCCCTCCACTTTAATACTCCAATTTTTTTTTCTCATCTTCGGTGGTCTCATGCGCACTTGTATGAAGGTGTGGGAAATTGGAAAAATTATTTGGTAATTTTGGGACACCATGCACTATTCTTAATCACCATACATTTATGTGGTATTAAATGTATTTATCCTATAGAAATGTGTGGTGAGTAAGGTTGTTAAGACATCACGTGGCGGTGGCTTAATACCACTGAATAATTACCCGTCCAATTGTGCGTGCGAAAGTGGATGAAGTTCAAAATCTCTTTGATGTCCCTCGACTCTTCTTTATAACAGCTGACAATCTGTACAAATTTTTTGGCACGTGCCAAATAGAAGGAAATTGGTATTGGCTATGGAGAATGCAGAATGCAGAAACAGTAGTGTTACATATCCATAAAATTGTCCTAGAATTTGAAATCAGCAACACTCAAAATTTCAAATTCTGGACTATTTTATGGGTAAGCTTTATGGATACTTAGCATTTCCCATACAGAAATGCCATGGCTACCGAAACATAGCGTACAGATTTTAAATCAATGGCGTGTGATACCATATAAATGATCCAAGCTATTCAATAATTTTACAATAATTGTTTGAGTGGCCATGTAAAAAATCAGAACCATAGGAACTTGAATTTTTTTTTTTTGGAAGGGATATGAACTTGAATTGAATAGTAAGTCGGGGAGAAGCTTGCCCAGTTTCAACCTCCTGAAATAGCGGCCTCTCACCTCTTGGGTGAGGTCAGCCACACACCATCTCCATGATTTCACCAATATATATATCAAAGTTTTCAGTCCTTTGTGGAAGTTTTCTATATATACAGTACCTTGTTACTTGTTAGTACTTGGTACCAGTAGTATTCAGAAAAGAACCCAAATTGCCCTCCCCCTCCCTCGCCACGGTTCATGGAGATGGTTAACAGTACCCTCGTAACCCGGCCCCACATGATTCTTCCAAGTTCAAGATCCAATCCTGCTTGGCTCAATCTCCACCGTCCTCTGCCAAATTTCCCACAATCAAAGCCGCTGCACCACCGCGGACTGCTCTTGCCGCTGCGTCTCCGGTCACTCTTTCCTCCTTGCAGGATCAGTACTAGTTCACCGGCATTTGACTTCAAAGTTGGCAGAGGGTAATCTTGGCTACTATTCTATTTCCATTCCTACGTATTTATTATTATTTTTTTTTTTGGGTACTTCATTCCTACGTATTTGATTAGCATCGTTTAGTAAAAGTATATATTTTTTGGTACTTCATTCCTACGTATTTGATTAGCATCGTTTAGTAAAAGTATATATTTTTTGGTACTTCATTCCTACGTATTTGATTAGCATCGTTTCGTATATATATACATATATATATGGAAAATTCTAAAATCAGCCCATTGGGGTAACATTAAAACTTAAAAAGTGTATTAAAATGTGTAAAAAGTGTATATGAATATTTGAAAGTGTAAAGGAAAGTGAAAAAAGTACATTACAATTTGTGTTTTTTTTTTCTTGTTGCCTTTTTGTCAGCCCATTGGGCTGACAATAGAAGAACCCTATATATATAAACACATAAAAAAAAACACATCACTCTTTCGAGCCCCATTATGATGTTCCGAACCATTGATCTTGTTTAAATCATGAGTACAATAAAAGGTTCTGCAAAATTTCAGCTCAATCTGATATTGGTAAATGCTTGATCCAAACAATTTTAAAAACACTAGTTCCTGTCACAGGTTTTGCAAAACTGTTTGGATCAAACTTAACAATATCCGATTGAGCTGAATTTTTGTAGGACCTCCTATTTGATTCATTTAAACAAAATCAACGGTTCGGAATATCACAGTGGAGCCCGGAACAAAATTGTGTGTTTTTTTATGTGTTTTCTTAAGTGTGAGGGAAACCGACCCCTATATATATATATATATATATATATCAAAAAACTTCCAATCCAAACTCCCGGATTTTATTTCGTCCGGACCTCCACCTTCCAAATTTTTTTTTGAAAATCCGAACCGTTAGATGTCTTTAAAACGTGATTTTAAGGTCCAACGCGAAGATTTGGCAAAAAAAAATACCCGGAAGGGCTTGATCGGGGCAGTTTTTCATAAAACTGTTTTTATAGCGTTTTTGTGAAAAACTGCCCCGATCAAGCCCTTCCGGGTATTTTTTTTTGCCAAATCTTCGCGTTGGACCTTAAAATCACGTTTTAAACACATCTAACGGTTCGGATTTTCAAAAAAATATTGGGAAGGTGGAGGTCCGGACGTTAGGTCCGTAAAAAGGGGTTTGGATGTGAAGGGGTTCCATATATATATATATATATATATATATAAGAAGTTTCCTATGAAGGCTCCCTCACAAAAAAAAGTACTGAAAAACAGTTGTGAGCCGTTGGATCCTACGCCCTTCACGCGATCCAACGGCTCACAACTATTTTCCCGCACTTTTTTTTTGTGAGGAAACCCTCATAAGAAACTTATTGTATAAGAAAAAGTGATTTTTTTTGTGTTGCAAATTAATTTTGGAAAATCCGAGCCGTCCAATGTGTTCAGAAGGTGTTTTCAAGGGTCCACGCGGGAAATCTTCAAAAAAAAATACCGGGAAGGGCTTGATCCAAGCAGTTTTCGTAAAAACTGTAAATATAAAGTTTTTGCGAAAACTGCTTGGATCAAGCCCTTCCCGGTATTTTTTTTTGAAGATTTTTCGCGTGGACCCTTGAAAACACCTTCTGAACACATTGGACGGCTCGGATCGTCAAAAAAATGCTCGGATCATAGAGTCCCGGAGTCCCGGATCCCGGATGTGAAGCTTTCCCTATATATATATATATATATTTGGTACTTCATTCCTACGTATTTGATTAGGATTGTTTGGTAAAAATATTCTTCATATCATTGGATAACAATCATGTCATGGTGATTGATGAGTTCTTTTCAGAGGAGGTGGGGCATTACACTTTTGGTCTCCTACTAGTGGCGGATTTAGGAATCACACAGGGGCACTTTGAAGCATAACTTCGGAAAAAAAAAAATCAGTCTAATATAATGGGAAGATAAAAATTTTAAACATTCTTTATTAAGCAAAAAAGTTTAAACTTAAAACATTAGTAAAGATTTCACATATATTGTGCTTATGATGCTTGGAAAAAAAAGAAAGAAAGTAAAGTCCTACTGTGCTTATAGTGACTACAAATCATGCAATAAAATAATAAGTCACAAAACCTCGAAATCAAAGAGTAATCGAACTTATAATTAAGTCTTTAATATTAAGTTTGTAAAAGATACCTTTGGAAAAAAGATTAGAAACCGAATAAGAGAAATGATCAATCTCTTTCATCAACTTTTTTATTTTAATCCTCTACAAATTTCTTCAAATATGCAATTAATATTCCAATGCATTTTTTTTTATCGGCAATAAAATTTTATTAAAGCTCGATAAAGGGTACATCGAGGGTTAGAGGCCACAACCAGACATATTCATATTGTTAAAATGCTACTTATTTGCAATTTGATACTTATCGATGTCAGATCAAGATAATTTTTTTAAAAATGCTCTTCTTAACATATCCTACAATGTGTACGATTTAGATCACTATAAGAACGGGCACACAATTATCAAACTTTTCTTCAAAATTCATTCGGTATTAGGGCCCCAAATTCTGAATGAAAATTTGAAAGATTCGATTATGTATGTGTAATTATCTGATTTTTTACAAGACCAATCGCAAAATTATGTTAAAGTTATTGAATGGCTTTGATGTTTTACAAACACAAGAAAAAAAAAGTTTTGGAATTCTACTGGGTCTTACTCTTATTTTTTTTTCATGATCCGAAATACTCCGTACGTACCATTCATCTTTTAAATCTCTCTTTTTCCAACATTTGTGTGAAAAGTCACGTTGTTGGATACTAGTAGGCGGTATGTGCCTAGTCTATTAGTGCAAAATAAAACTTTTCCCGAACTAGGGTGGCACCCACCGACTAATTTTGTCCCTGAATCTACCCCTTCACTCTAAATATCAAAATTTTCATTCGAATACTCTCATATCAACATTAGGGGTTATTTGTTGCCGTTATACGAAGTAGATCAGATATTAGAGGTTACAAATTGATAAGCCTCTTAATCTCTTACGTATTTTCTTCCTTGGCAGAATGAAAGATTTTCATGAAATTGAGCTCAAAGTCCGGGATTACGAATTGGATCAATTTGATGTTGTAAACAATGCTGTCTATGCAAGTTACTGCCACCATGGTGAGACCATTTATATATGTGGGGCTGTCGTGCCATTGTTCATCTACTAAACTTGGCCCTTTCAACATTTTGCTGTTTTCGTAAAGGTCAATCTATGACATGCTCCGACTATGTAGTACAAAATATTGCCAACTCCAACCTAATAGCTAGATTGTTAAAAGCTTATACGGATCTACTCACATCTTTAGTATTCGATTTTGTTAGAGCCTAAATGGGAAAATAAATAGTATCTTAGCCCGTCCTTGAATGCAACCATTTTCGACGCTTTTGAAAATGAGCTTAGGACCATGGCCGGCCCTAATCGGGTTTTAATAATTAATGGGCCTCTTAGCATTTGTATATGTATTAGTTTTTCGATATGAGGTTAAAAATTCCCTTCTTGTGTCGTGGTGACTTTGTATTGGACAACATTCGGGACTTTGAGGTCTTGAGTTCCAATCTCACTGCAGTTAGTATATTAGCTGTTTTTTTGTACATTTTCGAAATATTGGGGTAAAAATGGGATGGGCTGAACTATTATAGCTCTATTTGCAAAGCAACAGATCCACAGTGGGCTCTTCAAATGACTCCTAGGCGAGACTCCTAAAATTTAGCAAATCATTTGATCAATTATGGCCTTCAATGGGTTCCCAATACAAGCTCCTAAGGGCATCCACAGTGGGCTCCCTAAAAATAGCTTCTAAGTTGACTCCTAGGCCCCGATTGGATGGGGTATTATTTTCAGGGGGATAATTTTTAGAGGGGGGATAAGATAAGAGGGGGTATTATTTTTTGAGGGGGGGCCAGATTGATGTGATATTTATTGAGGGGGATAAAAAAGTACTCCCTCCGTTCCAAAATAAGTGTCCCCTACGAAAAGTCGTGCCATTTTTCAAATCAAAAAACTGAGTACTTAGGTTTATCGTTTTTCAAACTTTTTCACACCGAATTAAAGTACTCATTGAGTACTTTAATTCGGTGCAAAAAAATTCAAAACACGATACACGGAAGTACTTAATTTTTTAATTTGAAAAACGGTAAGAGAGAAAGTAAGGGACACTTATTTTGGAACGGAGGGAGTAGATGGTTTGAATGAGGGACTAAGCAGGGGGATAACTTTTGGCTTGGTTTGGATAACTTAAAAATAAGAGGGGGTGGATGATGGAAAAAGCTGTCAAATGACTTATTTGCCCTTGTGGTGTACCAAACCTTATTAATGATAAATTTAATTATATAATTACATTTTTTTAATTATTTTTTAATTTTGGATGATTTGAAGTTAAATTAAGTTATTTCACAGGAAAAATTAAATATTTTTTTATTTAAAAAAAAAACGTTTTTTTTTATTTAAACATTTGAATGGTTGGTTGTGATAAAAAAAAATTTAAGAAAGGTTTTTTATTTTTTTTTTTGTACTTGTTGGGCTATCTTATTTTGTCTTTTATTACCTCAACACAATGAATAATAAATGAACACACTAAAACATTTATTAAATGGGTCACTCATACAAAAAAAAATTACAAAGAAATTTTATTGAACTCTCAAATAATTATACAAATTTATTTGAGATAAAATTAAAAGGGCGTAAAGAAAAACCATTTATTGAAGTCTCAAATAAATATACTAATTTATTTGAGATTTATTACAAGGATAATAAAGTGCACAACTACGAGTTTATTTAATAAACTTCCACCAATTTCGATCTATTGACGTTCAAAGCAAAAGCTCCATTCATCGAACAAGGGAAATTGTTTGTCCTTGATATTCGTATCCCGTGGATGAACCTACATAAAGAGGGAGGGAAATTGAAATTTGGCTAATATTAAAAATGTAAAATTGTAGACACCCCGATTTTGACCCGAGAAACTTATCAAACATCCCCGATGATGAAAATGCCTGATAAGAGCACGCAAGGCTTGATTGTGAACTTGGAAACCCCCTCAAAAGCTCTTCAAAATAAACCCGAACCTACACCACCTTCTAGTACATTCAAAACCCTCTTTTTGATATATAATATGTGCCGATCCGTTTTGAAATGAGGGAAATGTGCCCGTTTTACCAAAACGATTTGTTTTCCCGACCTTCTGAGGGTAAAATGGTCATATATTTTGATGTATAAATCATCTTGGGTTCAAATGACTTGGGTTAGAAAGTAGACTTGAAAAGCTTTCCAACGCTTCAATCCATGCGCAAAACGGAGTTCAGTAGCACCCGAAGCGGCCCCGCAAAGTTTGGATTATTGTGCAGTCTCCCAGTCTAGGCGCCTGGATTACCCTAATCCAGGCGCCCGGACTCAATCCAAGTGCCCAGACTCGCCAACTCCAGGCGCCTATAAGTGCTTCCAGTAAGCAATTTGCAGCTGGTTTTTTATGAAACTATGGGCTCCCCCTACATTGTCCCACGTTTTCCTCATTCCAAACTCCCTCCAATAGACTATGCTCCACATTTTTAAGTTCAAAATCTATTTTCCCTCTAAAATCTACCCCAAACTCTCTCATTCTCTCCTTATAAATACACCCCCTCTCCTCCATTTCAAGGAGAACCAAGTCTCCCTCATTCTCCTTACTGTTATGCTGCTGAAATCCCGTCAGAAATCCCATTCCTAGTTCATCTCTCATTGCCCCATTCCTTTTTAACCTCAAAACCTACTCTCTTACCACTCAAATTCAATAATTCCTTGTTCTTCACTACAAAAGCCTAACCAAAACACCACAATCAGTCACTCACACCTCCAGTACATCAAACTATCTACTACTTCCCAAAATTAACCATCAAAATCCATCAATCAAGTTCTCAAAGGTAGTTATCTACCAAATTTGCTCAAAAAGGCCCTGAGGGGACATCAACCATGCTCTAGCTAGTCTTCCATACTGGCTTAGAGTTTGGGAAAGGTCTTAAACATCATAGGAAGAGATTTCATTTTTGTGCTCCAATACCAGATCCAGGCGCCTGGATTAGCCCAATGCAGGCGCCTGGATCCCTTCTCTCTTGTCTTAATTTTTTGTTCTTTCCATGATGCATTGATTCATTTGAAACATTGGTATATCATTTATGGCTGATATAAACATTGTAAGGTCTAGATGGTGGTTCCAAGGCATGATACATATCATTTAGAAAACAAAGTAGTGTTCAAAAGAAAGCATCTTGCATTTTAGATTAAGAAATACATGATTATCTTGATTGGTTTAAAACAACATCAGAAAGAGGGTCATTTGATATGGAGGAAATACAACATGACATAATGTATCCATCACATAGTTGTTTAGGTCATTTCATGGTCAAATTTATCTTGCCTTCTTCATTTCTTCTATTCTAGTTGTGCATTCATTCATCAAATGTGTAAAAAGGGTCATGGTGCATGCTAGAAATCAGTTTAACATATTCTTTACATCCATTAAGCATTCCAAAATCATGTTTTCTTTGGTTCATATCATGTCATAAGGTTATCCTTGAAATCCATTTAGCCTAGAAAGTCATCAATTACCACCATGTATGTGAGAAAATGAGCACCAGAAGTTGTACTTGCTGTTTATTTTGTGGCTTGGAAGGAGGAAGGTTTATGCCTAAGGTGTATTCCAGGCGCCTGAAGTCATTCCAGGCGCCCGGAATGTCCTTTTCCAGGCGCCTACATCCCTTCCAGGCGCCTGGATCTGCCTAGTCCAGGTGTCCAGATTGCTTTCCAGGTGTGATTAGTGTGATGTTGGTGGTTGATTTCTGGGCCTTTCATGGCAGTCCAAGCATGGTTTGGTGAAGTTCAAATGTTTATATGCATATAGATCAATCACTCATGACATTTCGCACAAGCATCCACGTTCATTTCACTTATCTTTTTGATGCATTAACGTGCTCTCGTATGAATTTGTAATTAAAGTCCATTACAACAACATTTACAAAATCCCTTAAGCATTGAGTAAAGACCGGCAATCGTGTCGGGCGAGAGGGGTGCTTTGAATTCCTTCCCCTCTCGTAACCTAGCTCCCGGATCCGAGAAATCTCAATAAAAGCAGACCAGTGAAATGTTTTCTATTCCGAGGGCAAAAGAGTCATTTTTTAAATTGGTTTCTCGGGTACGGTCATCAAACCCGAGTGGCGACTCCCAGTCAACAATCAAATCGTTTCCTAAACCATATCAATTTCGTGGACATTCCCTTGGGGTGTTCACAAAAATGTTATAACTTACTTGGATATAATTAGTCCACACTTCATTTGTAGCAAGAACCTTTTTTTCATTTGCAGCAAGAACTTTTCATTTGCATCCCAAGAAAACCCTTCATGTATAAGGATTTGATGAACTATGGTGTAATAAGTAGACTTCCATGCCTTAATCTTACCTTCTATGTGAATTTCCGTTATACCACTTTCGGGGTAAGACTCGGCCATTTGATTTTTCAACACTTGTACGTAGCCGGGACGAAACCAAAATCTGATTGCCAAACTTCCATTTGAACAAGGCTTGTAAGGCATTGTACTAAACTCTGCTCTTCGTCAGAACTCCAAGTCCGGCGGGGGTTGGTCGAACTCCGGCGTGGCCTTGACATGATACAAATTTTTATGTGCAGTGTTTATAAAAGAGGTTGCAATGAATTTTTGATTTAGAGATAGGCCTATTTATATACACTTTTGTTTACTTACCCTTCAAGTTAGAAAGTTGAGTACTTGATGTTCAACAACAACATGGGTACCTACCATTTAACTTTGAATACACCTAAAAAGTATAGTTAGAACATTCTACTTACTATTCATCATTGGTAGGACCTATTTTTTTTTTTAATAAATCCATTTAAATTGACTAATTTAACAAGTGGTTTCCCATGCAAGATAGAAATTCATACATAATCCAAAGTAATGAACAGTTACTAGGCCCATAGAAATTCAAACATATTCAAAAGTACGAAAATACAAACATTCATTACAAAAGACTAACAAATTTAATCAGTACGTTGATGTCCTTACCATTAAATTACAATTACTTCTGCGTACTAAAAACTAACAAATATCCTAACCACAATTTGGATTAAAGTTGCCATTGCTGCACCGATGATGAACCATGTCACTTTGAGGCATGTTGTTTTCATTCCAACTCTTTGTCCCTCGTTAGTAACACATCCTTCCATTTGGATAAGCATTGGTGCTCGATCTTCCAAATTTGGTTCCGCAATATTCGGCCTCCTCCCAGCAATGCTTTCAAGATAAGCTCGGAGAGCGGTGTTCACCTCCTCCCATGTGCCATGCTTCTCCTAAATAGCACCCGAGAACCCAATGACCTGTTCGCTATAGTTTGCCCATGTTTCGTATACACCAGGTCTCCTCCCGACAAATACAACGTAGTATGGCTTATTTCCTGCCATCACTACTAAAACCAAACAAAGTATTAAGTAAATGAAAAATTAAAGTATCAAAAAATTGGCTCAGATTAAGAAGTATCCAATGGGCTCAGACTTCACTTTACGAAACATAAGCCTACTACTCAATGGCTGCAAATACGATTGCCCCGCCAAGGTAGTACCTTCATAGCATCGAAAAATCTGTAATTGAATCTTCATTGCCCTTAATTCAATCATCATAGCCACAAAAGCCAAGTAACAACCCTAAGATTGAGGTCTACCACCATCCACACCTGCATGTCGAAGGCTCAGAAACAAGTCATCATAGCCAATATTTTAGTCCCTCCATAGGATAACAAAAACAGATTTCCCAAGTTGCATTAGACAAAAACAGTCAGCACCAACTTACAGTAGAACAAAAACAGTCAGCGCCAACTTGCTAATAGCCCAGAAATAGAGCGCACTGCACTGGCCTGACCAGAAATGCATTTTAGACTGCACTAAACAAATACCACTGCCCAGATAGCACACAATGCACACACACCTGCACCTGGAAAATTCTGTCATATAAACACACACAACAGCAGCAGCTATACAGAAAGATAACCCTGGAGTTGAAAAATAACCCAACAACTCACCAGCAGCAACAAAGTACCAGCAAGCTACTATGGGCTCAAGCTTTTCATCATTGCCCATGCACAACCCAGAAAAATCACACAAAAACATGTCACTCTAAGTTACAACAAACAGGAACTAATGGCAGGGAAACAGAACTGCCAATGGCCCAACAAAAGTGATGAGCACCTAACACAACAGCAGGTAAAACAGATAGCACAAATAGCTGCACTTGCACAAACATCACAAACAGCACTGCACACTCTTGATATGCATCAACATCTTTGATATCCCAATAAATTCAGAGATACAAATGGCCAGAAGTAATGCCAGAAACACACTTTCTGATGCAGATTGGAAATTTATATTACTTACAAATATAGTGTTTTAAGTTTTCCTTATTTTTATTTTATTAATTTTGTTAGGAAGTCTCCAATTTTAGAAATAAGTGTTCTAGAGTATTTTGATTCCTAGTTGGATTAGGGTTTGTTATTTGATTCCTAGTTGGATTAGGGTTACTTTAGCCCTATAAGTATCATTGTGACCCTAATGGCAGAATTCGGTTGTTATTGAATTAAAGAAAACGAGTTTTTACTCATATTTTGGTCGTTTAAGGAGGGAGTACCTCTGGGTCGATCTTATTGTTCGCGTTTCTCTTGCACGATTGATTCTGTTCCATAGGCTGCGCTGCATCAGTTGGTATCAGAGCACACGTTGCAATCCTGTCATGGCGGCGAGACGCGGTGTAGGACGTGCAAGAGGGGGTGGTCGAACCACTGGTATTGACGAAATCTATGAACGAGATGATGCTGCTCGGGATGCTCGGATGGAGGAGGGTTTTGCTGAACTCAGAGCCATGTTTGGAAACATTGTCCAGCGCATGGATGCTTTAGAGATCGCTAACCCAACTCGCCGTCGCCCTGTTAGATCTAACCCTCTGATCGAGGATGGTTTTTCAGACGATGAAGATATCAAACCTTTTGGTGGCGGAAACTACAAAGGGGGGCAGTATAGAGACGTTGCGGCTAGAACCCGTGGCTCTCATTATTGTGAGTCTAGTATGAAGATTGAGATTCCAAAAAAAATTGGGCTTCCACAATTTCATGGAGGAAGAAAAGATGTCATAGAAGAAATTTTGGTTGAGGGAGATGTGGGAGATTTTATCGATGATATATTAGAGGAAGAATCTGATAAAATATTTTTGGACACAAATCCATCGTTGTTGCAGTCTGAAATTGATTGGGATTCACCTCCAAAATTTGATGAGTACTCAGATGAGGAGGAAATTGTCATTCATAAAGTGGAAGAGAATGTGAAGGATGAATTTGTGGAAATTGAGAAGAAGTTTGTTACTAGCCTTGACAAAGTTGATGGTTTGGATTCAATCGATGTCGTCTTGAACGTGGGGAAAAAGGAGATCAACGTATGCCCATCGTTAGGATTCGAAGTATCACAATTTATCGATCCTTTTTTGGAATTTATTGAAGACTTTGCAAGCAGCAAATCATGTGTTTCATACCTAACAATGGAAATTGTTCCTCTAATTTGTGAAGATTTCTTTTTGGAATTTGGCTTAGGAAAAATCAATTTGAAGTTCAAGATGGAAGCGGACAAGGTTCGGCGAATTCAACTGTATAAACTCGAGGACGAGTTTCTTCAAGCAGAGGAGAATGATGCAGATTGGAAATTTATATTACTTACAAATATAGTGTTTTAAGTTTTCCTTATTTTTATTTTATTAATTTTGTTAGGAAGTCTCCAATTTTAGAAATAAGTGTTCTAGAGTATTTTGATTCCTAGTTGGATTAGGGTTTGTTATTTGATTCCTAGTTGGATTAGGGTTACTTTAGCCCTATAAGTATCATTGTGACCCTAATGGCAGAATTCGGTTGTTATTGAATTAAAGAAAACGAGTTTTTACTCATATTTTGGTCGTTTAAGGAGGGAGTACCTCTGGGTCGATCTTATTGTTCGCGTTTCTCTTGCACGATTGATTCTGTTCCATAGGCTGCGCTGCATCACTTTCTCCTACTGAACACAGAAATTCAGACACTTGGAGTTACCAAACTAGCTGCCAAAGTGCCTCGACGTGCAAACCTGCACTTGCACTATACTCATGCACTGCAGACACCTGCAGTCATGCACTGCACTGCACTCACACGCTTGCAGTTGCACTACACACACACTGCACCAAACACATTGACAGTAGCACCAAACACAGTGCAGGTGTGTGAGTGCAGTGCATGAGTGAGTGTAGCTCAGAAACACAGCCCAGAATTTCACTAACACAGCCCACAATTTCACTAAGCACTATCTTAAAGATTTGACAATCACAATATAGATCAGAAATTCATCATGGCTCAGTCCATACATGTAGCAAATATAGCTCAGATATTCATCATAGCTCATAAATCATTTTGGCCTCCTAACACACACTTGCACATCCACACACTCACACACACCTGCACTGCACACTCACACACTCACACACACCTGCACTTGCACTACACAGAATCACATAACCTGCACCTCTGCCCAGAAATACCCAAAAAACCAGAAACATACACAATCACATAACCTGCACTTGCACTACACACAATCACAGAAACCACAAATACCAGAAATAACCAAGAAACAGCCATTAGGATGGCTCAATAGTCATCATAGCCCTGAAATACATACTAAAAAAACAATGCAGCAGCAGTCACAACAAGTAATGCAATACCAATAGGATGGCTCAATACTCATCATAGCCCAACAGCCCAGTAGGTGCACCACAAACAACAAGACAGTAACCAGCAGGAGGCTCAGATTTCTCTTCATTGCCACTAACAAGTACAAAAAAATAACAATATCCCCCATAAACAAGACATGGCCCACACACAGACACATCAAGCTGCCACAAATATAAGTAACAAGGGCTTAGATAGTAAATTACAATCCACAAGGGTACGCATGGTTGCAACTGATGTTGCCCCGCCAAGGTAACTACCTTCGTCAACAAAAATAATATTCATCATTGCCCAATAATAATGCAACAACCACCCAAAACCTGTCAGGCAAAAAAAGTTCCATTCATTAATTCAATTTGGCAATCATGTGCATCATGGATCCATCAGTTCATTATCTACCATTGTATGTAGTTTAGCTCGTACAAATTGACAAAGAAGCTACTTAATTATTATATTACATTACTAAATGACCACATGTGTAGTACGTGAGAGATGGGCCACTTCAAAAAATGGGCCACTATATATACAATAAGACATAATCGCTTGGCCACATCAAAAAGGAAGGCAACGCATCCACGCTTGCCTAAATGGGACCAAAGACTTCACCCTTCAAGACGGCCTCAACCCAAGCTTGCTTCCTATCATCACGAGTGTTCAAGAATTGGATCACCCTCTTATCCTTCTCTCCAATAACGGCGGCCACCTTGAATTGTTCCCCCAAAGTAAGGTCAAGTTTTTCTAGCACATTTGGAATCGTCGCACGGCGAGCGGATAACTCTTTCTCATGGCCCATTGCATTCACCATTTTCTCCATATGCACCAAGCTCTTTGTGCACCAATTATCCAAACTTTCACCAATCAACCCCTCATCACCGCTTCTTGTCCTCTTTTTCCCCTTCTTAGGTGCGGCATTGGCCGGAGGCGTGGTGGACATCGGGATTGACATACGACGTGCGGAGGGCAAAGGTGTGGAACCCATAGGTGTGGAGGTGTGGGGGGTGGCTCCGGTAGGTGTGGAAGTGTAGGGGGTGGAGCCCATAGGTGTGGAGGTCATAGGTGTGGAACTCGTGTACGATGCATTCACAAATTCAGGACTAAAGAACTCATCGTACAAGTCCCCTTTGAGAGAAGGATTCAATTCGCCCATCTCCAAAGAATCCTCTTCAACAACTTCATGGACAACTTCATTTCTTGGAGGCGATGCCTCCATTTGGGTTGGATCCTCCACACCTACCCCGGTTGCCCTATCCTTTCCAAAGAGAATTTTCCAATCCTCATAGTAAGGGAAACGCTTCCCGTACACCCTTTCGCCTTCTTAGGGTGCGCCTACACAAAGAATTAAAGTTGAGTATGATATGACATTGCCTAAACATTTTAATTAAAGCATAATGAGATACCTTTTCAAACTCATTCCACACATCCTCCTCCACATCGATGCGTTTGTTGACATTGTCGCAACCAAACCCACTAAGTGCTAAGATGTCAAATATTTTGTTGTACATTTGTCTCCAATATTTGACTTTAGAGTCAATGTGGGGGGATGCCTTTATGTGGCTTTCCGGCAACACCTTCTCCAACTCTTTTTCAATCAAGGTGAAGAAACCGGGTCTGAAGCCATTATCGGCGCTCCACTTGTCCGAAATTTCATTCACCATGATTTTCATAGATGCATCCTCTTCCAATTTCCTCCATACCCTACGGCTCCTTGTTGTCTTTTTGTTAGACACTTGGCCTTCTTGGGTATCCATCGCTGCAAAAGCATATATATTGGAGGCCACAAATGTAAAAAATATACTATGTTCGAAGTTGTTCACATTAAATGTCACGCCCCGTCCCGAAACGGCACCCGTGTGGGCCCGTGTCGGCGCGGCCACGTGGCATTCCAACACAAAACCAAACAACACCTGTTCAAAAATCTCATAATAAAAACACAGCGGAAGACTTCTAACATATAAATAAAAGTGTATACGACACACCACAACACAAATGCCAAACAACCGACGACTTATTTACAATACATGTAGTTCAAGTACTCAAAGTCCTCTTAGTTTCAACTCAATACAAACCACTACTAGTTCAACTAAAAACAAACTAACTTGGCTAGCTACGTCACTCGAGGCTAGCCCAAAAAGGAACTCCAAAACGACCACCGGTAGTGGACCCACCCAAAAACCACCTGTTATCTGGCAATCAAAGGAAAACCCGAAGTGTGTGAGATATAGAATAAATTCAATAAAACATAGCTGAAGTACCCAATCGATCAACAACAAGTAGGTAATCACAACACATGTGGTGACACGTCTGCCACACTCTACGTATCCTAGGTCACTGTGGGAGCACACCCCGCTCGCTGTCACCTGTAATTAGGCGGCACAACGTACTCGCGGTGTTACCCAAACCACAGCCCCTTCGCAGATACCATCTTTCAGACACACATATGCATATCAAAAGCAAAATCATCAACTAGCATGATACACCAACACTACCACAACCATATCCTATTGAAGGTAGTCATATCAAACACACTCACCTGAGAATCGACCGAAGTATGCCAAACTATGGTTTTTGCACCTCCCGATTGACCGGCTCTTTACCTAGCCACATACCAACCAATATCAGTCTATAAACTTTCACGGATGTCTCACATATAATCAAAGAGATAACAATGTAACATAAACAACTTATAAGGTCATCACAATTGAAGACAAGTCAAGACACCACGACACTCCAAAACTAGTATGAAATCTAATAACCAGCCCATCGTATCTGGACTATCATTTCTTACGGGTTCTGAATTAGGACATGAGACCACCACCACTAGAAAGAAGACTTTCGGTACATCAATATCGATATAAACTTTTCCCTAATCGGAGCCCGGATGATCAAGATATGCTTGTTTGAAGTTACACAAAAAGAAGCACAAAATTGCAGGTTCAACAAGTACACCAATTTGAATCAAAAACTGCTATTGCCTAGAACAAATCAAGGCACAAACTATACATATTCTCGAAGGTATACGAGTCTAGTTTCATAATCAAAAGACGGATTGAAATTCAAAGCTTCCTACACAAAGTTATGGCCTTTCCTGTAAGACACGACAGTGCTGCCTGCACTGCGAATTTCACTACCACAGTCTGGTAAAACATTTTTCATATTTTCTGTATTTCAAATTAAGCTCTGAAATTTTTACACAATACAATAGACTCATGGACGAATCAACTGTAAAAATATCAAAAATTAACAAGCCATTTAAGTACCCGAAACAAGTTCGTGAAAACAGGTCTGAACCCAGATTTATAAACCCAATCAGTGGATTATAACCAAAACCCACGAACTCAAGAGTTCTAAAGCTCCTAGAACTGAACCCAAAGCCTTAAACCAACTGAAAATAATCCATCTAGGGCATGCAATCAACAACAAATTAAGGAATTGAAGTACAAAGAAGTGTGAATTTATCTAGTTTAAACTTCAAATCAAACCAAATATGAAGCCCAAAGTGGTTTCTTCCCTTCCTCTCCCTTTCTCCTCTTCCACCGCTCTCTCTCTCTCTCTCTCTCTCTCTCTCTCTCTCTCTGATGTTCAAGATCAGAACAAGGGAAAGACAAACGTAGATATTTGTTTTCTTGTATCTTCCCTAATTACACTATACCCCTTAAACTAAACACCCCTAATGGTTTTAGCCCATAACACCTAATCAACTTAACAATGCGATTTAGATGTTATTTATCCGGGACGGGTATTACAACTCTCCCCCCCTTAGGAAATTTCGTCCCAAAATAAGATTTACCTGTCTAAGAACAAATGTGGGTACTTTTGTTTCATTGACTCCTCGCCCTCCCATGTAGCCTCCTCATCCTTGTGATTCCGCCACAACACCTTCACATATGGAATCACCTTAGAGCATAAAACTTGCTCCTTCCGATCTAGAATCTCAACTAGTGTCTCCTCATAGGACATATCCTCACAAAGTTCCAATGGTTCAGAATCCAAGATAAGTGATGGATCTCCTACGAACTTCCGAAGTATGGAGACATGAAAAACGTCATGTAATCGAGCCAACTCAACCGGTAAAGCCAATCGATAAGCGGTAATTCCCACCTTCTCAACTATCTCATATGGTCCAATGTATCTCGGAGCCAACTTCCCTTTCTTTTGGAAACGAATAACCCCTTTCCATGGCGAAACACGAAGAAATACAAAATCGCCAACCGCAAACTTCAATTCCCGTCTTCGTTTATCCGCGTAACTCTTCTGTCGGCTCTGTGCAATTTTCAACCGTTCTCTTATCAACCTAACTCCATCAGCTGTTTGTTGTACTAACTTTGGATCCAACGTTTGCCCCTCGGCTCTTTGTCGTTCCATCTCTCGTGCCAACATACTCCTTTCACCCACATCATCCCAACAAATCGGTGTTCTACATTTTCTCCCATACAAGGCCTCATACGGTGGCATCCCAATACTGCTTTGGTAACTGTTGTTATAAGCAAATTCTGCCAAAGATAAGTTTTCACCATCCACCTCCAAAGTCTAAAACACTAGCCCTCAACATATCCTCCAAAATCTGTATAGTACGCTCCGACTGACCGTCCATCTGTGGATGAAATGCAGTACTGAACTTCAATGAGGTTCCCATAGCTTGCTGCAAACTACTCCAAAATCTAGAAGTAAATTTAGGATCTCTGTCACTAACAATAGACATAGGTGCTCCATGTAATCTGACGATCTCGTCCACATATAACTGAGCATATTTATCAGTAGTGTAAGTAGTCTTAACCGGTATAAAGTGAGCTGATTTTGTTAACCGATCCACAACTACTCAAATAGAATCATGTCCTTCTTTCGAACGCGGCAAACCTGTCACAAAATCCATCGTCACATGCTCCCATTTCCACTCCGGTATAGGAAGACTCTGTAACAAACCCACCGGTCTTTGATGCTCTGCTTTAACTCGCTGACAAGTCTCGCAACCAGCCACGTACTCCACAATCTCTCTTTTCATTCCACTCCACCAAAAATGCTCTCATAAGTCTCGGTACAATTTTGTACTTCCCGGGTGTAAAGCATATGCAGAACAATGAGCTTCATCCAAAATTCCCTTCTTTAAAACCATGTCGACAGGCACACACATTTTCCTCCCGTATAATAACATTCCGTCATCTTGAACACTAAATTCAGGAAGTTCACCCTTAAGCACACGCTGTCTGACCTCCTCCAAATGAGGATCTTGTCTCTGTCCATCTCTGATCTGATCTAAGAACAAAGGTCGAACACTGAAGCGTGCCAACAAAGCTCCACTGCTTCCAAATGAAAACTCTACTCCCATCTGTTTCAATTCTGTGAAGGCTGAAACTCTCGAACACTGTATACAAGCCAACCTCCCCGCTATTTTTCGACTCAATGCATCGACAACCACATTAGCCTTCCCTGGATGATAATGTATCGAACAATCATAATCCTTAATAAGCTCCATCCACCGTCGTTGTCTCAAATTCAGTTCCTTCTGTGTAAACAAGTAACAAAGATTCTGATGATCACTGAAAATCTCACAAGAAACTCCATATAGATAATGCCTCCACAATTTAAGTGCAAAGACCACGGCTGCCAACTCCAAATCATGCGTAGGATAATTCAGTTCATGCACTTTTAACTGTCTCGAAGCATAGGCAATTACCTTACCCCACTGCATCAAGACACAACCTAACCCTTGTAGTGAAGCATCACAGTAAACCACCAAGTCCTCTGTGCCAATAGGAATCGTAAGAATCGGAGTCGATACTAACCATTTCTTCAACTCCAGAAAGCTATTCTCACATTCATTAGACCACACAAATTTCACACCCTTCCTTGTCAGCCTTGTCATTGGTAAGGCGATAGCAGAAAAGCCTTGAATAAATTTCCGATAGTAACCTGCTAAACCAAGAAACTTCGAATCTCCGAAACATTCTTGGGACTCTCCCAGTTAACTACTGCCTCTATCTTCTTAGGATCCACACAAATACCATCGCTCGATATCACGTGCCCCAAAAATTCCACACAATCCAACCAAAAAGCACATTTACTAAGTTTTCCGTATAGATGTTTGTCACGTAAAACCTGTAACATGATACGTAGATGACCCTCATGTTCCTCCTTAGTGCGAGAATAAATCAGAATATCATCGATAAATACAATAACAAAGGTATCCAAGAGTTCCCGAAACACCCGATTCATCAAATCCATGAAAACTGCTGGAGCATTGGTCAAGCCGAACGACATCACCAAAAACTCATAATGACCATACCTGGTGCGGAAAGCTGTCTTCGATACGTCACAATCCCTTACCTTAATTTGATGATAACCCGATCTCAAATCTATTTTGGAAAATACAGTAGCCCCGTGCAACTGATCAAACAAATCATCTATCCTCGACAATGGATATTGGTTCCGAACTGTCACCTTGTTCAATTGTCGATAATCGATACACATACACATAGAACCATCCTTCTTCTTAACAAACAAAACCGGTGCTCCCCACGACGATATACTAGGCCGAATGAAACCCTGATCAAGTAATTCTTTCAACTGTACCTTCAGTTCGAGTAGTTCCGCTGGAGCCATACGATACGGAGTAATAGATATCGGATTAGTACCCGGCAACAACTCGATAGTGAACTCAACTTCACGGTCTGGCACAATACCCGGCAAATCCTCAGGAAACACATCCGCGAACTCATTCACAATCGGTATCTCCTCAATTGTAGGCACCTTTTTCTCTGTGTCAACAACATAAGCAATATATCCCTCACATCCCTTACCCAACAGAGATTTGGCCTTAAATGCCGAAATGAGACATGTTGAACTTACCACTGAATCACCACAGAATTTGACCTCGTCGCCATTCGGTAAATGAAATACAACCCCTTTACCAAAACAATCCATAACCGCATGATAACCCGACAAGAAATCCATACCCAAAATTATATCAAAGTCTGTCATATCCAACGGTAACAAATCCACCAACAAACTCCTTCCCCCAACCACCAACTCACAGTTCGCATAACACACATTAATAACAACTACATCACCCACCGGTGTAGATACAGCTAAAGCGGTATTTAAAACTCTAGCAGGTTTGTCTAAATATTTAAGGAAAACTTTAGATACAAAGGAATGCGTAGAACCAGGGTCTAACAACACTCGTGCATAAGTACTGGAAACAACCAGAGTACCTGTCACCACATTTGGCGAAGCTTGAGCTCCCTAACGAGTAATCGCGTACACTCTGCCTGGTGCCGAAGACCCCCCAGCTCCTCCACCTCTACCTCCTTGCACACTACCCACAGAAGATGTTGCTGGTGCTGGTGCTCGAGGACATTGCATGGCCCTGTGTCCAAACTCACCACAGGTAAAACATTTGGGACCCTTTGCCGCACTTGGGCACTCTTTCGCCATATGAATCGCATCCCCACAATTGAAACAATGATGTGTTGTAGTACTGCCACTAACAGCTTGCTTGTTAGCCCCCTGTCCGGATTTCCCTTTCCACCACCCTGATGAACCACCTGGTGTTCTCCCAAAACTTTGTGACCTCTATTGCCCACTCCTGTTATTATTACCACCAGATTTCCCAAAGGATGCTCCCTCCGTTTTACTCTTTTTGTTAGACTCCTGTTTATCACGATAATTTTGAATACTCTTCTCCGTCTTCCTAGCCATGTCCACCAAATCTGCATAGTCTCTCTCTCGGAAAGTTATTAGCCTTTGAAACACATCCGGTGAAAGTCCTTGCCGGAACAGCTTGCACTTCTTTAAATCTGTGTCAACCAGGTCTGGAGCAAACCGAAACAAAGCCGCAAACCTTGCTTCATACTCCGAAACCGTCATAGTACCCTGTTCTAAACGAGTAAAAGCTGCCTCCTGCTCCAATCGATAACTCTCCGAACAATATTGATCATTGAACCCTCTGACAAAGCGTTCCCACGTTACAACTTGTGGAACCGCCGGTACCACCCCAGGTAAAGGTGCTGTCAACTGTCTTTTCAGAGCCTCCCACCAATTTCGTGCCTCGCCCTTTAGACTGAAAGTTGCCAAGGTTACTCTTTGCGCATCGGTCACCCCCATTGCATCCAACACTCGCTCCACAGCCTTTAACCATTCCTCAGCATCACTAGGCGACACGGTTCCCTCAAACTCCACTGTGAACAATTTCTTGAAACATTCAACCAATCCTGTACCTGAATCCCGAGCCATTTCCCGTGTATTCTGCCACAACATAAATTCTGCTTGTCGCTCAGTAAATTGAGCCAGAGCTGCAAGAACTCTATCGGCGTCCCCCACAATAGGCGGTTGCAAAGATACTTGTTGTTCAACCTCATTTTCACTAGATGTCGCATCCTCAGCCATTTCTCAAAAATAAATCTGTTTCAATCACTTAAACCACCAATAGCAAACGCAATGTTAGAGATAAACTCACACGTTAGTCGACCACTAACCTCTATTTGACACACACAAGACCCCTATGGTCCACTACCATACTCCCAGCCGACTCTCCACACAGAGACTAGAACGTACTAGCTCTGATACAAAGCTGTCACGCCCCGTCCCGAAACGGCACCCGTGTGGGCCCGTGTCGGCGCGGCCACGTGGCATTCCAACACAAAACCAAACAAAACCTGTTCAAAAATCTCATAATAAAAACACAGCGGAAGACTTCTAACATATAAATAAAAGTGTATACGACACACCACAACACAAATGCCAAACAACCGACGACTTATTTACAATACATGTAGTTCAAGTACTCAAAGTCCTCTTAGTTTCAACTCAATACAAACCACTACTAGTTCAACTAAAAACAAACTAACTTGGCTAGCTACGTCACTCGAGGCTAGCCCAAAAAGGAACTCCAAAACGACCACCGGTAGTGGACCCACCCAAAAACCACCTGCTATCTGGCAATCAAAGGAAAACCAGGAGTGTGTGAGACATAGAATAAATTCAATAAAACATAGCTGAAGTACCCAATCGATCAACAACAAGTAGGTAATCACAACACATGCGGTGACACGTCTTCCACACTCAACGTATCCTAGGTCACTGTGGGAGCACACCCCGCTCGTTGTCACCGGTAATTAGGCGGCACAACGTACTCGCAGTGTTCCCCAAACCACAGCCCCTTCGCAGATACCATCTTTCAGACACACATATGCATATCAAAAGCTAAATCATCAACTAGCATGATACACCAACACTACCACAACCATATCCTATTGAAGGTAGTCATATCAAACACACTCACTTGAGAATCGACCGAAGTATGCCAAACTATGGTTTTTGCACCTCCCGATTGACCGACTCTTTACCTAGCCACATACCAACCAATATCAGTCTATAAACTTTCACGGATGTCTCACATATAATCAAAGAGTTAACAATGTAACATAAACAACTTATAAGGTCATCACAATTGAAGACAAGTCAAGACACCACGACACTCCAAAACTAGTATGAAATCTAATAACCAGCCCATCGTATCTGGACTATCATTTCTTACGGGTTCTGAATTAGGACATGAGACCACCACCACTAGAAAGAAGACTTTCGGTACATCAATATCGATATAAAAATTTTCCCTAATCGGAGCCCGGATGATCAAGATATGCTTGTTTGAAGTTACACAAAAAGAAGCACAAAATTGCAGGTTCAACAAGTACACCAACTTCGAATCAAAAACTGCTATTGCCTAGAACAAATCAAGGCACAAACTATACATATTCTCGAAGGTATACGAGTCTATTTTCATAATCAAAAGACGGATTGAAATTCAAAGCTTCCTACACAAAGTTATGGCCTTTCCTGTAAAACACGACAGTGCTGCCCGTACTGCGAATTTCACTACCACAGTCTGGTAAAATATTTTTCATATTTTCTGTATTTCAAATTAAGCTCTGAAAGTTTTACACAATACAATAGACTCATGGACGAATCAACTGTAAAAATATCAAAAATTAACAAGCCATTTAAGTACCCAAAACAAGTTCGTGAAAACAGGTCTGAACTTAGATTTATAAACCCAATCAGTGGGTTATAACCAAAACCCACGAACTCAAGAGTTCTAAAGCTCCAAGAACTGAACCCAAAGCCTTAAACCAACTGAAAATAATCCATCTAGGGCATGCAATCAACAACAAAGAAGTGTGAATTTACCTAGTTTAAACTTCAAATCAAACCAAATATGAAGCCCAAAGTGGTTTCTTCCCTTCCTCTCCCTTTCTCCTCTTCCACCGCTCTCTCTCTCTCTCTCTCTCTCTCTCTCTCTCTCTGATGTTCAAGATCAGAACAAGGGAAAAGACAAACGTAGATATTTTTTTTCTTGTATCTTCCCTAATTACACTATACCCCTCAAACTAAACACCCCTAATGGTTTTAGCCCATAACACCTAATCAACTTAACAATGCGAATTAGATGTTATTTATCCGGGACGGGTATTACATTAAATGTCCATGGCACGTGGAAATAATTAAAACAAAGTCCTTGAATACAAATTGCATAATAGAAACTCCCTACAAATAAGTTCGTAATACAAATACTTAAAACGAAGTTCTTAATACAGTTTCCTTCAATACTTATAAAATGGTAAGCACTCATGGTGGATGAACCTCTTGTCCCCCACCATTCACTAGCCAATGGTTGTACATGGTAGTAGCCAACGCATCCCTCTCCACGGTCCATTCATTAGAAGTTTCTATGTTTGTAATGCGATCATCATCAACCTCAACTTCATGGAGGTGAGCTTGTTCCCATTGTGTGTACTCCAACTCGATTGGATCATTGGGCATCTCTCTTTTAATGAGATTATGGAGAAGGCAACATGCTGTGACTATACGAGTTTGAGTCTGGATGGGGTAATATGAGGGAGACCTCAAAATTGCAAATCTCATTTTCAACACACCAAAGCTTCTCTCAATGACATTCCTAGTGGCGGAGTGCTTCATATTGAAGTACTCCTCTTTGCTTGCGGGCATTTGACCTTGCCTCCAAATGTTAAGGTGATATCGTTCGCCGCGGTACGGTGCTAGAAAACCCTCCCCATTTGTGTATCCGCCATCAACAAGGTAATAATGACCTACCAAGGGAAGTTACGACATTGATGTAATGGATTCAATGGAAAGGTGAGCAATTGGAACATACCACGGGGGACTTTCAAACCATTTGCTCTTTCGATGACATCTCTAAGGACTCTAGAATCAGTGGCCGACCCTTCCCATCCAGACAAGACAAAGACAAATTTTAGGTCTCGAGTACAAACACCTAAAATATTTGTCGCAATCTCACCCTTCTTTGACCTATAGCGTGGCCTGTCTGCTGCCGGGGGATACACTGGCACGAAGGTCCCATCCAAAGCCCCGAGACAATTCTACGACAATTTGAGTAGGTTATTGCAAAAAAGTACATGTGCTGGAGCGAGGGTATAAAATGTATTAACTATAAACATTTGTAACGGACATGTACCTGAAACCAATTCCATCTACTGTCTTGGTCATTAGCAGGTACAGGCTCCGGAGTTACAAGTAGAATTCTATGAAGGCGCAAGACAGCTTGGAGTACGGCATTGAAATGCCTACTTATGGTTTCAGTGGATCTCCAAAACTGATGTTTTGTACGCCTTTGCTTCGTATGGTGTGCGAGAATCCACAAGAAAATAGCTACCCTCTCCTCGACACATACGTACCGAGAGTCCCCTAAACCAACACTTCGAACTAAACAACACAGTCTTAGGAAAGTTTGTCTGTTTACCCTCAACTACTCGTGGCAATCAATCTCGTTACCATTAACGAGCCTATTGACAACATTGACTTGGGTCTGGTAGAAGTCAGGATTCTATGCACACTCAGGACGGGGATACTGAGTCGTTGATACGATGAACAAGTAAAGGCGAAACACCCCCATTGCAGCCTGAATGAACGTGTTTAACGCCATTATTGCCTCTTGCTCTTCTCTCCTCCGTAATTGTTTTCTGTTCAATCTTGGCATCCTAATAAATAGCTAGAAACGGTTTCATGATGAGTATGACATCAATCACACACACACTGACAAGTAGTCTCATTTATATAGATCCCTGTTCTATTCTCCTCAATTTGTATATGTATATACAGTTTATATATGTATACTGTGTATATATAAACTATTTTTTAGGGTTTTTTTTTGTATTTATATCCATTTTTTAGGGTTTTTATGCATATATACAATTTATATACGGTTTATGTATATATATAGATACTGTATTAATAAATATAGATATATATCTATATATACACACCCGTGTACATGGAGGTAAAAACCAGTATATACAGACCAGTATATACATATTTCATTTTTTTAGTAAAATGTTTGTAGCCCGTGTATATACATGCTGTATATTCAAGTGTATATACATACTGTAAATATATATATATATTAGATTGCAACAAATCTACATCAACAGATCGAACAAAATGGAACAAATCGAGTTCTTTGGCAATCTAAACTTGTGTACACGTACATAAATCGAGTTCTTTGCCAATTGAAACCATACCTGGAGTGATTTCAACAAATCGCAACAGGGATCGCCACAAATCGCACAAACCGTACACAGGTAGAACTTCCAAGTCGCAGATGTACACCAGTGTCGTTTGTAGCACAAATGAAGGGGATAAGGAGGGTGATTTTCATCAATAACCTCCCATTCTACAGGGGGATAACTTTTGGGGAGGGTTGAGGCGACCCAAAAATTATCCGGGAGGGGAAGCCATACGCGTAGAAGAGAAGAGGGGGTGAAAAGAAATGGGGGAGAGTGTAGGTCGTTGCCAACAAGGGGATATGGGCTGGGGCCCCCTCTTAAGAGGGGGTGAAAACATATCCGAGTAGGATATCCACCATCCAAGCGAGGCCCTAAGGTGTACACATAAGCCTAATTGGGACCCATTTTTCACTCCTAGAGCTTGCTAAATTTAGAGAGCATATGTGCTCTCAATGGGCTAGCAAAGGCATTCTCTATTTTGTGGGGAAAAAATAATAAAAAGTGTGGGTCCCATAAATTGATAAGTCTAAAACGATTAAAAGTGTTTGGATCCCACTTAAAGCTAGCTACAAGGCTACTTAGATTTAGCTAATGAGTTAGGAGCCATGCTTTAGAGCTACCATTGGGAGCTTGTATTGGGAGCCCATTGAAGGCTATTATTGATCAAATGGCTTGCTAAATTTTAGAAGCCTCACTTAGAAGTCATTTTAAGAGCTCACTGTGGATGCCCTAAGGGTGACTCCTAAGCATGGCTCCTAAACCATTAGCTAAATTTAGGTAGCTTTGTAGGACGCTCCAAGTGGGACCCAAGCCTTTTTAATCTTTTTTTAATATGAAATTTTCAAAAGATAAATGATTTTATTTGAAAATAGATAATGCTCTTGCTAGCATATGCTCTCTAAATTTAGCAAGTTCTAGGAGTGAAAAATGGACCCCAATTAGCAGTGGCGACTCCAGAAGAATCATTAAGTGGGTGCAACCTCATACATCTGTTCCGTTCAAAAAAAAAAAAAAAACCTCATACATCTCTTGCACATGAGAGAGGGAGAATGCCTAGTAAATACTAGACTTGGAGTTCCCATAGTGACCTAGTAAATGTACGGGGATGAATCCACGTAACCCTGGATCACGTGCTTCCTTGAATCAACCCTAGATCTGCAAGACAGAAAAAGGGTTAGAGCACCTTTGCCTCTCGTTGGCAAAGGCCCTCCGATGCCTAAGTTAGTATCACGTACTCGAGAGTTTAAGACACAATGCGTATGAAAATAGGTTTCACAGCGTACCTTTTGTCATGGTTATTGCCTTGTATTTATAGGTATAGACGTTCATCATCTTAGGCATCTCGTGCCCCTGGTTTCCTATTCCTTTTAGGAATCCTTCTCCTAATAGGACTTTCCTATTAGGGGCAAGTCTCCACGTCCTGCTAGATTTCGTCTAGCAGGGGTCTTTGTTTCCATATAGGATTCTTCCCTATATGGGGTATACTCCTAATCACGTTAGGACTTCCCATATTAATCCCTTATTTCACAGGTTTGCTCCTTATCTCATAAGGAGCCGCTGTAGACTATTCTGGAATGTCTCACCGCCCTTCTCGTGGCGGTGCCGTGCTTCCACGTAGCTCGGAATAACTCGTACATAGTTCAGCTTATTACGCCGAGCTGAACTATGTATTCCAGAATGCTATTCAAGCTACACACGTAGCCTACCTAGCTCGGCCATACCAGGGATATCCCTTTATGTCTTATGCCGAGCTAGTACATCCTGATATATTAACTTATTTAATTATTCTGACCTTATTCATGGTCCGTGATCAGCTCGGCACAGGGCCCACGGACTCCCTATGTGGTGCCGAGCTATTCACCCTCTCGTGGTGATCGCCTTAGGCACGTGCTATGCCTAAAAGTAGGGTAATCAGTTTTTACCCACTCCAATTGCTCCCCAGCTCTGCTACTGCTGTCATTCATCAGCGGTGCGCAGAGCTTCCATGATTCCTGATGCATCTTCTTGCACGCCTCCCCTCCACGTGGGTAGTGATGCTGTCAGTGCATTAAATGTGAAATGACCCGTTGGTCATCAGATAAGCCCAAAGGACGATTCGGGGTGATATCTCGTACGTCACACCCTACTTTATGGGGTTTTGGGCGGGACAAAGGTTACTTTCCCCCTAAAACCCTTCCCCTTCTCCTATTTCTCATTCCATCAAAAGAAAGAAAGAGCAAGAGAGAAGGAGGAGAACCTCATTTCGCCATCAACTATACTCAAGTTTTCTGCAACAGAAGTACCCCTTTTTCTCCAGCTTTCGTCGGAGAACGTCCGTCATTATCGTCGGAGTGAGTCGTTCTTAGGTCCGCCTTCTCACGTAAGTGACCCTTCTATTTCCGCCCTTCCTGGTCTTTTCCCCTTTTACTGTTTATTCCTTTCTTCTTCCTCCTGGGTTTCAACGGTGAAACCCTAGTTCTACAGAAGCCATGGGTAGGCACAGAGCCTTATTAAGTTCCCCTGAGAAAAGAGACGAGTTTCGTCGAAAATATAGTATCCCCGCCGACGTTCAATTCCGATTGGACAATAGGTACGATATGAGAGAACTAGGTCAAACCGAAGACAAAATCCATATCCCCCTGATTTTCATAGTTGAGGGGGGCCTTAGGTTCCCCTTACATCCCTTTTTCAGGGAGGTCTGCAACAGATGTCAGTTAAACCCTATGCAACTCTGCCCCAACTTCGTCAGGGTGGTTATGGGCACAATTGCCCTTAACAGGCTACTTGGCCTTCATCTAGACTGGTGGGATTTGCACTACCTCTATAGTGTAGTCCCTACAGAGCACAAAAATTTCTATTTCAAAGCCAGGGATCCTAACCAGAAGCTTATCACCGACCTACCAAATTCCTCCAAAGGAGAGGCAGACGACTACCTCGTAGTCACTGGCAAATGGGAGCCCAGAGATGCCGAGGGGAGGACCATCGGCTTTGCCTGCCCCACAACTCCTGGCGGACTGCGTTAGTACCTTTATTCCTGTATCCTTATTTGTCTGCTTTTCCCAGAAACTGCCATTTGATTATTTCTTCTTCATGCTATTTTGCAGCTAGTAACCTCAACCATGGTGGCCGTCTGATCCACGGTAACCTCCATCGTGAGGATATTGCTCGGGCGTTATACTTTGACGGTTTCGCACCAACACCTGTCGGTCTCGGCCGTGCAGCGCACCTGCTTTTGGATTACACCCCAACATACTGGGGCGGTATCAGAAGGGCCGGCGAGCCAAGATCGAGACATCCCTGGCCTCCAGCTACCCCGCTAATTGCCACACGTCCACCGGCCGAGCAAAGAAGCACTCGACCCCGTAGAGGCCAAGCCACAAGAAGAGTTAGGAGAGCTCGGGCTCCGAGCAATCTACAACAGCAAATCACGTTTGCTCACGTACCCGATATACCAACTGCTATCCCAATCCTCGTCCGCACAGATCAAGAGGCGAGCACATCCGGTAGGGGGGCATCAGAAGAAGAAGAAGAAATAGAGGAAAGAGCGTTGGATCACCGCTCAATCATCCAATCCTTGTCTGAGCAAGCCGCGCTCCTTGCAGACTCAGACGACTCGTCCGGTTATTCTCCCTCCCCTGATAGAGAGATGCCGCTTGAGCCAATCAACCTGCTCGGTGAGTTGAACCTTGGTGGGCGGGCTTCTCATGCCCCTCCGGCTGTCCGAGTTATCAGCCCCTCTGAGGCGCCTGATGCGTCTCTATCTGAGCAACAGAGGGACAAAAGGCCATCAGAGAGTACTCACGATGATCAACCTCCCCCGCAGAGGAGAAGGACAGCAAGCTCGGGCCCAAGCCAACGCCTTACTGATTCTCCTCCATTGGTGCAGCCATGGGAGCCTCTCCTGGCCCGTCCTGATGGCACGCCCCTGAACATGATTGATAAGATCTCCTCCACCGAGGTGGCGTTCGGTGTGTCTAGAGCCGCTCTTCTCCCACTTGACATGGAGAGAGAGAAGAGCAGTTCCTATGACACTCTCATGAAGTCGATTTTTCAATCGAGTGCCAAGGTACAAAAGTTTAATAGTTAGTTTGTTGTGTTTTTTGTTTGTCTATAGCTGACACCTCCTTTCTACAGATCATGCAGAAAGCCGCCGCCGGTTTTGACCGAGCAAAAGAGGTTGAAAAAGACCTTAAGAGAGAGCAGAAGAGGGCTGACAAAGCCGAACGGGAGAGCGCCCAGCATGCCCAATCTTTGAAGGAAGCTCGGGTGGAGGTGGAGGGTTTGAAAGGAGAGAATGCAGAGCTCAAAAGGAAGGCTGCTGAGGTCGAGCATGAACTTCGTCAGCAGCTTGTGACTGCGGAGGCCAAGGCGGAAGCTGAATACGACCGTGCTGTTGTCGTAATCACCGACAACTACAGAGCACAGATGCCCGCAGTGCAGGATGCTGTTTGGAGTGCGGCTTGGCAAAGGTGCCTTACCAAGCTTGGGGTGGATCCGTCCTCCCCTTATTGGACTGATATGGAACTCCCTAGTGAGGCATCTGCTCCCCGAGCTAATCCTGATGCTGGAGTTCAGCCCAACTCAGAAGCTCAACCTGAGCCCAATACCGAGCTGATTCCGACAGATGAAAACGTCACTGACCTTACTATTACTGAGGGCGTTGCTGAAGGCCTTAGGGGCGACAACCCTGTCCCCAATCCTGCCATCGATGCTGGTCAGTACGGTGAAGAGGCTTGATGCCTGCTGCTAGACTTGTTGTTTGCTTTACTTAAGTCTCAACTTTTGATCCTGCGTGATCTTGGCTCGGCCGGATGTGGCCTTTTTAATATCTGATGCTGGTACTTTTAAGTATTTCCGTACTTGTTAGGCACTTGTATTTCTGCAAATGTTTTCAAGCATATCTTTATCAAGTTTTCTCTATGCAGTACTTGTAAGCTTCTTCGTGCTATACCTTTTCTGCATACTAGGTGTTCAAGTGTTTTCCCCGACCTAAGTGTTTTCATACTCAGGTATTTACCAATATTCGTTGGAATTTGTTTATCTAAGTCTATTCGTACTTAGAAATCATTGCAGTGTTCGTTGCAGATCTAAGCTTTTTCGTGCTTTAGAAAGTATTGCAGTATTCGTTGCAAATCTAAGCTTTTTCGTGCTTTAGAAAGTATTGCAGTATTCGTTGCAAATCTAAGTGTTTTTATACTTAGAGTTTCTTGCAATATTCGTTGCACATATATACACTAAGTTTCTTCAAACTTAGAATTTTGGCGCTGCAATATTCGTTGCACATATACACTATCTGCTCCCCAATAGGAATCCAGATTGGAAGCAATTTGGGTTCATATTTAAACAACATCATAGTAAGGGAAAAATGAAATTTTTATTAATGAAGACAAAAAATCTAAATAACTGTTGGTGATTTTATTCGTAATCCCAACAAAGTGCTAAAACAAATGTGAATTTATTCGTATTCTCCTCTAAAAAAAAAAGATGTGATTGTACTCGTAACCACATAAGCAGGTCACTGGTAGAACTTTCTCAGGTTCTGGACATTCCATGGCCGTGGTACAGGATCTCCATCCAGGTCAGCCAAACGGTAGGCCCCGATGCCAGCAATTCCCACAATCTTGTATGGGCCTTCCCAGTTCGGCCCAAGCTTCCCGTCTGAGGACACTTTGGTGTTGGCCAAGACTTTTCTCAAGACTAGGTCGCCTACTTTGAACTCTCTTGGTTGTACCTTTTTGTTGTAGCTTCTTCGTAGCTGCTCCTGGTACGCTGCTAAGGTGATGAGTGCCCGCTCTCTTTTCTCTTCAGCGAGGTCTAGCTGCTCGGCCAGGGCTCTATCGTTGCCCCCCGATTCTACAAGTGCAGTGCGAATGGTTGGCAAACCAATCTCCAAGGGAATCACTGCCTCTGTCCCATAAGCAAGGGAATATGGCGTCTCTCCCGTAGATCGCCGCGGGGTGGTTCTGTAGGCCCAGAGTACGGCTGGGAGCTCATCGGGCCATTTTCCCTTTTTCTTCTCCAACCTCTTTTTGAGACTTTTTAAGATAGTCTTGTTTGAAGCTTCTGCTTGCCCATTGCTTTGTGGGTAAGCTGGGGTGGAGTAATAGTTCCTGATGCCGTACTGAGCACAAAAGGCTTTGAACTTCTTGCCGAACTGGGATCCATTATCTGAGATGATGGAGTAAGGTACTCCAAACCTTGTGATTATCTTGTTCCAAACAAACCTTTCCACCATGGCTTCTGTGATTTTAGCAAGAGCCTCCCCCTCTATCCATTTGGTGAAGTAATCAGTGCCAATGAGTAGGAATTTTCGTTTCCCCGTTGCCATAGGGAGAGGACCCACGATATCCAATCCCCATTGAGCAAACGGCCATGGACTGGTTAGAGGTAATAGATCCTCCGCTGGGGCTCGGATGAGGGGAGAAAACCTCTGGCACTTCTCACAAGTTTTGACAAAAGCTTTTGCATCCTCCTGCATGTAAGGCCACCAATATCCCTGGGATATTGCTCGGTGGGCTATAGATCTGCCACCGGTGTGTCCCCCACAAGTTCCAGCATGGATCTCGTGGAGGAATTTCTGAACAAGGGCTGGGTGTACACACAACAAATATGGTCCAAGGAAAGACTTTCTATAGAGCTTACCTTCTGGAGAGAGCCAAAAGCGTGCGGACTTGGTCTTGATTTTGTGTGCTTCCCTCTTATCTTCTGGCAAGGTACCATCTCGTAGGTATGCCACTATCGGGTCCATCCAGCTCGGCCCAAACTCTGTTTCCATCACGACTTCCACCGCTCGGCCAATGCTTGGTTCGCCCAGGTAATCCACCGTCACTGTGCGACGATACTCTGTCCTGATTGCTGATCCCAGGCAAGCCAGTGAGTCTGCGTGTGCATTCTGACCCGAGCTGATTTGCTGGATGTGGACTTTACAAAATTTATCAAGCAGATCTTTGGCTGCCTCTGAGTACGCGGCCATCTTCTCGCTTTTCGTAGCGTATTCTCCTGAAAGCTGGTTAACAACTAATTGTGAGTCACAAAATACTCTCAATTTGTTTACCTTTAGTTCTAGGGCACTCTTCAATCCCGCAATCAAGGCTTCATATTCTGCCACATTATTGGTGGCACTAAATCCTAGCCGCAGCGCTTGCTCCAGAACCAATCCTTCTGGAGAGAAAAGCACAACCCCTGCTCCAGATCCTTTGTTGCAGGCTGACCCATCTACGTAAAGCCTCCATTCGTCTGATTCCGAATCGGCCATTCTCGTTGGCTGCTTGGGTTTTCTAGTTTGCTCCTTCTCGTGGAGAGGTGGTGGCGGTGGTGCCACTGTTGGAGTAAACTCAACTACGAAATCCGCTAGAATCTGCCCTTTGACTGCAGTTCTAGGTTGGTAATCAAGGTCAAACTGACTTAGTTCTATGGACCATTTGGATATCCTGCCGGAGAGGTCTGCCTTTCTGAGCAAGGCTTTTAGTGGATACTCAGTGAATACGGTGATGGGGTGCTGCAAGAAGTAGTGGGGTAGCTTTCTTGATGCTATGACAAGAGCGTATACCAATTTTTCCAACGGTAGGTAACGTGTCTCAGCATCCAACAGTGTTTTGCTTACGAAATAAACTGGGGCCTGCTCCGTCCCCTTTATTCGTAGGAGGACCGAGCTGACCGCGCGATCAGATACGGCTAAGTATAATACTAACCGCTCCCCAGCTTCTGGAGTAGAGAGTAAGGGTGGTGATGATAAGTAGCTTTTTAATTCCTGGAAGGCCTGTTCCTGCTCGGCTCCCCATTCGTAGCCTTCTCTCTTCTTCAGAAGCTGAAAGAAAGGTTTGCAGCGGTCTGAGGATTTGCTGATGAAGCGATTTAGAGCTGCTGCCATCCCCGTTAGCCTTTGGACCTCCTTCGTGGTCTTTGGGCTTTGAAGGCTTTGCAGAGCCGTGATTTGATCTGGGTTAGCTTCAATCCCCCTTTTAGTTACTAAGTGCCCAAGAAACTTCCCCGAGCTGACTCCAAAGGCACATTTCGAAGCGTTTAGCTTAAGCTTGTATTCTCTGAGAATGTTGAAGGTTACCTTTAGATCGGCAAGGTGATCAGGCCTCAACTTGCTTTTGACTACCATATCGTCGATGTAGACCTCCATAGTCTTGCCGAGCTGCTCCTTGAACATCTTAGTAACCAGCCTCTGATAGGTTGCTCCAGCATTCCTCAACCCAAACGGCATAACCTTGTAACAGTAGAGCCCTCTGGGAGAGATGAAGGACGTCTTCTCTTGATCGGGCTCGTACATAGCTATCTGATGGTATCCTCGATACGCGTCAAGAAAACTCATCCTTTCATAGCCTGATGTAGCGTCCACAAGTTGATCAATTCTGGGAAGTGGGAAGCTGTCTTTGGGGCATGCTTTGTTGAGGCTGGTGAAATCCACACAGACCCTCCATTTCCCATTCTTCTTTTTGACTACCACTGTGTTGGCCAACCAATCTGGATAGCTCACTTCTCGTATGGCATCCGCTTCTAGTAGCCGTTCTACCTCCTCAATTACAGCGTCTGCGTGCTGTGGGGCCGACCTCCTTGCCTTCTGAACAACTGGCTTATGCTGAGGGTCCACGTTCAAGTGGTGGCAAATGACTTCAGGATCTATCCCAGGCATTTCCTGGGGGGTCCAAGCAAACACATCAACGTGGTCTTTAAGAAAAGTAACCAGATTTCTTTCCTCTAGCTCGGAGAGGGTCTCGCCGATCAGGAAATACTTTTCTGCATCGTCCTCCTGAATCTGTATCTTCTTCAGTCCCTCCACCATCTTCTTGGTGGGATCACCCCCGACATCCTCCAAAGTTGGTTGGTCTGGGACCTCAACCGTTTGGACTAGCTCGGCCTTTGGGGACTTTTTCAAGACCAGGGCAAAACACTGATCGGCCACCTTCTGGTCGCCCCTGATGCATTCTATTCCGTCTGCCCCGGGGTACTTAATCTTTTGGTGGTAAGTTGAAGAGACCGCCCTCATCTTGTGCATCCATGTCCTTCCTATAATCACGTTATAGGAAGAAGGGATGTCCACCACAAGGAAATCAGTCTTCAATACTACCGACCCTGCTCGGACAGGTAGAGTGACCTTTCCCATAGGCCATACTGTTTGCGCGCTGAAGCCAACCAAAGGGACAAGACATTTTTGCAGCGAGTTCGTCGGGAGTTCCATCTTCTTAAAGGTGTCGTAGTACATGATTTCTGTGCTAGCCCCTTGATCCACAAGGATTTTTTCCACGTTATATTCCCCTATTCGTAGGGTGATCACCAGCGCGTCGTTATGGGGTATTGACACCCCATCCAGGTCGTCATCAGTGAAGGTGATTGGGGCCTCCATGACTCCCTCAGGTCTTGACCTTTTCGCGCCGAGCTTCATGACTTGCTTCGCATGCCCGTTAATCCTTTGGATGTGCCTTATCTCGTTGTTTGTGTATGGGGCCACCAGTCCGTGTATCATATGAATTGTTCCTTTTGGACCTTTATCGTAGTCCATCTCCTCTATCAGCTCGGCGTCGTTCTTGCTTTCAGCTAGAAATTCTTTGAGATGACCCTCCGCCACCTTCTCATCCAGAAACTTTTTGTACTCCACGCAATCCTCAGTCATGTGCCCCCAATCTCTGTGATAGCTGCAGTGTTGATTGGTAGCCCTCCTTTTCTCTGGATTCCCAGTCATCTTTGGGGGTCTTCTGAACCATTGCTCATTCTTGATCCTGTACAGCATCTTGTAGATTGGAATGTTGAAAGTCGCCATAATGCTGAAATATGACTTGGGGTCTGGATTAGCTCTGTCCTTCCTGTGCTGGGCGTAATCCTTCCTTTCTGTTGTGAAGTCCTTCTTGTATACCTTTGACTCCATGGTCCTCTTTTCTGGGAGCTGAGGTTGTCCTGCCACGATCTTCCCTCCAGCCTGCAGGATATCATCTTCTACCCGTGCATGTTCCTGAATTCTCTCCATCAATTTGGCCACAGTCTTGACTGGGTGCATGGTAAGCGATTCTCGTAGCTTACTATGCACGGGCAGACTTGTTTTGAATGTTGCTAGGGCATACTCCTCACTACAATTTTCAATTTCGTTGAAGGTTTCCCAGTAGCGCTTCGAGTATTGACGCAGAGTCTCATCATCCCTCTGTCTCATAGAGGTTAGCGCATCAAAGGTCTTTGGAGCCGCTCGGCTTGTAAGAAACCGAGCAGTGAACTCCTCGGCCAGCTGAGTCCAGCACAGGATGGAACCCTCTGGGAGCTTATGGTACCAACTTAGTGCCACTTTCCCCAGGCTGGATGGGAACATTTTGCATAGCAGTGCATCATCTTGCTCATGCATGAACATGGCCTGTTGGTAATGCTGAATGTGGGCCACAGGATCCGTGCTGGTTTCGTATGGGATGAACGCTGAGTGCTTCACCCTGCTCGGCGTTTTCTCCGCGCGGATCCAATGGGCCAATGGTGATTTGGAGATCTGGCCTAGGGCCTCTTTAGCTGCTTCTCGTGCAGTTCTTGGGCCTTGACCAGCTCGGTCAGTATTCCTCCTTCTCGCATGCTGCTCGGGAACGTGCTCGTTGGATCCAGATCTCTCGTATCTGTCCCTAGCATGCTTCCTCTTTTCCCTTCTTTCCACAGAAATACTCCTGTCTCTCCTTTTTCGTGGAGAGGCAGCTCGGTCAGTGGAAACGTTGTCGTGGTGACGACTTTTTTCTTGTCTCTCATACTGCACGGATCTCGTCCGTGAGCGTAAATCTTTTTCCTTCTCTTGGAGCTGCTTTTTCAAGTCCTGAATTTCTCGTTCCCGTCGAGTAACTTCACGGGCCAATTCCTCTGCCTCTTGCTCTTTTCTGTCAAGGCTGTCTTCCCTCTGTCGATCCCTTGTGTGCCTATGACCATCCCTCCTTGGGGGGCTCCTTCCTCGCTCACGTCGGGTGGAGGCCTCCCCACCCCTGGGCGGTGTCTTTGAGTGCCTTGCCCTTGGCGAATCATGGTGTGTTAGGCGTGTATCCCTGAATTTTGGAATCTCAGGGATACTCCTCATGTCAAACTTCTTGGTTACTGGCTTTTTCAGTGGTGCCCTTAGGACCAGAGGAGTTTTGTCCACCCTTGTGCTCTTTCTCGTAGTATACACAAGCGTGGTACCATCGTCTTCTACATCTTTTCGTCGCGGAGTGCATAAAAGGGGTTCTGAAAGCACCATTGTTGATCTCCGTTGAGAGGGATCGAGCTTTTTTCGTAACCTTTCCCACAGACGGCGCCAATTGTACGGGGATGAATCCACGTAACCCTGGATCACGTGCTTCCTTGAATCAACCCTAGATCTGCAAGACAGAAAAAGGGTTAGAGCACCTTTGCCTCTCGTTGGCAAAGGCCCTCCGATGCCTAAGTTAGTATCACGTACTCGAGAGTTTAAGACACAATGCGTATGAAAATAGGTTTCACAGCGTACCTTTTGTCATGGTTATTGCCTTGTATTTATAGGTATAGACGTTCATCATCTTAGGCATCTCGTGCCCCTGGTTTCCTATTCCTTTTAGGAATCCTTCTCCTAATAGGACTTTCCTATTAGGGGCAAGTCTCCACGTCCTGCTAGATTTCGTCTAGCAGGGGTCTTTGTTTCCATATAGGATTCTTCCCTATATGGGGTATACTCCTAATCACGTTAGGACTTCCCATATTAATCCCTTATTTCACAGGTTTGCTCCTTATCTCATAAGGAGCCGCTGTAGACTATTCTGGAATGTCTCACCGCCCTTCTCGTGGCGGTGCCGTGCTTCCACGTAGCTCGGAATAACTCGTACATAGTTCAGCTTATTACGCCGAGCTGAACTATGTATTCCAGAATGCTATTCAAGCTACACACGTAGCCTACCTAGCTCGGCCATACCAGGGATATCCCTTTATGTCTTATGCCGAGCTAGTACATCCTGATATATTAACTTATTTAATTATTCTGACCTTATTCATGGTCCGTGATCAGCTCGGCACAGGGCCCACGGACTCCCTATGTGGTGCCGAGCTATTCACCCTCTCGTGGTGATCGCCTTAGGCACGTGCTATGCCTAAAAGTAGGGTAATCAGTTTTTACCCACTCCAGTAAAGACTTGGGTCACTGACCCATAGTGATCCAAGCCACTACATTCCCGTAGGTTTTAATTGGTGAAAAAAAAAGCCCAGTTTAGCATTTACTATAAACAAGCAATACACTCTATAACATATTATAAAATAATACTATAGCGCATGTTTTAGCCGTAACAAGTGGTCTTGAAAGTCTGGTGAATTTGTTCAGTGGGTTCACGTGAAAGTTTGAATGGGTTCATTTACTACACTACTCACTTGCACAGGATAATTTTCACATGTATTATCAAAGCTTTTCAAATTTTAGTGGGTTCAGCTGACACCCCGCAGCTGAATGTGGCGTCGCCCCTGCCAATTAGACTTATGTGTACACCTTAGGAGTCAACTTGTGAGCTATTTTTAGGGAGTTCATTGTGGATACCCTAATGCAATTAACAATATTTTGGGGGCCCTATTATTGAGCCATAACCCGAGGGCCCTATGCGATGGCCCTGGTGCCCTCCTTAGGACCCAAACTGCATGGAATCGGTTACGTTCTCTAGAGATATGCTGCAACGCTTTCTCATACCAATCATGTTAACCAGGCTGGCAGGAATAGGATACAACATTGTTCCCTACTGCTGATGCTCTTTATCAATTTTTGGCACTGAAGCTTTGCTAATGCCAAGTTTATTACGGAGGAAACTTTGATTACAATCTCTTGGGTTATTCTGTATTATCCCTGTACCATTTTTTGACTTATAGACTTGCTGTGAACTGATAATTGCTTTGTAAGTGCTTAGAAAGTCCGAATTTTTTTCTCGATGCTTGGTTGAAATAGACTCTTTTTATAACCTTCAATAACTTTAACAGGTCATAATGAGCTACTGGAAAAGATTGGTATAAGCGTAGACGCAATTGCCCGCAATGGTGATGCAATAGCACTGACAAATCTGTCACTCAAATTCCTTGGACCATTACGAGTAGGACGTTCCTCTTCTCATTCGTTATAAATACTGCTTATTTCATGTCCAAATTCTTACTCTGTGCTAAAATCTTGGAGTGATTAGGAGACTGTTAATTACTTTGATTTTTTATTTTATTTTTTTGATTTATTTGGAACAAGTGTTTTTCTTTCCTTTTTAAGGTTTTGATAGCCCTGGGTTTGGTTCCTTGTGTAATCAGAGCGGAGACAGGTTTGTTATGAAGGTGAGGATATCCGACTCTTCAGCAGCTCGACTATTCTTCGAACACTTTATCTTCAAGCTACCGAATGAAGAGGTTCCTTATTCTTGCCATATACTTTACTTTGATTTTCCAAAAAAAAATTCAACAGATGAAAGAAAAAAATGATCGAATAAACCTTGTCGAGGCAACTAGTAATGGCCTCCATGTTTGTGGTTGTAACAGCCCATTCTGGAAGCAAGGGGCACAACTGTTTGGCTCGACAAGAACTACCGTCCTGTCCGTATTCCTCCGGAGGTGAGATCCAAGTTTGTTCAGTTCCTCATCATGAGGAATCCAGTTGATTTCCCTTGTGAGGGAATTCAGCCAAAAGAATTATATGTTTAAATGGGTTCGGAACACAAACGTTACTTCTTGAGCCTTTCATCCCGACGCAAAGTTCCCTCATCAGATGCGAATAAGGAGATGCGTCAAAAATGATGTTTGATACCTACATGTTATTGTTGGCCTGGTTTTGCAGAACCGATGTCAGCTTAGTTCAGATGGTAGATGCTGATGGGTGGATTTTTTTTTTTCTTCTTCATGGGCTAGATTTGATTTCTTTGCCTTGTTGGATGTGCTTGTTTGTAGGATTTTCAGGGTATGTATGCCCTTGGTCGTTGTTCTTGGTCTTTTTTTTTTTTTTGTGGATAAATTAGCTTGAAATAGAAAAAAGGCTAATTGAATATACAACCTACAAGGGGCATGCTCCAGGAGGAAAAGAAAGAAAAAGAGAAGAGAAAATCTAAAACTAAACCACAACAAAATAAATAGCCAACAAAGCTCAAAACACACTTCAAAGAAGTAATACCAAAACAAAAGAAGGCCCAGCTAGCTTCAAAAACTAAACTCTTGAAGCCTTTAACATCTTGATTTTTTCCTGAAGCTTCTTTTTGTTTTGATCTCTAGTGGATGATGGAGTTGAGGGTTCACCCACCACCTGGTTCAAACTATGCCGAGGTCCAATGAAATCGCATTCCAAGGGAATCAGTGGAGGCTCTCGAAACCATGTAGACCGACGGAGAGCCACGTGGGAGGCTCTTGTTGAGTACTAGCCTGACTGTGGAGGATCGGGGTAGTATCATCCGATACATCCCTCGCAACATCTATCTTTGACACGTCCACAACAGAGGAGGCTCTCGAATCCTCGCATTTCTCAAGAACGCCAAACGCGTTAGTAGTAGATTGTTCTTGGTCTTTTGTTTTTTAATGGAATCCAATTTACCAACAAAATTGACTCCGTAGAAAACAGCTCCTGTTATTTTGTTGACTTCAAACGCTTGTAGTTTTCGGGAAATACTAGCAAGTAATGGGAGTCCATGTATTGGATTGTTTTCGGTTTGAGTTGGGAAAGAGCTGCACCCGTGGAGCGTGCATTTGTTTGAGTCCGAACAGATCTGGACCATAGATCGCCGATCACGGACAGCTCAGATGGGGATAACATTCATATTGTCCCTTCGGGGATAACACCATCCCCTAATTCCCGAACTTGAGACTTTCGGGATCCAAGACAATCATATAAAATGACGCCCCAATATATATTTTACTAAGTAAATTATAAAAAATAAAGTAACATCATGTAAAATTTCTATTAGAGATTGTATAATTAAAGAAATACAACAAATTAACATATTTGACCAAAAGATTAACAAAAAAATTATTGCAACAAAATTTGGTCACTCAAATGAAGCCTACGCCTAAATGTATGCAATTCAAAAGGAAAATAAAAATAAGAATGAAGCATTGTAAAAAGGGTAGAGGAGGAGTTTTAAGGGTTTAAAATTCGAATGGACCTGCTGCTGTTAGCGAGACTCAGGGGTGCTCTTCTAACAAAAAACAGTTTTTTTAAAAAAATCAAGATAAATCATTCTCTCACAATACATCACATAAAAAATCGTGAAAAACTAATTTATTCTAAAGACACTCTTAGTAGAACACCCCCTCAAGCGACTGTGCACGTAGAAGGGGAAAGTTCAAGTTACCATTGGGCCAACATGTACAACAACTTTGATAAAAAAAAAACATGTTCAACAACGAAAAATTTGCTGCATTATTTACTACATAGTTCAGTGTTATAGCCAATTACGGACTCCAAATTTCGACCAAAATTAAGAGGTCCCAGACGGCCGCCTACTGGATCTATTCCGAGGCCAGACTAGCATTTAAGATAATTTTTTATCCAATAAGTTGTTGAACTGAATTTCAGGAGCTTGTGGAGTATTTTACTGTCTTACTAGCATGAACCCGTGCTATACACGGAGACATGAAATAAAAAGATGAACTTTTTCTTTTTCTTTATCAGCTCAAAAATTGTATTTTGTATAACAAAGTGTACGGAATTACTAAAACAATTAAATTAAAAGAGTACAAGAATTTTATTTCCTAGCTATATGCTCCTCTTGACTCTAATTCTTATGGTAATTTAATCGGCTATAAAATCATGATCCATATATACGACTTTTTGACAAAGTAAGTGATAAAATAAATCATAACCTGTGCTATGCATGGATGTAAACCAAAAATTATTTTAGAATATTTTGATTTCATCGAAAAAAATACACATTTTTTTATTACTAATACGCATGTTTCTAACAACATAAAAATGTCACAAAGCAAATATCATTCATAGTATCAAGAAATGTTGGTTGACTCTTTCCCGTAGGATTGGCATTCCAATTACTTCTTGGATAATTGTTTAAAAGCAATAGATTTACTTAAGATGATTTAGATTCTAACTGCCTGAAAATTTAATTATTAAATTTTCTACTTATTAAATTGAAGAATAATAAATCTACTAAATTCAAAATTTTGACAAAGGTTTGCTACTACAGTAATTCTCTAGAACACGCCGCTTATATCTTGAAATCTCATCTTCCATTATCACAGGTTTGATATGCTAAAATCTCATCACATGCCCAACACTTAAAAAAAATCCGCAAAATTAGATAATCAATTACTTATCACGAATACCGTGTATAACTAAATCAACATATAACCAACCCGCATAGCCAAACATATAAAGTAGGAAGGCAGTGTTTGTTTAAAAAAGAAAAAATAACTATAATCATATGGTTTCACAGAAATTCAAAAGACTCAGAATAGAGAGAAAATTAACCCATATATTTGGCCTTGGATAAAAATCATCTCAAGAAGCTAATTCTTTCGCTCTCTATCATGTGTTGTATAAAAAAACGCATTACATAGTGTTCTTCCAATCCATGTACCCCAAGTATTAGTATTTTTCAAAACTTTGTCCCAAAATATTTCCGCTATCATCTATTATAAATAATAACTAAATGAGACTAAAAAAATTAAGCACTTACTTCACATATATTAGAGTAAAAATCGTGAACAAAAAGAGGTGGACCATAAAATGGTAAGAATTAAAAGAAAACATTTATTCTAAAACATAATGAGTAAAAAAAGACCAAACCTCTCATGAAACGTACCACAACTGTGCGTATGATCGTGATTTCATGATACTACCAATGATAAATGCTCCTTTGAAGAGAAGTAGAACATCCATAGCCAATCGATTGCATTATATTGTTTAAATCCTGGGTAAACAGAAAAGGGAGTGAAAATTTCGATCACTGCTAAGTATTTTAGAGGAAGCACAACAATCATCAAATAATGACAGGGTATAAATGAAGACAACTACCAACTAATAAAATAAAAGAGAAATGATCAAAGAAATTTGAAGTTACAGGACGGTCATTTCAATTGTGGTGTACTTCTATTGATTCGTATATTTATCAATTCAAGATGCAATTAGAATATGGTATATATCTTCCCCTTTCAAGATGCGTAAATTAATAATAGACTCTAGGAAATTAACTTGTCAACATTTCCTAATTTATTATAATTAATCAATTATATATTCCACCTACCATCATTCCATTTATTCTGCCTACTATGCATAGAAAGCATTCTCGGATTAATCTTTTTATATTATAATATTAGTGATATTCATAGGCTTCGATATTTACATTGCCTTTTGGGTGTCCCCAAATCAAGTGATGGATTATTATCCAATGCTTTTTAAATAATGATTCCATTTTGAAACCTTTCCGAATTCATAATTGTTACCATAAATCAAAGATTAATTAACAATAGAAATTTTGTAACTGCCATAAAAAAAATGCCAATTGTGATCCACAATTAGTACATGCCACTTTTCCCACAGAGAGCTCTTCTCATGAAAAGTCATTATGCAATAATATATAAGATATAGTTGCTTCACGTTTCTTTTTTGCAATCCATAAACCGTGAAATAAGTGCTACAATTATGATAATTAGAGTGACTAAATTGGAGGATCAAGGATTTTATGTATAATTAAGGATCTTAGGAAAAACTATAAAATGAGGCTAGAAGTAATGGGAAAAATTCAAATTCAATTATTTTTTGCATCATTTTTTTCGTTTATATTATAGTCACTTTTTGTTTTTATCTTTTTCAGTAACTTTCATCAATATTTAACATGTTAAATAATTCAAATCTTTCCTAGTTGATTTTGTAAATATATGTATTGTTTCCCTAACAAATAAAATCACTTCAGAAGTCATTCCTTATTCGAGAAGATACGATAAAGATAATTTCTGAAATTTATAAGATTAAAATAAAACTAAAAAGTGTAAAAGTAAAGGGACACGTGGCACACTCAGGGAGCTCCTCACAAAAACTCATCCTGCAATAATATATAAGATGACAGTATATGGAAACGAGGACAAAGCACGAAGGAGTTACACTATACTAACTCTGTCCTAAAAAGGATGTCAAAAAATACTTTTCACACTTCTCATAAAATCATCTATATTTTTTTAATATGTAATGATTTATATAAGCAATATCGATTTTATTTGATAGATCTCACTTAGTTTTATTAAACAAAAATTTTAAAATCATAAAAAGTGCATTATAAATTACCAAATATAGATTTTTTTGGAGAGTTGTGAGTAGTTTTTTTGGACATCCTTTCTGGGACGGAGGGAGTATCCGTTTATGACTAACACTGGATTGTGTATCTTTAATTGGATGAGAGATCTTTCCTAACTGAGCCAATATCTCTATTGATGATTTTGCATTCCTTGTTTCTTCGAACACTTCAAATTAATTGTGTTGGGCTTCATTTTTTTTTTTTTTTTGAATGAATAATAACATGATTAATCCTCGTTAGACCAATTATGTAATGTAATTTTATTTCTTTGACAACTCATTCTTAATGTTTCACACTATTTAATAAAGTACAATACTTTTTTTTGGTAAACAAAATGGAAGTATAGGTATAGTACCCCATCACATTTGCCAAGGAGTATTGCCCCATCACTATGTGTAGGAGATTCCACCGCATAACGAAGCTAAGGTCACATCACGGGGTAATGGTGTTAGGTGTACGTTTAGCTCCAATGAGGAGCTATAGAGACTTGAACCTGAGCCAACCCCTCATCGGTAAAGTAAACTTTTGGTATATAGCCAATGTATTTTAGGCGTAGTTTGGCTAAATTTAAAAAATTGGTTTTTTTTTATTTTTTTCGTTGTCTTTATTCAAAAAAAAATTGTATTTGTTAGTTTTGCGTCAAGATTTTTGGGTTTCTGGATTTATCTCGTCGAGACGAATCCAAAGAATATAAAAATTATGGTCAAAAGTAATAGTTTTTTTAATAAAGCCGAAAATAAACCAGTTTTTTGGATTATTTTTCGTCTTTATTCACAAAACTTTAAGTTTGGCTAATAATTTAATACTTTTTTAGATTCCTCTCGTCGAGACAAGCCAAGAAACAAAAAAAAATCAACCGAAAACTAACAAATGCAAAAAAAATAAAATAAAATAAGGACAAAACGAAAAAAAACCCAAAAAACCAACTTTTCAAATTAGTCAAACCAGCCTTGCATAGTACGGTTCACTACTAGTTATAGAACAAGTAAAATTGATAATGTTAGTGGATTTTTGGAAGAGATGCAGAAAGAAAAAACGAGATCTGAGTATTGTTTACGGGAGTGGCATTTTTGTTTTGTTTTTTGCTCGTGCACTTGCTCTTTGTTTATGGCGCCTCGGCCCTGACAACTTCACTAAACGAAGACATGAATCACCACAGAGAGTTTAACGCCCATTCACCCACCAAATTACTACAGCACGCATACTCAAATCCCCCAACCTAAACCCCAATCGCCCTCTCCCCCCTCCGACCAGAGAGATGGTTCAAACCCTTGTATCCCCGCGCCACATGACTCTTCCAACCTCGTGTCCTAAGGCTGCTTGGCTCAATCTCCGCCGTCCACCACCAAATTTCCCGCCATCACAGCCGCTGCACCACCGCCGTCCGATCCTCCCGCTGCGAATCCGGCCGCTCCTTTCTACTTCCAGAATCAGTAGTTCAATGGCAGTTGACTTCAAATCTGGCAGAGGGTAATCATATCTAACTCTACAATTACCATTCTTTCGGTTTTTAGTTGTATTGTTTGTAATCATTCATGGGGTTTTGAGTTTTTTAATTAGACACATCTTTTCGAATCGTTGGATAACATTGTGGGTGACTTTTATGATTACTAGGTTGTGGGCACACGCGATTCATGTGCAAGTAATTAGCAAGAAAATATCATTAACATGATATTCAACATTGAACAAAGTAGTCAAAAATAGTAAATCATGAGATAAATGGAAAAGACAAAAATGTAGTCTAAATCATGTACATCCATTTAACCATTCTCTCATTTATTTTCCTCCTTTACTAACCGTGACAAATAAATAACAAATACTACATGATGCAAAATAAACTATGTGAAATGCAACTAAAGAGAAATTACAGTCATAGCTTTGCAGTAATATCAATCAAAAGAAGATGGAGAGTGATGCAGCATTGGGGGAACTCTCAGTCATCATTCATCTGATGCTAACCTCTGACTGAGTAGAACCGTGGGTGGAGGGAATTTGAAATGGAAATTCGTGAAGAAATAAAGAAGATAGAGAAAATCCAAAGAGATAGAGAGACACAATCTCTAAAAACTGAATCAGTTGCATTTTAATGCCACATACGATGCAGTTTTTAAAGATAGGTTTCCAAAATTTTCCCAGCATTTAGTCAAGGGTTAAGGATGTAGTAATGGGAATTTTTTTCCTAGTACTGGTCAAAATTGGCATTAAAAAAGCATGAAAGGGCTCCCAATAAAAAGAAAAGGGAGACACCAAGTAGGGCTGAATTTTGTAGACTTGTATTTCTGATGATACCCCATATTTGATTTCGTTTGTTGCTTTTATTCTTTGGGAACCTGAATTTTAGCATGAATTGGACTTATACCTCTGATTTTGGGTATCCAGTGGAGCTATGATGGGATCTTTAGACTCTTCCTATTGGGGAAGCTTTAGGGATAGTTTGTTGCAGTTATATGAAGTAGTTCAGATATTAGGACTAATAGCAGCGGTCAGAATTTGATAAACCCTTACGTGTCTTCTTGCTTGGCAGAATGAGTGAATTCCATGAGGTTGAGCTCAAAGTCCGGGACTACGAATTGGACCAATATGGTGTTGTAAACAATGCTATCTATGCGAGTTACTGCCAACATGGTGAGACTGTTTATACTGAGCTGTCTTGCCATAGCTTGACTTGACCAACGCAGCCCTTCCAACATCCTATTGCTAACAATATCATTTGTTGGGGGCATTTGATGTTTAACTTTTAATAATCTCAAGCATTTGGCTTTCTCAACCTCTCTCCTAAAATTATGTGCAATATTTGGTATTTTGAAGTTAAATATAATTTTTGTGCACTGTACTTGCTGAGCTCGTGTATTTAGCCCCTACGTTGGAAACTTTGTTTGCTCTGGAGTCTGAATGAAGAAGTAATGTAATGAGCACATAAATTGAAAGGGGTTACTAGGCATGCCCTTTTGAGGCATTTCGGCTTTGATTGTGTTGGAGGTATAGGGGGCCAAATTTTCAATGGTGAACTTTCTGAGAGCAGCCACTCTGTCTCTAGTCCTAAGTTGATTAAGATCTACTATTATTGTTTTTTTGTTTGTTAAAACTTAGATTTATTCACAATTTAGCACCTACGTTACCATTTAGATATGATTTAATAATGGCTTTCTGTCAAAATTGTCCACTCTTTTATGGTATCTACTTGATTTGAACCTTAGCTTGTTCCTCTATTTGAGAGAGTGTTTGTGTGTGTGTGTGTGTGTGTGTGTGTGTGTGTGTGCGTGTTTTCCGCTTACTTATCTTTGAGTTGGTCTTTGGGGCATTGAGCACATCAGTATGCCATCCTTTGTTTGTGTATGATCTTCTTCAATTCTGAACGACGCGTTCTACCTCATTCTTTTATTCATCTACTATCTTTGTTACACTAAGAGCATTGAAAGTTGCTCTACATGGAACCTCTATCAAGTAAAGGCCAATCTACAGCATGCTCCAACTTCATTGTACCAAGCAGCCACATTTAAGTGAGTTTCCACTTACGACTACCCAATAACAAGTTTCTAGACAACTCCTTGTTCTCTAGAGGATTTAGTCCTAATGCATATTAAAGCATATAGGGATCCAATCACATCCTATATTTTAGCTCGTCCTTGGCCTCGGCCATTTTTGAAGCTACAATAAAGGAGCTTACATCCCAAACTAAATGGAACTGGTTACAGTACTCTGCAATGCTTTCGGGTTCAGTGACGTTAACCAGGTTGCCGAGACGAAACATTGTCTCCTTTTCATGATCCTCTTTATCAAAATTGAGTACTTTATCCTTGATTTGCTAGGTCTTAGAACAATCCTTTCAGTAATCATTACAATGATTTGGATTTAACTCCAATGAATTGTCTGGCATCATATTCTTTGATGGATGTGATGAATTGTTTGGTTTCTTCACATTTCTTGTTTGTTCTTCTGCATGCATTTGAGTTTGGGGTCACAAGAAATAAAGGTTAAAACATCAACTTGAGATATGAATTTGACTAAAAAAAAAAACACAACTTCGATGAAGTATTAGATATATGTTTGTTGGAAACCTATCTGCCGATTATTTGTACTTAGTACATCTTCATATCTATGCACTTACAAAGAGCCTATAGAACGAAAGGAAGACATCATGTAGTCGAGGCATGGTGTTAGCAATTGGAGCAATTTCTTCCAGATTTGGTAAAAGCCTTGGCAGAGCCTATGAGAATAGAAGTCCCATGGGGTATGGGAATGACTTTCAGTGTAAAAAATCACGGATTCAGGGGACAAGAGGTTATGAAGTCCAAGAAAATCGGAACCTTTTTGGTTTGTTCCTTTAAATGCCAAGGACTGATATATAGTCCTCATTACATTTTGAGAGTCTACCCCTAGGGCTTAGAGCCGGAAGTCACCTCGTATACGTGGGATGGAGGACTAAATGTATGCGGTCAAATGTCAATAGTCGTGGCAAGGCTCTGGACACCGTTGCGAGAAAATAACAGAACTCAATTATAGAGTCTTTCTTTTTTCTTTTCTTTTTTTTTTGGTAAATAAATTAAACAGGTAATTACAGAGTCTTTCTTGACTTTGCCTATAGTGGAAGTAAGCGGAATAGTTTCAGTGAAAAGTTTTGTTATGGTTTCTTTTCTTTTTTTTTTCTTCCTTGTTCCATGGGAATAGCGACTGCTTTCTGGATCTACAACATGTCCCAGGGAAAATCCAGTATTTTTCCCTCTTGGTAAGGTTTGTGCATACATAGCTTAAATGGTTGCTTGATTGAAAATGATGGGGTGATGTCATGAGGTGAAAAGGTCACGCTATTTTGGAATTGGAATGAGCTTGTGAATGTTTTTCTTGATGCTTGGTTGAAATAGACACATTTCATGACCTTCAGTAATTTTAACAGCTCGTCATGAACTATTGGAAAGGATTGGTCTAAGCGCAGACGCAATTGCCCGCAATGGTGATGCATTAGCACTGTCGGAGCTGTCACTAAAGTTCCTTGGACCTTTACGAGTACGACTTTCATCTTCTCATTCGTAACTACTGCCTCATGTCATATCCAAATTGTTACTCCGTGGTTTGCATCTATTTCCAGTCTAAGGTATATCATGAATGCCTGTTACCTATTGAAGTGATGTTGAGAATGACTCCTTACAGCCATAACCATAAGCATGCAATTCTGCTTGGAAATCGTGAAAGACTATGTACCATGGGCATGGAAACAACCACACAACACAACCACATCACAATTTTCAGAAAATGCAGGATACGGCGAAGCAGAAGACACGTGAAATAGTCTCTTGTATATGTTTTGTACCCCACTATTAGAACTTGATTCAGAAAAATGATATGCACTACCAGTTGACATTAAGAAAGCCATTACATCAGTACATCGTTGAAAATGCAATGCACTACTAGTTGTCTTTAAAAAAACTTTTACATCAATACATAGTCGAAATAGTGAATTGTTTTCATCCAAACTCATAAACCAAGCGGCATAAACATTGTTTGCTTATAAGTTGTTCCACAAGTCTTTGTACGGATGGTAATACATCATCTAATTATCTGACACATCATAGGCGTAGGTATAAATCTGCGAGGGTCTTATTTGATCATTGTGTTGCAAATTATTTTTGTCAAGTTGCCATTTGTTATTGCCCAAAAGTGGGATCCCTTTAGGTGACTCCGTGACTGGTTGCTCAGCTCTCAAAGTGAGTTGTCTTTCGTGCCCGCCATGCCTGATGGGCGGACATAGTCTCTTATACAATCAGGCAAGGTCTGGGACAATATTGGTCTAACCCAAGTTACGTTACCCCTCTTCTTTGAGTCAATCGTTCCATTGCAAAGTAATATGAATACCTAGTAATGTGTTCCATGTAATGCTTAAATATTGAAAAATTGTCCCCCTAGTGTCCGGTAAACCAGAGACCTTTGGACAAGTGTCCGACATGGCATGCCGTGTTTTTATAGTTGTCCATGCTTGATTCTAAGAAGCATCCTTGTGTAATATTTGCTTAATAATCACATCAAAAGTAGAGATCTACCGGGAAAATGCGATGAAGTGTTAACAATTGCCCCCATAGAAGTTGAAAAGGGCTGTTAGAATCTTTAGAGTTTCCAGGGAGACAGGGACGACTACCTTTTTTTTTTTTTTTTAATTTCCTGAAAAATTATTTACTTGAAACGTGCATCAGCAATCAGTGATTGTGAGAATAGGTTTTCTATTGTGGATGTTTTGATAGCCTTGGGTTTGGTTCAGTCTTTTTTGTTCTTATTATGATCCACAGTGTTCCTTGTGCAACCAGAGTGGAGACAGGTTTGTTGTCAAGGTTAGGGTATCCAACTCTTCGGCTGCTCGCCTATTCTTCGAACACGTCATCATCAAACTACCGAACGAAGAGGTTTCCTATTCTTGTCATATAGTAGGTTATTTTGTCTTCTCCGGAAGAAAACCTTATCAAGGCAGCTAATGGCCTCCATGTTTGTGGTTTTTTAACAGCCCATTGTTGAAGCAAGGGGCACAGCTGTTTGGCTTGACAAGAACTACCGTCCTGTACGTATTCCTCCAGAGATCAGATCTAAGTTTGTCCAGTTCCTTCGTCACGAGGAATCTAATTAACTTCTCCCGTGTGGGAATTCAGCAAAAAGAGCTATTTGGCTTATACCCGGAATACCTTTCCAAATAAACTAATGTCATTCAGATATAAAAACGCAACATCTAGATTGCCCCGCTCCTGTAAGTTTGACTTTAAAATAAAAACCATCTGATACGGTATTGATTGTCAATTTGATTCCATAGAAATAGCTCCTGTTATTTTGTTGACTTCACAAGCTTGTAATTTTCTGTTGGCAGATAGCATGCATTGAATTGCCTTTCTCTGTGGTTGAGTTGGGTAAAAGCTGCAACATTTTAGAGCTAAAATTTCATCCATTTTAGTTATTGAACTGAATTTCAGGAGCTTGTGGAGAGTATATCTATTAGAGGTTATAACAGTATATGGAAATGAGCACAAAACACCAGAGAATCACGCCTCAAAATATTTTCAGGGTTTGGCTTATTGTCCCTTCACGGGCAAAGATCATATGAGAAATCTTACTATGGATGATGCGAATGGTATATGGACAGAAGTTTGGATGTCCAAGAAAATTGAAAGTCTTTCAGGTTGTTCCTTTGACTCCCAAGGACTGAAATATAGTTTGAGTCACTATGCCGTGAGAGGCTACTCCCAGGGCTTAGAGCCAGTAATCTCCTCGTACATGTGGGATGGAGGAATACGTATTTGCTGTCATCATCGTGAAAGAATCAAGGAACCGAAATAGAGAGCCTTTGTTAACTTAAGCCAGATAGTGAAAGTATGTGAAATAGTTTCAGTACGAAAACTTTTTTTTTTTTGGGTTTCTTCCCCGTTGTATGGAGATAGCAACTTCTTTTGGGATCTACAACATCTCCTCAGGTCAATCCTGTAATTTTCCTCGCTCGTTAAGGTTTATACGCATGCAGCGAAGATGGTATATGTGTGATTGAAAGAGATGGAGTGATATCATGAGGAGAAAGCCGCACGCTGGGGAAATGAAATGGCAATGAGCTGATGAATTTTTTTCTTGACATAGACTCATTTGACATCGTACTATAAGTTTAACAGGTCGTCATGAACTATATATTGAAAAAGATTGGTGTAAGCCCAGACGCAATTGCATTTGCCCCGCAATGATGATGCATTAGCATTGTCTGAGTTGTCACTCAAGCTCCTTGTCTGGTTACTCAGGGCTGACCCAAGAGGCCTGTGCCTAGGGCATCCCAAAACTCAAAATTTTAGGGCACTCCCGTAATTTTTGATATTAGGCTTGAGTAGGGTTTGTTTTGGCCCAATAAAAAAAATGAAAAAGGCTACAAATTTTTTTTTAGAAGGGGCAGGGCAGCCCATCTCACATCATTAGACACTTAATAGAGCCCAACTTAGTTTTAAAACATTAACCCAAGTAAGCCCAAATACACAATAGAAATGAGCCTAAACAAAATAAAAACAATCCACTTCAACCTCTTAGTGAATGAACCAAATAAAGTTTTCAGATCTCTCACCTTTGCGAAAGAGACGCTCTCTTTCTCTCTCGATTCTCTGCCTCTCGGCTCCAGCCTCTAGATTCTAATCCCATATTAAAAAAATCATCTCTCTCTGTGTGGCCAAGCCCTAAATCTAATCAGCTCTCTCTTTCTCAGTGGTTTGTATCTATTTTTAATCTAACATATCTCATGAACGACTGTAACTTATTGAAGTGAGGTTGAATGAATAGCTCCTTATTGCCATAAGCATGCAATTCTGCTTGAAACAATAAAACACTAAGTAGCATGGGCACGGAGACAATCATGCGACATGATATTGAAACGGCTACACCGCAATTTTCAGATAATGCAACAAATGACAAACCTACACGTGAAATAGTCTGTGTTGTACGTATATGTTTTGTACCCCGTTCGTACAAATGATAAGTACTGCAACCTACTACTAGGTGACTTTAAAAATAACCTATTACACCAATACACGGTCGAAATAGTTAATTGCTTCTCATCCACACTAACAAAATAAGTAGCATAAACATTGTTTACTTAGAAGTTGTTCCATCAATCATTGCACAGATGGTAATACATAATCTAAGTATTGACACATCATAGGATCGAGTTGGTATGAACCTAAATGGGTGTTTTTTTTTTTTTATCATTACGTTACAAGTTATTTTGGTCAAGTTGCAATTTGTTATTGGTCGAAATTGGGATCCCTTTTAGGTGACTGGTATAGCTGGCTGAGCAATAATGATAGAAGAGTCACATACTCCCTCCCACACCCCACCACACCCTGAGCACTGTTCACGTGGGTCCCGCCCACTTTACCCCGAAATAAAAAATAAAAAAATAAAAATAAAAATAAAAAATACGAAAATTTTGAAATCCCCCCAAAGGCCCAAATTGCTTCATCTGGGTTTCATCTTCGCGGGCGTGAGAGAGAGAGAGAAGAGAGGAAGGTGAGAAGAAGATGACGAAGATCGCCACCACCGGCGACGACCACCACACCACCATCGCGTACCACACCGACGGAGAAGAAGCTTCCAGTTCCGGCGAGGAGGAGGCCTCCGTCATCAACTCCGACAAGCTTCGAATCACGCGGACGAGGTTCGAACCATACACAATGAAGGTTTCTCTCTCTCTCTCTCTCTCTCTCTCTCTCTCTCTCTCTCTCTCTCGTTTCAATTAGTTATGCACAAAAATTTGGGTTCAATTTCAGAAAACCTAGATTGAGTTGTTGGGGTTACAAAAGAACCCTAATTCGAAAATTGTGGGTGATTCATTGCAGTGATGAGACCGGGCCCAATTTGTGAAGAAAACCCATCTCCATTTTGGGTTTCTTGATAATCAAAACATGACCCATTAATCTTGACCTGAGACCCAAATGAACCCATTTCAGAATTGGAATTCAGAAGCCAAATGGCAAATTGGGCTTCGAAATTGAGCCCTAGGGTGGCTATTCTGGTGAAATTGAGAAGGTGATTTTGCTCAAGACTGTGTTGGAGAATGGTAATGCCCTAGTGGAATTGAGAGTTTTTGCTCGAGATTGTGTCGGAGAATGGTAATGCCCACTGACTTAGTAATGCCCACTGGTGTTTGTGACCATTTTTATTAAGGAATTGATACTGATTTTGAGTTAATGCCATGTTTGGTCGCAATTTGTTGAATCAATTTTGGGAGATCACTTTCTAGAATGGTTTCTTTGTTATGTTTTCTGAAAAAATTTAGCGGTTTTGAAAAGATAATCTGTAAACAGTTTGCTGAAAGTGTTCTGTGGTTATCGAACCAGATTATACGATCTTTGATACGTAATTGATAGGCTCTGTATTGATCCTTGTTTAACTCTTTTCTTTCACTTTTATAGCAATTATAGTGCACTTTATGACATCGATCTTCTTTTTCATGGCATAGATTGTTGATGTAGAAGTTTGTTATACGTTAGATGGATTCTCTTAGAAGTGGGTAAGTACCCGTGTTGGACACTCAGGTAAGGGCGTAAGCTATGTGTTCGACATGTATAGCTGCCTATGAATTCAGGTTTCTCCCAGTTATTCCTAACCAGATTCCCAATTGGGGTACAATCAGATTCCTGCCAAATCAGGTGCGTTTTCTTCGATTACGGGTTGTCGTGGTGGAGTAGTTAGTGGTGGACGTCGTTGGGTCGATGATGGTGGCCGGGGTTGGACCAACGGAAATCGCCTTTCTCTCTCTCGCGCGCTCTCTCGCTTTTCAGATCTGATGAAATGTTCCCGCCAAGATGGAGAACCCAACTTGTAAATGATTTCAAAATTTTCATTTTTTTTTTATTTTTATTTCAGGGTAAAGTGGGCGGGACCCACGTAAACAGTGCTCAGGGTGTGGTGGGATGTGGGAGGGAGTATGTGCCTGTGTCATTATTGATAGCCCAGCTCTCAAAGTGAGCTGTCTTGTCTTCCCTGTCCCGGCATGCCAGACGGGTCTGTTGCACAATCAGGACAATGCTGGTCTAACCTAACGCTCACCTACTAGTATTATTTCGGGAAGGATTCTTGTGTTTCCTCTTCTTATTAGTTGACTAAAGTGGTGCGTTTTCGCTCCATTCCAAAGTAATACTCTGTCCGTCCCAAAATGTTTGTTTATTTTTTTTTTCACAAAATAAATGAACATATTGATACGGAGTATCTAGTAAGTTGTTGAAAGATTTTTATTATTTTGCAGACCGGACAAACATTTTGGGACGGAAATAGTATCTAATAATGTGATTCACATAAATGTTGAAAATCTGTGCCCTAGTGTTCAATGAATGTCTGGTTCTTGAAATACAATCGAGTGCCCGACACGGGTTACCGTCTAATTATAAGCGTCCTTGCTAGATGCTAAGAAACATGTTAGCCAAATATTTGCTTAGAAGTCACATAAAAATGATCGATCTGCCACAAAAGGACGATCAAGTATTAATGATGCGTTTGATGAGTTTCGGAGACTATTTCCTTTGCGGTTTTTTCTTCTTTTTCAATTTCTGGATTTATTGGAAATGTGTGTGATTGATGAGTGATCATGAGAATAATTATTTGGATTTGGTCTAGTCTTATGGCCTTATGCCCTTATGGGTTCTGAGGACTCAGAGGGAGTGGAGTGTGTGGTGTGTGCACTGTGAGAGGCAGAGAGAGGAGAAAGTGTGAGAGTGCTTCCTCCTTCGGGAGGGTGCCGGGCTGGGCTCCGGAACTTCTGCCGGAGCACGGGGTGAGTGGAGGAGTGAAGCTGAGCGCATGGGACGCCGGTTTGTGGCTCCCAGAGAGAGGTTTTTTCATGTATTTGTATATTGATTGTGAATATATACAATACGGAGTTTTTTCCTCAAATCTTTGTGTGAGTTGCGTGCATATGGTGACCGGGGTCGAACCCCAACAACAGTATTCCTCCTGCAACCAAAGTAGACGGAAGGAGGATTTGAGTATGGATTGGCCAAACACTATAACAAAAATTTATTGGGAGGGTGAACTTATATAATTGTAAAAATTTTAAAAAATTACTACTACTATATTTATTGGGCCAAACCGCCCTTGTGTCCTTCATGGGTGAGGGTATCTGACTCTTCGGCTGCCCAACTATTCTTCGAACACTTCATGTTCGAGCTACCGAATGAGTAAAAGAGCTATTCGACGGAAGGAAAAAGTTACAATACACATTCCTTATTTGAGTGTGTATGTGTGTATGATACACACTCCTATAAAAATTACGATTTTTTTAATAAAAGTTACAATTTTTTTTTTTTTATAGAAGTTATGAGACACAGTTCAAAATGTTAAGAATCATATTGCTGAAAAGTTACGAAAAACTAAAAGATGTTACGATTGACAAATGAGATGATACAATCTAAACCATACAATAGTTGCATATGGTACGCACATTTAATGGATGTGTATTGTAACCATTTCCTTGACTGAGAATGCCCAGAATGCCATTCAAAATCATCCAAATGACATTCAGATAGAAAATGTTACTTCTAGATTCCCCAGTTCCTTTGAGTTTGACTTAAAATATTAAAACCGTCTGATGGTGGTATTAATTAGAAAATTGAGTCCATTGAAATCGCTCGTGTTATTTTGTTGACTTCACAAGCTTGTAATTTTCTGGAAACAGCCGATAATGTATTGGATTTTACCTCTTTGGTTGAATTGGTTAAATCTGAAACATTGTGAGCCCAAATTTATCCAATTAGTTGTTGAACTGAACTTCAGGAGCCCCTGTGGGCCGGGGCGTGTGTTGTGGCAAAATGAGCACGAAACGCAATTAACGGAATTAATCTCACGAGAATAATTAATAAGTATTTATTGTACACTAACAAAGCTGTAGATTATTTACTTTTGATCATTTTAATAGATTTTTATATAAAATATTCTATGTTTGATGACTTATTTATTTTTTGCAATTTGAAAGCTTTATGGGATCACGGTTCATAACCGGAACTCAACCTCAACCGTGGTTTCACATTTATTTGTTTATCAAAATCTACGATATGCGTGAACTAGTAATTGCTCGTGTCTTTAGGCACGACAACGCGTACTTTGGAACAAATCTCAATGAACTAAACTCCATTTCTATTTCGTCTCTTTAAAATAAGCTCACCCCATGGTTCTCAAAATTAACGTTCTTAGCTTAGTACCAAATTGAAATAATTCGGTAAGCGCTCAACCCTAAACATACCAATATTGCCGCTTCGCACAGATTAAAAAGAAAGGGAAAAAAAACTGTACATTTAGTAATTATTTTGGAAAATTTGACTTTTTTCTTTGAATATCCTAACTTCTAGATTATCCCAAACTAACGAGAACGAATATATCCCTACAAACAACTTCCAATAAGGGTCCCTCATTTTAAAAAACCGTGCGGACCTGCCCCTTTTTTGTGTTTCCGGACCAAATTTTGACGATCCGAACCGCTCAATGTTTTTAAAATGCATTTTCCAAGGTCCACGCGGAAAATCTTCAAAAAAAAATACCCGGAAGGGCTTGATCCACACAGTTTTTGTTAAAAACGCTATATATAGCGTTTTTAACAAAAACTGTGTGGATCAAGCCCTTCCGGGTATTTTTTTTGGACGAATCTTCGCGGGGGCCCTTAAAAATGCATTTTAAAAACATTGAACGGTTCGGATCGTCAAAATTTGGCTCGGAAACATGAGGTCCGCATGGTAACTTAGATAAGGGACCCTTATTGGAAGGGCTTCCTATATCCCTAACCAGCCCGCAATAATTAATTTCTCTAATCTGGGTTTGATCCAACTCAAAGATTTACGTTACCAGCGTTGGAAAAATCCATTTTGATGACCCCACACCCCTATTGGACCACTAGGGTTTGATGGAGACCGAGTCCGTGTCAAGAACTCTATCCTGTTCATGATATAATTGTTTATATTTCCTTCCTAATTTAGTTTAATATTTTCATTCTCAATTCTTGCTCTCTTGAATTGGAACATTATAAAATATTTTTGGAAATTGCTTTCACGCTTGCGGTCGTGCTTCTACACACGCTCACATAGTGAGGGAGATAGAATTTGAATTTGGAAGTGTCACTCAAAAAAATCAATATACTTCTAGTGTCCGAAAAAGAATATTGTTCCATCCCTCAACCCGATAACTTTTACAGAATAAGATGTTATTCGAAAAAATTCTATTTTTGTTTTCGAAAATTAGAACAATTCGTTGAAATCTAGTATCTTGTAGAAAAGAGGTTTGAAATTTTTTGAACAATAATACATTTTTTTTAAGTTTTTTTTTACCGGACCGGACAATCTTTTTTAAAAGAAAAGAGTAATTAATACCAAAAAAATACACAATTTCTTAGATTAATCATGCATGCTTTCACAGGTTAAAAAACAAAGCCACTGAAATTGGGGCCGGATCACCCGTGCCACCAAGTCCCTTAAACGCTCCGCTCCTGTGCTCACACATGCTGATCCAATATTGCCTGTCAAATTGATTTTCTATCCTATCCACATCTAGGGTAGTTATGTTACTTGTTGAAGGTGGGAATGACGACTAAAGAGGCAAACCCAACTTTAACTTTACGAAGTACCGAAAGAAAAATAAAGGGGCAACCTCTTTTCTTGTTAAGAGCAATGATAGTCAACTAAGCAGTTAATGAAAACGTTACACCTTGGCAAAACTAACCTTCAACCGCTACTACAGTTGAAAGTGCATGCAATTTAAACAAAACAAATGGGGTGGATCCCACGAGAAAAACTCGGGTGCCGAGAGGGTAGTATCCGACGTGGTGCCCCTTCGGCACATTCGGGCCGTCTAAAAGTGTATTGGACGGTCCGGATTAAAACACTCTCTCACCTCACTCTCTCTCCACTTCCTCTCTCCGATTTCTTTCTCCAAATCCGGACCCTCCAATCAATGGCAGATCTAGGAATTGAATTTACCCTGGGCTAATCCATATAATTAAATATTTACAAGAGCTAACCATGTAGATCTTTTATTGAAAAAAAATTTTACATGTGAATATTTAATCTTTTTTGTAATTTACCTGGGCTATAGCCCACCCTATCATAGGCATAGATCCGTCCTTGCCTCCAATACACTTTTGGACGACCCGGATGTGCCGAAGGACACCACGTAGTGCCCTATTTGCACCTAAGTTTTTCTCGGGTCCCACAAGGAAGAAACCCATAGAATACAGTTGACAGGGTGGTGGTCAAATCTGATGAAAAAATGGTGGTGGTTAATTTTCAATAATCCCCCTGATTACGAAAGGTGTTGAATAATTAACGAGCTAATAGAGAAATCTTTTATCTTCTACTCCAACTGATTGTCACCGACAAAGCTTTCTTATTTGAGGGGAAGCGAGACTTAGAAGTCACGGCATTAAGAAAATATTTCTCAATGACATGCACCGTGATATGATATAACCACAGACACAATGTTTGGCATTCAGGGATCATGAGGAATTTATGAAGAATCTGGACGTTAAGGATCAATATACTACTATATATGATATTTTTTTCCGGAGAAAGAAATGAGGAAGTGTTGTTGTGTTATGAAAGTCGTAGAGTAAGAGAATAAACAAATCAATAAACGATAAATTAATGATATAAAAACGTACGTTGTTTTGCTTAAGCATAAAGTAAGAATGTACTTTATGGGCGAAGAGTGAGAGATGATCCACTATGAACGAAGAAATAATAGAAAGAGCTGATATAAAGATCTACATTGTTTTGCTTAAGCATAAAGTAAGAATGTACTTTACGGGCAAAGAGCGAGAGATGATCCACTATGAACGAAGAAAAAATACAAAAAGCCTGTTATACGCGTAACTCTCAATAGAACAACCAATAGATATATAGCTAGGGATAATCTCTGGTGGAATCCAATAGGGAGAATACACAAACGGTAACTCTAGATGGAACACGAAGTGACAACTCAAAACCCTAAATCCGAAAAGGCCAACCTTGGGAATCCTTAAGGCCAAAGTCCCGATTTATAAGAAAGTGCAAAAAATAAGTCAAAACGGACTTAAAATGCGTACACTCTGTGTCCGACTGTCTGGATGGACTTAAGTTCCTTCCGAGCGAAATATACAGAGAATAACTTGCGTACAAGAAACCTGAAACCTGTCTGAACAATTCAAGGCATATCTAACAAGTTGTAATCAAGAGAGAAATCACGATTTGAGCATTTTGTTGTCAATAATTTAATAGAATCAACTGGTATCTGTAATCTTAACGTGGGGAAATTAATAAGTATTTAATAGCATGGAGCTCGAAATATAATTGAGATAAAGATGAGAGTGGAATTATAGTTCTTTAGTGGTATGAATTATAATTTGTGAAATAAGAAATAGAATCCTGGTAGGATTAGGGTTTCTTATTTACACAAGGCCCAGATTTATTTCTCCTGAGGTCCCTGCCCTAACCCGATAAATATACCGTCTAGTTCTCTAGATCTCACACGTTTTTGATAGAACAAACAAGTGGGCTGTGAGAGAGAGAAAAACAGATCTCATTGGAGTCCACAATCGGGTACGAGATTCGAGGTATAAGGGAATAGGGCCGAAGATCATAAGGTACGGTCGAGCTTTGTTCGTGTTGTAATCATATTTAGACGAAAAGAAACAAATCCACCATGCCCTCGTGTCTACGGAGGAATGGTAACCCTAATTCCGCCATGTAGGGTTCGTGTTTTATTTTTGTTGTCTAATCTGTACATGTTTACTGGGTTCTGTGATTCGTTTCCCAACATTTGCTTCTCTTTAAGACTTTCAGGCTGCAAATGAATCGAGTTGTTGGCTCGGCTCGGCTCAACTCAACTCGTTTAGTAATCGAGATGAGCTCAAACTCAAATTTGGGCTCTTTTCATAAACGAATTGAGCTAAACTAAAACTCAGCTCGTTTAAAGTGGCTCGTTTAGTAAATGAACCGGGTTTGGGTCGTACAAGCTTGGCCTGTTTACAAACGAGCCGAGCTTGAGGTTATTGGCTTGTTTGCACCTGTACTTTTCTTAGTACCAACTAGGCAACTACCAAGATATATAATTCACGGTTCTTGTTTAATAATAATTCAGGTGTTCATGTCAAGTTACTTGTATATCGACTAATCTTCGAGGACACATTCCACCGAATACTAACAGGAGGTCAAATTAAAGTCAGAGGCCTTGACTAAGCAGACCAAACCCTTTGAGTTATGATAGTTCACGGTTCAATAGATTTAGGTAATTGGTTAGCAGTATTTGCATCTCTCAGTATTTCGTAACAATTTCCTAAGAAAATGTTTAATCAAAACACCACACCTGAATCAAATAAATATGCAGTGCGGGAGGGAGGGAGAGCCGGCGGTGATAATATGGTACTGAGTGGTGTGGGAGCGAGAGCGAACTACAAAAGCGAAAGCATATGAATTAATGAAAGTAGGGTTGCAAACGAGCTGAATCAAACCGAACTTTATAATGCTCAAGTTTGTTTGTTAAAGTTTGTAAGTGAACTTGAGCCGAGTTGGGGAGCTCAATGAAAATTTGCCGACCCGAGGTTGCCTGGTATGAGTCGAACTCGAACTTATTCACTTGCCTTTACGAGTGTAAAAGTGTTTGATATTTATAATGCTCTCAAACAAGTCTAGAGTACTTCAAATAAAATTTTTATTTGGTACATAAATAAGTTCATACATGTATAAAATTATAAAAATCCATATTAAAATTTAATTCAATAGTATTTTAAAAAGTTTATACACGTACATGTAAAAGTTTATCTCCATTCACGTTATACATATGTACTTGAGGTTCCGTTCGATTCGTTTAGTATCCGAATTGAACGAGTTTTTACCGAGTCAAACCTCGAACAGTTGACAAACAGTTCGGCAGCTTCATTTGAGTTTCAGCCTGAAAGGCCACCTATCACTTTCATAAAGAAATGCTTGAAAGGAAATAAGTTGGGTGACTTTGTAAAATATTGGTCGACCGATCTTCTTTTTGCTCAGAAAAACTTCTCTATTTGTACTAATTTTTGTAAAATATGGGCACCTATATGTGTTCATAAACAAATGCAAAGGGTAATAACAAGATAAAATTCATCCCAAGTTGGAATTGTGAAAGAATTTGGAAGAAAAGATATATTGCATTTGATACTTTATGTCACATAAGTCCTAGAATTTATATAAGAGGTTGGATCCTAATTATAGAAAGTCAATCATAATTAAATCATGATCAAATGATAAATAAATCTCTTATCGCAATCAATCTAGATTATTTTATACTATTCTAACATCCCCCTCAGACTCAAGTAGGCCTGCCAACTAGAGTTTGAAGAGTTTGAAAGAAAAAAAGAGAGTTGAAATTAGGAGCAGCCAAGCCAAGCGAAGAGAAACCAGGAGCAGCCAAGCCAAGAGAAAATTAAGAGAGTAAAAAACAACCATAAGCCAGAGAGGCGATGACAGAAGAGATCTGGGGTAAAAAAGTGGTCGGAGGTGATGGATGTGAGTATACTTTGAGTGCCCAACGGACGGCGTCAAGGCATAGGCCGCTCGCTGAGAGCGGAAATCTATAGGGCGTAGGTCTTATGGCTCTGATACCATGTGAAGAATTTGGAAGAAAAGATATATTGCAATATTCGATACTTTATGTCACATATGCCCTAGAATTTATACAAGAGGTTGGATCCTAACTACAGAAAGTCAATCATAATCAAATCATAATCAATCTCTTATTGCAATATCAATCTAGTATATTCTATACCATTCTAACAGGAATAATTTGAAATCAAATATAAAATTCTTGTTCATATACTAAATCTGATATTGAGCTGGAAGAACGTGGACAGAAAGTAAACACTTGCAAGGAAAGAAAATTGAAAAGAGTGGCAAAATTATCTGTATAAGTTTACTAATTTGTTATTAATACTATTTGCTTAGGGGGTGTTCCACTAACAAAAAACTGTTTTTTCCAAAAACCGAGACATGTCATTCTCTCACAATACATCACATAAAAAACCGTGAAAAGCCAGTTTTTTCAAAAAACCACCTTAGTGTTCCTGATTTGGCTAATTTGGAAAAACTGGTTTTTTGGTTTTTTTCGTTTTGTCCTTATTCAATTTTTTTTTGCATTTGTTAGATTTTAGTCGATTTTTGTGCTTTTTTGGCTTGTCTCGACTAGAGGAATCTAAAAAGTATAAAATTGTTAGTCAAACCTAAAGTTTTGTAAATAAAGACGAAACAAAATCCAAAAAACTGGTTTATTTTCAGCTTTATTCAAAAAACTATTACTTTTGACCATAATTTTATACTCGTTGGATTCGTCTCGACAAGATAAATCCAATAACCGCAAAGTCTTGATGCAAAACTAACAAATGCAAAAAAAAATTGAATAAGGACAAAACAAAAAAAAACCAAAAAACTAATTTTTTCAAATCAGCCAAATCAGGTTGGTAGTGTTTGAGAAGACCACTCCCGCATCGAACCGTGCACACTGCCATAACAGTAATTGAGAGCCGGTTGATTTGTGTTAATGCTAGTTTGTAATTGAGTTGCGGACGGTAAGAGTATGCCCTTGGTTATGTTAGTTGGGTTTTTTCTTAATGAAAATTAAGTTACCCAAAAAAAATAATACTAATAATTGAGAGCTTTCATTTTTGGGTACAAGAAGAAAACTTATACGCGCCCCGCTCTGACGCGGTCTGACGCCGCGCCCCGCCTGGGCCCCACCCCCTGACACGTGATATTTACTCTTTTGCCCCTCATTCTCTCCTTTAATTACCATATTACTTTATTTATATTACTTTAATTCATTTAATTACTTTATTTATATTACTTGAATTCCTTTAATTACTTTATTATTTATAATAATTCATTTATATTACTTTAATTCCTTTAATTACCTTAATTACTTTATTTATATTACTTTAATTCCTATAATTACTTTATTTATATTACTTTATTTCCTTTAATTACTTTATTTACTTTATTTATATTACTTTATTCCCTTTAATTAATTATTTAATTCAATTCTTTAATTTAATTCAAATTTTATTTAATTATTTATTTATCTCTTTCATTAATATCTTTTTTCTCTTTTATCTTTTTAATATGCTCTAATATCTTTTTTCTCTTTTATATATTTTAATTAATTTAATTATTTATATATTTTGTTTTTTATTTATTTAATAATTTTTATTTAATTCGTATATTCAGATTATGTCTTATTTTCTTATCTTCAATTACAACCACTCATTCAGATTTTATTTTTACCTTCTTATCTTCTTATCTTCATTTACATCCATTCATCCAGATTTTTTTTTTTTTACCTTCTTATCTTCTTATCTTCATTTACAGTCACTCAACCAGATTTTTTTTTTTTTTAACCTTTTAATCTATTTATACTACTTCATTCTTCCACTACTTCACTTCTTCCTAATTCTCCCACTACTACTTCACTTCTTCCTCATTCAGAATTTCTTTCTTTTTTCGTAATTCATCAAAGAACATTATGGATGGCTACTACTATCCAGATGGTTGCTCATTTGAGAATGATGTTCCCAGTGAGGAGAGCATCAATTTCAGCAGTCGCGATTATACACCCGAATTTAGCACTGATCAGGTTAGTTATTTCCGTTGGTCTTATGCATATTCGTCATTCATTTTGAAAGTAGATAAATATGATAAGACTGGATAATGTTTTACTTATACATATTCGTTATTTTGTTTTTTTTTTTAATAGATTTTTGAAAGTAGAGAAGATATGTTAACTTGGGTGAAGAGAGTTGGTCTCGAAAATGGTATTGTGGTGGTTATTAATAAATCTGCTAATTTAAAAGGCGGCAAGCTGCCGAGATGCATTCTTGGTTGTGAGAGAGGAGGAAAGTACAAACCGCACCGTGGGGTTGAAAGGCTAATATTGCATAGGAATACTGGGACTAAAAAATGTGAGTGTCCATTTGAGTTGCGAGGTATACCAATACCTCCAGACGGTGCCAAGTGGGGTTTAAGGGTTTCATGTGGTCTCCATAACCATGAACCAGCAGAAAATATTGAGGGCCACGAGTACCCATCAAGGCTAAAACCAATGGAGAAACAATTTGTGGTCGAGATGGCCAATAGCACCGCACCTCGTGAAATTCTTAGTATTTTGAAGAAAAAAGACCCGTCAAACACTACGGGAATTGGAAGCATTTACAATGCCATTTTCATAAACAAGGAAGCCAAACGGGACTGTCTAACTACTACTCAGTATGTGTTAGAGCAATTAATTAAGAATGGGTACCTGCACGACTTTACGACAAATCAAGACACCAACGAAATCACAGATATTGTTTGGGTTCATCCTACAAGTCTAGAGCTATCTGTCAACTTTTCATCCGTGTTGGTAATTGATGCCACATACAAAGCCAATGAGTATCGGAAACCACTATTGGAGGTTGTGGGTATCACATCCACAAATCTAACTTTCTCGCTTATGTTCGCATATCTTAATAATGAGAAGGAAGATACATGTACCTGGGCCTTGAATACCTTAAAGAAGTGGATGGTTGGAAAAGGGGCATCGTTGCCATTGGTGTTTGTTACAGATCGTGATTTGACACTTATGAACGCCATTGAAACATGTTTCCCCATGGCACGTCACATCCTTTGCATTTGGCACATAAATCAGTGCGTAATGAAGAACTGAGCGCTGTGCTTGGTCAGTTCTTTCCAAACTTTTGCAATTCATGGCAGTCCCTTATTCATTCATCGAGCACTTCATCTTACCAACATAAGTGGGCTGCCATGTGTGAGGAGTATAGCCAATATCCGCGTGTCATAACTTATCTTGCGGATACATTGTTAAAGCCGTACAAAGAGCGATTTATTACCGCATGGACAAATACATGTATGCACCTCGGAAGCAATTCAAGTCAAAGGTATAGTCACTTTATAATTTTACGAGTTAAATTTTCTGCATTATATTCTACTACACTATTCAAACTTTCCTATTTAAACAACGTGCATTATTCTATTACAGGGTTGAGTCTGCACATTCGAAGCTAAAGTGCTTTTTGGGGGGTACAACCATGTCATTGCTCCAAACATCTTTTGAACGCATAGATATTATGTTGACAATTCAGTTTGGGAAAATTAAGAAGTCGTTCGAGAAATCTGTCAACATTCCACGCCACAACCATTTACGTGACGCCATTTTTGATGAAATAAGGTGTCGCGTTTCATTATATGCAATGGAGTTGATCGATTTTCAGCTAGAATCCGCCGCAGACGCCTACTCCCTCCCAAGCGGCAATTGCGGCTGTTCGATCATAACAACACACAGATTGCCATGTATGCACGATTTGAGGGCTTATCGTTCCCACAGCATGTCAATTCCGCTATCCAGTATCCACGTTCATTGGAGTAGGCTCTCTATGCACGCGACCGGGTTTAATGAAGAGGGAGAACAACCCGACGAGACATCTCATGTGGTTGACATATTACAGGGGATGGATCCACGTATGCGAAAGCATATGATAGACAGATTTAAGGATATGACAGATCCGTCTCACAGCAGTGTTCGAGCCCCATCATACAACACTGAACATAGAGATCGACCTGTGGGCAAAGCTGAGCAAAGTGGACAACGCATACCTTCTTGTATAGAAGCATCTACATCGAGAGGGAAAAGGGAAAGAGAAAAATGCAGGGAGGGAGAGGGTGGAGAAGGAGAGGGTGGAGAGGGAGAGGGAGGAGGTTAATTACATTCATTATTTACCTTGGCAATTCCAGCAGTATATGTCCCACACCAAAGACGTCAAAGGTGATGGTCATTGTGGATTCAGGGCGATAGCCGCACATATCTATGACACTGAGGAGGGCTGGGTTCAAGTACGACATGATCTTATCCAAGAAATTAATCAGAATAGAGATCTCTACAATGCGGTTTATCCGGTGCAAAATATGGCAGATGATGTACTACAGTCACTGAGCTATTGGATGCCTACGGCTCCACAGCCAAATTGAATGGACTGTATGAGTTTGGGGGTAGTCATCGCATCACGTTACAACATTGTACTATATACATTTGACGCGAATGATGGAAGTTGTTTTACTCACTTGCCCTTGAGATCCCGTCCATTTTCAGTCCAACAGCGCCAAGAAATAGCCATTGCCCGTATTAACAATCACTTCGTGCAACTTTTTTTGCGCCCTCATCACCCTGTACCACCCATCCCAATATGGTGGTGGCAGAATGCATCGGATGAAGCTGCAGGATGGGTTGTTACTTATAACGTACGTGTTCAATTGTGGTACAACATACTGGGCGTCGTGCCGGGACCACAATTTGGAGGCAATATTGATTAGGGATGAACATTGTCAATAATATTTATTCACTTTTAGAAGTTTTTATTTATTTATTTACTTTTAAACATGATTGTAATATTATTCACTTTTAGAAGCTTTTTTATATTATTCATTGTTAAGACAAATTAATTAACTAATTAAAATATAAAGTCAAATATAGATGTCAATGTAAAAAATAATTTACTTGCAAATGTAAATAAATAAAGTTAAAAGAAAAAAGAAAAAACAGAAAAGAAAAAAGAAAGAAAAAATAATTTACTTGCAAATATAAATAAATAAAGTTAAAAGAAAAAAGAAAAAACAGAAAAAGAAAAAAGAAAGAAAAAACAGAAAAAGAAAAAAAAAAGAAAAAAGAAAAGAAAAGATGTTTCTGGGCCGAAAAGGGAAAGGGAGGGGGGGAAGGGTATTGTGGGGAAGGGGGTGGGGACCATTTGAGGGGGTGTGTCAGGGGTGGGAGGCATAACAGGCAATTTCCTTTGCGTCCCCCCTGACACCCCGCACCCCCCCCCCCCCCCGGCCCCACCCCCTCTCTCCCGCAATTGCCCCTGCCCCCCCCCCCCCCCAAATTCTTTTTTGTTTTTTGTTTTTTTAGTTCGAATTTTAATAATTTCATTTAGCATTAACTTTATTTATTTAATTACTCATTTAATTTGATTTATTCAAATTACATTTGCAAGTAATTGCCCCCCGGCCCCAGCCTTTGACGCGCGTAATTACAATTTTACCCCTACTCTCTTCCTTTAATTACTATAGCTTTATTATTAATATTAAATTTTTTCTTTATTACTTTATTTCTTTTATTTAGTTAACTCATTTATTTATATTAATTCATTTAATTATTTAATTCATTTATTTTATTTTATTTAGTTTTTTTATTTAATTCATTTCTTTTTTTTAAATATTTATTTATATCTTTTATTAATTTTTTTTTCTCTTCTATCTTTTTAGAAATTAGTGGCCCTCCTTTAATTACTATAGCTTTATTATTAATATTAATTTATTTCTTTACTAATTTATTTCTTTTATTTAGTTAACTCATTTCTTTATATTAATTCATTTAATTATTTAATTCAATTTTTTTATTTTATTTAGTTTTTTTATGTAATTCATTTCTTTTATTTAAATATTTATTTATATCTTTTATTAATTTTTTTTTCTTCTTTCTTTTTAGAAATTAGTGGTCCACAAGTCTTCATCCTAGTCAATAAATGAAGCTTTTGTTGTCTATTCCAAAGAAGACATGTGAATCTACTGAAGACATGTGAATCTACTATTCCAGATTTGATATTGTGCAGACTTGTGAATTTACTGAAGACATGTGAATCTACTTTTCCATGCATGTGAATCTACTAGCACAACTAAGCTAGCACATGTGAATCTGAAGACATGTGAATATACGAAATCTGGAATAGTGAATCTGAAGATTGCATGTGAATCTGAAGACATGTGAATCTGACGACATGTGAATCTACCAAATCTGGAATAGTGAATCTGAAGATTGCATGTGAATCTAAAGACATGTGAATCTGACGACATGTGAATCTACCAAATCTGGAATAGTGAATCTGAAGATTGCATGTGAATCTGAAGACAGGTGAAGATTGCATGTGAATCTGAAGACATGTGAATGTACCAGCCATGTGAATCTACTGAAGATTGCACAACGTATTTTCGTCTATAAAAGAAAAGGTTTTTGCAGATGAAGCAGCTAACACAAGTAAGCTACACCAGAGCTATTATTTTCAGAGCAATATATCAGAGCACTTCATTTTCACGCCTTCTCTTCACAAAACATCTCCCAATATATTTTTCTTTCTTTTTTCGTAATTCATCAAAAAACATTATGGATGGTTACTACTATCCAGATGGTTGGTCATTTGAGAATGTTGTTCCCAGTGAGGAGAGCGTCTCCTACAGCAGTCGCGATTATACACCAGAATTTAGCACTAATCAGGTTAGTTATTTCTGTTGTTCTTAGGCATATTCGTCATTTATTTTGAACGTAGATAAAATATGGTAAGATTGAATAATGTTTTACTTATACATATTTGTTAATTTTTTTTTATATAGATTTTTGAAAGTAGAGAAGATATGTTAGCTTGGGCGAAGAGAGTTGGTCTCGAAAACGGTATTGTGATAGTTATTAATAAATCTGCTAATTTAAAAGGCGGCAAGCTGCCGAAGTGCATTCTTGGTTGTGAGAGAGGAGGAAAGTACAGACCGCACCGTGGGGTTGAAGGGCAAATCTTGCATAGGAATACTGGGACTAAAAAATGTGACTGTCCATTTGCGTTGCGAGGTATACCAATACCTCCAGACGGTGCCAATTGGGTTTAAGGGTTTCTTGTGGTCTCCATAACCATGAACCAGCAGAAAATATTGAGGGTCACGAGTACCCATCAAGGCTAAAACCAATGGAGAAATAATTTGTGGTCGAGATGGCCAACAGCACTGCACCTCGTGAAATTCTTAGTATTTTGAAGAAAAAAGACCCGTCAAACACTACGGGAATTAAAAGCATTTACAACGCTATCTTCACAAACAAGGAAGCCAAACGGGGCGGTCTAACTGAAACTCAGTATGTCTTAGACCAATTAATTGAGAAAGGATACCTTCATGGCTAGAATTCGCCGCAGACGCCTACCCCCTCCCAAGCAGCAGTTGCAGTTGTTCGATCAAAACATCACACGGATTGCCATGCATGCACGATCTGAGGGATTACCGTACCATGGACATTCCGATTCCGTTATCCAGTATCCACTTTCATTGGAGTAGGCTCTCTATGCACGCGGACGGGTTTAACACCGAGGGAGAACAACCCGACGAGACATCTCGTGTGGTTGACATATTACAGGGGATGGATCCATGTATGCGAAAGCATATGATAAGCAGGTTTGTTGATATGTCTGATCCATTTAACAGCAGTGTTCGAGGGCCATCGTATAATACAGAACATAAACGTCGACCTGCTGGAAAAGCTGAGCAGAGTGGACGACGCGTACCCTCTTGTACAGAAAAATCTACTCCATCATCTAGGATTGCATCCACATTGAGAGGGAAAGGGATAAATGCAGGAAGGGAGATGGTAGAGAGGGAGAGGGAGGAGGATCACTACATTCAGCATTTACCTTAGCAATTTCAGCAGTATATGTCTCACACCAAAGACGTCAAAGCTGATGGTCATTGTGGATTCAGGGCAATAGCTGCGCAAATCTATGACACTGAGGAGGAATGGGCTCAAGTGCGATATGATCTTATCCAAGAAATTAATCAGAATAGAGTTCTCTACAATGCGGTTTATCCACTACAAAATATGGCAGATGATGTACTACAGTCACTGAGCTGTTGGACGCCTACGGCTCAATATACAAATTGGATGGACTGTATGAGTTTGGGAGTAGTCATCGCATCACGGTACAACATTGTACTACACACATTTGACGAGAATGTTAAATTTTGTTTTACTCATTTGCCCTTGAGATCCCCTCCAGTTCTAGTCCGACAGTGCCAAGAAATAGCTATTGCCCGTATTAATAATCACTTTGTGCAACTTTTTTTGCGCCCTCATCACCCTGTACCACCCATCCCAATGTGGTGGTGGCAGAATGTGTCGGATGAAGCTAGGGAATGGGCTTTTACTTATAATGTACGTGCCCAATTGTGGTTGAACATACTGGACGTCGTGCCGGGACCACAATTTGCAGACAATATTGATTAGGGCTTAACGTTGTCAACGTGATTGTAATATTTATTCACTTTAAAACGTGATTGTAATATTTATTTACTTTTAAGTGTGATTGTAATATTATTCACTTTTAGAATTTTTTCTTTTAAATTATTCATTGTTAAGACAAATTAATTAACTAAATAAAATAATATAAAGTTTCCAAATATAAAGTCAAATTTAAGAAAATAATTTACTTGCAAATGTAATTTGAATAAACCAAATTAAATGAGTAATTAAATAAATAAAGTTAATAGTAAATGAAATTATTAAACTTCGAACTAAAAAAAATAAAAAAAGAAAAGGCCGGAAACGATGGGGGGGCGGGGCGGGGGCAATTGGGGGAAAGGGTGGGGTGGGGCCCGGGGGCAGTGTCGGGGGGGTGTGCAAAGGCCCTCTCGCATAACAGCCCTCTGACCAAGAATTGAGAGTTTGGCCGGCGTTGTGGGCCCATGATTCACATGTTAAAGTCATTAGTTTAAACTTCAAAGGTTCTTGTCAAAAAAAAACCTTCAAAGGTTGAATAAAATACCAGTCTCTTGCACATTTGATAGGGCTGTGCACAGTCCAGCTTTGATGATATATCTATGAATCTAGTCCTAATTCAGGAGTCATGTTTTCTAAAAAATACAATATTTGTTCATACCAAAGTCTTACGATCCAATTGCAATTCAATTCATTAGTCACACATTGATTTCAGTTTTATTCATAGATTACATTCCATAAGAAAATAAGCAACCAACAAAAAGAATAAAACAAGAACTAGAAGGGCAACATGCGAACAACCAATTTCTACATTCCAAATTCATTCCATCATGGTTTAAGGTTCAAGGTTCAACGTTCAAGGTTTCCAAATCAAGTGTGTAGTATACGTATAAGGTATAATACGTTTTTATCACATTAAGCAAAGAATCAAACTTAACCTATATGGATATACCCTATATCACATAAAATAGTAGTTAAAAATATTTATAACGGTGGTAAAATTATTGATACATGCATACATATATGTACATTTTTTTTTTAATATATATAACAAATGGCTCACAGTCCGGTTCAGTTAATCTACGGTTTCAAAATGAATATCTTTGAACCGAACTGCGAATCACGGTTTTCTAATTTTTGAATCCGTGTCCAGATCATTAATCTATGATTCCAATCTAAAACATACAAATCGATTCAAAATTCGGACCGATTTCACGATTCACCGAATTTTTTTTTCCCCAGTCCTAATGGTCATGCCAATAGCAGGAATTTACTGTAAGTGGACCCACTATTATAGTCCCGTAGGAATGAGAGTTTTCAGTGTTGGGAAAAATGTTAATGGGAATGAGGTGGAAGTCACTCAAATTATCCCTCTCTCTATCAAAAGGGACGGAGCTAGAAATTTCACTGCGTAGGGGTGAGTTTTTTTTTCAATATACTTTGTAAGGGCGAGCCTATACAATTAATAGAAAATTTTATTTTTTTATATATAAACTAGAGATTTTTTTTTTTTTTGCAGGGGCGACCGCCCCTACCGGCTCCTCCCTGACTTCATCCCTGAACTTATCCTTGACGCCTTATCACTTCGAACTAGGCGGCTTTTGGCATCAACCAACTACAGGCTGTTCTTTTTAATTTTTTTGACTAATAATTTAGTAAAAAGGAACAAAATAAATTACTATTAGTCCTCAAATGGGGACACAACCGTTGCTTTATATGACCGGTATTTTCCCCAACTACCAGAATCACCCAATGCCTGGTTTAACAAAAATTTCAAAACCTAGTGAAGCAAGCAACCGAAAGAATCATCTTGTACTTAAAATAAAATTTTTTAATAATCTTTTTTAATCTCTTTAAAAAAAGAGATTTGGGGTTGTTCTTTTGATTTTGATATAGCTGGACTTAGAGCATCCTTATCTGGAGCAACAAAATTTTCACCAAATTTAACTTCAAAAACACTTTTTATAAATTAGCAAGTCACTTTACAAAAAACTCACAAAATCAGACTCTCTATTTTAACTGTACTAAATTAAACTATTTCCCTCAAATCTATAAAAAAAAAAATCTCCCTAAAAGCTGATCTATGTTTTCGGTACAGAAAAAGTAGTGGTCCCCCCCTCCCCTTTAGCCATTAAAATTTGCCCCCCCCCCCCCCCCCCTACACACACACAGTAGTGGTCCCCCCTCTCTCTGACGCAACACAATTCAAGAAAACCACCACACCAAATTTGGTGCGGTACTGTAGCAAAAATAATTTGAGGATGTAGAATAGAGAGCCTAATTTTTGGGGATTTTGGGGGGTTTGACTCCCTATTTTAACTCAAAAGTTAAAGTAGGTAGCCAAATGGGGATGTTCTTAGTGATTATTTAATTAGATTATGTATAAATTAATGACCGATGTTTCTATCAACTCTCGAATGCCCTTGGATTTTATCAAAACAAATGGGTAGTTTTTTTTTTTTTTTTATCAAAACAAATGGGTAGATTATTAGGCCAAGAATATATATTAGGTAGGATTCAATCGGACTAGCCCATTTATTTATGCACGAAGATTTCCAAACAAATGTACAGGCAACTATCATGCATACAGGGGCGGACCAAGGGGTGTAATGGGGTGTTTGGCCCCGACAGTCCCCCCAATTTTCTTGCCATTTGTATAACACTTTCGAATTTTTTGTAAAATTACTGAAAAGTTGTCTTCGCAAACTATGTTAAATTGGTAATTCTGTGTCCGCTACTGCATGCATAATAAGTCTAGGTTGGCAAAAATAAAAATCAACCTATCCAATTCTTGAGGGTAGCAATCTCAAACGTACAATAAAAAAAATTATACGGTATTCGAAACACATATACTAGTAGGAATTTATATATACATGTGTGTGTAATTCTCGTGGTAGCAACTGCTTGACCGAAATCCTATACCTAAATTACTGGGTTGCCCCAAGCGTAGGGCGGAGACCGGTGTAACACAATACCCGGTAAGACCGGAATCGAATCCACAGAGAAGGTGGAAAGTGCTTAACTAAAAACTCGGGATGCTAGTTTAAACACGGCTCTTAGGTAGCCACCCTTGTGATTTTGATTGGTGATTTAACTAAAGTAAGAGAAAAACTAATTTTGATTTAATTAATTAAAAGGAAGTACAGTCGTAGGGTTCATAACACCGGTGACCAGGCCCGGATAATTCCGCTCCGTTTGGTGTTCTAAAAAACGTTTGATTTTAGAGAGAAAAAGGTACCCCGAAAGATGCGAATCCTCGTGGTCGCCGTTTACCCATGTACAGCGAAGAACGAGTTTTGGTCCCCCGTTCCTCGCGTTACATGGGCTCCGACAATGCCTGGATACGTCTAACGGAAGCTCTTTAATAACCTAAAATTGCTTTTACCTTTATTAATTCTGGAAATAGGAGCGAGAACATAACCAGCCCTGGCCACGGCGTGTTAATCACCCCGCGACCATACCTAATGAACTACTCACTCATATTTAATTGAACAAATAACAAAATTCTGGAATTAAACATGCTTGAATAACTAAATATGGATTAAAACCGAGATCCGAAAACAAAGCGCGGACAAACTCCCGCGAACAAAGATTCTAATGAAAGTAAAACAGAAGTTACCGAAGCAAATACTTGAAACAGCGAACAAAACTCCAAGAACTTCAATGGAAAAGCCTCTGGAAAGTGGAATCTCCAGAGCAAAATCGGCTACTAGTTGAAAGCAAAAATTAAACAAAGTTTTGAACCCTAATTTGACCTAAACTCGGAGTATTTATGCTCCCCCGAAGTCAACACACGTGGCAAGTCAAACGGCACAAGTTAAGGCACTCGGTATCGATACAGGAGAAGTCCTGTATCGATACCCGTAGCTTCTGTTCACTGCTGGTGACATGGGTATCGATACAGGACTTCTCCTGTATCGATACCGCCTCCTCTAAAATGACTTTTCAGCTTGTGTGGTCGTCCTTGCTTGGGTCCCACCATGCCCCACATGCCTGACCGCCATGTGTCCACTTTATGCGCTCTTTTCCGACCTGTTTCCTACAAAATAGACACAAACACCAAAAACAAAAGACAACACCGCATCAAGTGGAAAATGAAATAAAACGCGCCTCTAATGCGCTAATTTTCCCTACTTAGGCGCTTATATCCGTGATATTACGCGCCTATCAGCAACCTCAAAAAATAAAAGGGAAATGCTTCAAACGCAGTCCCTGCAGACCATGTTAAGAAGCTGTTTGAAGCATGAATGGTTTCCAAGGTTACCCATTAGAGGCAGAGTTTCTTGTTTGTTTTGACTAAAGAGTTATGGATGACTTGAAAATTCTAATTCAAATCGACTAATCCGGTAGATTTTTCACATTCATTGGAGCGCGTCTATGTTTCTTAAGTGTTTGGAAAGACATTTTTTCTATTGGACAGGCTTGTATTGGTATGGGACAGGCTTGCAAGGTTTAGCTATGTTAAATGAAATTTTGGAGACTGTTCAGCTTCATGATTCAAACCCTGATTGCTTGCAGTGGAAATGGAGCAAGGATTGTAACTTTTCAGTTAAGTCTGTTTATTCCAAAAGGGAAGATTATCACTTTTCTGAAAATAAGATGCTGGACTCCTTGTGGAAAAATATTTGGCCTCCTACGGTTGAACTGTTCTCTTGGTTAGCCACCAATTAAATCTGTCTTAGTGAGCAGGGGAAATTAAGCTCAGGAGCTTGAGATTTGTCCATTATGTACTTCTGCAGCTTAAAGTTCCACTCAATCTATTGTTGCACTGTAAGTATGCGTCGAATGTATGGACAAGGGTGTTGAATTGGTGCCCCAATGAAGTGGGTTTGTCCTTCTAATTTGGAAAATCTATGGCATTTTTGGGATAATTTTAAGAAGTTTGAGAAGAAATGATGGCTGGCATGCTTCTTCGCTATTATATGGACCATTTGGAAGGGAGAAATGATGTCGCACTTGGGATTTCGACCAAGGGGTTTTGGAAAACGGCTTATGGTCAAGTGATCCAAGTGATATTCAAGCGAAGTGGTTTGTAAAAACAAGGGTTTTACAGCTATGACTGAATCAGAATAAATTTAATAAAAATAACTCAGACTCACCACTTGACATAATTCAAGGTGTGTCAAGTTACTATATAAATAAATATTTTGGAAAATTGGGAAATAAATAACTCGGGTCGAAAGACCCAATTTTGTTTGCTTTAAATGACTCGGTTTTTGTTTGGTCTGCAATTTTATAGAAGAAAAGGTTTCGTAATTCATTGTTTCATGTAGGGAAGCCGCAACACTCTACCCCGCCCTTTCGACACTCGGAACAAACTTTTTCAAAATAATGAGTGTTTGGAGACTTGTTAGAAATAAATAAAGATATACATGTAATGAGAAGAAGAAAACTAATATTTTGTCTGAAAATGTATTTTATTGCATGAGACGTTTACAATATAAAGGAAAAATATGTACAAAAATAGGATTTGGACCGAGCTTGGCCTTAGGGCTGCCTACATATCTCCGGTCATAGGGGAATCATGTTGCTACGTAGTTCAAGAGCAAAAATAGATTAAATCGGGACCAAGCCATCGTCGGGCTTCCTTCGTATCTCCGGCCTCAGGAGAATCAAGTCTCGCGTAGTTCAGAAGAAAGCTGAAGTTTTAGAGAAGTTAATCTCGCTAGGGAATTTAGGCCAGCGAGGCACAGAGGTGTTTCTACCGCACACAGAGGACAGCGTCAAGACTCCAGCAGTTACAATGCTGGGGATACAAAAATAAATATAAAGAAACTCCGGGACATCTCCGGAAAGTTCCGAGACTGGAAACGGGTCTAAAAGGACTACATGACACTGTGGGAAAAATTGCAAAATGGGCGTCCGGGGCTACCGACTGTTAATGGGGGTCCCAGGATGTTATTTAGGAGGCTACATAGCCAAAAATAGGTTTGAAATGCAGTTTGCAAGTCCGTATAAAAAGTTGTAAAAATCCCATCTATAGCAAAAAATGGCTGCCGGAGGGCTCCGGGATATATTTGGTACAACTTTGAAGAGTAAAAGTGAATACAAAAAATATAATAGTTTCTATGGTAAAAAGTAAAAAAATCATGACCATAGCCCAAAAAAGGCATCTGGTAGTCCCCGGTAAATATCTGGTATAGTATTAGACAGTAAAAGTGAGCACAGTTGACTTAGTTGACTTTTGAGTAAAAAGTTGAATTTTGCCATCTGAAGCCGAAAATTTGTCTTTGGCGAGTCCCAGGTGGTCCCCGACAAGGTCTACGAGTTGAAAATAAGTATTTGAGGTTCGAGGGATATTTTGGTAACTCCATACCTGCTTGGCCTGGGGGTAAAAACATCAAAGGACTACTAATCTGGGGTTCCAAACTATTCCATAATTCGGTGCGAATGTGATTGTTCTCAGATTTCCATGCAGCAAATGTTGAACTAGTTTTCTCGGGATGATCTTCAGTGAGCCACTGTGAGGTTGACTCACCCTCAAAATAAACCTATACATCCTTGGCCCAAAGAGCATAATTTTTATCATTCAAAAGAGTGGATGTAATAAGCCTCCTATCACAAAACCGAGAGGAACTAATAGTAGCAGATGCAGAACTAGAAATAGAACTAGAAACGAAACTGGACTCAGAGGCCACTGCATATAAATCAACTTAACTGAACTTGTCACAACTCGAACAAGCATCGCAAACAACCAAACAAACGAGACAATGCAACAGAGCAACCCATTATCACAACTAACATACCAAAGACTATAATATGGACATAAAAAACAGGAGCAGCCATCGATAACAAACGAAGAAACGCCAAGCAACAACCACATAAGAGCACTAATAAAGTGATAGCAACATAAACAAGAGTCTTGACTTACCACATGAAATATTCAAGAGAAGTAAAATCAACCCTAAACTATATATAACCAAATCACGATAGAGAGCAAATCAACCAGAAATCGCGATTAAAACCACAAACATAAAGCACGACTGAGAGCTTCGTAATCGAACAAAGTTTGAAATCGAGAACAGGAATGTCCACATGTGCAATACTAATTGCAAACAGGGTCTGAAATCGAGTATAACGGCTGCGAAATAGGGTTTCGAGGGGTATAATCGACTCGGTGAGTTCGAAATAAGGTTTCGAGAGTTGTATGGGGTTCGAAATAGGATGTCGAGAGTTGTATGGGGTTAGACTAGGTGATTTAGACTGTGTTCGGTTTTGTTTTTCAAAATGGTTTTTGAAGCCTTTTTCTGAAACTTAGTTTGAAACCCTTTCTTTCAGGGTATAATTGTCATATCAATATCAAAATTGTGGGGCCCTCCAAAGTTATTACTACCCTCCCCTTTCTCTCTCTCTACAATAAAACTCAGTGACACCCAATACAACTGTGAGTCCCTCCATAGTTATACTCCTCTCGCCCTTCTCTCTCTCTACAATTAGTCCTTGTTTTTTGTTTTTTCGTTTTTGTTTTCCGGATAAAACGGCTAGGCAACTTTTCTTACTTCCGTCATATCCAACTCAGAGGCCTTTTTGGGGGAAATCAAACAACATTTTCACATAATCAGGTCTCAAAACCGGTTTGAAGGACCTAAACGAACAAGGCCTTAGGGTTTCGAAGTTTTCTGGGTATGATGGTCGACGTTGAGTTAGGGTTTCGAAAGCAGTAGGGATGTTGATTTTAGGGATTTTGAGATTAAGGTTTCGATTTGGGTGAAAATGGGTGACGATGACGTATGGTGGTTATGGTGGTGGTGGGCGACGACTATAGTGGATCAAGGTTAGGCTTTGATACCATGTTATGAGATAGAGAAGAAGTGTTAGGGTATTAATTAACTCTTACACAAGAAAGTCTTATTTATATTAACACTTATAACATATATAACATAGCTAAGCAATGCAGGACTAAGGGCATCCTTATCAGGCTCAACCAAAAAAATACCAAATTTAACCTCAAAAACACCTTTTATAAATTAGCAAGTCACTTATCAAAAAATTCACAAAATCAGACTCTCTATCAAAACTTTACTATTCCCCTCAAGTCTCATAAAAAAAAAAACTGTACTTTTACTAAACTGTACCTTTACCGATTGGGGAGTGGTGCAACTGTGCAAGTTACTTTAACGAATAAACAAATATTAAAGAGAGAGAGAGGGAGAGAAAGAAGAGTGCGTGGGGCCGGAACAGTACCTATTAAACTATTAAACTATTCGGCAAGGGGAGACACGGAGAGCGAGGGAAAGAAGTGAGGGAAGAGAAACTATTAAACTATTCGGTAGCCTGTGAACGGTACCTTTACCCAAATACCGAGTTACTGTAGCAAAACTATAAATTTTGCAAATTAGCCAAATGTTTGTTGAGGCTGATTTTGGGGTGTTTTTTCTACTTTGACTCAACAAAATATCCATTTGGCCAAAGTAGTAAGGCTGATGGGGATGCTCTAACACACATAAACTAAAGTATTCTAACACTAATGTTGCCCCTGACATTTCACAACAAGTATTGACGAAGAGGGAGGTGAGCAAGACTTCCAAAACAAAGACCCTCTTGTTAAAAAGAACATAGTTGAAGATCACGATCATAACCTCAAACCTCTAGAGAGCTTAGTTCATTTCTGTATTTTAGATTTTGTTAAATGTAATATTTTAAATTCCAAACTAAGTATGTTTTTCCGCTGTAACTAGATTAAGTTAATTATGATATTTAATTTCACTAATTGCATTGCAATTTAGTTAATCCTTTTTATTTAAATAAACCATTTTTGAAGATATGAGTTATTTAATATTTTCAAAAATAAGGTCGTTACAGCTCAAAATACAAATTTAATCATCCAACCTCATATATACACAGATTTGTAATATTATTTGCTTTTCCTTTTATGCCCTTGCAGTTACGGAGGGCATCAGTTAATTTTATGTAAATATAAGTCTAAATTTTTTAGATAATGTTGGAATAGTAAATTGTAATTAAGCCAGTTTTATTTTTTTGTCCATACCAAATGGGGTTGTCCCTTTATAAATAGAGAAATAGAATAGATGAGCAAGTCTTGTGCGTAGCAATCTCTCACAAAATATAATTTTATTGTTCCAAGTTCATGATATATATATATATATATATATATATATATATATATATATATATATATATATATATATATATACACACACACACACTAATACACGCAAATTATAGTGATTAGTACGCAAAACTATTGAAGTTCGCAAACTAAAAAAAAAAAAACATATCTATTGATTCACGTATTGGCATTGGTATCCAAAACCCTGAATAAATTATAGATTTTGACCTACCCAGTTTACTTAACCTACGAATTATGCGCAAGTCTCGTCGGTAGCAACCTCAAAAAATATAAATTTATTGTTCCAACATCACGTATAAATATACATACACAAGTTATATTGAAGGTAGTACTTATGCACAAGTATTTTTTTTAAACGGTAGAAAAATACAAGTATGAATTATATTAAACTAATGACAATCACTATAAGCTATCCCAGCCTACTAATAGCTTCATTACAGAGAGAAATAATCCACCGAACTTGAAACAAAATCTACACTCACTATAAACTCAACCCAACTAATAATCTCATTAAGGGGAGAAATAACTCAACAAATACAAACTACTGACCTCTTGACGAGATACATGAACTGAATCTCGGTTGGTTAATTATGCACAAGTATTGAAGGTAGCAAGTACTCCTTTCATTCCAAATTTCTTATCAATTTAGATACATGCGTGCCAATTTTCAATTGTTTATATTTTACAATTTAAAAACTTTGTTTAATAAAACTTATCGAGAACTATTAAATTAATGAGATCCATACTGAATATATATATAATATTATACATTTGAAAATATGAATAATTTTTTAAAGTACAATGAATAGTGCAAGTAGATAAAAAATTTAGAACGGAGGAAGTAGTAGAGTAATTTGTCTTTACTAGATCTGAACTGTTGACCTAACCGTGTTTACTAGATTGGGGCTGAGGTTTGGCCACTCCGGTGAATAAGGTGTCGGTACCGGTGCAGCGATTTCGGCATCAGATTTTTGCCTGGAGTTTTTTCCCTTTATTTTTCTTTTCTTTGTTTGTTTGATTACCCCTTTTGGTGGTTTGATTAGCCCTTTTTTGGGTGCTTTGCTATGTTCTCTGCTTGGAGTATTCTGTTACAGATTTCATCCATATTTTATGCTTAATGATTTGAGCTGGGTGTCCTTTGGGATTCTCTATTTTTAAATCGAGGACGGACTCTGCGTCGGCACCTAGTGTTGGTCTCAAGGTTGTCAATCCCGTACCGTACCGGCCGGTACGTACCGGATTTGCGTATAACCGGAACACTCCTCTATAATTCCGCGCCGTCCTCAATTTCGGACCTTTCCGGTCGATTCCGGTCAATCCATACAATACCGGCCAGCATTCATTCACCAGTGATTTCGTCCGAGAAATTGCAGAGCACAGATCTGCAGATTCTTAAAGGATTGAGGCGAGAGGAAGGAGAGAGAGAGCACGAGATCGAAAGAGGGAGGGGGAGTCAGACCGAGAGAGGGAGAGAGTGAAAGACCTGATCGAGAGGATGCTGAGATCCTCTTCATCGGTGGAAAAAACCAGTGCTCTGCTACGGCTCTGTCTTTGGTATACAACCTATATTGTATATACTGTATATTAGGGTTTATTATAAGTTCCTGCTTCCACACTTCCACTTGTAGCCTTCTAATATTATAGGTTGGGCCATTATTTTTAGTTGGGCCCTACTCTTCAAATCTTTTAGGTCGTTAGTTACCTATTAATTTCAAAAAACAGATTATATGCTATACAAAATATATTTTTCATAAAATATGCCATTAAAGATATATTTTGTATGAAATATGCTATAAAAAAAATATAATTTGCGTATAAAATATGCTATAAAAATATATTTATGATTATAGAGTATATAATGGAAATAGCGCTAAATCCGAAATGGAATCCGGTACTGGCCGGTACCGGTCCCATACCGTATTAGTAAGAAAACCGGTACCCAAGCCGGTACAGGATTCAGAACCTTGGTTGGTCTGCCTCGACATGTGTGTCTGTGAGCTTGGAGCCTGTGTGCTTTTCAGTAGCTTGGTATTAGATTTTGGTAGTTTTGGTTTATTCTTGTACTCTGTGATGTAATCTTTGCCTTATGGTATTTCACGATATGAATTGACTGTTTCCAAAAGAAAAAAAAACTGTTGACCTAACCATGGTTACTTAACCAAACTCTAGTTTGTAGTTCTATATAAAGGTTTGGGATTGGATACTCCGATGTCAGTTATCCGGCATATTGTTCGTTACCTAAAAACGGGTAAAGGTTTCGATATCGATTACTACTTTGTCAAAATCAACCACATCAACGTCGGGCGAGATAACTCACCTAATCCTCAAACCCATTTCAAATATACCTGCTCTCTGTCCAATCCTTGTGCAGGGCTTACTAATTTCTGGATTTTGTTTTGAAAGCAGATACCTTCAATTTGAAAAGGAATTTGGGGGAAATGGATGCAGCAGCTGCAACGGTGGGTGGGAATAGGAAGAAGGTGATGGTGGCGATTGACGAGAGCGAGTCGAGTTACCACGCCCTCATGTGGGTTCTCGAAAACCTGCGGGAATCGATCACCGCCTCCGGCAGTCCCCTGCATATATTCATGGCCTATCCGTCGCCGGTGAACAGTAATGTGTTTGCTGCCTCTCTTGGCTCTGCTCGCCTTTACTGCCCCGTCTCAGCCAGTTATGTCTACTCCCTCTCTCCTCTCTCTCTCTCTCCCCTCCTTTCTCTCTCTATCTCTCTACCACTTTGTTGTTTGATTGAGAGTTTTGAGACGAATATTTTGAGAAATATTTTTGAGATAGTGTTTGGATGAATTTTTGGAAAAAATAATAATTAGAGAGATGTATAATAATTAGAGAGAGATAGAGAGATAAATAAGAATAATGATTTGAGAAATGAGTATGAGTAGAGAGAGAAATGTGATTAATGATTTGAGAGATGAGAGATAGGGAAAACCTTTTTGAAATTTTTTTTAGAAATGTAAAGTGAACAAAGTGGTATAGGGGAGAGATTATTCAGTGCCCGGGACACCGCTACTTTTTTCCTAGGTTACTTTTCTTTCACACTTGTGTGGATCCAAGGAAAAGTATACAGATCCCAAGACAACGGAAAACGAGGTCTGGGTCTGGGATTGGCGGTGTCCAAGCACTGAATTCTAGTTGCTTTTGCTAAAAATATACTCCCTCCGTCCAGATTTGTCGGTCCGTTTTGGGGATTCCAATTTTTTTTTCATTACTATTTGTGTTTGTTGTTTTTACATCATCAAAAGCAATTTTCCTCTACTTTATCCTTTGACTTTTGAAAATGGACAAACATTTTCGGACTTGAAAAAGTATGTTTGTGGACTAACAAAGCCGGACGGAGGGAGTAACTAATTTATTTTTTTGTCTTTATTAGAAAACAAATTGTATTTGTTAGTTTTGTGTTATTTTTTTGTGGTTTATTAATTCGTCTCGAAGAAAAGAATTTTGAAGGTATAAAATTATTAACAAAACTTAATTTTTTGTAAATAAAGACAAATAATTCAATAAACCACAAATATTTGGATTATTTTTGTCATTAGTGAATTTTTTAAAACTTTTGATCATAATTTTATATTTTTTATATCATCACGTCAAGACAAACTAATAAAAAAGTCAAATGCAAAACTAACAAATACAAATTTTTTTGACTAAAGAAAAAAACCACTCGGTTTATTTAGCCAATGCAATTGGGCCGGTCTTTGAATTTTTGGGAGCGCAAAAGTCAAAGATGAGTCGCTTTAGGAATTTTACGAACAAATTATAGAGTAGATATTTGTTTTGGCAAAACAAGTTCAACTATTTATGGAAACGAAAAAATCCAATAACCGAACAAATCAAGATTCCAAAAACACCACTATCAGTAATTCACATAAAAATTCAAAATATTACAGTACAAGATTTTAAAAGCCGCCCAATGAATTTTATTGAAAGCATTTCTAGCTTGACACAGTATATATTCACACATTCAAAATATCATCGTTATGGATTTATATTCACATGTTTTGCTAAATTAAATGTTCAATATCAGCTTCTGAGTACGCTTACTGCGTCCAAGAACAAAACAAGGCGATTTCACTGGGGATTTTGGAGAAAGCTAAGAGCATCTGTACCACTCATGGGGTATGAACATTTTACGATCTTCATGTGATAGAGTATCTGCTTGGTTGACTTTATCTTCTATAATCTTATTTCAGTCCTTCGGCCTGATAATAAGGCAAACTCTTTCACGGAAAAGTTCACTTTTTACACTTATTAAAGGCTCTGACACAGAAAAGTTAAGTTTTCCACGGAAGAGTTTTCACTTTTTGCAATCCATCCATTGGGCTTAACGTAGAATTCTCCAGGGGTAGCCCCATGTAGGGGCAAGGGGGGGTCATCTGACCTCCCTGAGCCGGAAATCCTCCAAGGATATGCATATTTTTTTTGTTATTTTTTTAATTTTGCCCCACAGGAGTATATCTTGTTGTCTTTACTGTTTACGTTGTGTTCTTTGCCCCACAAATAAATTACTTGCCCCAAATGTGCTGAAAATTTGCATGTAACTTCATAGGGAACCATCAAAATGAAACAAATGGACTAAATATTATAAATTCTTGACACTCCTAATGATAAATCTTGCGTCCGCCCCTGGAATTCTCCATCTTATTTTTTGAGGACTTGAGTCGATTAATTCATGGCACATGTTGTTTCATCCAGCCATTTGAAGCATTTATATGATTTATTATTTGTTAACTCGAAAAAGTTCACCAAGTAAAATTTGAATTGGTGTGGCCCTGAGATTCTCAATATACCGTGCTGTACTTTGCTCTTTTTTTAATTTCTTTTTCCTTTCAACTTTTCGTTGGATGGTTTCCTAGCTTTATTTACCATATGTTTTCACGTGGCTCCTTAAAGTTATCTATTTTTCTCGATGTACTTTTAGGCTGAGTTTTCCGTTTGATTTTAACAACTGGTTTGCTATTGCTAAAATCGGGGTTGATTTTAGCAACGAAATTGCTAAAATCATTTGAAAAACTCAGTCTTAGTCGAGTTCTTAATAAAAAATTTCGCCGATCAAAAAAAATAAAATTTGTTGGGTTGCATAGTGAGTGGAATCCACGTTTGTTGCACCAAGAGGAGCTTCAGACATTGTCATAAATACCTTTTGATTTATTTCCAGTTTCACAAGCGCCACAATTGTTGCTTTCTTACCTGCTGTCTTTGGGGCCACCTTAACATCCAATCGAGTCGGCCAGGCGCCGACTAGGCCGATTTTTAGAACACTGTTCCTGATGCATGTAGAAAATGGTTTCCTCTTTCATGTGGTTCAACCCCGATATAAACAAGCCTTTTGAGCTTTTTGTTGAGTGATCTAGAGTTGGTTTATCTTTATTTTCAAGGAGTTCAAGTTCTTTTCAATCAGGGAACAAATTCCTAGAGCTTTGTTTAATAGGAGTTCTGAATTTTCAATGTGAAACTCACGCGTGCCAGTGGACTTACACACCCCCCCTGTCCTGCTCTACTTGTACCATTATCCCACCAATGGTCACTTGAAAAAGGAGTCATTGAAGAATGGAGATCGAGGCAACTAGCTTTGTGGTGTGATTTAACTAGAACAGGTTAACTTATTCGAACCCACTTGGGGTTGGATGTCAAACTCGTGGCATAATGAAGAAAGATTTCAGAATTGGCTATACTGGATATAATTTAGCAACTTTTGATTTCAGAACAGGTTAACTTTAGTTTAGCAACTTTTGATTCAATTGTATATCATGTTGGGATCGTGTTTTGGTTGGTTAGTTTATTTTTTTGTCCATGAGGAAATTTCTACTTGATTCTTGTGAATTCCAAGTTAAAGCTTGAATTTACATGAATTGTGTGTTCTTACCATGTCATTGATTTGTGAATTTAGACTTCACAATCCTTTGTCAATTTGAACTTGGAATTTGGTTTTGTGTTTGGCCTATCCACAACTCTGCGGCTGCAAACATTTATCTCTGTTACTTACAAGTACTACTTTTCTCTCTCGAGGATATAAACTTGTTTGTCATTAGCATACCAAATTCCTTACCAAGGGATGAATTCCATTGTCTTCTCACTGGCAGGTAAATGCAGAAATAATAGCCCAGCTTGGAGATCCTAAACAGGCCATATGCGATGCAGCTCAAAAGCACAATATTGAACTCCTCGTATTAGGTGATTGTGAGCTTGGAAAGATCCAGAGGTTAGTTTCCTTTTTTCTAATTTATAGAAACAATGTGATATGTACATCCTGCCGCGTGAATCTACAGTCTGTCGCATAATCTACATTTCAAATCCCTTGCTAGTGATCACACAAAGTGTATTTTGAGCAAGTTGTGACATGATGAAATAAATTCAGAAGATTGGACTGTCCAGTCTGTTTTCGCAGGCCCATCACAGGGTCCACTTCCATGATTTGAGAAGCTCACTTCTTGGATCCCCGTGCGTGAATCATCATAAAAAAGTGATTAGCTTGATTGGACAATTGTAACCACATGATTTCATCTTATTTGTTCCAAAAATGGATCGGCTTCCATTTTAATTAAACTGTACTCAGAAGTTATGATGTGGATGCTGGATATGGCCTCAACAGCTCACCTTAATATGGACTAATAGGTCATCAGTTATCATACTTCTCACAATTTCAGTGTTACTGTGGACGCGCAAATACAATTTGGCTAATGAATAAGTTTTACGTAGAATTTTATTTTCAATTGTATTCATCATAAGCTTATTATCATTTTTGGTTTCCACTTAGTCCTTCATGGTTGTAGTATTTGCAGAAATATCGATTAACGTTCTCATCTAAATCAACTGGATGCACAAATTAGCTAAGTTGTCTGTGATTTTGCAGAGGTAGGATATTGGATGTGAAAATGCTTTATGGAAATGAAAATCATATAGCAACTTAAGCGTGCGTTGTGGGTTTGTGTGCGCTTGCTTCAGCAGATACATAAATTAAAAGATACTATAACAATGGGAAGTTGGAATTCAGCAATATAAGCGCGATTGAGAAAACTACTGAACCATTCTTTTTCTTGCTACTATTCCTATATGTACTGCAAATTTAGTCCCTAACTCTTCCTGTTAGATGCCTGAACTCGTATGTGAACAGTAAGATCAACAGTATTAAGGAGGTTAGGATTACGATTCACTCTTTTATAATACCCGTTTGCAAGATTAACCGTATCCTCCTGGCGTGTTATTTACTGTTATAGTCCAACACAACAATCTCAGATATTTCTATTCTTCGTGCAGGTTTTTCGTGGGGAGTGTGAGCAACTATTGTGTTCGTAATGCCAAGTGCCCCGTTCTTGTTGTGAAGAAACCAGAGTGAAAGTGTAACTACCACCAAGTATTAAAGGTGTATGTAACACAGTAACAGGTTCGGTTCAGACAATTAGCAATTGTCCGATATTGTAATTGTGTAGGAAACACTATATTTGCGTGATCAATATAGGTATCTATACCTGCAATGTGTATACATGCAAGGTGTTTCATGTAATGACAGGTTGAGTTTTTAATTGACTGCTTAGGAATTTTTTTTTTTTAAAAAAAGAAGGGTCTTGCTAAATATCGCAGACTAGGCCTTGGTTAGCATTTTCCGAAAAGAAAAAATGCTGGAGCAAATGCCAGTTTCCTTGTGTGCATATGTTATTCTCCAGAGTTAGGGTTGCCAGAGGAACAAAAACTTCGCTGTGAGAAAGTAAATTCCAGAACTTCAAATGCAGATCACACTATATATGCTTACAATCCATAGTTTAAAGATGTTTACGGCCTCAGGATTTCACTAGTTTTTCCTCGAGACAAGAAGTGAATCAATATTCAAGCAAATATACGGTTAAGAGTGGCGGCCAATCGAACCCCTCCTTGAGCTAACCGCCAAGTGACAATTGGTATGCGGGATTGGAAGTAGTCGTCTGTAAAGCAAATTAGCTGTTACTAACAGATTTGAAATTTTTTGCATGACTGTCAACACAAGAAAAGTGAATTCATTTCTTACCTTGCAGTACTGAATCTTCACTAACACCCTTGTATGCCCGATCACAGGCTGCTTTAATTCCCTCAGATGCATATCTGCAAGTATTTGACAATTATTCTACTGGACAAATTGTAAAGGGTTATGTAGTTCTGTAGAATAACTAATCTCATCAGATAAAATTGCTGTGATATCGAAAGATTTTGAAATTCTAACCGAAATGGTTATGACCAAATGCACAACGCTTCTTGGGTTTAATAGTTTGGGAGCCAACTATTTGAAGCAGTTTGTTCCGAGATTTGGTCTTGATCTTGTAAACAGAAATGAAAAATCTTGACTGCGTTTCTTGAAAAAAATGGATGTTTTCGAACACTGTTGGCATGAGATTTTTTTCCCCCTCTGTGCATTTAAGTTATAAGAATTTTGCGAAATTTTTTCTATTTAGTAATAGTAGTAGTAGTCAGTACTCAATAGTCATACGTGTTTGGACATGCTGTGGTATTACTACCGCAGGTCTCCCATGCCTTGACTTGATCTGCCCACTCACCCTGTCATGAGAGAAAAAGGGGCACATTATAAGAAACGAATGTGAAGGAATGTCGAAAAGAGCACGTTCAATTGAAGTTATTGAATAGATGTAGACATACGGTAATATTTGTTTGGATCGCATCAATGAATCCATCTGAGTTTGAATTGTACGATCTTGTTTCAGAGGTCTCAATCATGCTAGTATCCCAGACCTATATTCTTAAAAAATGAGAACACCATCTGTTTGTTAAAATAAATCACCCACTGATTCTCCACTTACATGGTGCAGAACTGTTTTGGTATTGTACCAATGGACGTCAATTGTGTTGCCTCCCCTGTCCGAAGTAAATCCCACATGTAATGGCTTCATTCAAAGAAAAAACATAAAAAGTTCAGTAATTTAATCAGAAGAATTCAACAAACCTTCATCTTATACATGCATCCATATTATATCTACCTGATGAATATCTCCCATGAAGTGTGAAAGGAAGAGCAAAGCTTCCGTGAGGTTATCTGTATGCACAAGTTTCAGTGTTTTGGAACAAAGAGATGAAAAGTAAAGATACAGTAGTTAAGTGGTACATGCCCGAATGAAAAATGAAAAACAAGATAACAAGAACGTCAATTATAGATAGTAAGCTGGTCCGGACAACTGGGTTATTAAAAAACATCGACTATGGATATTAACGATGAGTGTTTGGTTGAAAGGGTTTTTACATTTGGAGGGAGCATTCCCATAGGTGAGGAGCTGGGTAGTGTAATTGTTAATTGCCCCTGCTACACACCTGTCCATCACTCCATTTTCATCCTTGCAATCCCCTGTTCATCAAATCCAAGTAAAACTGTCAACAAACGAAACATAATCTAATCATCAAACGGGGAATATGCTGATTTACTAGCTACACTAATCCGGTGAAATCAGTAATTTTATGGGATTAGATATGCCTTTTATAATCAAGCATGAACCTAGTCAAATAAAATGGAATTTACATTTATGATTGAGATCTCTCTGGATATGACAAATTGAAATAGCTGAAAATATTAATAAGCGCAATCAAAAGCCCATTGATAATTTAAGTAATAAAATGCAGTTGCTTTTCAAAGATTTAAAACATACATTGGAACTAGAAACTATTCAGCATATGCTTTCCCACTTTTCTAGCCTAACCAGTTGCTTTGGTTCTGTTTTTTCTGTACTTTCGAACCGGTAGTGTTCTTTTCGTTTTTGTTTTAATATAATTGGGATGATCTTTCCGTATTTCGAAGCGGCAGTGTTCTTTTCGTTTTTGTTTTAATATAACTGGGATGATCTTTTGTAAAAAAAATAAAATAGATTCGAGGAGAAATAGGTACTAACTATTGTACTGGAAGGTGCAGAGATCATCAGGTGTATCAATGTAATGAAGAGCAGATGACCAGTGATACCGGAACTTGACACGGTCTGCCCATGAACATTCACTCCCTAAATCACCCTCCGCCGACACCGGCAACAGCTTCTTCACAGCATCTGCTGCAGCTTCACTCAACCGCGACTGCAACCACAACAATAACCACACAAACAAAAATTTAGCGAGCGAGTGAGAGAGATGAAGTAAGTTGAGATTCAGCACCTGGGCAATCCTGCAAACAGTGAGATGTCCATCAACCCCCCAGCTATGAACAACTGGAGAGAAGATTAACACTGAAACAAATGCAACTGCACAAACTCTGTAGCACTCCATCGTCATGGCTTCTCTCAGAGTGAATAAATTGAATTTCCCTGTGTGAATCATTTATAAGGCCTGAGATGAGATTACAGCCGAAAAAGGAAATGGACAAAACCCTTTTTAACAGTTGAGCTGGGTTGGTGTGAACTGTTTGAAAAACGGTTCTTAGAAATATCCAATCACAGGTTGACACGGCCGGGGCATGATTAGCTTTTTATGGTGAGAAGCTCCATAGTACAAGGATATTTTGGGGATCTTTTTGAAACAATTGAAAAAATGGCCCCGGAATCTGTGCTGAAAAACCCAAGTATCTTATACCGAAGAGTTTCTCGGTCGTTGGATCACCGAGAAATGTTAAAACATAAAATAAATGAATAAAAAAAACTCACAATCTAACGGCAACAGGGTTTCTAGTATAGAGGATCAGGGAGATGAAAAGGTGGAAATTTTTTGGGGTACATAATTGGAAAGGGAAGGAAAGGAAATTTTTTTTTCTTGATTTGCGAAGGGAAAGGAATTTGATTATGGAATGATACAGCACAAATGGTGTGGGTGATTTGTAACGGCTTTTTGGTTCTTAAAGAACATACCAATGCCATGATTTATGATTAATGACGGCATATAATAGAGTGTTTTGCAGTTTCCGAGGCGGCAGGTACGCTAATTTAGTAATTTCCGTGCTTTTGGTAATCTTGAAGCCGTTGAGAAGGAAATCTAGTTGTAAATTCATTCCCCCTTTGTTAGGAGAGATTTTTCAGTGCCGGGATGGTACCACGTGATACCCTCTCGGCACATTTGGGTTGTCCACTTTTGTTTTAGGTGGTCTAGATTTGGAGAGAGAAAGAGGAGAGTTTTAATCTCGGCCGTCCAATACACTTTTGGACGGTCCAGATGCAATGTTCAGGTACCACGTCGGCTTAGCCACGTGGTACCCATTCGATGCCCAAAAAAATTTCCTTTGTGAGAAATAGAATTCCTAAAAAATTGAAGTGAATTAAAGAAAAATAAAATTTAGTTTTCTATAAGTGTTCTGTTGACAATAAAAACTAGAATTTTCATCCTTTTAGTAGGACATATTTTGTGGGAAAGTTGGAATTGTGAGTCTCACGACGTTCTTGATAAATGAACACAGAAAATTTAGAAAGTTCATTTTTCTATTGTTTCCCAAACATTTCCCTGCAATTGAACTAGGACCAAGGAGTGAGAAATTTACTTTTTTTACAATGTGTAAGATCTTCTCCTCCCCATGGTTTTAAATTGGAGATGACTTTTATTTTATTTTATTTTTAAGGGAGATGGCATTTTCGCATCTCCATATTGGACATCGAACCCTCCCTCTCCATCCCTAATGTAAAATAATAATCATCCTATTCGTAGATAGCAAGTAAATTTCCATCCCTGCCATTTTGACTAGAGACTGAAAGTGTGGCATTAATAGTTTATGATATGATATTACTAATAGGCCTCGTTTGATTCTGAGACTAAAAAAGATATCAGGAGTCCCGGCATAAATTGTACCGGACTATTAGTCCCGGTATTAATTTAGTCCTGCATCTTTCATAATGAATAACTTCACTACTGAGCACATGAGGGACTAGATCAGTATGGCTGTGCTGAATAATGAATTAGTTCTGCTACGGATTCTTGGCCATTTCAAGTTCCAATAGTCGATTTTCTCTTGTTTTATTGCATAGTTTGAGCCTTTGAGGAGGTTAATATTATTGATGGAAAATGTAATTTCATTTACACATTTAATTAATATTTGTTTTATTTTGTTGCTTCAGATGCATAGATTGTTGGTGTCTTAGATTAATCCCTCAGATATCGTAGTTTATTACGATCGTACGATTTTTCGAATAAAAAAGAAAATTCTTTCACACTGTAATTTTTTTTCACCCATTTAAAAATCTCAAATACCATTTCAACTACACGTGATGAACACCACCAATTACTATTTAACACATGTTACACAATAACATATTAGGGCAAATGCTTTTTAATAAGTACATATTACACAATATATGGTTACAATCCGTTGTTCATGGATCTTTACAGCCTCAAGATGTCTTTAGTCCCTTGAAAGTAGATGTAAATCGATGATCAACCGAATATACGGTTAAGAGTGGCTGCCAACCGGACTCCTCCTTGAGCTAACCGCAACATGACAATTGGTATACGAGAATTGAAGTAGTCATCTGTAAATTAATCAAATTTGGGGTTAATAATCCCAAGCTGTTTAAAAATTTGAAATTTATTCCATGACTATCAACACATGACAAGTGAATTTAATACTTGCCTTCTAGTTTTGAATCTTCACTGACACCCTTGTATGCCCAATCACAGGTTGCTTGAATTCCCTCAGCTGCATATCTGCAAAGGATTTGAAAGAGAGGAATACAATTAAGACTTACCCGTAAAAATACATTCTTGCCGGTCAAAGAGTTGTCTTGTAATCAGCCCAGTGGGCTGTCAATAGGTTAAAAGTTTGCCAATCAAGTAGCTGAAGCAATTTTTTTCAACATTTGGTCTTGAACTTCTAAGAGAGATACTGGGAACACAACACCGAATACAACCCATCACATATACGTGGGTCCAGCGTAGTTACTTCGAGAGATGCTAGGAACACATCTTGACCGTGGTTCCTGAAAAATGGGTTGTTTTCGAACACAGGTTTTGTTAACAGTATTTTCTTTTGTGTTCTTGTTAATGTTTTCTTTGTTATCTGAACGTAGCGATTCTCATATTTTCAGCAGTAAACATACGTATCCGGACATGCTGTGACATTATTGTTGCACGTCTCCCATGCCTTGATTTGATCTGCCCATACACCCTGTCATGAGATCAAAGGCCACAATTTTAGAACTGCAAGCAAAAGAAAATTTAAAAAAAAAGGTTATATTCATGTTACTGTATAGTTGCAGATGCAGGTATACGGTAATATTCGCTTGGATCGCAGTAATCAATCCCTCGGGGGTTGAATTGAACAACGTTGTTTCGGCAGTATCAATATTAATGCTGGTATCCCAGGCCTGTTTGGTTTAAAAATATGAGAACAACATCTGTTTGTTAAAATTCAAAAGGCCACTGATTTGCTAATATGAACTTACATGGTGCAGAACTGTTCTGGTATTATACCAATAGACGTCAATGGTGTTGCCTCCCCTGTCGGTAGTAAATCCCGTATGCAGTGGCTTCAAGAAAAGAACAAAGAAAATGGTTAACTAAGTACTGATGTAATCAGAAAAACAAGAACTAGATCAAACCTTCATTACATGTATATATACATCCCATATATATGTACCTGATGAATATCTCCCATGAAGTGAGAAAGGAAGAGCAGTGCTTCTGTGAGATCATCTGATATTCACAAGTTCAGTGTTTATTAGGTCACTCAGCGATAGAACTACCTGAAGTATTGTCTTTCGGTCCGGAGCACTGCCACGTGACGCATGCTCCAGACCATTTATACAACCACACATTCTCGTGGTTCCACGACTAAATATATGGATTCCATATAAGTGTGGTTATGGAGTGGTCTGGAGCATCACTTGGCGGTGCCTCCCAGACAACTAAATAATTACTCGGATAAAAGGGTATTACATTTGGAGGAAGAACTGCCATAGGTGAGGAGCTGGCTAGTGTAATTGTTAATTGCACCTGCTGAACACCTGTCCATCACTCCATTTTCATCCTTGCAATCCCCTGTGTATCAAAATTCCAACTAAGACAACATGAACGCACCATTATCATTGCGGCTATGATGATCTAATAGCCGCAATGATGTTTGGAACAATGAAGTTGTTGGACGATTCGAAATTCGGCTTATTGACAAGAGAAAATACTAGCAGTAATTGGTAGGTACTCAATGTTGTAATTGTAGGAGCAGAGACCATCAGGGGTATCAATGAAATGAAGGGGAGGTGACCAGGAATATCGGAACCTGATATTGTCTGCCCATGAACATTCGCTCCCTAAATCACCGTTTGCCAATGCCGGCAGCAGCGCTTGCACAGCAGCTGCCGCAGCTTCACTTAACCGTGACTGCAAGGTAACAACCATAATCGCATATATACACAGATTTGGAGAGGGAGGTAGAACGAAAGAAAAGAGGCGAAGTAAGTTGAGAATAGGTTTTGAAATCGGGATACGTTTCGTGTATGTCGTTCTTATTTTATAAATCGTGTCGGAATATGTATCGCGTATCGTAAGATACGCTAACTATAATTAATATACAATTAACAAGTATTTATACCTAATAACACCAACAAACTAAATTTTGAAGTCGAAAATTTCAAGTCTCTCAACTGGAATTTAGCATATTGAAGTTTTCTGCTATCTTAGTCAAGGACAGAAAAGAAAATCCCTAATAGTATTCTCCCAAAACATGATCGAAGTACGGTTTTTCTTTTATTCAAGTCCTACATTGGATATCTTTTAGATGGTTTGAATGTCGCTCAAACAACTTAGATTAATGCGTTTGAGATTCTAATTCTTACAATAATATTTGAATTTTTTCATTAAGTAATTGTAGGATGTGTACTGAGTTGGGCTACACATAACTCGTAGGATACAATGACGTATCCTACAATTTCTATAGTAAAAGGATACGGAATGGGATATGTATGTTTTCCTAAAGAGACGATACAAATCGTAGGATATGTATCCTGTATCGTGGGATTTTAATTACAACAATAGTTGAGATCATCACCTGGGCAATCCTGCAAATGGTGAGATGCGCATCAACACCCCAACTATGAGCAACCGGAGAGAAGATTAAGACTGAAATAATTGCTATGGTTATATGAACTTTGTAGGACTCCATTTGGCTTGTCTCAAGTTACTGGAGGTTTATTTTTGAGTTACTACTTATAGGCGACATTCATAAGCCATGAGCAACCAAAATAGGAAACGGTTGGTGTGAACAGTTTGACACCGTTGGTGTGGACAACCAATGGGTGTATAATATTTTATTTTTATACACAATTTGTCATGCATAATTTTGCATTATTATAAGTATCTCAAAAAAAAAAAAAAAAACCCATATGATTATATTACATCTGTCTTCAATAACTTTGTTTCAGTCAAAGAAAGTATATGGTTTGTAGAAAATTTAATAGGTTTAAGTAGAATTTTTTGGAATGGTTAAATTATGTGCAAAGATCTTGAAGAGATGCTAAAACTGATTTTTTTAAGTACTTGTAATAACCCATCAAATGTATCAAGTTTTGCAAAGTCTAATGTGAACTTTCATTTGATTGACGTTCTGTAACCATCAAACCAAATTATTGTATAATAAACCAAAGCTATTAACGAATATAAAAAGAACCATTCTCATTACTCGAAAGAGCTTCGCTAAGTACACAACATTTCGAACACACATTTCAAATATACCCAGAAGAAGCTCTAAGACTTTGTAGCATGGTGTTCATAAATTACCTTAACTTTAGTAGCTCAATTAACCAACAATACAAGAATAAAGTTTGACATATTAGTATAAACAGTGCGGTCAAAATGTATACCCTCCATGTTAAAATGATTTGTCTATTACGTAACATGAGAACTTTTTTTTTTTTGCCATTCGTTAATCCTAATCTACTCTATCCTAAGGGACTTGGGGAGGGGGATGGGTGCTTACGGGAATCGAACCTTGCCCATGTGCATGGGAGTATAAGGGAGGCACCAGCTGCACTCCACTCCACTTGCCGTAACATGAGAACTTAAATGTATAACTATATGTCGGAAAAAAAAATGTAAATTTTAAGTTCTCATCTTGTGTAGCGGACAATCTTTTGGGAATTTTGTGGTAATAGATTTTATAGTTTCATGTACAAGTTAAACAAGCATATTGATCTATTAATACCCTTTTGGAATAACTTGTGGGGAATAGGTGGAGACCAACCTTTTTCAAGACATGTTCTACTTTAAGATGATATTAAGAGTTTTTCTATCGAAGTCCTAAATCTGAGGAAATTAAAATTGTTCAAATTTTCTAGTTTTGCAATGTTGGAAAATTTTTTTATGCCTATCATAATTCTGTAAGCTAAAACAATTTGAGCTGCTGAAATTTTTTTTTTTGTACCTAACGTCAGAGATACAAAATTAGTACGCTTATGACCTCGGCAATGGACATAGAGATTACACAAATAGAATATTCTCTTTATCTTGTTTATTGTTTAAATTATTTCATTATGGGTGTGAGCTTTGTTCGAGCTAATTTGTCGGTGTTTAGTGACCAGTGCTCTAGCCTCCATTTTTCTTGAATGATCAATAATGTTATTTTTGTTCCTCAATTTTCATTTTTTTTCCTAGTTTATTTTAAGGAAAAATAATAAAATTACAACTCAATATATGTTTTGTCATACGAAACTGCCAAAACAAGAAAACTCCAGAATTTGGTCCTTAGAAATATGAACCATACAACAGGTGTATATGGTACATACTTTTAATGCGTGTGTATTGTAGCTATTCCCACAACGAGAAGAAGAAAGAGGAGCACAACATTGGTGGCAAAAGATAACCATCGGTTACCCCTTCTCTCTCTACCTTTCCCCTTCTCTCTCTACAACTTTCCAAAATCAGGGCTTTTCCCTCTTCTCCCCTTCCCCCCTCCTTCTCTTCCTTTTTCTTCATCTCCCCTCCTCCCCTTTAGTTTCTCCTCTGTTTTCCGGTGTGTTCCTCCCGTAACCCACCCTTAATTACTTTCATGGGAGGCTTGTTTTGGCTCAGTGGTCTGGTCCCCTTGGAGGTTTTCCATCGAAGGTGTTGCATATTCGAAGTCTTTGGTCATTCTGGTGATGTTGTGGAAGTGGTGGGTGGTGGAACGGCAAGCGACGGCCAGCGGTGGACAATATATATGGGTAAGATCAGAGATTTTCTTCTGTTTTGCTTCTTTTTTCTACCGATTATCTTGCTTGGAATTTTCTGGGCTAATTTAATCCGCATTTTTTGTTCCAATCTGGTGTTCCCAGATTCGGAGGGTGTTTGGTGGTGGGAGAATAATTCATGTTCAGTTTGTTTTTGGTTGTTTTGGTCCAGATTGCTCCTGCTTGAAGTGCTATAATCTGATTGTAATCTTCACGACCTGTAAGGAGTTTAATCTCTTTCATCTCTAGTTCACCCTAAACCGGACTTTGGCTCGGTTTGCCCACGCAAGGTATGATTGCGCTGCGCAGTATGGATTAGAGAGCCTTTGCTCACACCGTGATGCCTGAGACGACATCCTTACTTTTGGGCTTATCTGTTTTTATCATCTGTGTATTGGATTGTTCTCTAGATTATTTTCAGTGTATTTGGGTTGCAATCCGTGTAAGTGTTGTTTGGCTTTTTATGATGCAATTGGCTTCCGTTTAAAAAAAAAAAAAGATATCGCCTCGCATGTTCTTGTGATTTCTCTAGAAATGATTGACGAAGTGAACAGGGATAGTCCGGCCGGTGCAATGCTCCGATACATCAACAAAAACAAAAGAAGCTAAGGAACTATTGTTGATCTGTTTCTTCTTAATAGTCATTGTGGAAAGAGAATTTTAATTAGACATCCTATATCAAAATTATCATTATAATTCCATTCTATGAAATTTGAATATTTATGATTCCATCCTGTAATTTGTATTTCGGACCATTTTGCCCTTATTTAGTATTTTAGTAGTATATATTCTAATACTAAAAAATCGGAGCAAAAAATCAAGACACTTAATCTGGTAATGCAATCACATTAAGGGAAGTTATATTTCCTAATTTGAAGGCTACACGTTTCATATTCCCTTAATTAAATGGCTTTGCATTTTCATGGATAATACCATATATGAGTTTTCTTATTGCTTTCTTGAAGGGTTCACGAAAGATCAATTTTTTTTCTAGTCTATACAATCCCTAATTAATTATTTCAATCTTTTTCTGCTCGTTAAGTGGGAATCAATCCACGCATCTCTTCGAAATCCAAAAGCACCGTCACACGAGGTCTCTTCAAAACCGATCAATCTCGGCGGCGACGGATCAACCCAACTAGTTACCCTTCAAGAGAAACAAACTTGATGGTGCTAAAATCAATCTCTTCGGCGATCGAAAAAGCGACGACGGTGGTTTGTGAACTCATCCCTCATTGGATTCGTTCACTTTAGTGTGATGTATTTTATGGTGAGTTTCTAGGATCTGAACATTTCTTTCATTTTGTTGTGAGTTTTTTGTCCAAACTTTTATGGATAATCTAAAGAAGTTAATCATATGATTCCTACCAAAGGATTCATCATAAATAATTTTATCATGTTAGACTTTGTCACATGAATTCATGGTACAATATATATATTTTCAATTCAATGGTGGTTCTTTTTATTCAATGCTAGTGTTCTTTTTGTGATAAAGTAAAATGGTAAAATAATAAATCATATTCACGTATCCTCTAAAAGATGGTTAATGGATATTTCATACGGTGAACATGGTTTAGTGGTTTATTATATTGGGTGATTAGATACAGTAAAGGTGATAAATCAATAAACCATGTTCACATGTCCTTCAAGTGAGGGTTATTTCATAGAGTGAATATGGTTTATTAATTTACCATGTTAGGTGATTCGATACAGTAAAAGTGGTAAATCAATAAACCATGTTCACATATCTTTTGAGTGAGGGTATATTGATTTACCACATTTGGTGATTTGATAAAGTAAAAGTGATAAATTATAACCGTGTTCACATGTCTCATGACTAGTGTTTTTAGGTCAAAATGTCATTATCATTTTTTTTAAATTTTGTTCTGAGATTTTAGGTGTGAGAAGATTAGGAGAGAGAGAATTATAAGATTAGGAAATAGAGAGATTTTTCAAGATAGGAGAGAGAAAGAGGTTGAGATAAATTAGGAGAGAGAAATATTAGGAAAATTAGGAGAGAGAATTATTAGGAAAATCAGGAGATAAATATTAGGAAAATTAGGAGTGCGAAAGGGTGTTTTGGGGTTTATTTGAATTTCAGGATAGAATCATAAGTATTCAAATCTCATATGATGGAATAATAATGATTTTTTTGGTACAGGATGCCTAACTAACTCTCCCTTGTGGAAAAATATAACGAACCGAATTCGGATTGAGATGATATAGTAGTAATTTGGATGTTTCACAAACTAACTTAAACGCAATAATTCAGTGAAACTGGCTTATTAAGTGAAATTGAGTTGATGTATTGTGTGAAAGTGACTTGTCTCGTAAAGTGCAATAAATCAGTATGAGTTTAAGTCAGTTTTGTGTAACAACTTGCTATAAACATTAGTCCTATGACTATATCAAAGGGATATGCTAGACGTAGTTAATTATAAAATTACACAAGATAAACAATTGAGTAGTTAATTCTCAAAATTACACAAGATAAACTGTTCAGATAGATTATAACCTAACAATAGCCAATATATTTGAATCAAAATTTGATATTTGAATAGCCAATTGCTATCTTATATGGTAATCTTGCATTTACCATATATCATGTGAACTAAGCTAGCCAATAAATAGGACGTTTTCTAAATGTATAAATAGATGATGATGTAGCGTTTCTAGAACGCTCCTCGTGAAAAGATTTCTTTTAGTTGAAACGACAATTTTAAGCGTATCTTGTGGATTTTTAAGGTAAAATTAAATTTATTCTCTGGTCTTGTACCTCGCTAGTATTCGAAAGGCATTTACATGTTTCTTAATTATCCTGTCGACAATGAGTTTTCTTTTTTGATAACTTCACTATAAATAAGAAGGCTTTTATATTATCATTTTTGGACAACAATGGATTTCTTTTCATTCTTTTTGGTTCGAAATCTTACACATTGGTGACATTGTTTAGAAAATATAAGACCGAATATTTACCAAAAAAAAACAATGTAAGACCGAAAAGTTTGTAGTCTCATCCGAGAAAGAACTCCACTGAAATATTTTTTCTTGGTGAAAAATAGTAAAGTCAGAAAATAAGACTGGCCTGATATTCGTTGAACCATGGGAAATTCATGATTTTATTTATTTATTAATTTGGCATTTTAACAAGAAGTGTCTCTTTGGTTAAGCGACAACAAAAGTCTTGGGAGTCATACATGAGATTGTCTTATTTACTGATGTGGCGCCACTAGCTTTTGTGGGCCTCACTGAGAGCACATTGCTATAATCTAAATCATTCATCTTGTACAGCCTGCAAAATGAGATATCTATGCAAAAAATAAGCTAGATTGCACATTGATAAGTATGTCAAAAGTTGAATTTTGGTTTAAAAATGGACAGTACTCTGGATTCTGTCAATAATTTTTAAGTTAAACTTTCCACGACCGTCCATTTTTAGACAAAAATTCAATTTTTTACATACCTATCGACGTCCGATCAAGCTGATTTTTTGCGTAGATACATTTGTTTTCAGGCCATACAACATAAACGATTTAGATTATTACAATAATTGCACGGTGTGCCCCATAATAGGTGGCACATCCGTAAATAAGATTTTCTCTTCATACAAAAGTGAAACAAATGCAACGAGAAGTCCTGGAGAGAAATCAATTTAAAACAAAACCAAGACAGATCATCCTCTTACAATACATCACATAAAAAGATGTGAACACAAAAACCAAGGCAGTTTTAAAACAAAACTGCCTTAGTGGAACTGGGCCTAAGAATTCTTTGGGATAACTATAACGATTAGGCATTTAGACCGTTTATTGGATAGGCTTCGAGACCACCAACTTCTGGCCCAAAAGAAAACAGACTCAAATTCGTCAAGCCACTACGCCTGTGAGAGATACTTCACTTAAGCCCAGCCGAAGCAAAAGGACCAATTCCCATTGCGGATTTTCTTCTAAGTAGTGGTCCTGTCTGGTTTTTAATTTTGATAGAAAAGAATTACACGGTTTTGAATTTCGATTTTGATTTTCAGCCAAGCAGAACAAGTTCAAACAGAACCGAAGTTTCTATCCTTGTGTTATTAATGGATATCCACCGTCCAAGTGTAGTTCAATTTTTTTTTTTTTTTTGTTGATGATAGGATGTTTAGATCAGTTTGTGCGCATCCTCAACTAATTCCGGGACATTAAAGGTAACGACCGGGCTCCAAGTGTACAACATATCATGTCCTTAACTTGGTTAATGGAGAACTTGACCTTGAGTCGTGGGATAACTGGCCTTCCCACAGTTCCCAATTTCTTGTTACTACTATTACTCTATACTAATAAGTGTTAAATTACTCTATACTACTAAGTGTTCCGACGATCACATATTGTTGGGGTATAGAATGAGTGATCATCTAATACAGTCACATATTGTTCGGATGTTTGTTCTATGCCTAGTCTACTTCTCGAAACTATTAAGTTATGGCCACTTGCCTCTCTTGTTTTGGGAAGTTTTGGGTTTTCGGCATGGATCCTTTCGACGACGGTGGCGGAGATAGCAATTGGATAATTTCTCTCAGTCTCAAATCTTAGGTGTTCTCTTCATATCCACGTGGATACCCCAAAACCTGCAGACCTCCTTTCACGGTGCAGACCTCCTTTCACGGTGTAGCTGTAGGTCGTGATTTAGATTGTGATTTAGTTTATGATAGATTTTTTTTTCCATTGTAGTTAGTTGCTTGTTTTGTAGCCTAGGTTGAAAAAATTTTGATTATCAAAAATAGAAAAATTCATCCTAATTTTGACCCATAGAAAATAAAATCAAAAATAGAAAAATTTATCCTAATTCTGACCCATAGAAAACAAAAAAAAAGTTCTTCTATTGACAATCCACTGAGTTAACAATAAGAGGAGAAGAAAAAAAAAAACACATTCCAGTATACATTTTTCATTTTTCTATACACTTTAACACATTTTTATACAATTTTCACACTTGTCAATACACTTTTTAAACTTTAACGACAAATTAACAAACTGATTTTAGATTTTTAATTGGCCGGTACCGGCCAAATCTGTTGAAGAACAGATCTTATTTGTTCTGAAACTGAAATATCATTCAGTTGCTTTCATAACAATGACCAAATTGAACTGATTTAACCCCTATCTCAACACCTCAATCCGACGAAGAAAAGGTCTGTCACGTTTTACACATTCGAGGGCCTAGTAAAAAACCTCTGACCAAAGAGATTTCATTATGAAGGTCCCTCAAATTAGGGAATCCAGGGACCTTTTCGCTTTTCTCCTTACTTTTCACCCAAAATGACATTGTTTTAGGCATTTTCTTGGTACACCTCCAAAACTTCCAAGGGCGCTGTTTGGGAGTCAATTTTGGGGTTCAGTTTTAGGGGATTTAGGCTCTTTGGGGTAAGGTATAGTTGGTTTAAGCACTTTCGGTTTAGGGTTTACGCATTGGGTTTAGAGTTTAGGCACTTAGGGAAATTAACTCTCCAAACAGGGCTCATGGAAACTTTGGAGGTGTATCAAGAAAATGAGCAAAATGACGTTGTTTTGGGCGAAAAGGAAGGAGAAAAGTAGAGGCGAAAAACAGAGTCCCCGGACCCCAAATTAGGTATGCAGAGATGTTCAATTGTTTTTAGGTTAGGTGTGCAATTATTTTTGGTTGGGTGTTCATGACTGTTAGGATTGAGTGTTCAAAAAACAGCTAATCCAAAATTACTACATCTACTCTAAATTTTCTTGTTTTTTTAAGGGTGTTTGAATTGATCACCTTGTGGTGGCAGTAGAGCCGCCAGTGAATATAGCACCCAATAACGTGGGGTTTAACAATCTATTTTAACATCTAATCCGTTCATTCTAAAAAAAAAATGTTTATATTTTCAAATGTATAATATCTTAAATTAAATACGTAATATGGCTCTTATTTAATCGATCTTAATTATATATCTATTAGTTTTGGAAATATAACCGATCAAAGAATATAAATAATTCAAAAATGGCACACATGCTAATATTGGGGGTCCACCCCAAGTCCCGTGGTTTGATCTGAACCATTCCATTTTTTCGTCTCGATGAATATGTAGTTCACGTAAAAATTTATGTTGATCGGGCATCAGTAACTATTTGATTGGTGATCATTTAACTTACAGTTTTGTGGAAAAAAAATCACCTATATCAGTTTCATTGAGTGTTTCATTTCCAAGAAAAATGCAGTCTGAAAACACAGTTACCGATGTCCGGTCAACATGAATTTTTACGTGGACTACATACTCAAGGAGAAGGAAAAAAAGAACAATTTGAATCAAACAACAGGACCTGGAGTGGACATCAAAGGGGCTCCACAGCACGCGCAGTCCTCAGACCCGAGGAAGTATGAATGATTACATTGGACACAATTGGAAAACGCATGTTGATTCATTCCTTGGTAGGACTGCAAATGAACCGAGCCGTTTGTGAACTATTCGAAACTCGACTCGATCGATAAATGCTCTTACGAGCCCGATTCATGTAATTTTTTAAGGTAAAATTAAATTTATTCTCCGGTCTTGTACCGATTATTCGAGAGGCATTTACATGTTTCTTAATTATCCCGTCGACAGTGAGTTTTTTTTTTTGACAACTTCACTATAAATAAGAAGGCTTTTATATTAATCATTTTTGGACAACAATGGATTTCTTTTCATTCTTTCTGGTTCGAAATCTTACACCTTGGTGACATTGTTTAGTAAATATAGGACCGAATAATTACCCAAAAAAAATGTAAGACCGAAAAGTTTGTAGGCTCATCCGTGAAAAATAGTAAGTCAGAAAAAGAGACTGGCCTGATTTTCATAGAACCTGGGGAAATTCATGATTTTTTTTTTATTCTTATTAATTGGGCATTTAAGCAAGGAGTGTCTTTTGGTTAAGCGACAACAAAAGTCTAGGGAGTCATACATGAGATTTATTTACTAATGTGGCGCCACTGGCTTTTGTGTGCCTCACTGAGAACACATTGCTATAATCTGAATCATTCATCTTGTACGGCCTGCAAAATAATATATCCATGCAAAAAATCAGCTAGATTGCACATTGATAGGTATGTCAAAAGTTGAATTTTGGTTTAAAAATGGACGGTCTAGATTCTGTCAATAATTTTTAAGTTAAACTTTCCACGACCGTCCATTTTTAAACAAAAATTCAACTTTTTACATACCTATCGACATCCGATCAAGCTGATTTTTTTGCGTAGATACATTTGTTTTCAGGCCTTACAACATAAACGGTTTAGATTATTACAATAATCTAAGAATTTAAGATTTTCACACGTTAGCATTTTCCATTTAAGAATTCTATGGGATAACTATAACGATGAGGCATTTAGGCCGTTTATTGGATAGGCTTCGAGACCACCAACTTCTGGCCCAAAAGAAAACGGACTCAAATTCGTCAAGCCACTATGCCTGTGAGAGATACTTCACTTGAGCCCAGCCGAAGCAAAAGGACCAATTCCCATTGCGGATTTTCTTCTAAGTAGTGGTCCTGTCTGGTTTTTAATTTTGATAGAAAAAGAATTACACGGTTTTGATTTCGATTTTGATTTTCAACGAAGCAGACCAAGTTCAAACCGAACAGAAGTTTCTATCCTTGTGTTATTAATGGATATCCACCGTCCAAGTGTACTACAATTTTTTTTTATTTTTTATTTTTATTTTTTTTATAATCGCATGTCCGGATCAGCTTGTACGCATCCTCAACTAATTCCAAGTGTACTACATATCATGTCCTTAACTTGGTTAATGGAGAACTTGACCTTGAGTCGTGGGATAACTGGCCTTCCCACAGTTCACAATTTCTTGTAAACACTATTACTCGATATTGATAAGTGTTAAATTACTCTATTCTGAAAAGTGTTCCGATGATCATATATTGTTGGGGTATGGAATGAGTAATCACCTAATACAGTTTCATATTTGTTTGGATGCTTGTTCTATGCCTAGTCTACTTCTCGAAACTATTAAGTTATGACCACTTGCCTCTCTTGTTTTGGGAAGTTTTGGGTTTTCGGCATGGATCCTTTTGACGACGGTGGCGGAGATCAGTGGCGGAGCCAGAAATTGAAGTCGGAGGGGGCCGGATTATGAAAGAAATCTTCCTACGATGATATTTCTAAAACTAAATCAAGATTTAAAGGGATGATTTTGAGAAATTAAAAAATTAATCTCAAGGATTTTTGTTATCATATCACTCGACGAACTCAGTATCATTATCGCACGGTATCATTTCTCATAATTTAGTGTTCTTGAAATAAAAAATATTTTTACTTTAATAATTTATGTAATTGTATAATTTTTTTAAAAGAATAACTAAAAAAATATGTAAAATATACTTCAAAATATGAAATTCGGGGGGGGCGGGGCCACCCCCGGCCCCTACATAGATCCGCCTCTGGCGGAGATAGAAATTGGATCATTTCTCTCAGTCTCAAATCTTAGGTATTCTCTTCATATCCACGTGGATACCCCAAAACCTGCAGACCTCCTTTCACGGTGTAGTTGTAGGTCGTGATTTAGATTGTGATTTAGTTTAAGAATAGATTTTTTTTCCATTGTAGTTAGTTGCTTGTTTTGTAGCCTAGGCTGAAAAATTTTTGATTATCAAAAGGGAATTGATAATCGCACTCCAAAAATTGATGCAGGCACTCCAAGCTACAATGATTTTCCAAAACCACCCTTTTGCAAGTTCCAATTTTTACTTCAGGCGCTCCTAAAAATTTTTACTCTCTATTTTACTTCAAGCGCTCCTAAATTTTTTTACTGTTCTCCTCTGCCTCCTCTATTAACAGAAAAAGAAAAAATGGACGTCCACCCAAATCCTAACTTGTAACAAAAACTCTATTGTGAATTGGGTGTTGTAGATCGAGGATTCACTCGGAAGGTAGTTTTTTAGTTCTTTTCTTATGATTTTATCGAGATTAAGTTATGATTGGGTGGTTTTTGTGTATTTTAAGAAGGGCGTGGTTCGGCTAAAAAATTTCGTCATCATCGTTTCACAAATCCAGATGAGAGGGGAAACATCGATACGTTTCAATACATTACCACCACCACCACTACAAGCATAAATGTTGGAAATTTTTGGATCTGAAAGGTAGTTCAAGCTCGTGATTTTTTTATTTATTTCTTTTTTGAGTAGATTCTCCACGTCGAAACTTACCTTGGTATTCTGATATAAGGTTTCTTTGTTCTAGCTGTAATTTTTTTAAGGTTTCCAAGTTCTAGCTGTTAATGTTGTTATGTATATTTTTGAAGTTTTTCTAACTCAACTCTCTCTAACCTAACTTCACTCGTAAGCCCCTTTTTTCAGCCGCCTCTCACCAATTGCCGCCTCTTAGGAGGTGGCCAGGTGCCCCACGCCAGTCCCTTGAACACCGGCATGTGTTTCGATTTTCTAATCGTTTTGCTTAATCTCCCTCCCCAATCCATCCAACCGTTGCACCGATCGTTGATTTCTCCTGCTCCGATCTAACATACAACAGCAGATTTCCATGGCTATGGACTATGATTGCTTCTGTCTTTACCATTTGGACTGCTAATATTAATTTCTGAAAAACAATTACCATTTGGACTGCTAATGATAATTGCTTCTATCTTTTTCTGTTTGGTTTTGGTTCAAATTTTTGTTTGGAGTGCCTTAGTAAATGAGGATAATTTGAGAGTGGAGTGCCTTCAATAATTTTTATATTTTCAAAAAGATAGTCTTGTAACTTTATTACATTTTGGAGTGCTTGCATAAAAAAAGGGAGCCCAAAATCAGCTCTCTTATAAAAAAATAGAAAAATTCATCCTAATTTTGACCCATAGAAAATAAAATAAAAACTAGAAAAATTCATCCTAATTCTGACCCATAGAAAACAAAAAAAGGTCTTTATATTGACAATCCACTGAGTTGACAATAAGACAAGAAGAAAAAAAAAAACACATACCAGTGTACATTTTTCATTTTTCTATACACTTTAACACATTTTTATACAATTTTTTACACTTGTCAATACACTTTTTAAATTTTAACGACAGCTTAACAAACCGATTTTAGATTTTTAATTGGCCGGTACCGGCCAAATCTGTTGAAGAATAGATCTTATTGTTCTGAAACTGAAATATCATTCAGTTGCTTTCATAATAGAGAAACAATTTCTTTTTCTCATCTTCCCATGCAAGCGTCTTACTTAATAAATTGTCAACAATAGCTGAGAAACAGTGAGAAGAGTAGGTTGTTTGTTAGCTCCAAAGTCCAAAAAATGACACCAGCTTAGGCAAAAGGAAACATCATTACAGAAGCTCACAGTAGGATACCTGGAATCTTATTTACAGTAATACGAGCTCGTTCTGCACGTTTTAGGTTAACGTGAGCACCCCTTCCAGCACTGTACCGGTTACTATCCTGAAAATTAGCGAAACCTGTTAGAATACAGCAAAACCTAGACATTCTCGCTTTGAACTCTGATGTGTAAAGCAAGACTTAAGATCCATCCATCTCCACTCCTTACTCGAATGTTGATCTTAATTCAAATTGAGTAAAGATAACAACCAAAACATGTCACCGCTCCTTGAATAAAAAACAGTTAGTATTAAGTTGAATTCCACTCACCCAAATCAAGGGGCACTCCTTTTTGAACTCGAAAACTCAAGCCATTTGTGGCTTTCAAACTTACATCTATGCCATTAACGAAGCCTTTTTACTCATTTTATGATTAATCGTGAGTTTGTCCATTTGAGTGAAAGAAGCTTTTAATTAAATTTTCACCTAAACTGAAAAAATAATTGAATCAAGGATTGGAGATGGACCAAGTTAAGTAAGGAAGCTAAAGCTTAAAACCAAACCATGATAGACTGAAAAAATCTGCAAAAAAGACGGAACACAAAAAGATGATGATAAACAAACTATCTTGCAATGCTAAATCACCATATTACTTAGCATGTTACAAGCTAATAAAACTCTTCCTAGCTTACTCGACTATACTCTTCAAGCCAATTTTCCTCCTCACATGCAGACAGCCATCTTTCTATCTTATCCATGATTTCTTTCCTGCTCAGAGCTTCGTCTTTTGTTTTGTTTATTTGAGCTTCAATATTTGCCAGAAGTTCACAAGGATCCACAAGACCTAAGAAACAGAATTTCCAAAATCTATTACTACGAAGACAAAATACAATAGTGATAAAATCTGGCAAATTATTATTTGAATCCAAGATGCCAAAACAGAATCTATCAAGGCAGTAGATTTCTCAGGAGCAGTGCTTGGATCAGGTTCAATGTGGGTCTTATGGCATATGACCTCCAACTCTGACCTCTTTTTCATCACCAGTTCTCTCATTCTGCTTGCTTTCAGTTTATTGAGCCTCTCCACTTCTGCCGATAACTATTGGAGAAAGAAACACATAATTAAGTATCCATTATTGCTGAACATGAAAAGGAGAAAGAAAAACAACCAGGTAAAGATGCTTTCAAACCTGTTCAATACTCTCTGTTGAAAGAACACCAGGTTCCAAAATTTCAAATTCTGAGAGTCCACGTATCGAAGTAATCCTTGAGAATTTACTCTTCTCTTCTTTTGTCGAGTCCATCAGATTCCAAAGTTCAGATAATGATGCAACAATATCTTTCAGCTGTATTTAAGGAAGTCAGTTTAGATAACAACACAGCTGTATTTGGATCAAGGATTTGGTTGATGATCTAATTATTGTAAAAGAATGAAGGATCTAATTGTAGTGAGCTGTTAGACCATTTACTGTTTCTCTGTCCTTACCCCAATCCTTAAACCAAATACAGCCAAAGGTAAATCACACAACATAAACGCAGGATCCACACTACCTTCTGAAATCGAACTTTTCTTTCTGTTTGCAACTTAAGGACAGTCTGTTCTAGACCCTCCAATGTGCTATCACTGATGTTTGTAGATTGTTCGATGCTTGTTCCATGCAAGCTAGGATGCACATCACCCACTGTCTTACCAAAATCCCTCCCAAGCACACCACATAAGGAATGCACCTCGTTCACATACTCCAAAACTACATGGAGCCGTTCGGACTGCAGAAAGACAGAAATGCATGAACTAGTTAAAATCTGGTCAAATTGTGAAGGAGAGCTAACCCTTCCACTGTCTTCAATATTAGCCCAAATCAACTTTCTTGTCAAAATGCTAACTGTACTACATTAAAGGACATTGAAATAAGCATTACATTGTTAGATTGCTAGATTACAGTAACATGAAGGATGAATATTAGAAATTATGCTCTAGGTTTATTCTAATAAACAATATCAACATAGTAATTCAAGGCATAAAAGCATGGTTTAAGTTTTGGTTCTACTCAATGAATGCTATGCTAATTGAATAAGCAACCTGTCTCTTCCATACTTCAACATAGCAAAACATTCACCATTTTAGTCCGAGGAAAAAAGTAGCACACATCAGTGACTTCCATACCTTTAAAAAATTGGATCAAATTTCTTGAATAATGTACTTTAGCGATATGGCTTCGGGTTAACCCACCCGTTTACACATAAGTCTCAGCCTCTCAGGTATATGCAGATCATATGGAAAGCAGTTACCATCCACCAAGAAACAAATATAAGATGCAAACAGTATATCGCCTCTGGTTATATTAGTATTAACACAAGAACAGCGTAGACAAACATACCTTTTCTTTTTGTAGAGTTCTCAGCTGTGTTTGGTACTCGGTAAGCTTTCTCAGAGACAAGTCTTGCTCTTCTAGATTTAAGGAATTTGTAGCATTGATGAGATGACTGTATCCTGAAATCTCTGCAGTGATTTTATCAATTTGTGCTTTTATTTCCACAAATTGCCTGACACGTTCCTCTTTCTTTAGTTTTAAGTCTTCCACTAGTGGTGTGACAAATGCAATTTGCTCTTTCAATGATGTTGCTTTCTTCTCCATTTGGGTCTGTGAATTTTCCGTAAAAAAATGAGTTAACAACCTAAACAAAAGTATTTGACCAGCAATACAAGTCACTGAAAGTTAAAAACAAAACAAAACAAAACAAAAAACCTATGGGCATGTTAGCCAACTTGAGTTGAACAATTATCTGGCAGTCACCCTCATATTTTACTCGAAAAGATATTCATGCATTCACAACAGTAACAAAGGGTTGAAGAAGACAACTAATGGAAGGTAAGTGAAACATAACTTCAATGCCAACTGTAGTCTTATTACCAGCAAAACCCCCAGAGAAGTTCAATTGATGCTGAACTTCTAATTACAAAATTAAAGTGGTTACACCTTCCTTTCTTCCTTGAATAGAAAGGATTGATGGCTTTGGATACCTACCAAAAGTAGACTAAAATTAAATATGCTGCAATACTAATTCTATACAATGGTTAATTTTGATCAATCAGAATTTAATGATGCTTTTACCCAATAAAAGAATAAATCATTAAAAGTCATCCAACCTTCAGAATCATAATCATTAACAGCACCTAAAAGGCAAAAGCCATCACAGCACAATATAATAGCAGAAATTACGCATCAACCAGCAACACCCTTCTCTACAAACTTGTCTTTCACCCTTGAACAAATTTTCACCATGTGCTCGAATTTCTTACAGTAAAAACACTGTATTCCATCCACATATGTGGTTTTGGGGCCAGAAATTCTCCTATTACCCCGAATCCCTCTAACCAATCTTTCCCCGTACCACCAAAGCTTGATCATCATGAACACTACTCTCACCGGAAACCTTTTTCTGCAATTCTTTCAAATATAAACTAAACTTTACGTCCTCCATGGAAATCGTATCCCTCCCATATAACATAGTAGTCACAAAGTGTTCATATGATGCAGACAAAGAACATAACACAATAAGGGCCTAATCTTCATCATGAATCACATCTATATTTTTTAAATCCATGATAATTCGGTTCAACTCATCTAAATGGTCTTTTATGGGCATACCTTTCTTCATATGAAACGTATAAAGGCGCTGTTTCAAGTACAACCAATTGGTTAGCGACTTCGTCATATAGATGCTCTCCAACTTCAACCAAATACTGGCTGCCGAATCTTCCTCCCCAACCTCGCGGAGCACATCATCGACTAGGCATAATTGTATTGAACTGAGTGCCTTCGCATTAAGATCCTTAAACACACTATCCTGCATAGCAGCAGACTTCTTCAACACCCCCAACAAAGCCTTGCTTGTTCCTTGTTGCACCAACAAAGCCTTCATCTTGATACGCCATAAACTAAAAGAAGCGCTTTGCTCATCGAACTTCTGAACTTCAAAGCGAGTCGCCATTGAAAACGACCCCGAATACACAAACACAGAGAAAAACACAAGCCACTGTTTGAACCCGGAGCTCTGATACCAATTTGTTGTTCCAAAACCCAAAGTTCAAAATATAAACACAAGACCCAAGGATTTAGGTGGTTCCCCCCCAAGCACGAAGCTTTAGAGGTAAGTCCACGGGGAAAGAGCAAGATGATTCACTAATAATGGAGAGAAATACACAGAGCCGGCTTTACCCGTAACTCTCACTTAAAGAATCCACACGATATCTAGGAACAAATCTCTGAGGCGTGACCTACAAAGCATCAAACGTCTCATACACACGAAAGAGACAACTACAAATCCTAGGTATCTCAAATCCCAACTTAAAACAAAACCCTAGGAGGCGACATGACTCATATTTATAAGAAAGTACAAAAAATTAGGTCAAAAACCCCCCTTAAAAAAGCGCAACCGCACATATTCAGCACCCGTGGTCCGAACCACGGAAGCAGCAACCTTCTAGAACCTTAATTGACCCATGGTCCAGACCATGGACACAATGGTTTGGACCAAGGATGCCAGGAATATCTTTCAAACTAACTTTTGTATATTTCTTCGAACGTCTTGAATTCAAAGCATATCTTTCATAAATAGACCATAGACCGGATTGAATCCGAATCTAAATTTGATATTTCCCCGCCCGATAGTCCAAATCCGTTTAAAATATGAGCTCGATAAAAACAAACCCCCCCCCCCCCCCCCCCCTCTTTTTAACATACAACTCCAAGGCCGTGTGCTAAAAAAAAAAAAACCCAAAGCCCTTTTCTCTATGGGCCATCATTAATTCTTCGTTTCTGTTGTGAGTAGGAGAAATCGTTTACTGGTTACTCTAATTTAGTTCCTATACTGTGCGGATATTTTCGGCTGAACACAATGGAATATCATTATGATCACACAGTTGTTTCTGACCCGTGTCTTCTTTTTTGGATAATTCTGACCCGTGTCTTCTAGTTTCTTTTTTTAGTTTTTTCTTCTCATGGGTTGGGAGAAAAAGAAATGGGAGAAAATGGTTTCGATTATGCAATTTTCTAGTAAGCAAGCTTGCTTTCGCTAATAAACCACAGGCGGTTTATTTTTTTGTCCTTATTCAAAAAAAATTCGCATCAGCCAAAGCAAGCCGTCTGTAGAATTTTACTAAACAAGATTTTGGCTTTTTAATTTTTTTGTTTCTGATTAAAGTTTTAGGCTGCTATAGGAATTGGAAGCAGAAGAGGGTTCGGAGGTTTGTTTTGCCCGATTTGTTTATGTTTAGGGCCTAAATAAACAATATTTGTAGTCGCACAATTTTGTTACTATAAATGTGGTTTTTTTCCTTTCTAAATTATGTTTCCCCCCCTAAAATTCTGTATAAATAAAATAAACAAAAAAATTTAGGATCATATCCGATTTTTTTTTTTTAGATATGATATCCAAAAGTTTGGATTTGTATTGTCACTATCGGATTTGCCGATATCGGATTCAGATCCAATCTGGTCCATTGACAGGCCTATTTGTGGCCTCGCCACGTGGTGCTCCAACATCTTTATCTATCACACATTATACTGGAAGTTTGGAACTCAAAAAAATGTGTGGTGGATAAAGGGCGTTGGGGTAGTGCCCCAAGACCATGGAATAATTACTCTGGCTAATGACGTGAAATCTTATCAGAAATTAATGATCTCTTAAAGGACAAATTGCAATAGCCAACTGCCTGATCCGATTCAACACTAGTCTAGCGTGCAGTGACGTTCTCTTTTTCGCTTAACAGCGGATACTGAAGTAATTCCACTGACGGTGGAATAAAAGTTTCCTCCAAATCGATTGCATTGCGCAACATGTTCATGTTCTACTATTTGGAACCACTGTTTGAACACATTGCGCAATACAATCGATTTGGAAGACACTTTTGTTTTCACTGGCGGTGGAAATAACTTAATCTCATAAAGTTTATGCTATACTGTTTACGTAAGAAGAGAGAGAGAGAGAGCGAGAGCATTGTTCTAGAGTACTGAGTAATTTTTCCTAATGTTAAGTATTTCCTGTGTTGTTCCAGGATCAAATGTGTTAATGATCAACCAGACTGGAGACCCAAAAGGACTAGCAAAAAAGCAACTCATAGCCCGAAGGATCAACCACACTTTATGTTTGTCTATCTATAACTATCTTAATGCTTCACCTAAAGAAGAAAACTACCTTAAAGTTGAAATTATTGATGCTACCTAGCCTTTATCTTTATGCCTTATGGTACTGGGAAATCATTTCCAAAATGATTCACCACTTTCTGTACAGAGTTGTTTATTCAATAGTAATTCAACTGAAGAGAAAAAATAAAAAATAAAAAATTGGTAGCTGAAGAAAAATTGTTGCTTATCTCCGGACCATTAATTGTCAAAATGGACGACTGTGATGAGTGCTGGAGCGTGTCGCCCACAGTCACAGTTTTGTTGACTATAACGGTACATTTGGCGTTGGGTATAAGGACAAATGGGGGATAAGATGTAACTATGTTATAAGTAGAAATAAGTTAAGAAGGGAGATTAACCAAGAGGTGGTTTGTTTGTTAGTTGAAATGGATTGATAAGAATAAGTAGATAAAAAATAATTTGAGGGTTAACTTAATTGTCCCATGTAACGAGAATACATAAAGGGTTTGGAAAGATTTGAGGGACACTTGGTTTTCATCCACAAGATTAGTAGTTTGGGTGTAAAGGGAAAACTAAACCGGGTGTAAAGGGAAAATTGAACACCGGATAAGATTGGACTTGGATTATCTTATCCCCAGGGCTATTAGGACCCAAGGGCCTTGAGAGATAAAGCTAATCCAGGCCCACTCTTAATCTGGCATTTCATTCTTCATTTGCACCCGGATTGCTTATTCAGCAAATAAGTTAAAGACTAGTGTAGATCTTAGCGAAACTCACCCCACCTCCCAAGTCTCCCATGATAAGCTTATTCGGGTAGGCGTAATTACCGTCGTGCCCTTCAAACCTATTGTATTCTCATTCTCAACTAATTCCACAAATAATATATCCACCTCTTATCCTTCCTTATTTCTTATTCCCCAAAAGCTTTTTCACTTGCTAAACGAGCCATTTGTACAGGGCCCAGACATGGGAAAGGATACCCAAGCTAAAACCTGTCCATCCATACCAAAAAAGGAACATTAAAAAATAAGGGTCTTGCTATTGTGTGTCAACTGGGTTTACAATAAGCACAAAAAAAAAACACGTATTTCAGGGCACCTTTTACACTTTTCAATACATTTACACCTACTTTTATACACTTTTCAATACACATTTTACCATTTTCCAAAAAATAATAATTTGTTGATCATACCTTGCTAATCTAAAAATAATTATAAATACCCAAAAAAATGATTTAGTTGCAAAAACTCGAGCTACTAAATGGATTATCATATACAGTCACAAGATTGAATTTAATCAAGGAAATAAGTTTACTTTGTTCCGAACAATTAGAAGGGGAAATGGGGAAGGAAGCATCACATTGATTATGGCCAACACTTTGATTCTGACATTAAGATACTCAGTATATTTCATACCAGTTTCTATCCCTTTCAGTTTAATGCATGCACTAGTTTAACATCCAGGGAATCAGTCAGTTTATGTGGTACATTTAAAGACTCACTGTACTTGCCAAAACATCCAGGGAATCTGCCAAATCATACGATTAGAGTTCTTTGGATTCACTGAAGTACAAGATATTAAGAGTACTATGTGGAAATTTCCTAGTAAGGTTCTTCACTTTCTTTGGGTTATTTCCGGTTACTATAAGGATAAAAGCCCACAGTTTACTCCTATTTCATATAAACCTGTACCAAGAAAAGGACACCTACTTTATATACTATATGTACACCTAACTTGCACCCTACATGCACACCAAGGTGATGTGGCAGACAAGGAAAAATCCATCATTTCAGATGGGCCACACATTGTGCTTCTCATTAGAGAAATGATAGGTACACAACAAAAAGGCCACTACAAGGCCACAACAGGACCAAAACGGCGTCGTTTTGGTCCCCTCCCCAAAAAAAAAATTAAATTCCCTCCTCTCTCCGCCTCCTCACCCTCTTCTCTCTCCTCCCCCTCACCCCCACCTCATCTGACATCGACCGCCAAACCCCTGCCCAAACAACCACCACCAGTTTGGTCACTACCTCTCAAGCACAAACGGTGACTACCTTTCTGACTAGGGTTTAGCCACTAGTAGATCTGTTCCTACTGCCGTCGGAGAATATGTCAGTTCCGATTATGATCCATTCCGGTCACTACACACATCGTCTATTTCTGTTTTTGTAATGAAGTCATTGGCCTGTGGTTAAACAAAAGAGAGACTATTTCGAAACTTTGATGAAGTATTCCCAGAGCTATGCATTAATTCATCTATACCCCTTACACTTTCTGTGACTGGATTATCATTTTGTATGTTTGATTCCTTGTTTTCTTCCTTTTTTCCCCCAATTGTTTACTCATAAAGGTACACTGGTGTGGTTCTGTCGTGGCTTAGAGGTGGGGACTGGTGGTGGTGGTTTGGGCAGGGGTTTGCCGGTCGGAGGAGGAGGTGGTGGTGGTGAGGGGGAGGAGAGAGAAGAGGGTTAGCACTTAGCAGGCGGAGAGAGAAGAGGAAATTTACTTTTTTTTGGGAAGGGGACCAAAACGTTTTGGTCCCGTTGTGGCCTTGTAGTGGCCTTTTTTGTTGTGTACCTATCATTTCTGTTCTCATTATCTGCCACATCACCTTGGTGTGCATATGGGGTGCAAGTTAGGTGTACCCATATCATTTTTGCTTTACATACATTGGTAAATAATTCCAATCAAAATCTATCCTAAAAAATGGGTAAAGTTCACTGACCTCCTGTCAAAAACAGAAACATCCCCTTAGGTTTCTGTTTCTGAAATGACAGTCACCTCCCTTATTTTACCTGACAAATGTTAATATTCCCCATTCTGTTAAATGGTTTGCAAACAGTTTTAATTTGTCATTGTAAGGCCTTGTTTCAATTCATGGCTTAACCTCAAAACTGACTTATTGCGTTTTACGAGACATAACATTTTTTCACAATATATCGACTTAAAAACTAACTTAAGCCAAAGCACGTAAAGCAAGGAAGGGCACTCTCATTTCAGAAACCTGAGGAGAGGTTAGTAACATTTGCCCCTAAAAATTTATATTCTCATGTCTTTATACACTCAATCTTTATCTGTTTTTTCATTAACTTGTTATAAAATTTATAGTTTACATGTTCCATTTCCAAGTGGTTTAGCCAAGTGGTTATAAGAAAAAAATAAGTGCTCCTCCATAAGGTCACATGTTCTCATTTCTACGAAGGCCAAACATTTCAAACATTGGGGTCATTGGAGGTTTGCCCACGTGTTGTAGCGGGGGCCAATTAAAGCTGAGGCAGGCCCCTTCCCATATTCCCTCCGCTAATATTTTACCCTAAACATCGTTAAATCGTTATTGATCTGGGAAGTATTTCGTAGAAAATTTTATGAGAACATTTGTACTAGTAGTATATTTAACTTATCAAACTGCTCCACACCAAAAAAGAGTAGAATCTACTTCACTTCTTAACGGACTCATATATGGGCATGTGGTAGAGCCCACATATGAGTAACCCAGGATACTTCCAACGTGCAGTCTGTGAGACTAATGTATTATACAAGTGAACTCACAGGCATCAACTAGAAGCTTTGCTTGCTTACAAAGCATCTACACATGGAGTATTAAAAAGCTTTACGTGTTGTATTGCTAAAGCATCAAAGCCGGTACTCTTTAATGATGTGGAAACGTACCGAACGAGTCCTGCAGTTCTTCGACACAAGAAGAGGGCTCAAATATGTGCTTGAGAATGTCCCTGACAATTTCTAGAATTTCCTCTTCTTTGCAGGATGTAACAAATTTGACTGCAATGGGAAAAGATCCAAAATTACTACTACTTGTCACACACCCGCATCACAAATAAAAGCGCACAGATTTCTATTCGTATTTTTGGAAATAAATACAAGTACAAAAACATTCATCGTCAATTCTTGATGATAAAGTCATATATTGTGTTCCTCAATAAATGGATTTGAGTTAGCCAAAAACACAAAAATCAAAGACGAGAAAACAGCATGGATATGCTTATCAAACAAGTTTTTTCTTTCTGGCTTTTCTCATAAGATGAAATAAAAACGGAAAATAAAACCATATACCGAACATATTCGATACAACAAAGATAGAGGCGTGTCATATATCCTCCCGTGTTTTTCACTTCATACTCACAGGATGGGCTCACCTCAAGTGTTTGTGTAAACCAATTATGCTCACATGAAATAAAATAAGCAATCAAATATTACAAGAGCTGTTTTTATAAGATGAATGATGTGATACAAAATAAGTGATGGTCTTGTGAGATTTAATTGGTCCATGTCAACGACTCTACTCACTCTAGCAAAACCCGATCCCTATTACTCCTTGGTGTTATTACTATCTTTGTAGCATATATCGAATGAAATAATTAATTTAGTACTGTAAGGTCCATAACCATGGAAGTTTAGCATCAGGGCTGAAATTTATATCTAGTAAGGTGGGACCCACCAAGACTAGAAGGATTGAGAATTAAGATATCCCAAGGAACAGAGCCTATTTTAAGCAAATAAAGGACAGCCCCTTATTTGGTGCATTTACAACCTTTGTTCCCGGAGACAAAAGAACACGAGGGGAGACTCACATGTGAACTCTCTGCACAAAAAGTCAAGCCCAAAATCTGGGAATGCATGGGCCAGTGACTTTCGATACATTTGACACTAGTTACCTTCACCTTCAAAGTAAGTATGGCCCATATTTATCAGGGTGGCTCATGAATAAATTTATAATCCCAGTCATTATCCTAAGGAGTTAACGCAATTTTCTTAAAAATTGACCACCTATCCACATTCTCATAATGAGGCTCATTCCCCATATGGATATGTTACCCTTCTTTTGTGGAAGACCAAATTGTACGACTCCTATATTTTCTCCCCACATGCATATGTTAAATATAGACCGCGTGAACATTTAGTCATTACCCATGGGTCTGCTACATTAACTTACTAACAACTAACCCACTAACTCAGTGGCGTAGTAAGGGTGTTAATCCCAGGGGGCCCGATATTTATTATATCATGTCTTTTGCTTTTCAACATAACAAATTCGTGCATTGAAATTGTTCTAGCATATGCATTAAAAGTATATGAATCATTTTGTTCCATCCTTTAGGCTACTATAACAGATTATTTTTCACTTATGTAAGACATTGAGAAATCAAAATACTAAAAAACTTGTTTTTTTAGTAAATCAAACTAAAATTATTAAGATCATATCAAATAATTATATGGGTCTTGCTAATGTGTGCCCAATTGGTATACAATAAGCACACAAACAAACAAAAAAAAACACACATTTCAATACACATTTTACACTTTTCTTTCTTTTTTTTTCTCGGATTTTACACTTTTCAATACACTTTCATATATTCCAGTACACTTTTCACACATTTCAATACATTTTTTCGACCTTAACTTGTAGCATTTTCCTAATTACATTATAATATTCATAATATTCAAATTAGTATTATATTAATAAAAATTTTGAAACCCGGGGGGCTAGGGCCACCCCCAGCCCCATGTTAGTTCCGCCCTTGAACTAACTTACTAACAAGAAACAACTAACCCAACGCTATCACTGTGGCCAAAAAAACAAATCCTTCTCAATCACAGACCACTTTGGCCTCTCTTTTTTGTGGTAGCAAGTTTAATTGGCCATTATGGGAAGCTTCAGCTATCTCAAATAAGAGATTTCCTCAAATAAAAGTACAGGAATCAAATCTCCAACGACTATATGGGGTTTGGTGAAGGCATTGATCACGAAGACAATGATAAGAGATAAGAGAACAATAAGGACCCCAAGTATATGAAGAAGTGGGCGTAGGGAAAATTATAAAACATGAACATAATTTCTCTTTTGAGAATTGGAACTGAATGCAGGAATGGTGGTTCGAAATGGGGACCCCCAGATTACATCATAGATGATCATGGTCATGGTCAGGACTCAGCAGAGATTCACTATGCACCTTTTTGATAAGGATGACTACGCAGGCCAATACAGCCTGTGTGAGAGAGAAAGAACCATCCAACCAAACACTCTCTCTTGGTTCAACAACCATAGTTAAGAATTAACACGTATGGCTTGAGGCATTTGTCTACTATTCTTGACTTTCAACTCACCAAAACAAACGAATATCTTAATGAGTTGTGACCACCAGCTGGTGTAAGAGGGTAAAGGTCCCTTTGTGAAGAAAAATCCAAAACGTGGACCATCCTAGCAGATAATCAAAGCACTGTCTAAGAAAGAGACACCCTGAATCAAGTTTTCTCAGTAGGTAGTCCACAACTCAACTTTGAGAGAGAGAGAGAGAGAGAGAGAGAGAGAGAGAGAGAGAGAGAGAACCTGAATCAAATTTATTGGTAGGTGCATGGTCCATGAACTCGACTGCAAGCAAACTTTCATGCATATGGTTCAAAATTAGCTTTAGCAGGAAAACTACATTTCTCATCATTCACTAGCCAATTCCTTTCTGCGTTGCAAGCACTTTTATGTGTGTTTCATTTTTTATTTTACTCAAGAATGGATGCTTCATCACACAAAAAGCCAATCTACATAAAGAGAGTGACTCTTTTCTACTTCATGTCTCATTCAAGTAGTTAATGTCTATAAGTCTAGAGGCTTGGAAAAATGACACGAAAAATATCTAAGAATGAATTATTTTAGTATTTTTATTTACTTAAATGGAGTGTGCGCTCTATTTAAAATGAATGCACCAGTCCTGCGTTCAATAAAACACATTGATATTATTCCCCAACCAATATCAGTTTACAATTTAATCTTAAACCATTGACTCCGTTCGTTAAGACCCATGAACGAACTTTTGAGTTCTTCCCATGCGCTCGTTTGCCCTTTTCAAAAGCATCAGTCAATAGAAGTCCACCCATCCGTTGCTATACTTATTAAGAAGAAATGCTATTCTCACTGCACATTTTCCACACGGCCTCTGAACTTTATCCGCGGCCTCAAAACTCTATCCAAAGGTTCAATATTTACGTCTCAACTAAAGTACCCAGCTTAGAATACGTCTTACAGAAAACAAACTCTTTGAAAAGTCCAAATCTACTCACATAGCGATTGAGATCTATATTATGTAGAATCAAATCAGTGTGTTCCAAGGTAAAGGGCCTAGCACGGATTTAGTAAGTTTAGCCGCTAGCAGTGAGAATCTCCTTTCCATTGATTTGGTACCAGCCGTGAATAAAAACAAATGCTGGGGGTCCAAAACTGTGCAATAGAACCTACATAGACGTGCTTATCTGGACCACTGTTGAGAAGATCTTATATGGACGGTGGTCATTGGTCAACCGTCAGACCCTATACAGCTCGTGGGAAATGATCGATATCAACCTATGATACCATCTAATCCGTACACGTGGCAACAACCAAAAGTTTCTAGGACCCACCAAGTTGACTAAAATGCTCCCATCAACATTTGATTTTGATGCTTCTATTTAGCAGCACACCCGAAAACACTTCTGCTGGTGAAACTTTACAATTGGGTATCCGTATCCATAATGGGCTCGATGTGGCTCAGCTACCTGCTACCCACTATCAATCTTCAATTGGGATGAAAAAAACCCCTATGGATTGAACCCGTCAATTACTAGATACTTCAAAGGGATCCCGGTCAAAAGCTCCAAATGATTCCGCCAGAGTCACAAGGATCATGAATTCAAATGCCTGTGCCAAGTATGAAATCATCTTGATTTTATGATGGAGAATAAAACCTACACTACTCAAAGATAAAAATTAACCTACACAAGCCTCCCCAGATCTCGAAGTGCTTGCCCAAGTACTCAAAATCTGAAGACCAGGCCCCATCTTATCTATCATTGCTAGACATTATTTCAGGAAAGCTTCTAAACAGAAGTGCCAGACTTGGTTTTGCAAACCCAAAGGCTCGGCTGATAAGAATGAAGGCATACCCAACGAAACTAAAAAGCTAAATCTAATGTAATTCGCCAAAAGTGTTCACTTGCTCCTTCACACCATTGAAGATAATTATCTTTTCCCTCTTAAAATCTTTCCTAAAGTAAAGTCGTTCAATGACAACTATCGTCTAGCGACAATGTAGTACATGAAAACAACGATGTCAAAATATGCATACCAGGTTGACTCAACACCTATGTTATGTGGATTGTTGTAATTTAGACCTTAGAGAAGAACTAGTGTCAAACACACTAGACACACGTAATCTATAGGATGTGTCGTTGGATATGAAACCAGTTAATTGGATTTGTGCCCATCAAGTACGCCTAATAAATTGATTTTAGCACATGCACCTTTCATTCACAAAACATATTATCTAGTGCAGTTTATTTTATAAGCAACATTTCAGCATAAAAACTACTCCCTCCGTCCCTTTTTAAATGTTTAACTTTCCATTTTGGGCTGTCCCTAAATAAGTGTGTGGCTTGAAAAGCTAATGGTTTTTACAATTATCATTTTGCCCTTTTGAAAACTTAGTGGATAAAAGAGTTAATGGGTAAAAATGAAGGATAATTTTGGAAAGTAGAGGTAAAAGTTGATGTGAAAAGTGTAAAGTGGAGGAAAAAGTTGATGTGAAAGGTGTAATGATAATGTTTCTTTAATAAGTTGAATTTACGAGGTAACACATTTAAAAAGGGACGGAGGGAGTAACTTTTAGTATGAAAAACTATATCACGGGGTCCTTGGCAAGAATCTAACGCTTTGACGTATACCCGCCCAATGATCCATTAACACTGAGTCAGTTCAAGGAGAATAGACTGTCAAAAGGCTCTAACCTTCCTATAGCCTTTGCTACTAAATATTGGAACATATAAGAGCTGAGACCGGTAGCACATTCATAGGGATTGATTGTCATCTACAAATCATTCAACTCTTGTCAAGCTTGCTCAAACTCTTCACTCATGGCAACATATTTGACTGTACCAGGCAGCTCGAATTGGCTCATAACCAGCTAGAAATGACAAGGAAAACTAATTCCCTAACCCCATTATTTTATTCACCGAAAATCCTGAGAAACCTCTTATACAAATTTCGAAGACGCAAATAACTTTTCTGAATCAGGTTAATTGATGGTTAGTTTCCAAAGTCTTTTTGTCCTCTATGAAACAAAGCCTACTCAGCTCCATTTGCCATCAGAACAGAACAGAAAAATTTGTATCAGCGCTGCTGATAGTTAGATAGTTAATAACTTTTCCTAGTCTTTGGTTTCATATCTGTATAACCATCAACACTGAAAATGCACATGAAAGAAAAAAATTAAATATGCAAACTTAGAGTAAGGAAAATTTACCCCAAGGAAGAACAGGGAATTCCCATTTCTGTTTAGGAACTGTCACAACATATGTAGCAACCTGCAAAAAGTCCAGAATGCTTCTCAAATAAAGACAGTAAGACACAGCAAGTGCAACACTTCTGGATTAGTCAAGTAGAATTAAGAAATGCAAAACCACATGCCAGTATTGACGCAGCAAGATTTCTGGGAGAATAATAAAGAGTTGACGTCTCCTCCTTTTCATAGACAAGATCCATGATATCCATGGCCGCTTCAAAGTTCACAAGTTGCCCAACTCTTGCAACTCCCCTACATCCATGTAGAACAGAAAAGATGGAATTAATGGTCAATTAGGACAAAAGGATACACTGAATAGATGATTTCCCAGTAAAGAAGCTACATATTTTATTAGATAAAATTAAAAACAGACTCACTCAAACTCAACGAAGAGCTCCTCCAGGAATTTAAAAGCAATATTATCCGTACCAATCTCAAAATCCAATACCTTGAAGAAGGGGACCAAAAAAGCAAAGCCAAATAAAAAAAACATCTCAGTTAAACTGACAAATGCAAGCAACCACAGACGTTTTATGGGATTTACCTGCATTAAGAGCACCTCCTGCAGAATACCATTGTCAATCACCACAAGAATGAAACAAAATGAAGCTTATATTTTGTAAAAACCAATGGTAGAAATAGTAGCTTACTGCTTCCAAGAAATCACGAGTTGTAAAATGCTATTCCATAATCATCTTGTCTCCCCAAAACTTCAAACTTTTGACAGATAGGGGCTGGGAATCATGTATCTGCAAACAATTGACGTGAGAAACATACAAACAAAGCTAACAATGAAAGGCCATGATAAGCAAAACTTGATTACCTACTTTGCTTGAGATCCATATCGAAACTAGGGAAAATAATTGCAGGTTGCTCTCTCTCATGGGATGTAAAAGCCAGTTTTCCTTGTCATTGCTCAGTCTGAATATTTGCAAGTTCAAGTTAATGGTCACAATTCACAAAATTTGTAGTAGTAAAGAAATGATACAATCTTGTTTGCAGGAAGAAAAAAGCATAACGAAAAATCATTCAGAGACTTAATAGTTCTATTAGGCACTCAAATTTTGAGCCATAAAGTTCATTTGCCCACTGAGGCTATTCAACTTATGCCATCATAATGTTGCATGGCAATGATGCAATGCATGTCAAACACCCCTATTGCATGTCAAACACCCCAGGATCTATCATGATATTTTAATAAATCAATCAAGAAAATTTGCTCATTCTTAGTTTTTGAAGTGATTAACCAATTCCATAGCAGACTCATGATTAAGGCTATCACTTACTACGGTACTACCGGAGCCTTTGTAAACTCACTGTTGGGTTCTAAATTCTAACATAGTTAAAGTTGTTGAGATGAGAATACTGCTGCCAATAAAAATCGCTTTTGTTTATCCTTGTGCCAAGTGTCAGGCTAGACACTGTTCAAAAAAGAAAAAGTGTCAGGCCAGACTACTCGGATTCCTTTCACAGACCAACAAGAAATACCAGGCCAAAGAAAGAAAATGGAAAGAATTTTCCTTAGAGAGGTGCCAATGGAATAAACCAAGGCAAGGTCAAGATAACAAAAATCAAAGCAAGCTCAAAAAGAACTAATCAACTAAAAAGAACTGAAATTGTTTTATAAGAGTATTTGATGGGACCTTCATTTTTTGAATTGGTATAATTTTTTAAAGGCTTCTCTTAAGAAATGCCAAGTGGACAAATGTAATTGTAAGGTAAAAGCTTTCCAGATTAATCCTGATTAATTGTGAATCGGCTAGTCGGATTTTTTTTTCCTTATATAAAAAATATATATTTTCCTCCCTCCTTCCCAAGTTTTTGAGTAAGTAGAATAACACAAGTAGCACAAATCATCTAATAATAACATGAAAACTAAGTAAAATACTAAAACCACGTAGTTACTCAATCCATAATGCCAAGTTCAATGTTCAAAGATCAAACCAACTCAAAGTATGAAACCAAGTAATACCAAATAACTAGTCAATTACAAAACATGGTCTCTGTCAGACTCACGCTCATAATCCTCATCTTCCTCTTCGTTAAATAACATCCAAAATAGAGACATGGAAACATAAGTGGACTGCAGACCGCACACACACACACACACACACACACACACACACACACACACAGACATCAAGGAGAGAGACAGAGTAAGAGACGACCAGAAGGGAGAGATGGAATAAGGCTTTAGGGTTTTCCTATTTTGTTTTTTAGACCAGGACGATTAGGATATACGATCTTTAGGTTATGTCTTATTGTATATGTTTGCTTTGTTACTTATGACAGTTATCCCCATGTACATTTTAATATCACATATTTCAATTTTTTTTTAAAAATAAAGAAATTACCTCCAACTAGTCTCCGACTTGTCGACTAATCCCGACTTTTTGACTCATCCCGACTTCCGACTAGTTGGCAACTAATGTCGATTGATTCCTGATTAATCGGCCTGGTGACTAATTGACCGCCCACTAATCGAGTCCACCAGGCACCGACTATGGGTGCACAAACACCGGGCCGGACCGGGTTTCGGGCCGGGCTTATACTAGATAATAACGAGATTTATCCATTCCCAAGCCCATCCCATTAGTAATCGGGCTTCATTTAATATGCCCAAGCCCGCCCCAAATAGAATTTTAATTTCCCAAGCCTGTCCAACAAGCCCATTTACTTTTCTAAAGCATGGTATCACAAACATAAATTAATCAACCATAGCAATCACAATAATAATTCACAACCGTAATAATATAAGTTCTAAGTTCTCCCCAAAATATTAAAAACCCACCCATAAATTAAACTGCTATAAAAGATGGAACTCAAACAAGTAAAAACTTCTCTCGAGTATCTCTCATTTAAATTCACACTTTTTCACAGCAGATCTTGTAGAGCACGATAAAAATAAAAGGAAGAAAAAACTATGAGTTATTATTATAAGACATTAGTTTAAGGGAAAAAAAACTTCAAAGTTTTCTTAACAAATTGCTATTACTTCAAATGTATTCTCCATATAGGTAGTACATAGCATTCGTCTTCATCCATGTCAATTTCATCAAGATAAACAAACCCTAAATAGCTAGCTTCTAGCGATAACACATACATATATACATATAGTATTAAAGTAAAATTATTATTTAAATCGGGCCGGGCCGGGCTTTAGAGGAATTTCTCAAGCCCGGCCCAATTAGTAAACGGGCTTAAAATCTCAACCCAGCCCGGCCCTATGGGCGTAAATATTTTTCGCAAACCCTTAAAAAATCGGGCTGGGTTGGGCTACCGGGCCGGTGTGCACCCCTAGCGACTAGGCGCCGACTAGGCCGATTTTTAGAATACTGATTGTCTCCCTATATCTCTCGTGAGGGGCCCAGGTAGGGCATTTTTCATTTGGCGTTGAGGAAAATAGAAGAGATGCCATTTGCAAAGTTGAAGCAGTATTCCAAGTTATAGCATTTGAAACTAGTAGTGTGTAAACAATGCATGGTCATAACATGCCAAAATGGAAATTGTTTAAGCATCCAACGCCCAACTAATTCAAAGTTATTAGAGAGGTCGTTGGGGCTGATAAGTATTATTTACTCAGAGAAAATCTTCACATCCCTCGCACAGGCAAACTCTCGACTTAGACATGTTGTGGTAAACAACGGATCCATACCATAAGGATCACAATTAAAGAAGCTGTACTTTCGGCATAAACAAGGAAATAGGGTCTAGATAAATCTCCCTAAAGCTTTGTCAAGTTAAATCAACCAACCAAACAGTAATTGGAAATGAGTGTAGAGGCACTCAGACTCATGGAGTAATTAAGGAGACAATATTTTATGTATGTTGGACAACCTCTCAACAGCTATAACCTCAAGTGATTTCTTAATTCAAACTTTCAAGCCTCCCGAAAGGACTGCCAGATTCTGATATTCATATATCCAACATGGCAACACGACAAGCAACAAACGTCAATATCAATTACACAAACCAAGCATTACTGCTAATTCTCTGGTTAAAAGTATCAAAAGGAAATCCATACTAGCAAGGTTTATTGGAATTACGATATGCCTCCATGCGCACAGATATTGTTCTCAACTTTTTATCAATGTCTGTCGAGAAATAAAGTCATACTAATCTAATAAGACACGAAGCTGAATTCAATGGTCTATAGTACGTAAATTGCATATGAAAAGATCCTACCTGGAGAGAGAAGGGCAGAACTGATCAGCAAATAGTGATAACGCAGAGTACTTCACGATTGGACGAACTTGAAGTTGCTATACCACGAAACAAATCATTTAAGCAAAACAAAATATCAAAATCTAGAGAGGAGTGATTGAGAACGAATTCAGAAACATTAGTATACACATACGTGCGTGTATATGGGTAGGGTTTGCAATTGCAGTGCAATCTGAGTAGATTAGGAAATTGAAGAACACTCACCTGAGCAGATTGGATGAGGAACTCTAACAGTCGAAGTCGGACAGAGGACGACAACACATTGTTCATTTCTCTCTCCGTGTGAAATCGCTGTGCAAAGGCGAACTGCCGAAACTCGAAAGGCACCATTGATAAAAGAGTGCGAGATGGGAAGGGGTCTGGAGGGACCTTTAAAATCAGCGAAGCGAAAGGTCGGGTAAATTTTTTGTCACGTGGTTGACTTTTATTAAACAAATACACAAAGCAAGGTTTGAATACAGTACTGGCTTACTGACGGAACAATTTTAGGTACCGTTTTAAATTTGTGGCTAAAATGAATATGTATATATATACAAGTCATCTTATTAACAATCTGCTCGATTGTCAAAAAACACACTTCAATACATTTTTAATGCATTTTCACACACTTTTATATACTTTTCATGCCATCATATGTGTTAACATCTTGAACATTGTCTATCTATATATGGATTGTGTTGACCTTATTTTGCAGGAAACTAAAAGCTCTCTCTCTTTTTTTAAATTTTTTTTTTTTACCGTCCTAGGCATCTCATAATCGCTGGGAAGGCCTTCTCATTGTCTATCTATATATGGATTGTGTTGACCTTATTTTGCGGGAAACTAAAAGCTCTCTCTCTCTCTCTCTCTCTCTCTCTCTCTCTCTCTTTTAAATTTTACCTATACAGTCCTACGCATCTCATAATTGCTGGGGAAGGCCTTCTCAATTCCTAACCCTTTGACGATTATCATCTGTTGGTGTAATTATCATATAACCAATGGAAGTGAATACATCGAGAGTGAATAAATGATTGCTTCATTGCATGTTACATTGTCGTTGTCCTTAAGACGATATTCGCCCCCACCAATTCTAGTGAATTTGGTGTGCACCGGATGTTGGATTTTGCGACTACAATTGACGTTTGAAGAGGCACAGAAGTTTCTGGCGTGCAGGTCTCAATTTTTTGGACCGCGGGAAAGTTGTAGTAATTTCCGTCCAGATGGGAGTCAAGTTTGTCCGGACAGTCGGGGCTGACTTAAGTATGGATTTCGGGCGGCTGCACGTTTTTGTAGGTTTTAACCTAATATTTTGTGTACTCTTATAAATACCAGCCTTTTGAGGACGGTTAGGGTTTGGACTTTTTGAGTGAATCCCTTTAAGAAAGCCCCCATGGGATTCCTCGTAGAATGTTAGGGTTTCTCGGTTGTTCCATTATGGTCTTTTCATTAGGACTAGGATATTAGAGTGAGCTTTGTCTCTTTTGTGTTCTTGAGACAACTCTGTAGGTTGCTACTCAGAGATTTGTTCCCTACATATTGTGTGAGTGCTTCAAGTCAGAGTAACAGGTATAGCCGGTTCTGTGTATTTCTCCCCATTATAGTGAATCATCTTGCTCTTTTCCCGTGGACGTACCTTTAGAGCTTCATGCTTGAGGGGGAACCACGTAAATCCTTGTGTCTTGTTTTTTTGTTGGTGTGTTTATATTCTCATACTTTGGGTTTCAGCACATCAAATTGTTATCAGAGCTCCGGGTTTTTAATCCGAGGCTTTCGTTTTCTGCTACATAGGATTGCGTGTTTGGTTATCGTCTTGATGGCGACTCATTTCGAAGTTGAGAAGTTTGTACAACAAGGATTACAAAGGCTGTCCCTTCAGGGACATCCGATAAAATTGGAACGATACAGAGAAGATTAGCATGGCCCCTGCGCAAGGATGACACGCACAAATTGAGAAATGGTCCAAAAATGGATTACACAAGGCTTTGTTGAAAAAATCCAAGAAGCCTGCTGTGTGCAGGATAATGTGTTTGAGGATCTCGATATGAAGGCGATTAGTTCGATTCAGGATTTAGCAGATGGTGCAAAAGTGGGTTTGGGAGGATTTTGGATTTGAGGCAGCGCCTTTATGCGATTTGTATGAATGAGGTATGCCCGAGAAAGACTATTTTGATGAGTTGAATCGAATTAATTTAGTTAGACTCCTTTTGGATACGTTGTGAAGTGATTCATGTAGGGTACCGCGTGGAGATTCAGGTCTATTATTAATTCGGTTCAATTATTAGGAGTATACGAGAAGGCATATGAGGCTCCGTGGTGGGGTTGGGAGTCTCTGCGGTGAAGTCGGTTAACTCTGGGTGGAGTTTGAGCATGTCTTCTTTGGCATTAGTAATGGGTGCATGTGGTCGACGTCGACATCGACATTCGGTTGACGATGAGTGCTCGTTGGATGGATTAACTCCATGGTGGAGTTCGGTGTTTAGCTCTGGGTGGAGCATGAGCAGATTTTCGTCGGCATCAGTCATGGGTGTATTGGGTGGGAGGTACCCGTTTGAAGATGAAAAGCTCGATTTTTAACTCTATGGTGGACTTTCGGTGTTTAGCTCCGAGTGGAGCTTGAGCGGATCTTTGTTGGCATCAATGATGGATGCATTAGTTAGGAGGTGCCTATTTGAAGATGAAAGATTCGATTTGGTGATCATCCCGGTCGGGGAAGAGCGATTGGTGAGAGGATTGCCTATGTCGTTGACTTGGAAGGGAATTTAAGTCAAGGTGGAGATTGTTGGATTTTGTGATTTGAATTGACGTTTGAAGAGGCACAGAAGTTCGTGGCGTGCAGGTCTTAATTTTTTGGACCGTGGGGAAGTTGTAGTAATTTTTTTCCAGATGGGAGTCAAGTCCGTCCGGACGGTCGGGACTGACTTACATAAGGATTTTGGGCGGCTACGCGTTTTTGTAGGTTTTAACCTAATATTCTGTGTACTCTTATAAATAGCAACCTTGAGGGCTGTTAGGGTTTGGGCTTCTTGAGTGAATCCTTTTGAGGGAGCTCCCATGAGGTTTCCTGTTGAGTATTAGGGTTTCTTGATTATTCCATTATGGTCTTTTCATTGTGATTAGGATATTATGGTGAGTTTTGTCTCTTTCATGTTTTTGAGACATTTGATGCTCTGTAAGTCACTCCTCAGAGATTTGTTTCCTTAGACATCATGTGAGTGCTTTAAGTGAGAGTTACAGGTATAGCCGGCTTTGTGTGTTTCTCCCTATTATAGTGAATCCTCTTGCTCTTTCCCCGTAGATGTACCTTTAGAGCTTTGTGTTTGAGGGGGAACCACGTAAATCCTTGTGTTTAATTTTCTTGTTGGTGTGTTTATATTCTCATACTTCGGGTTTCGACACAACACCGGGTTGATAGCAAATTTGACTCCAAGATACAATGAAGCCCAGTCCTGATTGACTATTTGTTCAACTGCGTCATGCACAGATGAAGAAGAACCAAAATCCCTTCAAATTTTGCAAGCCCGCCAAAAATATATTTAGGAGATAATTTTAGGGAGAAAGAACAATCAGAATCGTATTGATTATGTCTATTCAATTGGTAGAACCCCTTGCCTTTATATAGGCATGGATCGTGACCATTGGCCAAAGATTACAACTCTTCGATCAAACCCAATAGTCATGTCTACTCTTAATAGCCATGACTATTCAATTGACCCTAACAGTCATACATTTTAGTTTGGTCATGTCTATTACTTTAACCTACACACTATTTGCACTTAAATCCAATAGTAATGTCTATCATTTAATCCTGAATAGACACACTTTTTGGATTATAACTGTTCACCAATAGAAGCAAACAACACTATTTACACCTTTTAATTCCAAGCGGTGCAATGCCACCATAACAAATAGGAAACTACTAGTAAAAAAATGCACGAAAGTGAATGTAGTAACAACTGTTCATAAACTCAAGAACAGAAACAAAAGATCACATAATTAAATAGACCTTATGCAGTTTATAAGAGGAATAATGTCAGACTTGATAACCACACGCACAAAGTGAAATGTTGCACCAAATTCCTTCCTATCGGTAATTAGAGTCACAAACAGTTGCAACGGCTACAAAGTGGGGGTTAAAGACTGTTTGATAATGAACATACTTGGGAGTAAAAAAGTCACATGCAAATAACACACCCCAAAGTAACCAACAGTCAAGCAATTGCAGTTATTGACACTATCCTATTTTCAAGTCATAATTATGCACCATAACACATTGAAAATAATTTAAAAATCACGATGGTCAGCCCCAACCGTTTACTTCAAACGGTTTCATACCTGTATCAAATAGATATTAAAAACTCAAAATGTAATACTCATATAATATGCATATCAATAGTAAAATTGAGTTCATGTTTTAAACACCATGAGTATATAAAAAAAGAGTGTTTGAGCGTACCTTACTCCACGTGAAAAGATAATATGCGAGGAGGCAACTTACTGAAAATCACATCTCCATAATTTGATTAGATAACCATTTTCTTTAAAAGATCTCCAATACCATCTAACTTTTCCATGATTGTGCATTCCCAATTGTCTTTCTCAATTTTCCTAGATACCAATTTGTAATGCATTTGTTTGTAACAGTACCGCTTCTTTTGCACTTGGAGTAGTACATAACACCATTCTTACCATTCCACTGACTTTGATGACGCATCTGATCCCAATGCTCCTTATTTAATTTGCTTTGCCCTATTTGTAATGCATGTTTATCAAAATGCGAGTCCAAGACCTGCCGAACTTACACCAAAATTTGGTTTCACTTATGTCATAATAAAAACCACTGTTCTCCATTCCTTCATACATAAATTTCTCTCCGCCTTAAAATAATTTCTCCAAACGAAATACTTCCATTTGTTCATGTAATATCGTCTTAAGATTATTGGTGTAAATATCGTATAACCGATGGAAGTGAATAAATCTGGAGTGAACAAATGGTTGTTTCAAGGCGCATTACATTGTCATTGTCCTTAAGAAGATATTCGCCCCCACCAATTCGAGTGACTTTGGTGTGCACCGAGCTGATAGCGAATTCGACTCCAAGATACAATGAAGCCCAGTTTCGATTGACTGTTTATTCAACTGCGTCATGCACAGACGAAGAAGAACCAGAATGCCTTCGGATTTTGCGAGCCCACCAAAAACATGCTTAGGAGATAATTCTAGGGAGAAAGAACAATCAGAATCATACTGATTATGTATATTCAATTGGTAGAACCCCTTGCCTTTATATAGAAATGGATTGTAACCGTTGACCAAATATTACAACTCTCCGATTAAACCCAATAGTCATGTCTATTCATAATAGTCGTAACTATTCAATTGACCCTAATAGTCACACCTTTTAGTTTGCTCATGTCTATTCATTTAACCTACACACTTAAATCCAATAATAACGTCAATTCATTTAATCCTGAATAGACATACCTTTTGGATTATAACCGTTCACCAATAGTAACATGTAAGTTGTTGGTGTAAATATCATATAATCGATGAAAGTGAATAAATCTGGAGTAAATAAATGGTTGCTTCAAGGTGCGTTACATTGTCATTGTCCTTAAGACAATATTTGCCCCCACCAATTCAAGTGAATTTGGTGTGCACCGAGTTGATAGCTAATTCGATTCCAAGATACAATGAAGCCCAGTCCGATTGACTACTTGTTCAACTGCGTCATCCATAGACGAAGAAGAACCAGAATGCCTTCGAATTTTGCGAGCTTGCCAATTAACATATTTAGGAGATAATTTTAGGGAGGGAGAACAATCAGAATTCTACTGCTTATGTCTATTTAATTGGTAGAGCCCCTTGTTTTTATATAGGCATAGATCGTGACCATTGGCCAAAGATTACAACTCTTCGATCAAAATCAATAGTCATGTCTATTCATAATAGCCATCACTATTCAATTGACCTTAATAGTCACACCTTTTAGTTTGGTCATGTCTATTCATTTAACCTACACACGCTTTGCACTTAAATACAATAATAATATCTATTCATTTAATCCTGAATAGATACACCTTTTAAATTATAACCGTTCACTAATAGTAACATTTAATATTCATTAATATTTTGAAAATGTTCCAACATCTGTCACCTTCAATAGTCGTTGCGTGTTTGGTCTTAGTTTGTTGGGTTAGATTTAAGACCTTAGTTAAACTGGATTTTTTTTTTTTGTTATTCTTGCTTGTAACGATACTTTTTACCTAGGAGTACTTTTTTGCCATCATTTAGTATTATGTCCTTTCTTTTGTAACAACAAAAAGAATAGAATGAATAATTACAGTACTAAAATTAAAAGAGATTGCTTTCAACAACCCTCTCTTTTCAATGTTCATGTATACATGGGAAAGCTGTAATTTGCAATGGTAAAACTCAACTCAGATATCATACCGACACTGTTAGTTAATAGACAATTTAAGAACTCAGAGATGACACTAAAAAATAGTTAAAGTTCTTTATCAATTAGGGTATATCTGACTTGTCAACGTCGTTTGTGAGATAATTACTTAGTGGTCTTGGGATACTGTGTAATGCTGTCCCAACACTTTTTCCCACTACACAGGGTTCATACATCTAGTCTAGCACCCGCCCCACATAATTTTTTCATGGAGAAGCTAGGATGGCGTGGCACCACGTAGCGGCAGCCCAAGACCAAAAAATAAGTTTTTCGTTTGTGCACCTAAGGACAAAGTTAAGTACAATTTGAACTAATTTCTCTTGACTTAAAGATTTCATGTGCATAATTACTAGTTAAGTAAAAGTTAGCATATAAACGTACGTCCTTCCCCACATTATATAGGGATGTGCCTTCGAACTTGGAAACCCACACCTTTGTTTCCGTCATAGAAGCATTTGCATAATTGGAATATTTCTGACACAATCCCATTATACATTGATTGAAGAAAACACTTTGGACAAAGGTTTGGACGTGACCTCAATATGTAGATAATTCACTAAACTTTTACCCAATTATTTCTCTTTCATCAATCCAAGTATTGGTTCATTTATATGCTTGATCATGTTCACCAACCACGTACACCAATTGGAGTTGGTCTTTGGCCAGGAACAAAAGGATATTGTGTATGGGAGGGGAGGGTCTCGCAACCTTGCTAAAAAAATTTAAATCGTATAGAATGTACGTTCAATATCCAAAAGGCTTAAAAACCTAAATGGTCCTCATAAAATAGTTCCCGTTTCAATATCGTCCTTGTAAAGTTTTCTATGTCAATTTTATCCTTGTAGTTTGAATCAAAGGTCAATGTTACCCTTCCATCCAAACATGGACATAAATCACAAACGGCAATCCAAGCTGTACCTTTTTTGCACACGTTGGAAACCCTTCATTTAAAGCCCAAAGGCTAAACCACTTTCCTTCAAGTGAACACGTGGGAAACCCTTCATCTAAATCCCCAAATCTTGGTACCCCTAAACCCCACCAGTAAACCAACCCCTTTTCTTCAAGTAGGAATTTCAGTTTAACCAAAAAAAAAAAAAAAACCACCAGTAAACCAACTCCTTTATTCCAAGTAGGAATTTCCGTTTAACCAAAAAATAAAAAATAAAATTAATGCCTTCAATCTTTTGGTGAAAACCTATATAATCTTGGTACCTAAAATCATAGATTCACACTCATACACAGCCTGGCACCCAAAAACATGAACATAGATTCACACGTACAAAAATAAAAGGCACAAAACTACCTAGTAAAGTGGCATTACAAGCCTACCATAACCTGCTGAAATTACAACCATTGAGATAAGAAACCATATCCTGCTTCAATTATAAGCCAGACCATTGTTAAAATACCATTTATCAAAATACTATTATCAAGCAACAACAACAAAAGAAGCCATTAGAAGTATTAAAGTTTTAGGCTTTACATTTCCCAACACAAAAAACTAGGCTACTTGACTAATTGGCATAGTGAAACAGCTTCCATAAACCCACTATGGACCTTGGACAGATTCTTGGGTACCAAGTGGCATATTGAAGTCACTGAAGTCAAGGAAGTCGTGCAATAGCACATTGCTTACCCTAGATCTTTTCAATCCTCTCTTTGGGGCTGAGGCAGTGGACTTCCCTCTAGTGGATTTGTTGGTGCTAGGGCCAGTTGGTGTAGAAGAGGAGGTTGGAATGGAGCATTGTGCTTGGGCCACACTTGTTGGTGGATGGGAAGACAGCTCATTACATGGGGCAGTGTGACCACCTCTTTGACCGGCAGTGTGACCACCTCTTGGACGACCTCTTAGACCACCCCTTCTACCACCCCTTGTTCCTACCCTTATACCACCCCTTGTACCAATATTGTTGTCTGCCCTAAGACCCTGCAAGAAAGAGTGAAGCAATAAAGTAAAGCAATAAAGACAAGGCTAAAGACAAAAAAAAAAAAATAGCTTGCATGTTACCTGTCTTTGTTGACTTGAAGATTCCCCAGGCAAGTCTTTATTGCCTCTAACCAATCCCTTACATGTTCTCTTATTGTGGCCTGTCCTTCCACATCTCTTGCACACCACAGTGGTGTCACTCCTTCTAAGTTTTGCACCTTTCTTGGGTTCATCTGGTTCTCTCCTTCTAAGTTTTTTTGGCCTTCCAGTTGGCCTCCTTAATGGTGGTGGTAGAAGTGGAGGGTGCCCTGTTGCTTCCCATAAGTTAGACCCATTTGTTGGGTAGATCAATGGGGCATAAGCTCTCTTATAAGTCTCAACTGTGTAGTACTCACTGGTATAGTCCTCTACATTCTGTTTGTTGAAGTGGATGGCAGAGATTGCATGTCTACAAGGCAAACCAGTTATTTCCCATCTTCTACATGTGCACTCTCTCTTTTCCAAATCTATGGTAAATGTAGTTTTTCCACCTATATATTTAACCTCATATTTCAAATCACCAGACCAATGAGGTGTCCACTTCCCACTTTCAACATTCTCTTTCTTAAGCCTTTTTTGAATCACTGGGAATAGAACCCCATCAACCTTTTCTATGAGCCTCCTATTTTTTTGGAACCTAAGCATTAGATAAATCCTTACGTCCTCAACCATGCTTATAATTGGCTTCTCTCTTGCTTCTAAAATTGTTGAGTTGAAGCCTTCACACAAGTTGTTCAGTAATGTGTCAGTCTTGGCCCTTCTAGAAAAGGCATGTCTACTCCACAACTGGGCTGGGACTCCTTTTACCCAATTGTGTGCACCAACATCTGCCTTCTTTAGGTCATTCATGGACCTCTCAAATGCTTGTGCATAACTGGCATAGGCAGCCTTCCAGAAGAACTCTTTGATCAAGATGCCTGGGTGTTTTTTCCTTAGATTGTTGTACAAGTGTCTACAACAAAATCTGTGCTCACCACCTGGTTGTAGATCCTTCAATGTTAACTCTAAGCCCTGGTAAGACACATAAAGGTTGTTAGTAGCCAAAAAAAAAATAATATTCAAGTAGGCAGCCCTGTAAAAGTTGATGTAGGGACCAATAATGCATGGAAAGTAATTGTTTTACAGATATGCATAGAAAGCAACACATCACTGCAAAACCCAACAACTTGGGACCACAAAACCTATAATTTACTCTATGTACTCTACCAAATGTCTAAATAAGGCAAAAATTAGTCTACAAAAAGCATAAAGTTTGCAGTATAATAACCCATGTTTGTATAAAGGCAAAACCTTAGAAAATCGAGTAGAAGTTTCAAGCCAAAAGGGGTAACCATACAGTACTTACCTTACCAAACGACTGTAGTCTTCCACTTCTTCAATTTTTTCGATTTTGTGAATCCTAACGCGCTGAACTTTTTGGGTCGATTTTCATGTTTGTATCGTTGGCCCTAGTTTTTTTTGGTAAAGGTGTAGTGAGAGATTAAGGAGAGAATATGACTGAGAGAGGAAGAAGGGAATAAATATGAGTGGGATATGAGGGGGGTTTCCAACGTGTGCAAAAAAGGTACAGCTAGGATTGCCGTTTGTGATTTCCGCCCATGTTTGGATGGAAGGGTAACATTGACCTTTGATTCAAACTACAAGGATAAAATTGACACAGTGAATTTTACATGGACGATATTGAAACGGGGACTATTTTATGAGGATCATTTAGGTTTTTAAGCCTATCCAAAATGTGCTATATCAGTTCCTCCAAATTTTAAGAAAATAGTACTAATAATAAGTGTTTATGTAGTGGAAAATAGTTACTCTCTTTTATGTGTATGTTTTGTCAAGTATGAATAAAAAGTAGCTATTTTTTTCTTGTGAACATTATTATTTAGATTTCATGATTGAATTTCAAACTATATGTAACAATTCCTGGTTCTAAATCGGACTTCCTTTTACGTAAATCCTAGCTTCGTTCCAGTTTTTGATTGAAACACACCAAAACTTCTCCAGATGTGACACTTACATCTTTATCTTAAATAATTCGAATATACCGACAAATGATCTTACATACGAATCAAGATTTTCTCATGTGATGTAAAATGAAACCCACTGCAGTCCCATTTATACATTCTGAGCCATCATTTTATAATACTAGCTACTAGCTAGATATGTTGATCGTTCATGTAAAAACTCAAGTTGATGCGATATCAACAAGGATTAGGTGGAATCATATTTGGTGGAAGAGAGTCCATCCATTACTCTCGTGCCAAATATGATTCGATTCAGATTAATACTGATTTGACATGATAAATATGTTTCGTTCACATAGATACCATATCCGATCAACTTTTGTTTTGTATGAAAGATAAATACATCAAAATTTGCAATAAGCAGCTCAAATCATCAAATGAAACCGTGTTACATCTCATTTTGCGTCATGTGAGAGATCACACTAGTAATCATCATATTAGAGGATCCTTAAGCTTGTACATAAACTTAGAAGTCATATTTAGTCCACAAGTCTCTCATCAGGTGCTTCTTTTTGTTGTTTTGTTTTGGTATTTGATTGATTGGTTGTCTCCTTATCAGTTTTTCAATCTTTTGGGTCTCGAGAAGTAGATGATTGTCATCGGGTGGAGTGCCAACCTTGTTGGGGTGCTGCTCCTCATTTTGATGCTTTTCTCTTGTCCCGTTTAATCTTGTATCTTCAATATTAAATTAATAAAATCTTTTTTTACCATTAAAAAAAGGTGCCCCATTCATTTATCCGACCAAACTGCTTCATTTGAGATTGTGATTTGAGCTTTTGCTCCGTTGTAGTATGATTGATCCCCTCCAATCAATTCTGTTGATCATTGGTGTGACAATGATTGGGAAGAATCAAATACCCAGTGGGGCAAATATTTGCATGGTTATTAGGACAAAGAACACAGTTTGGAAGCATCATGTGGGCAATCAAATTTTGGATCATAGTTTTTGGACCAAAACCAAATCCACTAGTACATATTTTATATCCATTATCTATGGAAAGAGATGGGATGATTTGGACATGTTTTCTGCCGGCTGAAAAGAACATGGAGGGCATGATAAACCACATTATACTGTACACTCGTCATCAAGTTTAAATAAACTTATACAAAAGAGGAAAATTATTAGTTACCCGCACCGCCATGTGGTGCTCTAGGACTCTCTCGACACGTGGCGTTACTACAGGAGCACTGACAATAGAACCTTCTTGTGCTTTTCTGCTTTTTCTTTTTTACTCCACACGATATTAAACACGACCAATATTGTCCTATATGGTGTCAATTTTCTGTTAGAAGCTTGATCGGCCAATATTAGATGACAAGTCTGGCCTTCTTGTGAACCCTAATTCAAACCTCTCCGATCGGTAGAAACCTCGCAGTCCTTTCAATCTTCGTGAAACCCTTACCTCGGCGGTGAAAATTGCCTTCACCGGTCTGTGATCCGATAAACATATTTCTCCTCTCGTGTACAAGTGTTGCTTTAATCCCACTCCGAACCAAATTATCCGATCACACCTGAGACGATGAACTTTTTAATATCAAATTTTGTTGATCTTAATAAATCATCTTAGTTCAATTGTAATGATAATTACCAGGCAGGAGCGCGTTTCTTTTTGCCCCTTTTCCCATCAACACCACCAAAGTAATCATCGGAATTCGGATAATACTTGTAAGTAGGGGCGAATTTAATCGTTCCTTCCTGCCAACCTTCGAACACTTGACCATCCGCGAGCTCCATTCTTAGCTATATTTCCACGAAAATTTGATGCCAGGCGAATTTTTAGACGATTAGAGAAGATAATTTTCAAGGAATTGACTATAATTAGTAGTAATATTATTATTTTTGCTGGCTACCTGATCATTTTGTAGCAAAGCATTCCATTCTCCTTTGTCGACTAATAATCTTGTCTCTAGTTCTGGCAAAGAAATTCGATAATTCAAGTCTCCAAGCAAAATTATCCGACTGCGTGCATCGAGTCAATAATAATTAATTAGCTGATATCAGCAAAAATAAATGTAATTAATTAGCTTTATGGTCTTAAAATTTTCTCCCGTGAACATAAAAGGGGAAGTCAACTTGTGTATAGAAAGTTTAGTCTTGGCATATATTTTATGATAGGATATGGTTTACGAAGCACAGAAATCAAACTTTTCCAGGCATTTTAACCACCCATTTATCTCATTTAGGCCCACAACATTTGAAAAATTCATCAAACAACTACATGAAGATATAGAATATCCTAAAAGGATATATAATAAACACAAAAAGTTGAACCCAATGTTAGTCTGTTAGTGTAGGTCTGAGATTTTAGGGTTTTTTTTTATTTTTTATTTTTATATTATAACTCAAGCATACAGGTCAATTTACGCGTATCTCGACTAATCCTAGAAACTAATCCCACCGTTCACTTGTTGGATCCCATTTCAAGTCAAAGCAAAATTCTACATGGATTGGCACCGAATGAGTCGATAACACCTTAGAGGTTTCAAACCCGAGACTTTAGGAATGAATAAATCCCTAGTCTCAGATCTTGAGCACCAGACCAACCGGTTGTGGTTGAGACTTGAGAGTTTTTTTTTTTTTTGTTTTTGCCACACCATATACATCAGTGGAGAATTAGCGGAAAAGTTAGTGCATGTGTTAACAACAAAAGGAAGTTCGAAGTCTCATCAAGTTGGGGCACCTACTATTAAGAACCTTAAGGAAAAATTAAAAAATTAAGCACAATTTTATTTTGATAACCATGTGTGCATGTCAGCTTGTGCTCATCTTGCTAATCTTGGAACCTTGAAATCAACTACCGGAAATTTTTCACAAAGTTGATAGCATCGGAAAAGTTCGAACCTAAGATCTTAGGGTAAGCAAACTCCGACGTTACAGACCTTAATAAAAAATCCAACCAACACCCCCCGCCCCCTTTATCGACAACAAATTTTTTTATTAAAAACTCAACAAAGGAGACATCAACCAAATCCGTGAAAGGATAAGTCAAGGGCAATCAAATCCAGCGAAGTGCTGAAAAGAAACCCCAAAAGAAAAAAGAAATTAAAACCTCCAATTGGAACTTGCAATTTTCAATCTGCCCATGTGGGCCTCTATATGGGGGAGAGAGACAAAAACACAGTTGGGTGGGTGGAAGGATGACTGAGTTGAAGAGTATCAAGGGAAGAAGAAGAACTCTGGAGTTGAGTGGGGGCACGTGACCCCACGTGTCTCTGAGTAGGTCCGTCACCGGTTTTTTCATAGATTCGAACCTTAGACTTCCTCCTCGAAAGTCAAGGGTAATATCAACTCTTGCGGGGCCAAGTCATACGATGCGATACAGTACTTCGCCTAGAGGCTTTAATCAGCCTACGCTAGTGGTGGTAAAGTCTTTAATTAAAAGGTGATTAATTAAAAAAGGGCTTATTTACCTTTTTAGTCCCCAAAGTATTCGTGAAATGTCAATTTGGTCCCCAATATTCAAATCGTGTCTATCGAGTCCCCAATGTTCACAATGTGTGTTTAAATAGTCCCCGTGTCTAACTCCGTCCGTCTTCTCCGTCAAATGCAGGGGTAATTTTGAAACTTCACCTTCAACCCTCAACCCCTTATCTTCAACCCTCACCCTGTTGATAAAAAAAAACAAACCTCACCCTCATCAAAGCCGATCCCCAAAAAACATCGCAGTCCCACTCGACTACCGCCTCCTCTAAACACTTCACGGCCAGAATCCATCCACCGGTGGTCGTATGGGATTTTTTTGGGGGTCAGTGGATGAGGTGGGTGCCGACGTGGACGATGTAGCATTCCTGGCTGTATTTGGGCTCTAGGTTTTCGAGCTTCTCTGCTGTGAGGTCCATTGCGCAGAGAGAGAGAGAGAGAGGGAGAGAGACACCCCCAACGTCGACACACCACCAACGCCGCCTCTACGACTGGCGAATACAACCACAACCAACGTGGTCTGTCTCTCTTTCTCTCTCTCAATTTGAGTTATTGGGTAAAAAAAAAACCTTAATTAAAAAAATTTCAGGGAAACAATCTGATGATTGAAGAAGGAAAGCTGATTAACTGAAGGATTTAGCAAGTGGAAGTCAGGTTTGGCTGAAATTTTGGGGTTTTAGTGGGTCTGTGGCTCATGGTGGTGAGAGAAATGGGGGTTACGGTTTTTTCAAGAACCGAGAGAGAGAGAGAGAGAGAGAGAGAGAGAGAGAGAGAGAGAGAGAGAGAGGCGGAGTATGGTGGTGTACAATAGAGAGGGGCTTGGTTTTTTGTGGTGGAGAGATGGATTTCGGGTTGGTGGGTTTCGGTGGTGAGGGGTTATGGAGGATTTGATAGTGGTTTTGTAGAGAAGACAGAGATGAGAGGGATGTGAGGTACGGTCGTGGTGGTGGTGGTGTACCACGGTGGTGTGAGATGAGATCGAGAGAGAGGGTAAGTGATAGTGGTGTACGGTGGTGGAGAGAGAAAGGGGTCACGGTGGAGATGGGTCACGGTGTACCGGTCGGGTAGGAGAGGTGTACGGTGGTGGTGGCTATGGAGATTGGAGAGATGATGTTAAGGAAGAAGAAGAAGATTTGAGAGAGGGGGAGTGTACTGATCGGGGTCAGAGAGAGAGAAGGAAAGCTGATTAGTCTAGTTTTTTTTTTTTTTTTTTTTTTTCTTGCCTTTTGCTTCAGTTGACATAGATTAGAGGTTGAAGATAAGTTGTGGGGGTGAAATTTCGAAATTACCCCTGCATTTGACGGAGAAGACGGACGGAGTTAGACACAGGGACCATTTAAACACACATTGTGAACATTGGGGACTCGATAGACACGATTTGAATATTGGGGACCAAATTGACATTTAGCGAATACTTTGGGGATTAAAAAGGTAAATAAGCCATTAAAAAAGATAATAAGGAATCATTTGGACGGTTCCAACCATATAATGACAATTAATTAGTAGTTAGTTAATTACGTACTCGTGGTCTAGAATTTTTTGTGGCAAATCAAGTGAAGGGCCTTTAGGAAAGCCTGTTCGAGACAGTATTTCGGCAACATTGGAGTTCCTGTATCTCTCATCACCTTCTCTGCCCCCTGAGGCCAAATGAGTGCACACAAAGCAGAAGCTTGTTTCATGCAACCGAAATCGAACCGAAACCGAACCCTGTAAATGAGAAATTTAGACACCAACAAAAATTGCATCAATAGTTTTTCAGTTATTCGTCGAGAAAAAAATAAAAAGACAATTTATTTATGCTTGTTTTGTCACCCGAAATTTGAGGATTGGAAATTTTTGCAGACTTTGCTCAAGCAAAGAAGAAATATTTCATTGAAGACAATAAAATATAACAAGAGAGAGGAGAGAAGAGGACCTAACGAAAGAAAGAAGCCAACATGACTACCCCTAAAAACAACAATACTCTGAAACTGACAGCGCAACACCTAAAACCCCAAAGAAATCAGACTGAGAAACTTTCCTAATTTTGAATTTAAGTTCTTGAAATTTCTCAATAAGTATTAACTAAAAATTACTTCAATTTTTTGTATATATTAATGTGATATATTAATCTACTATTACCATAGATGTATGTCCAGAATTACGTACCTTATTTCCTAAGCAACCGATGATACCACAGCCCACACATGAAACATTAGGGCTCCGAATGTACGTTCGAAGATCATTTCGGACCCAAACTGATATCAATATCCCAACCATTTGCTTACTTATGATACATCGAAACTCTGGCGAAATGCTACTTTCCATGGATTTTCCACCTTTTGTTGGAAAGCCAATGTGATTTTCTTCATTTCTCTGTTGGCTTATTTTCTTGTTGAGAGCTTCTCTGATCAAGGAATTCCATTTCATGGTGATTCTGTTGTTCTCTGATCCTAGGACATTTGAGGCTCTTAGAGGCACAACTTCTTGAAATCTGCCAAAATAAAAAAATAAAAAATCAAAGAAAGAAAGAGACATACATAATGCGCATCAATTAAATTAACAAGATTTCAGTAATTAACTTAATCACTAGAAAGTTTATTAAACTTGCATCCAACTTATTAAATGTTGGCTTGTTTGTCTTGCATTGATTTATACGTACGTATTGGCGTTTTGGCCTCTAACATTTTTTTCCCTCGGCAAAAGTTAGTATTTTTAGTTGTTGTTAGTAAGGTTTGAACTCCTGTCAAATGCATGAGAGTATATGGTGTACCACTCCAATTGCATATGCGTTTATAAAAAGCATAAGCAATATCTAGTATTTAGAGTTTCGGCGTTTACCCAAGAACATAAATGTCACAAGAAGTGTTGAACGTATCTAGCAACTCCTCTATATTCAAATTGTCGGATGGTGCAACGCCGCCAACGTTCCATGTACTAACAAATATCCTTTACAAAACAAAGCAAACACAAAAAACGTTAAGGAGAGGAAAGAATATTGTTTGATGATCAATTGACAAAGAAGGAAAAAAATAAATATAGAAAATGGAGATTTTTTTTTCTTACTTGTATTTTTGCGTCTCCTCATGATCATCGTTACATATAATCGGAGAGCTGATCAGAGATTGATCATCTAAGAAATTTTCAAAACTGTTGATTGGAAAATCAGCCACAAAATTGTTGCTTCCTAATCTTTTTTTAAGAACCTTACTAGCTATCAACCTTGGCCACATGACCTGATGAAAAATTAAAGAGTCAGAAACATATATATGTGTGATTCATGCCAAATGTTTTCTTACAATAAACTGAGAGGGAGAGAGGGAGAGAGAGAGAGAGAGAGAGAGAGCTCACTTCTCCTTACTTCTCTGGCATCATGGAGAGAGTGAAGAGAGGCAAGGTGACTTAGAATAAAGAAAAATTGAATGAAGAATGGCCGCAGGGTTTAATAGGAGAGGGACTTGGGCAAGTTGTGACGTAGATGATGATGCTGTATACGCAAAGAGAGAGAGTGGGAGGTCTCTCTCTCAAAAATTACACTTAAATTTTGTGTTAGTTGAGCTGATCGGAGTGGAGGATGATAGATATTGTATTGTTGTGGTTTGAAAGCTTTTTGAGTTTTTAAGGCGGTCTCCTCATCCGGGAGACTTTTTGTTTGTTGGGCTGATGATTTGATATATATGTACAGTATATTTATATATCATGTTTTTTTTCCTGATGGGACCATCCTTGTGACTTAAAAAAACATTTCACCGCAATAACAAATTTTTTATTTTGTTAATTTTTTTTTGAAAACCAAAAGAGAATCTTATTAATTTTTGAAGGTGACTTATAAAGATTAACGGGGATCAAGGGGAAGGCATTACAACATGAGTAAGCATCCCAACTATGTTAACACTCAACCACACGATAATCATATGCCACCTCAGACTTAAACAGAACAAACAAGCAACAAAACAGAAGGCCAAAATTACAAGGTTCCAAACACTTGATACACCAAGCTTTTCTGAAAAAGTACGGAAAAGTCATTTGGGTGGGTAAACTTTTCTATACTTTTCAGCCAATGCCCGACATTTAGGATTTGTCCCCTCTCTCTCTCTCTCTCCCTAACTCCCCAAACCGTATGAAAGTACCTAAATCCTAGGGTATCCTATGAAAGTATCTAAATCCTATGGTACCTTATGAAAGTGCTCGCCTAAAACTCTAGGATACCCTATAAAAGTGTCTAAATTACTAAAACCCTATAATAGGATAAATCCTAGGGTATCTTATGAAAGTATCTAAACCCTATGGTACCTTATGAAAGTGTGCGCCTAAAACTCTAGGATACCCTATAAAAGTGTTTAAACCACTAAAACCCTATAATAGGGAAATGCACCATAAACCTAAACCCTAGGGTACCCTATGAAAGTGCCTAAACCTAAACCTTAGGGTACCCTAATGAAAGTGCCTAAACTTTCAAAACCTTATGAAATTAAAGTGCCTAAACTTGTTGATAGGCGCGCAAAATGTTCACATAAGCGCCCCTAATTTATCCTTGTTAAGTCCATTTAATTTGTTTCTTAGGGTACAATGTTTTGTTTGCGTGTTTTTGTAGATATTCGGAGGCCTTGATAAAATGAAGAAAAACAAAGTTCAATTTAACTCGCCGTCGAAGCAGAGCCGTGGGTGAATAAAATCAATTGACAAAGCAAGTATGGGTTTCGGCAATTATTCTCCAACAGTCACGTGGCTATAGAAATTGAAAGGGGCATCACAATATCAAATGCATTCATGCATTGGTGGGCCATTGTTCATAAATTTACTTTGACCAAGGTGGACCCAATGGGCTTCCTAGTGCAATGGTTGGCTGGCCTTATTAGAATGTACAAAGATAAGTGTCGGTATCGATACAGGTAAAACCCTGTATCGATACCGGGGCACTTATGGGCGAACAGAATGTTCTGGTATCGATACATTAATTTGCCTGTATCGATACCGAGTGCTTTAAATGGCCGGTTGACTTTGCCACGTGTTTTGACTTTGAGGGGAGATAAATACTCCGATTTTAGGTCGAAGTAGTGTTCCGAACTTCTGTTCTAATTTCTAAGGAGCAGCCGTTTGGTTGCTCTGGGAGATTCTACTTTCCGGGATTATTTTCATTGAAGTTTTCGAAGTTTCGTTAGCAGATTCAAGTAATGCTTCGGTAACTTTATGTTTTATTTACTTTAATCTTTGTTTTATTCATATTCAAGTAAACTAGCATGTGTTATTTCAGAGTTATGTTATCTGTTCTGTTCAATATGGGTGAGTAATCGCATCGAGTGCGGCTGCGGGGCGAAGGCGCCCACGTTGAGTCTGAACAATATTTCACCTCGGGGTCGAATTAAATCAATTTTCATGCAATTTTGGGAACTAGAAACTTCTCTAACGAACAACCCAAGCATTACCGGAATTCGAGTGCGCACGGAATCTGGTGACAGGTGGTGCGCATTCGTTAGAAATTCTTTCTCGTATTCTAAAATCAGTAAAAAGGATTAATTGTGGCCCGAGTAAGTATTGTTTAGGCCAGGCGTGGACGCTGGGTTCCCACAGCTGTGCTCTCCTTATTAATTTGTATTTGAACAGTTAAATTAGTTCAGTAGTTAATTAATTAATTTCATAAAATCACAAAGGGTGGCTACCTAAGAGCCGTTTCAAAGTTCACAACCCGAGTTTTGAGTTAAGCACTCTCCGCCGTCTCTGTGGATTCGATTCCGGTCTTACCGGGTATTATGCTACACCGGTCTCAGCCCTACGCTTGGGGCAACCCATTAATTTAGGTCTAGGATTTGGTCAAGCATTTTTGGCGCCGTTGCCGGGGACGGCGTGAGGTGTTAAGAATTCGGGTTAGTATCTTTGTGTTTTTATCTGAGTCAAATAAAAAAAAAAATAAAAAAAAAAAAGTGTCGTTTGTTTTTAGCATCTTTTTGTTTCTAGGTTGAGTCGTCTGGAGTCAGTCGAGTGGTAAGTGTTTTGTGTCTTGAAAAAAAAAAAAAAAAAAAAAAAACTGATGGGCCTTTTTGATACCCCTGGGGAGTTAGAGCGACTCCATAGTATGCTGTTGAGTAAATTTGCACAAATTAATGAACCCTATTGGAATTTTGAGAGCCAAGTAGGGATTCCTTCGAGTCAATCTGCACAAATGCAAAATTTTACTTGGGGTTATGAGAATATCCCTTCAAGTCAACCGGGTACCTTTGTGTCCTCTTGGGATCACGAGCAGTACTCAAACATTTTTTCGAGTCAATTGGCACAAAGTCCTGAACCCTTTTGGGACTATGAGGCCCACATGACCCAATTTGGCTCCCGTTCCCAAGACCCGCAAGGGTTTGATCCTTATTCTACGGGCCCACCCCCAGAGCTGACTTATCCCCCTCATGATGAGGAGCTTGATGAGATGGTACAGACTCTTGTGCGATCGCAGATGTCCTTCACCGCAGAAACCACCCAAGCAATTGGGGACCTTAGGTCCCAGTTGACTCAACTCACAGAGGCTGTGGGACAAATCCATCAGGAGTGGGAGACATTTCCTTCTCCGCCTCAAGTCAATAGAAGAGAGGAAGTCGACCCACTTGTCGTTGAATGTGGGGTTGATGATCGTATGGAGGATTTTGATTCGTGGTCTGGAAGCTCCTCCGAGTTTGGAGGGGATGAGGAGTTTACTCCTAGGGAAGAGGAAGTAGGTCTGGTTAACGATGTTGAGGAGATTGACTTGGTCTTACCACAGTCCTCTGAATTTGGAGGGGATGAGGAGCTTACTGCTAGGGAAGAGAGAGAAGAGGAAGTTGACCCACTTATCGTTGAGGGTGGGATGGATGATGGTTTGGTGGAACCCTCTGAATTTGGAGGGGATGAGGAGCTAACTGCCCAATGTTTCACCCTTGAGTCTAATGTAACGGTCGATCCTCCTCTCATGTATCGCCCACTGTTGATCCGCGCTGCCTACGTTTTCCTTTTGCGTTCCTATGAGTCTAGAGAACGAGGAGCTCACTGCCCTCCGGGTGATGGTCCGATCGGAAAATCTCCCACTGCTGAGGAGTGGGACGCTGAGCTTGATTATTTGCAGTCCTTAATGGACGAGCAAGATAGGAAGTATGGGTTTGAGAGTGAGTCTCTTACTTTTGGGGATCAGGATTTAGTTGAGGAAGTTTTGGTAGAAGAGTCCAAATTGACGGTAGTGGAACATATTGATTTTCTTGGTGTTGATGATAACGATTTTGTTTATCTTCCTTCTATTGTAAATTATGTCCACTGCTCGAAACTTAATTTGGTTCCACGTGAGCACTTAGAGGCACTTCAATTTCTTAACACAATTCGGCAATTGCTTTACTCGAAGTATTTTTTCTTGTGGTCTGGCCGAGTTCAGTTTTTAGTGAAAAGCTTAGCGTGGAGTGGTGCATTTATGGGATTCATCTTTGTGGATTCGATTAATTTTCGAATTCCACGTTTTAAAGATCTCTCTCTCTCTCTCTCTCTCTCTCTCTCTCTCTCTCTCTCCCAATTAAAATTAGTCTAAAAAAAAAAGTTTTTAATGGTCTGGTATAGCCACCTAATTTCTAGCCTTAAATTTGTGTATCTGGGTTTCTAACAATCTTATTGCCGTGTCTCGGATAGTCATAAAAGACGATTGGCTCTGATTTCTTTGAGGAAAAACCTTGAGTAATTTAACCTGTTGAGTCATGACTTACCCGGGATTGTTCTGATGACCTTCTCTACACAAATTTAAGTGAGAAATTAGGGAGAAAAGTAGTACCCGTGTCTTTCCCGTGACGGAAGTGGTGGTGTATTTTCTTTTTCTGTTCTTGCTTTTTGGTTTTTCTGTGTACGCCCGGATACCACGTGCCGGGCTGGACTGACGTGTTTTGCAAGTTGCACGGTGAGCGTACTTGAAATTCCTCGTATATCGGCCGAGGTCATGGTGGTTGGCTGCCACCCGGAGGTCCAGTTCTTCCCCTTGTTCTTTTAATTTTAATGTCTCCATGCTCTGGGGACATAGCATGTTCTAAGTTGGGGGGAGGGTGTACTTCGTACATGTTTTTCATTTTGTTTGTTTTTCCAAAAAAAAAAAGAAAAGGAATTTGGATGTTTGGGGTGTAACTATTCTTGGTTGATGACTGCTAATTAGTGCTATAATGGTTGTTGTGCGAGTCGGAGTCTCGATACGATTTCATGGATAGACTTAAGCTCGTGAACATGATGTTTAGGAAACCACTTAGTTAGCCCGTAACATCTATAGTCGGATAGCGTTTGGTCATTTGGAAACATGCTCTCACACACACACTGTTCCACTGAAGTATTTACCAGTCTCGAGTTTGGTTCATATGCCTTTGATATTTCGGTATGTTTTGACTTATAACTCCTTCCTAAAAAAAAAAAGCAAGTTATGTGTGCTATATTGTTAATGCTTATCCGGGCGTCCATTGAGTAGTAACCGGACAATCGGGGTATGCTCCCACCGTGTTGTTCGCGTCAAAAGATGGATAGACCTTGTGAAAGTATCGGTAAATTTGGTTAGTTGGATCTCAATAAAGCCTTTTTGACTTGAGCAATTAGGTCCGTAGGGGTCTCTTAAAACCTGGTGCTCTAGGGCCGTTTGGCTTGGGGATAGCCGACCCAAAGCTCGCTAAAGAGTCAACTAGAAAGCCCGAGAGATCCGGCATTACACGACCACACAAAAAGGAAAAAGAGAAGAAAAGAAAAGGGAAGGAGTGTGCTGAAAGAATTATTGGGCTATCAACGGTGTGTGAAATTCTCGAGATTGGTGAATTTCTATATGTGGTTTTTCCATACATGCATGCCATGTGATAAATCCCTATCCGATCGTAGGCGAGAGGATTAATTTTGGTGCTAAGTTTGCTGCGAAGTTCACTTGTTTAACTTTGTCCATGGATGGAATATCTTGCCTTTGATTTGCCTGACAGTCACTGTAGTGTTTCGAGAAGCTATTGATTGGGATTGAGTTGCATCCAAATGTCTGAGTCCTTTGTGTTTTGTGGGTTATCACTGCTGAAAACCCTCACGAGACTTCACTCGTCCTACCGGGGCCGCCCGGGGGTTTAAAAGACCTATCCATTTTTGTTTGATTTTATTTATTCTGTTTTGCTAGGGACTAGCAAAGTGTAAGTTGGAGGGTGTGATAGGCGCGCAAAATGTTCACATAAGCGCCCCTAATTTATCCTTGTTAAGTCCATTTAATTTGTTTCTTAGGGTACAATGTTTTGTTTGCGTGTTTTTGTAGATATTCGGAGGTCTTGATAAAATGAAGAAAAACAAAGTTCAATTTAACTCGCCGTCGAAGCAGAGCCGTGGGTGAATAAAATCAATTGACAAAGCAAGTATGGGTTTCGGCAATTATTCTCCAACAGTCACGTGGCTATAGAAATTGAAAGGGGCATCACAATATCAAATGCATTCATGCATTGGTGGGCCATTGTTCATAAATTTACTTTGACCAAGGTGGACCCAATGGGCTTCCTAGTGCAATGGTTGGCTGGCCTTATTAGAATGTACAAAGATAAGTGTCGGTATCGATACAGGTAAAACCCTGTATCGATACCGGGGCACTTATGGGCGAACAGAATGTTCTGGTATCGATACATTAATTTGCCTGTATCGATACCGAGTGCTTTAAATGGCCGGTTGACTTTGCCACGTGTTTTGACTTTGAGGGGAGATAAATACTCCGATTTTAGGTCGAAGTAGTGTTCCGAACTTCTGTTCTAATTTCTAAGGAGCAGCCGTTTGGTTGCTCTGGGAGATTCTACTTTCCGGGATTATTTTCATTGAAGTTTTCGAAGTTTCGTTAGCAGATTCAAGTAATGCTTCGGTAACTTTATGTTTTATTTACTTTAATCTTTGTTTTATTCATATTCAAGTAAACTAGCATGTGTTATTTCAGAGTTATGTTATCTGTTCTGTTCAATATGGGTGAGTAATCGCATCGAGTGCGGCTGCGGGGCGAAGGCGCCCACGTTGAGTCTGAACAATATTTCACCTCGGGGTCGAATTAAATCAATTTTCATGCAATTTTGGGAACTAGAAACTTCTCTAACGAACAACCCAAGCATTACCGGAATTCGAGTGCGCACGGAATCTGGTGACAGGTGGTGCGCATTCGTTAGAAATTCTTTCTCGTATTCTAAAATCAGTAAAAAGGATTAATTGTGGCCCGAGTAAGTATTGTTTAGGCCAGGCGTGGACGCTGGGTTCACACAGCTGTGCTCTCCTTATTAATTTGCATTCGAACAGTTAAATTAGTTCAGTAGTTAATTAATTAATTTCATAAAATCACAAAGGGTGGCTACCTAAGAGCCGTTTCAAAGTTCACAACCCGAGTTTTGAGTTAAGCACTCTCCGCCGTCTCTGTGGATTCGATTCCAGTCTTACCGGGTATTATGCTACACCGGTCTCAGCCCTATGCTTGGGGCAACCCATTAATTTAGGTCTAGGATTTGGTCAAGCACTTGTAAAACTCAATGAAACCGTATGATACCCTAAGTGTCTAAACCCCAAAAAAGAGTGACTTACCTTAATAGTAATTAAAAAAGGCAGGCTTACCTTAATGGTAATTAGATGTCTTTTTTCTAAACTTAGAGGTAAAAGTTTGCGTTCAATAACACAGAGCCATGAAGTCGGCCCGAAGCAGCAGAATCTAGAACACAATCAGCAACAACATTTTTCAATGAATCCAAACCATATGGAGGCCCAAAGCAGCTAAAACCCAGAAATCCAGTAAAGTGTAGAATACCAATAGCAAGATGCAAATAGAAACAACCAAAATCTCAAGAAAGTAACACAAAATAGCAGCCAATATACCCTCAGGATTATGCGTAAAACATCAATAGAGTAAGAGTTAGGACCCAATTTTGTTCTGACCCAAAACACAACTCTGACCTTAATTAACTTTCGCACTTTTGACCAGTTAGGAGCGACATTTTCAAAGTGAAATTTGTTTCTTGTATTCTAGAGGAACAAAGGACAACTAGTGGGATCAGTCCCATATTGTTTTGTGGTTGGGCTTAATCTTAACATTCATCCACCATACAAATAGACAGAATGTGGTAGAACCCATTGAATGCCCCATCATCATAACACTTATCCCAAACAGAAGGGCAATGCAAAAATAAATAGTCCAAAGATTCATGCTTTGTATTTCAGAATTTGCATCACTTAATTATGGTTTTGTATAATACCCAAATTGAAGAAAAACACTGATGTTCTGACCCTCCGGAGTTGAACCAGGCAACCAAAGCATTGCACTCGACGAGGGGCCACATTTTTCCATAATAAAATCAACCACAACATTGAAGGAATAATCCTGAGACTTGGAAAGGTGAGACAAAGAATAAACAGAGTACCTGTCACACCCTCATTTTTAATAACCGAAATTCATTTAAAATCCACGTAGGATAGATCAAAGTCATACATCTCACCGTTGAAAAGTACGTCATGGTCGAATACACAATCTCAAAGTCTACATTCCACGTGTCCCTAATCAACGAATACCAATACCCAAATCCATAAGTGCCAAAAGATCAGGGTTATTACATATTTTGAATATTGTCAAAAGATTGAAGAAATTTTAAAGTTACATAATCATCTACCAAAAATACTAAGTATGAAGATGGGAAAATAACTTCATAATTATGTAATCTTCATGGCATGCATTCACACTCCAAGCATCCAACTCATGTGCCTTGCTGAGTACTTGAAAATAATAGGGTGAGCTCACTACCCCAGTAGAAAACTTATCTACTAGTGCTAAGGGTATAGAGAATGAAATGTGCATAAGAGAATGTCTATCATGTGTGAAACGACCAATGGATACTACGAAAGATTCGAAACATGTGACGAACGACCAACATGTGTCCAAAGGTAAAAATATGGCCAAATGTCCATATAGGACCCACATATGATAACAGATACCCCAGCATGTCCGTGAACGACCAGATCGCGTCTCTGAGTATCTGCGTATGCCACAAATGCCCACGTTAAACCATTTTCACACTTTATCAATCTCATGTGTACATCAATTTAAACTTGAGAATATTAAAATTTTCTTCCGAGTCTTTTGGGCCTCGTGGAACCCATGTCCGAGTCTTATGGGCCTCGTGGAACCCTTGTCCATGTCTTACAGGCCTCGTGGAACCCTTCCTAGCGACTCACCGAGTGGTGGTCCTAGTGCATCAACATACATTTCGTTCAAAAACCACCAAGTATTGCACACGTGTCCATATAACAAACATCATACCTTTTCATCTCATGTAACGTACATCGCCAATTTCTACAAGTTTATATATGTCAAAGTACGTTGGAAGATCAACATTATTACCAATCATACAAAGGTAGGTTAGAAAGGAGCAATTTGACCAAAAATAAGGTGCACGGGGTGATTATATCAAGTACAATACCAAACAAGTCACTCGGAAACCAAATGAGAGTTTTCTGAAATTTGTTTTTTTGAAAAAGGTATGGATACCAATTGCTACGGAAAGAAATTTTTTGACAACTTTTCACAGATGGAGGGGGGTTCCAACCCATGTAAATTTTGAGATTTCAAACATCAACTAAGCATGGAATAAAGGTATATCAACCACCAATTCATAGATTTAACAACCAAATAAGCGGGAATCAAACTCAATCAAAACCAAACCCATTTCTATGGAGATTTTCAAAGGTGATTCGAAAATGGGTGAATCAAACCAAGAACAATGCAACACATCAACAATATACCATTAGAAGGAGTAGAAATTGGTCCCTACCTCAAAGATTAAGCTTCCAATGAGTGAGAAAAGAAACCCTAACCCTTGTTCTTGAATCCCAACCGAAATGTGCTTGCTCCAAGTGAAACCCATGAAAACCCGGACTCCAAATCTCGAGTAGAAGAAGGATTTGAGGCTGGATCTTGAGTTTGTGAAGTGTGAGAGGTGGATTTGTGGTGGGTTTCAAAGAAAAAATTAGAGAGGGAAGAGAGAGGCTGTCGACCTCCTTGAGAGAGAGAGAGAGAGAGAGAGATGAGTTTTTTTTTGTTGGGAAAAAATCAACCCCACATGTTTATAAGCCTTTCTTCAATCACACACACCCCCCCTAAGTTTCAAATGTGTTTCAAATACACTCAAATGTAATTACTGAGCTCACATTGAACCCACTTTTCATTTCAAAACATTCCTCAAATTTTCTCAATATTATTTCCAGAAATATCATTTAAAAACACGGGTCCTTACATTCTACCCTCCTTAGAAAAATTTTGTCCTCAAAATTTCGTGCAATGAGGCAATCCAAACAGTCACCATCTCATGCATTAAATGTAACATGTATCCAATATCACAAGCTCGTAAAGATGCGAAATTTAATATCATACTCACATAGACCAAACCGAAAATAAACTCGGATACTTTCCTTTTATCCCATCCTCTCTTTTCCATGTCGACTCCTCGCTACCAAAGTTAATTCACAACACTCGTGCCAATTGTATAGACTTTCCCCCGCAATACCAACTCGAAAATGAAGTGTTGAATCCCTTAGGGAGGCTGCAGTTTGAGTGGAAATCCTCCATAAGCTTCAAAATATCAGTTTTCATGAATGCCCAACACTTTTTAATGCATGCAAAATTAAAGCCGTCAGGACCGGGTGCTTTATTACCATCACAACTTCTGATAGCATTCCAAACTTCATCCTCAGAGAAATTGGCTACAAGACTCATCTTCATGTCTTCATCAATTGCATGTCCTAGGTTTTCACAAAAGAAGGGTCTTACTTCCCAATTTTCAGAGTATAACCTCTGAAAATGCTTGAAAACTTCCTTCTTAAGCAACTGTGGCTCCTCAATGAGCATATCATTAACTGTAACTGAGTTTAAGGAATTTCTACTCTGTCTTGATCTTGCCATTAAATGGAAGTACTTGGTGTTCCTATCTCCTTTAAGATGCCATTGCACTCTAGATTTCTGCCGCCACATCCTTTCGATTTGTCTATTTAAGCTCCACATTTCAGCATTGAGTCAAAGCTTACTGATACCTTTCCAACAATTGTTGTGTTTTTCTTTGCTGTAATTCATGCGTTTTGGCATTTATGATATTCATCACAGCTGCTCACTTGACTAGGCCTGACCCTTGTATGAATTCCCCCTTGGTATCCACGTTACCAAGCCCGCATAGTACATTTTCCCTAACACCCACATGTAGGGTTGGGTGCAATTTTCCAAGTATTCTCTTCTCACGTTGGGAGACACGATTCTTGCATTAAATGCTGATGTTTGCCTTCCTCAATAGAGTTGGAACGGCCTTTACGGTGACGTTTCACATACGTCATCCCTTTTTTCTAGGGTTTTAAAGACATTCTCACCCTATTTCAAAGATTTTTTTCTTGTTCTCCCTATATACATTGAGGTATACAAGAATCGTTGTACACCGTGCACTCGTGCTCAATAGTGTTTCCGTGTGATACCAAGCTGTCACGCCTCGCCCCGCAAACGGCACCAGCTGTGGGCCCAGGTCGGTGCGGCCACGTGACATTCCAACACAAAACCAAACATCACCTACTCAAACGCCTCAGAATTAAAACACAACGGGAGTCTTCTAATAAATAAATATAAGTGTATATGTCAAACCACAAACTCAAACATCAAACAACCGACAACTTAATTACATAACGTGTAGCTCAAGTTCTCAAAGTTCCCTTAACACAACTCAAAACAGACCACTACTAGCCCAACCATGAGCAAACCAACTTGGCTAGCTACGTCACTCGAGACCAGCCCAAAAAGAGACCAGTGGTAGTGGACCCACTCAAACCATCAGCTATCTGGCAATTAAAAGAAAACCAGAGTGTGTGAGATATAGAATAAATTCAATAGAACATAGCTGAAGTACCCAATCGATCAACAACAAGTATATAATCACAACACATGCAGTGACACGTCTGCCACATCCTATGTATCCTAGGTCACTGTGGGAGCACACCTCGCTCGTCACCGGTAATTAGGCGGCACAACGTACTTGTGGTATAACCCAAACCACAGCCCCTTCACAGATACCATCTTTCACACACAACATGCATATCAAAAGCTAAATCTTTAATTAGCATCATACGCAAACACCACCACAACCATATCTCATTGAAGATAACCATATCAAACACACTCACCTGAGAATCGACTGAAGTATGCCAAACTATGGTTTTGGCACCTCCCGAATGACCGACTCTTTACCTAGCCACAAACCAACTAATATCAGTCTATGAGCTTCCACAGATGTCTCGCATATAATAAAAAATATAATGATGTAACATAAACAACTTATAAGGTCATCACAATTGAAGACAAGTCAAGACACAACAACACTCCAAAACCAGTATGAAATATGACAACCAGCCCATCGTATCTGGGCTATCGTTTTCTATGGGTTCTGAATAAGGTCATGAGACCACCACCATTAGAAAGTAGACTTTCAGTACATAATTTTCGACATATAACTTGCCCTATTCGGAGTCGGGATGACCAAGATATGCTTGATCGAAACTACGCAAAAAGTAACATGAATCTGCAGTTTTAGCAATCTATCAACTTTGAATAAAAAACTGCTATAACTTGGCAGGAACTAAGGCACAATCTATACACATTCTCAAAGGTATGCGAGTCTAGTTTCACAATCAAAAGACGGATTGAAATTCCAAGCTTCATAGAAAAAATTATCGCCGTTCCCGTAAGATGTGATAGTGCTGCCTGCACTGCGAATTTCAACACCATAATCCGGTAAACCATTTTTCATATTTTCTGTGCTTCGAGTTATTCTCTGAAAATTACGTGGTGCAAACTACTACGTGTCTCGTATGTGCTTAGACCTACCCAAGTCTATTCAGCATCTGTGATGTTTATCACAGCACTCCGTCATACTATATGCCCGGTTTATATACCTCAGGAGCTCGTGGATCAAAAAAAGACTTCAATTTTCTCATTACGAGTGCTTGTACTTCATTTTGAGCCTCTTTTCCTACTGAGATTTTCGTCTCAATTATGATCGGTTGTCTCATCTATTCGGCTACATCCCATTGTGCACATACACCGTTCATACGGCATCGTGCCGAGCAACCTCACGGGTGGTGCACGTGTTTCACGAAGTCCACGCCGGCGCAACTTTCAAGAGCTGTTATGATAATTGGTCAATTTTATTCGATAATTGACCCTTCGCGGCACTTTACTTGTTTGGCACATCCTTCATGGTTTTGTTCAAGCTGCACAATCTATGCATACACGCTAAGTTTTCTTCATACTTAGTAGAAAAATGCCTACGTCCCTATGTGTTTAGCACGAGCATTATCGACTACCAACATTACCGAGTTTTTTCATATTGGGCGCTATTCATTGCCTTCTGGCCTCTAAGTATCATCATACTTAGCTAAAAGACCAAGCATTACTCATTGCTGTCCACCTAAGCTTATTCAGACTTATCTATTTTTAAGCATTGCTTGTTTGGTCATGCATGAGTTTTTTCATACTCTCTAGTACACCTAAGTTTCTTCGCACTTAGCAGACATCCTAAGTATTTTCGTACTTAGCAAATCTTTAGCAATATTTGGTACTTGTCGTCTAAGATTCTCATACTTTGGAGTTCTATACAATAGTCGTCGCATGTTCCTTCATATTAAACAAATGCCAAGCAGTATTCGTTGCTCTTGCATATGTTCCCTCATGCCTAAGTGTCCTCGCCCTTAGCTTACCGGCTAAGTATTTTTCGTACTTAGCAAACCATAAGTAATGCTCGTCGCTTATTGCCCAAGTTTCCACGTACTTAGCAATGTTCAAGCAATATTCGCTGCTCACACTCAAGCATATTCGTACTTAGCTTTTTTCCAACATCACTTGTTGTCCAGGGATATTTCAAGCAATATTCATTGCTTAAGCCTAAGTTTTTTTTTACTTAGCAACGTTCGAGCAATTTTCGTTGCAAGTTTGACAATGTTCAAACAATATTTGTTACTTATTGTCCAAGTTTCTTCGTACTTGACAATGTTCAAGCAATATTCGCTACTTAGCAATATTCGTTGCTTGCCCCCAAGTTTCTTCGTACTTGGAAAAATTTGAGCAATATTCGTTGCCCATGGCCTAAGCTTATTCGTACTTAGCCACTTTCAAGCAATACTCATTGCCTATTGTCCAAGTTTTTTTGCACTTAGTTTTTTTTTTTTTTTCAAACATTCATTGTTTATTTACACTCTCCGCTCCCCAGTTTGGAGGCAAAGTGTCTTTGGGTCCAAACTTATCTTATTCATGTTTAGACCGTATGGAAACAACTTGTTTCAAGTCAAATAGAGTTTAATTCGTAACTCTTACCGTATTAAAGCAATTCGTAGCTAACAAAACGAGAAAAGATGGATATCGTTAATGATTCCACTATAGCAACTCATAGCGAATAATAATTTCTATGAAATTCTGTTCATAATTTCATCATAGCAACTTGTAGCTAAATAATAAATAAACTGCAATAAGTAATTCGACTACTTATCTATGTATTCCATGGTAATGGCACTGGATTCCCATCCAAGTCTGCTTGGGGGTGAACTCCAATTCCAGTTATCCCTTGTATGGCTCTTCCTCTTTTGGGCCGAACTTCCCTTTCATGGAATTTTCTGTGTGGCCGAGCACTTTTCTTAGGAACAGGTCACCAAACTCGTGCGAATGTACCTCCCTATTATAGCTCTTGGTTTTTCCTTCGTTTTTTGGCATTAGTCAAACTCCTTGGTCTGGGCATCATCGTTACCCCTTTCCTCAACCCAAGAAGTTTTGATTGTTTGATATTCCTGCTTCGAGAGGAATGTCAGGCTCTATTCCATAATCCAATGATTATAGGGTTTCTCTATTTGACCTTATGTGCGTAGTTTGGTATGCCCAAAGCACGTTTGGCAATTCTTCTAGCCACTTGCCTTTCTTTTTCTCAAGGCTTTTCTTAATCCCTTCGAGGATAATTCCACTCGAGACCTTCATAATGATTGTATTCCACAAAATTATCCACTTAGGGCTTTGAATCATGGTACACATTAATCGTTGTGCATCTCTCTATTTGTTCGGTAGAATCACCAGACACTCTCTCCTGGTGCAACCGAGCAATTCTTTGCTCGGCCTTAGTACTTTGCACCTTCACGTGGTGCATCCGACCAGGGTCATCATTATCCCCATAATGTTGCTTGGTGAGCTTATGGTTTTTCCACTAATGTTACTTCCATATGTCCTTTCGTGAATCTCATATAGAAACTTTTGCTCCATCACGTGGTATGCACAAACAAGCTGGTCATGATCCAGTGTGTTTCCTTTTTACCACTAGGACGTGTACCCTCTCGTGGGGATTCCATATTGAATCCATCTAGCTTTGTCATAACGCAAGTCCATTGGATTTATGTAGACACTTTACCCGAGCTCTTTTATTTCATATAAACTTCCTCCTGTTTATCTAATTAGCATCTGATTGCCTACACCGAGCAGTACATTCGTCGGATAGTTGGTTTACAACCAACTATGAGCCACAATAGACCCTCAATCTCTTAGTGAGCAGAGTCTCATACATACTCGGCTATGTTCGTTTTAAGCACTAAATAAGAATCGAGCCACTTGCTCCCATAACAGTGCCTCAGGAGAGCAGATCACGATTTCTACTCCTGACCCGTTGCTCCATGCAGACCCATCCACGCACAACCTCTACTCTTCAAGATCCTGCACAACAGATTTCCCTTTTCGGAGACCAGGATGATCGGCTCCTGCATGCCCCTGAGGTGGTGGTAGTGGCACTGCCAAAGAGAAATTATGCTCCCCATTCTTTCCTTCTTCATGGGTCTCTTTGGCCGATCAATGTGAAGTCGTAGTTTTGCTCTGATGATCTCATCCTTCAATTGATCAAAGAATTTTCTTGGCTTAACAACAAACGCACTCTTTGAAGCGTTGAGTTTCAGCCACTATCGCCTTCTTTTGATCCACTGTCGCCTTCTTTTGATCCACTGTCGCCTTCTTTTGATCTTTACTCATGGTCGAAATCTGCTGCCTTCTTGTGGCCATTCGATGATATCCTTGTTTTACGTCAAGGAAACTGATCCTCATGTTCTTTTTTATTTGGTTCAAATCATTTTCTTCATAGATTTGTGCTCGGCATGAACCTCCTTCTTCATGGGGCTTCTTGGGCGAGCAACGTGCAATTTACTTTCTTTTCTGATAATCTCGGCCTCTTCTATGGCATGTTGTTGCATCCTCTTGAATAATTCGGTAGGAGATTTTGCTTCCCACCATTAGTAGGCCCGTTGCCATTGCATACTCGTTTCTGCAATTCCGTTGAAGGTTTCACAGTACCTCTTCTCCTCATCACAGGAGGGAGTGGCTGGTCTTTCACTATCATGATGTTATTAATCTTCTTCGTTGATCTTCTTTTCACGTTTGTTAACTTGTCGGGCAAGTTCTTTAACTTTGCGCTTCATTCACTCGAGATTATCTTCGTAATGTCAATTTTCTCCTCCTTTATCGTAGAGGAATCTGGGGACTTATTCCTATTTTCTCTCGGAGATTTTGACCTTCTCCTACTGTTTCTTGGAGACTTCTCCCTCCCTTCTCATGGGGAAGTTCTTGATCACACTATTCCATCACAGGGAGGAATTCGTGACCTTCTTCCCCAATCACAACGAGGAGTTTTTGATCTCCCTCCTTGATCACGGTGAGGAGTTCTCAACCCTTTTCGATGGTCTTTTGGGCCTTGTCTTCCAATGATGGACTTCATATTTGTTATCTTCTGATCAGCGCTCTTCTCGCCATCACCATCATGTGGCGTTTGTGCGATATGGCTCAACATTGTTGATCTCCTTTGAATTTCTCGTTTCCCACAAACGGCGCCAATTGTAGAGGGGAAAAATCTGGGTATGCTATTTCCATGCCTCTATGATATCAACAATATGCACTCTAATTACCAAAAAAAATTTTAATTACCAAAAAAAACAATATGCACTCTTCGCCGGAACCCTAGCCCTGTAAGTTAATAAACGGTTAGAACACATTTGCCACTCGTCGGCAAAGGCCCTCCGATGCTTAAGTCAATATCACATACTAGGAGGAAACCATAAAACACGTAAAGCATTTAAACACGAATTACCACATACCTTTTTTCATGGGTATTGCACCTTATTTATAGATGCAAAGTGCTTGTTGTGCAAAGATCCTATTCTCATTAGGAGTCTTTTCCTATACGGGACTCGTTCCATATAAAAACACAATCTTCATTCTACAAGGATTCTATCCACGTTAGGAATCCTTGCCATTATCGGAATCCTCTTTATGTTAGGATTCTGTGTCTATGATGGACTTCTTGCCCAATATGGAAGCTTAATGATAATCTCTTAATTCTCAGGATTAACCCCTTACCACGTAAGAGGCTATTCTAGATCCCTCTAGAATGACCCGCCAGCTTATCACATAGGCGGTTAGTTCGGTAATATACTTGCCTATCCATATATGATGTTGCCGACCTAATACCTAGCTTGGCACTGGCCTCGTGCACCTTTTCATGGTGCTGCCACCATCTCGTGGTGCTATCCTGGCTGCACACTTGGCCTACCCTGCTCGGCCATAACCTGGGGCACCTTCATGTGGTCCCCTCGAACTAAGCCACCCTCACGTGGTGTCCAGGCTAAGCATGTGGTTCGAACGTGCTTGGGTATTTTTTCTATGTAATTGGATTCTACCCTCTCCAATTGACAATAACTAAGAGCATCTCCAGCCTTACTTAATTTTTCCCTCAAATTTGAGTAAAAATTTGATTGAAATCTTATTTTGATACCAGCATCTCCGGCCCTTTACTCAGTTTTCAAGCCCTAACCGCAGTCCTCCGCCCCTCACAGCCATCGGAACTGCTTCGTCTCTCTCTTGTGACTGTTCAGTTCTCTCTCTGTCTCGCCCCCTTCTCGTGACAACTTCTCTCTCTCCTGCTACTCAGATCTCTCTCTTGTGTCTCTCTCTCTCTCTCTCTCTCTCTCTCTCACCACCACACCACCACAAAATACTTGGTAGCCTCTCAACCTGTATCCGCTACCCTCACCGGAGTTGACGATTGAAAAATCAGGGTTCCCTTACAATCCGTAAAAAACCCTAATAGTATGAACGTGAATCGCTAATTAAAACTCCCAGCACAAACCACACAATCAATCAATCAGAGAACACCAGGGTATACGTGGAAAAACTCTAAATGGGTAAAAAACCATGTGAAGGAATCAAAATCACTATAATCATTGTGCAATTACAGATATACCTATCCAAACGAGGTAATTAAATCCTCACAACATTCTAAGTATCACCTGCCGAGTCACACATACACATCTTGATTGCCAGCGCCTTGAATCGCACAAGCCTTCCAATCGTTTGCCTTTCGAACTCTACGAAAGGACTCTAATCAAAAGTTGATTGTTGAAGAATCAAACCCCTTGAAGATGACCCTAAGCGTTCGGTCTTCAAAGATCTTCAAGGTACATTAAAAGAACTCTCACAAGTGTATTTTATGTAAATAAACGCCCAGAGAAGTGGTTGCTATGTTCTGCATTCAACCCTAATTGATGTTAATATATAGGCACACATTGGTTGCTTAAGCAAGAACCAAGTTGCTCGAGCAATTGGCGAATAGATAACTTGCTTGACGAGTTGCTTGAGTAAGTTCTGAAATACTAAACCTCACCAGCGAACAGATGGCTTGCTTGACAGGTTGCTTGAGCAAGTTTCTTGAAATAATAAAAATAAAGATGGCAATAAAAAGAATTACATATTGATTTCCTTCCACGCCAAAACAAACACTCTAAATAATAAAATTACAACTCGGTGTAAATGTGTGTTTTGTCAAACAGAATTGCGAAAACAAAGGACTCCGGAACTTGGTCCTTACAATGACGATGGCAGCGAACGCTTTTCGGCAACAAATGCCCCCACAAAGCAGTCGTTGGAAGTTTGGATGAAGGTTTGGTTCTCCCTTGATTTGGGTAATAATTTGAGTAAATTTCAATTAGATATGGGTTTGGTTTCAAACACTGGAGGTGAATTTTGGGTTTTTTACTCAAATTTCAAATTTGGTTTTGAGTTTGAGTAAGGGCTGGACTTGCTCTGAGGAGTTAGCCGTGGGCATAGGATTTGTTTCAATCAAAAAAATTCTGAGAACTTTCGAGTGAGAACACAGTCAACTAAACTGGAGAAATCAATCATATTATTCACTAACGGGAAACTCAATTAAAATCGAAGCAAAATTCTGCATGCCACTATGAGCCGACCCAATATAGGAAGTGAAAACCCAATATTTCAGTTATCCTTACTTCCCTTTTTTCTTTTCATTTTCTTTTTTCGTCAATCTCCGCTCTTCGCTGGAACTTCCTTTGCCTATACCCTACACGTGTGTTTGGTTGTGACTTTTACCCTCGATGTACCTGTTATCAATATAGGAAGTAAAAACATATGGGTGTGAGTTGAATCCCAAATCGATCAAAGACTTTCTAAGACCTCTAGTTGCCAGGTGATTACCAGTATATGTCAATCGTGAGGGCTCATGCACTGTTGAATTGATGCATTTGCTTCCAAACAAGTCCAATTAATTGCAAAGTTAAGTTCTGTAAGTTCCGAAACAAATAGACAACCCCTTGCTATCTTGTCACCACTCATGCAATTTGTCTTTCTGTTCTTTCGCTTGTTCAAATAAGCGAGGGGACAAGCAGAGTCGGCCTTTCTTTATTTTTTTGAGGCTTAAATCGATAATTAAAATGAGGCCTTTTTCAAAATCTTAATAAACAAATGTAGGTAAATTACACTTCCAAAAACAGATACTACTATTCATCAATAAGAAATAACCCTAAAATAGTAACTAAACTTTCCAAGATTTACAACTCGTCACTTAAATATCACTAATCCTAAAAATAAAATAAAAAATCCGAACCTTCCAAGATTTTAAAAGCATCCTTTAAATACGATGTAATTTTTTTGTTTGTATTATAAAAGATACTTAGGGGTACTAAAATATGG